>CM031239.1:438832372-439515580 GCA_018340775.1 Taxus wallichiana var. yunnanensis
AAGAAAATCGGGTTTCGGGTTTTACCAATCGACATGAGTTTTAACATGCTTTATGTCATTGTCTTCCAACCCGAAACCCGCCTTGTATTGTGTAAATCGGGTTTTCGACCCCGGCGCATCGGAACATCCATAATCCAAAACATGTTTTATTCATCATGTTTTCCGATTCCCAAGTCCGCTTAATCCTTTGTATCGGGTTTTCGGGGCTATATTACATCTAAGCACCTAATGTTTTATGCATCATGTTTTCTCGAAACCCGAAATTGCACTAAGTCCCCTCGTGTCGGGTTTTCGGACCTCCTAAACATGCTAACATGGCATTCATGCCGAGTGGTGGTGAGTTGGCACGTCGCCGCTGAAGTGTATTAATTACCAATTTTCTTATAAATACGCGGATTTCCACGTCATTCTTACCATTCATATTTTTAATTCGTGGAATTTTTGTGCGTGCTCTTTCATTTTCAAAACCCGAAAACTCACCTTGCTCGATTGGATCGTCTATTTTCGATCTTACATTTCTCGAATTGGAGGTATTTTCTTTCCCTTCTTTATTCTTGGTTTTATGGATCAATTGAGCGTATTTTATTCCCAATTTCTTGCAGGTGTTGAAGGTTTTCTTTCCTTCTTCTTTACGTATTACTTTGGAAAGGGTTTTAGGTTTTTTGGGTTTATCTCTTCGAACTATCACTTGGTTCTGTTCTCTTGAAATTCTAATTATATGCATGATGCATGAATAACAAAAGGAGATTGTGTATTTGGAATTCAAAGCAAAATCCTGTTTTTGCTTCTTGGGTTTTGAAGATTGTTTTGCGGGCCGAAACCCGAAGTGTATTGACGGATTAGGCGCATCGGGGTTTTGCCAAAGTTCCGATCTCCACAGTGTGCGTCGGGGTTTTTCAAAGTTCCGATCTCTACAGATTGGCGCGTCGGGGTTTCTCAAAGTTCCGATCTCCACGGTGAGCGTCGGGGTTTCTCAAAGTTCGACATCAAAAGCAAGTGCGGGTATCTCCGAGTTCCCGTCATCAAATGCAAGTGTCGGGTATTGCCAAAGTTCCGACATATCAAAATTGTCAGGTTCTCAGGGTTTTCCGACATCCTCCTTGGCGTGTCGGATTCTTCTATTCTTCCGGCATTTTCGGTCGATCGGGATTTTCGGTGTGGATAACATCTCCTGAGTTTCAAGCCTTTCTCCCTCCAACATTCTACATGTTGGACCCTGGTCTATCTCAGGAGAAGGCCGAGAAGTCTAGCAGGATGAAGTACAAATTCAAGAAGCCGTAATCTCCATCATATATTGATTGCAATCATGATATCAGGGACATTGAACTTGGAAATATAGATATGGACGACTTCTGGAATAGGGTGAAGAGTTCCTCTCAAACCCCATGGATGACAGCTTTAGCTAAAAGTGGCTTGCCCCTTACGGCGAGGTTTTCCCATGTCCGCCCAATGTCTAGAATTTGTTTTGGCTTGTGTGTCTAGTTATGACTCGACTTCTCGTTACGTGAAGAGCCAGTGGTGAGGTAGTGATCAAAGGCTAGATGGAGCGTATTTTGATGATCTTCTAAAACTACCTAATTTCGAAGAGTATGGGGACTCAACATCAAGTCGGCTCGAAGGCACAGGATAGTAATCAGAAGGCCGCATTAAGGATGTCAACAAAAGTTCCCGATTAAGGCTAAACCAATAGTATCTAGATTTCTAAGGACTATCCCCGATGTGATTTCATACAAAAATCAATGATATTATCACCTGCTGAGCTGGGTTTTGGCTTGCTGAATCAAATGTATCTCACGGATGGATGTATCAGTTTATGGTCACCATCAAGAAGAATCAGCAAGGATTGATTTGGGACCCTTATCAGCAATGAAATTGATTCTCGAGATGACTACGGTTTTATCAACTCGGAAAGTTTTATATGTTTTCATATGTGGCTTCGTGCAGTAGGGATGAGGAACTATCCCGGCTGAATACTAAGGGAAGCGAGCACAAACCCGGTTTATAAATATTTCCCTCAAATAACAAAGAAGGGGTCCAAAGAACATTTTAGAAGGGTAAATGATGCCTTCTTCTACGAGAATATCTGCCGGTGAACCCGGGCTAAGAAAGAAAAGAGTCTTAGACGAGGCTTGGTGAAGTATCCAAATGGGGGTGTATCTTCTTGCAATTCAAGAAGTTTACATATCTTGAGCAGTCATGTACTGGAGAGCCTTTCCGTCTCTGCCTCGCTATCCAGGGAGATAGATTGATATTGATAGAGTTAGTCGACACAGTGTTGGATTTTCACAAATTCCAACAAAGCAAGCATAAGCAGCAACTGTATCCTTCCCAATTTCTATCGGGAGATATACTTGCTCGACAGGGCAAAAGGCCAAAAATGTTGAATGTGAACTTGGGAGAAATTAAAGAAGCATATGAAGTCTCGGGATGGTTTTGACATCCGAGGAGTGCTTAGAGCCTATGGAGCCCAACATCTGCACAGGCCTGACATTGAGGATATATGGGTTGATCTGCATAACGAAGTTGCGGTTCCACGACGGAAAAGATAATAGTAGGTTGACTATTAATGAGATTCGAGATTTGGAGCTTTCTAATTTTCCGGATAGCACGGCCCGATAATGAAAGTGTGTTGGATATGTCCTATGATGGGCTTAATGAGGATCGATACGTTTTCCCACCTATTGATTGGTCGGCCAGCGAAAAAGCCTCTATCACAGATAGGTCGGCTCTCATTCTTGCTCGCACCAAAAAATGGCTCTCCTCTTGGGGCATGAATTTTAAAGATGACAAGTTTCCCAAGTTGGCTGCTTCGGAGGTGGGGCCCTCCCAAAAGAAAAAGGACAAAGAATCTCTTGGGGGGCCTATAAAAATCAGGATTCCCAAGAAGAGGAAAGAAAGACAAATCTCTTCAATTGTTTCTCCAGCTGAAACGGTGGTTGTGCCAGAATCACCAACACCACCAGAAATAGGGGAAATTAATTTAGAAGGAGGAAAGCCAGCTCTTGACTTCATCATTTGTTGATTATCAAACTGAAGAAACTTTGTCTCTTGCATCCCAGGCTTTGGAAACTGAATCTGTGCCTCCCCCTCAACAACCACTCCAACCTCCTCATTCCCCATCCACTTCTTCAAGCATGGCCGGTATTTTCTCTGGACTCTCACCCCTCTCTGCTGGAACCCAAGTGATCACCAGCACGCCCCAACCTGTACCTCTCTTTGTTGCATCTACTACCACGTTGGCTGCTGTTCCCCCTCCAATAGTAGGATCTTCTCCTCTTGAGAGTAGAATACCAGTTACTACAACATTGGCAATTTCCTCTGATACGCCACAATGGCTACTCGAGCAAACTCCGAGGAAGAGGAAAGTAATTGTACCCCTACCAGCCTTTGATTTCAGCTCACTCAAGGCTTCTACTGCGAAATCAGCCAAGAAACCCAAAATAGTTTCAAGGGTTTTGGTAGATGCTTCAGGAGATAAGTTCGCAGAAATTGCCACTCCCTCGGCTGACAAAACTAGAGATGATATAACTGCTGCTGATTATCAGATAACCAAGGTGGCTCTAGGAAAGTGACAGCGAGAAGGAGTGCAACAACATGCACGAGGCTTCCATAGACATCTTTGTGACAAAAGTTGAAAGAAACAAAGGACAACGAAATGAGCTTAAGGAAAAGTGGAGCAGTTGGATGAGATTTTGATTAAACTCTCAACACCCCTGGAATCCATACCATCTTCTTCTGTATCTGCCGGATTCGATTTCTCATCGGTGCCTACGATTGAGAAGATTGCTAAAAAAGGAAGGGTGGTTGATGAATGGATCCAAAAGTTGCTCCAACGGGGGAGGAAGTAATTCAAGACGTGGTGAAGGTTCATAAGTCTTTGGGAGAGATTCAGAAGGAAGGAGAGAAGATGGATGAGGAATTCACTGAAGAAATTGGACAGCTTGATTTGACTTGTGAAGCTCTCCAAGTGCTAAAGCAAATACCAGCACATCTCTTGGTAGAAGAAGGCGTTCTTCCACATACAGATAAACACTTCCAGCTGACCAAGGCCATCAAGTTCAGAGTAAAGATCCTCAACGAAGCCTGCAGCAAGTTGAGAGAATCAAGGGATAAATTGATCGATGGGAAAAGTGATCTAGAAGAAGAATTGCTGAAGATTTGTCCAAAGGTGTCAGTTGGGAATGCAGGTATCCTATCACCAGATGATCTCTTCAAACAAGTCCAAGAATCTGTTCAGCATGAACCTGTACATGGATTTGACCTTGAAGTCATTAGTCAGTTTGTAAGGATAGAGTATACTTTGGAGGCCTTAAGAAAGCTCAGCAAAGGATTGAAGAAACTTCCCGACCTTTGCGCCAGTGATGTTCATGAGACCTGCGAAATGTGGAATGATCATTCCACTGCGCACTGATGAAAATGAAATGCAAGGCATTATTCGGAAATTCCAGGAGTTTCGGAACAAACAGTCTCAGCTGGAGGAAGAGAAAGAAGAAGAAGCAAAGGATGATGATTCGGATTAAGTCCCAACGTCCCATGTCATTTCTATTTTTAGATTGACATGTCTTTTTTATTTCCATTTTGTCATATTTTTGATTCATACTTTGACTTGATCTCCTGCGTGAGAGTCATGCAAAATTGAACTCCAGTTAAAGTGCTACTTTTTAGGATCTGTCCTGTTTTATCTCTAGTTCCTTTTGTTATAAATAAGGGATGCCTGTGCATTCTAAAGGGTCGAGAATTTTTGGAGCATTAAGAGGCTATTGGAAAGGAGAAAAACTTTGTGTTTTCTTTCAATCATTTTGAAGAATAGGAGTTGATATTGTTTTACAGACTTTGTGTTGTGAAATATATCTTATTTAAGACAATGTTCTTATGTTCATGATCTTAAGCTATTCTTTGCATAGAATCTCAGTGTTTCTAATTATCTCGGACATTACATCTGTGATCTAAAACTCGTATGATTATTTCGTGCTCTGTGTTTACTCGAAAGAAAATACGTTTCTCCCATTTCCTTTCTACCGTGCTTCTTTCACTGTAACAGTTTCTAACCTATTTCATTTACGAAAGCAATATTCTTGAATCGTGTGAATGTGGATTTCAGGATTTCATCCCAACCCCCAATGGTTAGATTAGTGTGAATATTGTATATATTATTTACTGTGTTTTAGATTAGCAATAAACAGGCAGCCTCACCTGTCTTTGAGGAGGGATTTAATCCCATGTACTGTGGTTGAACCTCATATTTTGGTTTGACAAAATATCCAACCAACAGTTTTTGGCGACTCCGCTGGGGAATACGGATCTATAGTATAAAGCTTATCCTCTCGGTGTCTGGTGACTCCGTATTTGCCTTATTTTTCAACAAGATCTCCTTTCAGTTCAAGCTGGCTAGGAAGATCTTCACTCGGTCTCGCCGAGCTCAAGGTGAAATTGATCCACTCTTTGAGTTACTGCAATAAAGACAATTTCAGTCTTTCTCCCAACATTGATCTGTCTAATCGAGCCGTAGTTCTTCACTGTTCGGAGAAACCGGATCCCTGTGGAACGGGAAGCATCTGCAACTTGTCGTGCACTACTCTTGTCTGATACTCGGATCCCTGTACGCACTCTTTTCAGAAGGATGGCGGTTCAACCTGTGCCTTGGGGTGCAGTTATTGGTCCTCTTTCCTTGACTCCTCCATTGAATGAGTTACCACGTGGATCTCGTAAAAATATTCCCAAGTTCAATGGAGATGGGAAGCAGCATCCTGATGAGCACATTGCATCTTTCTTTGTTGCATGCGGTGTCCTCGGAGTGGCCCACGAAGATGTCTCCGTTCGACTCTTCGTTGAAACGTTGCAGGGAGCAGCAGCTGAATGGTTCTATCACCTTCCAAATGCATGCATCCCAAACTGGGCTACCATGCGGACTAAGTTCGAAGCACGTTTCAAACCAGCTGAAGATTCTCATGCTTTGTTAGCTCAGCTCACGCATATGAAGAAGGAATCGCATGAACCTATGCGGAATTCGTGGCTAAGTTCAACAAGCTAATCCTAAGATTCCGAGAAATAGCTATACCTACTCCGGAAAACCAAAAATGCTTCTTCATCAATGCTCAACCTCCGATATAAGATTTTTGTTGAGAAGGTCGGTTATCCCAGTTTATCTTGGCTCACCAACAGCTCATGAAATAGAGGATGATCTCATCTTGGCCAGGAAGGATCAAGAAAGACATACCCAAACTCAAAAATCAAGGTTCTTCTCAAGGTAACATAGATCCTATGTTTCAAAAATGGCTAATGATTTGATTGCTTTAAAGAAGCAAATGTCTCGGCCAGGTGAACAATGTTCCATATCGGGATATACCTAGGTGGAATTTCAATAACAACAATGGTGCACCCGCCGAGAGATAGGCCACGGTTAACTCCTGCTCAACCGAGACTAGCAATTGAAGCTCCTCCCATCAATGCAGTAGTGGAAATACTTGATGAAGAAGATGAACCAGAAGAAGAAGAATCCCATGAGGCTTTCGAAGCTTCAGGATATGCTGATGAGTCTTATGATGAGTCAGCTGGCGACTCCAGCATTGGGTATTTGGAATATGATGAAGATGAATGTGCGCCAGATGGTCAGTCATTTGCTGTCTTCACTCGGTCCCAATCTCAGAACCCCAGAAAACCTCTTGAAAGCACTAAGGAGAAGAATAAGGAACCTCCTGTATCCATAGTTAAGAGGGGTACCCCTATTTCGGTGCAAACTGAAAGAGAGGTTACCAAAAAAGCAGCTACTCCTTATTCTCCTTCTCCTAAGATCAGTGCCCCAGCACAAGCTCATGTAATTAGAACTGAACCTACCATCATTCCTTCTTATACTGCTTTTGATATTGTTGATCATGCAAAGAGAACCAAAATTCAAATGTCAGAAGCAGAATACCTTCAGTCAAATCCTGAACAGTTTGAAAAGCTGGCCAAGTTTATCAGAAGTAAAGCGGCTATTCCATCACCTTCAAAAGGTCTCCTTCCAAATCCTACTCAACCCACACCTCAGAATAATCTGACCTCTGCTTCTTCCTCAGGAAAGATTGAACCATTTTATTTGTCTCTACTTATAAATGGGTTTAAACTCAGCAATTGCATCATCGACTCAGGGGCCTCTGATAATGTTATGCCCGCAAAAGTGGCCCATGCCCTTGGACTTACTTTGACTAAGTCATATGGACGGTGCTATTCTATGGAAACTAAACAAGTCCCTTTGATAGGTCAAATCAAAGATGCACAGTTTGCATTTGTTGCCTTTCCTGAGAAGAGAGTGAAAATGACTATGCAGTTCTTTGACATTCCCGCGGCACTTACGGTATCCCTCTTGGGTAGAGGATTTTGTAAAGATGTCGGAGGAGAAATTAGTATGGATTGGACCAAAGCCAAGATCCCAGTCAAGGGGGTTCAACAGGTTCTTCATCCTGAACCGCAGGCAAAGTATTTGGTGACCAAATCAGATGATCCTAAGGCTCAGATTCTTTTCGAAGATGCTAGCTTCGGGAATTATTTCATGACTTCCGAGATACCAATTGTAGATGTTGAAGAGGAAGATCCCAATGCTATTTGGATGCTCGAATTTGATGGTAGCTGCTCAACCTCTGGATCAGGCGCTGGTGTTGTTCTCATATCTCCTAGCTCCGAGATTTTCCCATCAGCTTACAAGTTGCAATTTGATAATACTAATAACACGGCCGAATATGAAGCCTTGTTATTAGGATTAGAATTGGCCAGACAGAAGGGAATCAGGAATCTCAAGGTTCAGGGGGATGCGGAGCTGATTGTTAATCAGGTCAGGGGTATATATCAGGTAAAAAATGATCGGTTGAGGCATTACAGGAACAAAGTTTGGGATAGTATAGAATGCTTTGATGCATTTTCTATTAAGGCAGTTTTAAGAGATTATAATGACAAGGCTGATTCTTTGGCCGTATCTGCATCTCTTCTTCTTCCTCATCCTCAGTTCAAGCAAGATACATACTCTATTGAGATTGTATATCGTCCTAGTATCCCCGATAACGCAACTCATTGGCAAGTGTTCAATGATGATCGACAGGTGTTGGCTTTTCTAGAAAAGGCTGACAATTTCAGTGAGTTATATTTTGAAGGTTCAGAATCAGCCTTCCGTGAAACTATTTCAGATCCATATCAGGAGGTTGATGGTGAATATATCCAGCTGAAAGGCAACAAGATACCCAAAGGTTTGGTTTCTTTGGAGGGCTTGTTTGATAAGCATGATCGCTTTATCCAAAACAAAAGGCAAGTTGAAGGAGCTTCTTCCTCTGAAGTAGATCAAATCAATCTAGGTTCATCTGATCAACCTCGGATGGTGAATATCGGTAAATGTTGTTCTCCTGAAGAGAAGGTGAGATTCACTTTGCTTTTGAAGAAATACATCGATGTGTTGGCCTGGTCTTATGCAGATTTGAAATCTTTTAAGCCCAAAGATGTTCAGCACAGTATTCCTCTGAAGCCTGATGTGAAGCCGTATAGACAAAAGCAAAGGCATTATAATCCCAAGATCTCAGGAACTATTCTGGCAGAAATTCAGAAGATGTTAGATGCCAGAATTATTTTCCCAATCCATCACTCCACTTGGATTGCAAACATTGTTCCTGTCAGGAAGAAGAATGGCGAGATCCGGATTTGTGTTGACTTTCGTAACTTGAATCAGTCCTCGTTGAAGGATAACTATCCCTTGCCTATCATGGACCAGGTATTACAAACTGTAACTGGATCGGAAATGTTATCCATGCTCGACGGGTTTTCAGGATATAATCAAGTCGAGGTAACCACAGAAGATCAACACAAGACAGCTTTCACGACCCCATGGGGTACCTTTGCTTACAGAGAGGATGCCATTCGGCTTGATCAACGCCGGAGCTACTTTTCAGAGAGCTATGGACTGGCATTCAGAGATCTGATGGGCAAGGTCATAGTTGTGTATTTGGATGACTTAACCGTTTTCTCTAAAAAACGGAGTGATCATTATGGTCATTTAGAACAAGTACTTTTGAGGTGTAGGCGTCATGGGATTTCATTGAATCCCAAGAAGTCTATGTTCGGGGTAACAGAAGGAAAGCTGCTGGGTCATATTGTGATGAAAGAAGGAACTAAAATTGACCCAGAGAGGGTAAAGGCCATTCAGAGTCTTACTTTACCAACAAGTAAAACCGGAGTTCATTCTTTCTTCGGAAAAGTTAATTTCTTGAGAAGATTTGTACCTGACTTCGCTGACAAAACCAAGGATATCCTTGGAATGATGAAAGGCAAAGTCCCATTCAGATGGAGTGCAGAAGGGAAACTTTCATTTGAAGAAATCAAAAGGGCAGTTGCTTGCGCTCCTACCTTAGTATGTCCAGACTTCAAGAAAGATTTCATCATGTATAGCTATGCTTCTGCTCACACAGTGTCAGCCATCCTGATGCAAGAAAATGAAGAAGGCATCGAAGCTCCTATCGCGTTCATGAGTTTCCCGTTGAAGGAACATGAGTTGAAGATGTCACAGATTGAAAAACATGCTTACGCAGTGGTACGAGCAGTAAAACATTTCAGGTACTATGTGCTGAATTCCCATACTCTCGTTCTCGTTCCTGATACTGCTGTTAAATCCATTCTGACTCAACAAGAGTTGGGAAGCCAACGAGGTACTTGGATAGCTAAGGTTCAGGAGTACGACTTGGACATCAAACCTACCAAGTTGGTACGAGGAAGGGGCCTGTGTCAATTGATTGCAGAAAATCATGCTGAAACAGTGTGAAAAGACTCAAGATACTTCTTCAGAGCTGCCTATGGTGCTTTTTGTGAGTACGACCGATGAATGGTACACGGACATTGCTTTCTTCCTAACTTATGGTGAATGCCCTCCGCATTTAAATCAAAAAGAGAAGAGGACCGTCAAGTGAGATCTGTGAAATACCTTTTGTGGAATAATGCAATATACAAGAAAGGTATTGATGGTGTCTTCTTGCGTTGTGTTGATAAATCACAACAGGAAAAGTTATTAGAATCCTTTCATAGCCTAGCATGCGGAGGACATTTTTCGTCCTCTGTAACAGCATATAAGATCCTACGGGCTAGGTATTATTGGCCTACTCTTTTCCGGGATTCAGCAGAATGGGTGTCTAAATGTGAAGCTTGTCAACATTTCGTTGGTCGTCCCAAGCTAGCAGCTCTTCCTCTGAAACCTGTAGTGATTGAAGAACCTTTTCGCCAATGGGGGATTGATTTTATCGGAACATTGAATCCTGCTTCCAGTGCTGGACACAACTATGTGCTGACTGCTACAGATTATTTTACCAAGTGGGTAGAAGCTGTACCAATCAAGCAAGCAACTTCTGAAGCTGTTTGCAAGTTCCTGAAAGAAAATATAATCGTCAGATTCGGCGTACCTCATAAGATTGTAGCTGATAATGCTTCTAACTTCTCATCACATGAGTTGACAGAATTTTGCTATGGATTCGGCATTACTCTGGCTCACTCATCTGACTATTATCCCCAGGGCAATGGGCAAGCTGAGTCCAGCAATAAGAATCTGGTTACTATAATCAGGAAACTAGTAGAAGAAAATCAGAGGACATGGCACAAAGCATTGTATGATGCGTTGTGGGCTGATCGGATCACTCCAAAGCGAGCCATAGGGATGTCTCCTTTCCAATTGCTATACGGGATTGATGCTGAAATTCCTATCTCAGTAGAATTGCCGGCCTTGCAGTTGGCAAAAGCGGTTGAAGATGTAGCTTTTCAGAATTCTATCGAAAAGAGGGTTATGTACCTAACCAGGCTAGAAGAAGAGCGAATCAAGGTGGTTGATCGTATATCATAACATCGAGCGGGGTGAAGAAGATTTTCGATAAAAAATCAAAGCGTATGAACTTCCAGATTGGAGACATGGTGTTGCTTTGGGATAAAAGGAGAGAACATAAAGGAATGCATGGAAAGTTTGATTCTTTATGGAAAGGACCTTTCAAGATCCACAAGTTGAATGGTGAAAATAGTTTCCTTCTATCATATCTGGATGGAGGGTTACTCCTTTGCCTTTCGGTGGACAACATCTAAAGCTATTCCACCATTAATGCAAGATGCTCTCTTGCATTGTACATATTTTTCTTTTTGTGGTGTGTTTGCTTTTGGTTTTCTTTCTTTCTTTCTTCGTTTTGTTTTGTTTTGGTTTTCTTCTTTTCTCCGTAGCCCAATGAATAAGACCAGAGATTCTGAATTCTCTTCCTTTGGTATTACAAAGAAAGTCCCCAATCGGGCAGTTGTTATCCCCATTTTGAGTTCACGACAAAATGATCGGATAACCCCTACGAAATTTTGAAGTTGATTTTGTTTTGTGGCCTCTTTTTAAGAAAATCGGGTTTTGGATTTTACCAACAGCTCGACATGAGTTTTAACATGCTTTATATCATTGTCTTCCAAAACCCGAAACCCGCCTTGTATTGTGTAAATCGGGTTTTCGGACCCCGCGCATCGGAACATCCATAATCCAAAACATGTTTTATTCATCATGTTTTCCAATTCCCAAGTCCGCTTAATCCTTTGTATCGGGTTTTGGGGCTATCTTGCATCTAAGCACCTCATGTTTTATGCATCATGTTTTACGAAACCCGAAACCCGACCGCACTAAGTCCCCTCGTGTCGGGTTTTCGGACCTCCTAAACATGCTTAACATGGCATTCATGCCGAGTGGTGGTGAGTTATGCACGTGCCGTCTTTGAAGTGTATTAATTACCAATTTTCTTATAAATACGCGGATTTCCACGTCATTCTTACCATTCATATTTTTAATTCGTGGAATTTTTGTGCGTGCTCTTTCATTTTCAAAACCCGAAAACTCACCTTGCTCGATTGGATCGTCTGCTTTTTCGATCTTACATTTCTTGAATTGGAGGTATTTTCTTTCCCTTCTTTATTCTTGGTTTTATGGATCGATTGGCGTATTTTATTCCCAATTTCTTACCGGTGTTGAAGGTTTTCTTTCCTTCTTCTTTACGTGTTACTTTGGAAAGGGTTTTAGGTTTTTTGGGTTTATCTCTTCTGAACTATCACTTGGTTCTGTTCTCTTGAAATTCTAATTATATGCATGATGCATGAATAACAAAAGGAGATTGTGTATTTGGAATTCAAAGAAAAATCCTGTTTTTGCTTCTTGGGTTTTGAAGATTGTTTTGCAGAGCCAAAAACCCGAAGTGTATTGACGGATTGGCGCGTCGGGGTTTTGCCAAAGTTCCGATCTCCATTGCGCGTCGAGGTTTTTCAAAGTTCCGATCTCTGCCAGATTGGCAAGTCCGTGGGGTTTCTCAAAGTTCCGATCTCCACGGTGGCGTCGGGGTTTCTCAAATTTCGGCGTCAAAGCAAGTGCGGGTATCTCCGAGTTCCCGTCATCAAATGCAAGTGTCGGTATTGCCAAAGTTTCGACATATCAAACTTGTCGGGTTCTCAGGGTTTTCCGACATCCTCCTCGGCGTGTCGGATTCTTCTATTCTTCCGGCATTTTCGGTCGATCGGGATTTTCAGTGTGGATAACATCTCCTGAGTTTCAAGCCTTTCTCCCTCCAACATTCTACATGTCGGACCCTAGTCCATCTCAGGAGAAGGCCGAGAAGTCTAGCAGGATGAAGTACAAATTCAAGAAGCCAGAATCTCCATCATATATTGATTGCAATCATGATATCAGGGACACTGAACTTGGCAATATAGATATGGATGACTTCTGGAATAGGGTGAAGAGTTCCTCTCAAACCCCATGGATGACAGCTTTAGCTAAAAGTGGCTTGCCCCTTGCAGCAGGTTTTCCCATGTCCGCCCAATGTCCAGAATTTGTTTTGGCTTGTGCGTCTAGTTATGACTCGGCTTCTCGTTCCGTGAAGAGCCAGGCTGGTGAGGTAGTGATCAGGCTAGATGGAGCGTATTTTGATGATCTTCTAAAACTACCTAATTTCGAAGAGTATGGGGACCTGAACATCAAGTCGGCTCAGAAGGCCTGGGATAGTAATCAGGAAGGCTGCATTAAGGATGTCAACAAAAAGTTCCTGATTAAGGCTAAACCAGCAGTATCTAGATTTCCAAGGACTATCCCCAGATGTGATTTCATACAAGAAATCAATGATATTATCACCCTGCTGAGCCGGGTTTTTGGCTTGCCTGAATCAAATGTATTTCATGGATGGATGTATCAGTTTATGGTCACCATCAAGAAGAATCAGCAAGGGATTGACTGGGGGACCCTTATCAGCAATGAAATTGATTCTCAGATGACTACGGTTTTATCAACTGGAAAGTTTTATATGTTTTCATATGTGGCTTACGCAGCGGGATGAGGAACTATCCTGGGCTGGATACTAAGGGAAGTAGAATGACAAACCCAGTTTATAAATATTTCCCTCAAATAACAAAGAAGGGGTCCAAAGAACATTTTAGAAGGGTAAATGATGCCTTCTTCTACGAGAATATCTGCCGGCTGAACCCAGGGCTAAGAAAGACAAGAGTCTCAGACGAGGCTTGGACTGAAGTATCCAAATGGGGGTGTATCTTCTTGCAATTCAAGAAGTTTACATATCTTCAAACAGTCATGTACTCGGGAGAGCCTTTCTGTCTGCCTCGCTATCCAGGAGATAGATTGATATTGATAGAGTTGGTCAGACAGCTGTTGGATTTTCACAAATTCCAACAAAGCAAGCATAAGGCAGTAGTATCCTTCCCAATTTCTATTGGGAGATATACTTGCTCGACAGTGGCAAAGGCCAAAAATGTTGAATGTGAACTTCAGGAGAAATTAAAGAAGCATATGAAGTCTCGGGATGGTTTTGACATCCGAGGAGTGCTTAGAGCCTATGGAGCCCAACATCTGCACAGGCCCGACATTGAGGATATATGGGTTGATCTGCGTAACGAAGTTGCGGTTCGCAGAAAAGATAATAGTAGGTTGACTATTAATGAGATTCAGACGCTGGAGCTTTCTGATTTTCCAGATGGCACGACTGACAATGAAAGTGTGTTGGATATGTCCTATGATGGGCTTAATGAGGATCGATACGTTTTCCCACCTATTGATTGGTCGGCCAGCGAAAAAGCCTCTATCACAGATAGGTCGGCTCTCATTCTTGCTCGCACCAAAAAATGGCTCTCCTCTTGGGGCATGAATTTTAAAGATGACAAGTTTCCCAAGTTGGCTGCTTCGGAGGTGGGGCCCTCCCAAAAGAAAAAGGACAAAGAATCTCTTGGGGGGCCTATAAAAATCAGGATTCCCAAGAAGAGGAAAGAAAGACAAATCTCTTCAATTGTTTCTCCAGCTGAAATGGTGGTTGTGCCAGAATCACCAACACCACCAGAAATAGGGGAAATTAATTTAGAAGAAGGAGGAAGCCAGCTCTTGACTTCATCATTTGTTGATTATCAAATCGAAGAAACTTTGTCTCTTGCATCCCGAGGCTTTGGGCGAATCATGCCTCCCCCTCAACAACCACTCCAACCTCCTCATTCCCCATCCACTTCTTCAAGCATGGCCGGTATTTTCTCTGGACTCTCACCCCTCTCTGCTGGAACCCAAGTGATCACCAACACGCCCCAACCTGTACCTCTCTTTGTTCTACTACCATGTTGGCTTTGTTCCCCCTCCAATAGTAGAATCTTCTCCCCTTGAGAGTAGAATACCAGTTACTACAACATTGGCAATTTCCTCTGATACGCCACAATGGCTACTCGAGCAAACTCCGAGGAAGAGGAAAGTAATTGTACCCCTACCAGCCTTTGATTTCAGCTCACTCAAGGCTTCTACTGCGAAATCAGCCAAGAAACCCAAAACAGTTTCAAGGGTTTTGGTAGATGCTTCAGGAGATAAGTTCGCAGAAATTGCCACTCCCTCAGCTGACAAAACTAGAGATGATATAACTGCTGCTGATTATTAGATAACCAAGGTGGCTCTAGGGAAAGTGACAGCAGAAGGAGCGCAACAAGATGCACGGGCTTCCATAGATGTGCTGTGCCAAAAGTTGAAAGAAACAAAGGACAGTAGAAATGAGCTTAAGCAAAAAAAGTGGAGCGATTGTGAGAGAGATTTTGATTAAACTTTCAACACCCCCGAATCCATACCATCTTCTTCTCAGATTCTGTTGGATTCGATTTCTCATCGGTGCCTACGATTGAGAAGATTGCTAAAAAAGGAAGGGTGGTTAATGAATGGATCCAAAAGTTGCTCCAACAGGGGGAGGAAGTAATTCAAGACGTGGTGAAGGTTCATAAGTCTTTGGGAGAGATTCAGAAGGAAGGAGAGAAGATGGATGAGGAATTCACTGAAGAAATTGGACAGCTTGATTTGACTTGTGAAGCTCTCCAAGTGCTAAAGCAAATACCAGCACATCTCTTGGTAGAAGAAGGCATTCTTCCACATACAGATAAACACTTCCAGCTGACCAAGGCCATCAAGTTCAGAGTAAAGATCCTCAACGAAGCCTGCAGCAAGTTGAGAGAATCAAGGGATAAATTGATCGATGGGAAAAGTGATCTGGAAGAAGAATTGCTGAAGATTTGTCCAAAGGTGTCAGTTGGGAACTCAGGTATCCTATCAGCAGATGATCTCTTCAAACAAGTCCAAGAATCTGTTCAGCATGAACCTGTACACGGATTTGACCTTGAAGTCATTAGTCAGTTTGTAAGGATAGAGCATACTTTGGAGGCCTTAAGAAAGCTCAGCAAAGGATTGAAGAAACTTCCCGGCACTGCCAGCGATGTTCATGAGACCTGCGAAATGTGGAATGATCATTCCACTGCACCTGATGAAAATGAAATGCAAGGCATTATTCGGAAATTCCAGGAGTTTCGGAACAAACAGTCTCAGCTGGAGGAAGAGAAAGAAGAAGAAGCAAAGGATGATGATTCGGATTAAGTCCCAACGTCCCATGTCATTTCTATTTTTAGATTGACATGTCTTTTTTATTTCCGTTTTGTCATATTTTTGATTCATACTTTGACTTGATCTCCTGCGTGAGAGTCATGCAAAACTGAACTCCAGTTAAAGTGCTACTTTTTAGGATCTGTCCTGTTTTATCTCTAGTTCCTTTTGTTATAAATAAGGGATGCCTGTGCATTCAAAAGGGTCGAGAATTTTTGAGCATTAAGAGGCTATTGGAAAGGAGAAAAACTTTGTGTTTTCTTCAATCATTTTGAAGAATAGGAGTTGATATTGTTTTACTGAACTTTTGTTGTGAAATATATCTTATTTAAAACAGTGTTCTTATGTTCATGATCTTAAGCTATTCTTTGCATAGAATCTCAGTGTTTCTAATTATCTCGGACATTACATCTGTGATCTAAAACTCGTATGATTATTTCGTGCTCTGTGTTTACTCGAAAGAAAATACGTTTCTCCCATTTCCTTTCTACCGTGCTTCTTTCACTCGTAATGTGATTTCTAACCTATTTCATTTACGAAAGCAATATTCTTGAATCGTGTGAATGTGGATTTCGGGATTTCATCCCAACCCCCAATGGTTAGATTAGTGTGAATATTGTATATATTATTTACTGTGTTTTAGATTAGCAATAAACAGGCAGCCTCACCTGTCTTTGAGGAGGGATTTAATCCCATGTATTGTGGTTGAACCTCATATTTTGGTTTGACAAAATATCCAACCAACACCATGCCAACAATGGTAAATATACAAAATCAGGCTTATACAAAAGCTAAATACTGATTTCGTAACAAGGAATCCAACTGAGCCTCTAAAACATTATTCGCTCAAGCTTACACAGATAGGAAACGTAAAAAGTACACCAACTGAGTCTGTACCAAAATTTCATTACTTAAACGAAGGTATACATTACAAGATAACAGAAGTCGTATTACAAGTTACCCCTCCAGGACTCCGACGGAATCATGCTACCAGTATACACATACATGACTTATACAGTAGTCCAATATACGAACCAATCCAAGGACTCCACAAAGTCATCTTGTAAATAAAATAAATATAATGCAAACCATCAACGGGTTAAATCCCGTAATTGCAACACAAGGGAGGGAAAAACAACTTCTACAGGGTCGCATCAAATACTGAAACACAGCCAGTTATCCGTTCAACATAACCTAAGTATCATAGTGAAACCCAACAAGATTCAGTAACCACCACCTATACTAACCACGACGGAACTTACAAAGAAGTCCAATTAAACTGAACATTCAAACAAAAGTCCATCAGTATCCTTTCTGACAAGTATCAACAACAAGCATCAACAACAAGTATCAACTGTAGCCTGAACCCAACAAGGGAACAATTCATGGGCTCTCACAGAGCAGGTCTAATATTCTTTCTTGCATACATTTCACAAACTTAAGCCGGAATGCAAAACACAATGAAATAGAGCAACAGTTCGAAACACAATACACACCCATCAAGGGTTAAACTTGAAAAATCGAACCAGCAAGAAGATACAGTAACAAAATCACACAAAGCTACCATAAAAACCATCTAAACCCATAAATCATCTGAACAGAGTTGTTCTAATGAAATCAATTGAAAGAAAGCAAGATTTTTAAAGGTTAAGGCCTAACATGCCTGGTTATTTGCTTAAAAATCTGAAGAAGACCACTGAAAGAGCTCGAGCCTTCTCCTCTTTTTCCAAGTTAGATTCACCAACAAAAATTTGTTATTTCCATGACTTATAAATTTTCCTTGCCAGAGAAAAGAGCTAGTTACGCTCATACTTGCCATGCAACACCAAGAAGACTGGTGCGAAGAACCAGTGATCAGGCAGAGGGAAAACCAGAGCGCATGAAAAACCAAACAAACTACTAATTTTCCATTTTGCATGCCTTCCCGTGAAACCCGAGCTCGAAGACCGAGTTCATAAATGGCATTTACTCCTAATTTCCCACTCAATTTCCATTGCCACCGACCGCCATAGTTGGCGATGGATAAAACCAGTTCGAAGACCATTTCCAACTTTGGCGACCTGCCACGTCGGCTCTAGCTAGCCGTTTAAAAACTTCTACCAAATTACCTGTCCTTCATACTTATCCCTCCATTTAATGCCATAGAAACTACCGCCCATGGTTCACACCCTTCCATAGGTCCCCTTTCTTCCTTGTTCATTAGTTAGGTTAGTAACTTAGGTTAGGATTTAAGATAACACTTAGTCTAACCTCATAGCACATAGATACTAACTTAGAACATTAGCTTATAGCCTAGGCCTAGGTTAGATTAACACTAATCTAACCCCTAGGTTATAGTTTAGTTTTAGGTTACTAACCTTAATAAATCCAGCTTAGGTCTAACATTTCAAATGCTCAGAAAAAGAATCTACAACATACATTCACGAACAGGGTTCACTCCCTTGCTTTGCACCGCGATAAAGCTGAGTGGAAATAAATGTATCTGAATTTATTACCTGGTCCACGATCAAGACCTTCCTGATATTACGATATCGGGAACCAATTCATTTAACACGATCAGCCTGAGTTAGACTCCGGAACAGTTTAGTCAATGCATCCAGACCTTGCAACCTGCGAAAGGTCTATAATTTTAGTTCATCCCAAATAAACTTAAAGCATTACTTGGATCAATGCCACTGATCCAAGGCTGGGTCTTATAGATGGATAACTCCATATTCATTCTCGAGATCAGATTAAACTCAGGTTTAAAATGAAAGAATTAAAAGAGTCCAATTATGTTCCGACTCAGTCAAAGATCTGCAATTTCAAAGAAGATACAGTCCATATCAAGCATGACTTCACAATCAAAGGAGCACATCCTTTTTCAAAAGAAATCACATATCAACACTTGAATGCTCAGGAGGAAGTAACAACAGTTCATGTGTTACAAATTTTGTAGGTATTGGGTAGAGAATGGAAGATCTGTTCTTAGTTTCTAGTTAAGAACACATAGACCAACGTCAGTTTAGGTTAACCGGTGATGGTTGTGGGTAACCGGCATCGGTATGGTCGGGGTACAAGAAACTCAGTAAAAATTTGGTGGGGTGATATATTTGAGGCTAGATGGAAATGGAATGGAAATGACAAGGCTTGTGTGGGTCTCAGGTATGCACATGAATGATTAAAATCTAGATATGGGCCGTTCAAGGGTGTGGGTAAAAGGATGATCAAGTTTGCATGGAGGTAAAATGGTGGTGGAATGAAATGGGAGTAGAAACTAATGACAGAAGTAAAAGAATCTACCAAATGATAAATGGCTAGGTGCTAGTTAACAAAAGCACTTACTATTTGTATGAGCTTGATGTCTGGTTGGCAATGGTGGGTGATCAAATGGAAGGGACTTTTGTGGTGCTTGCGCTTCCTAGATGCTCTCGTGAATGTAAATGGCTCTGTGATTGCTTTCTTTGGGTATGGTGCTATGATACGTGAACGAATGCTCATTCTACTTGCACACAACTCTGGTTTCGTCTATTTTCTCGAAAAATGCCAAATTCTAAAAAAATTGCCAACCTCGAAATAAGGTTGTTTTGGGGGTTAAATGGTAACCGACGATGGTTCCAGGTTGACCGGTGGCGGTTTAGGGTGACCGGCGTCGGTTAGGGTGGGATTTCCTAGGTTTTCTAAAATGTGCAAATCCTTTCAATTTTTTGGGATCTCGTTCATTTTTCTCTATGGAATAGAATGTAAGCTTCCTCCTAACGGATGGGAATGTGGTTAGAGGGAATATAGGCTTTGATTTTTAGGGTTTGGGTAGGTCTTAGTTAGTGTAGACACCAAATTTGTGTCTTATGACCCCTTGTGACCCGCATCTCATCTCGCAACTTAACCTCATCACCTAAACCTTACACAATTATTTATTAATTACCTTGTAATTGATAAATCCACATCACCTTACCTACCACCTCATTTTGCCACCTCATCATGACCTAGCCCTAACCCTAAACTAACCTAATTAAGACCTATGACTTGGTCTAGACTCACATCCATAACTAATGCCTCCTTACTCGCACTCCAAAACCGACCTTCTATCCACTTGACCAAGCCCAACTGATCTCTCGGAGAAAAGCAGGGAAGGTGGGCTATTTTACTAAAAATAGCCTACTTTTTCCTTACTGATGCCGGTTCCTACTCGACCGCCGTCGGTTACGTAACCGCCATCGGCTCCCTGTAAATGGGCTCCCCGAACCAAAATCAAGGGTCGAATGATTTTTGAATCAATAGAGGTCATTGGGAGCGAAAAACAGCGAGTCCATATCTTCACTTGACCGAGCGAGGCGAGTGAAGAAACCGAGAGTTTGCGCAAAAGAGATCAACTTGCATCTTTGTCAAAACTAGTAAGTCACATCTTGCATGTCCTCTATAACATTTCTTATGCTCTTTGAATCACAGTCCTCCTAAATCCGTTTACAATCCACTACCCAACGTACCATTGCATCTAACTGTCATTATTTTACCTCTCATCATCTAATTTCCTAATATCATCCATAAACCAGCCTTACAAACACCATAGCTACCAAGAAACACAAACACCCCACCACAACTAAAGACAACTAACCTTCGGATCCTCAGACTCTTATAATGACTATAACCGAGCCAGCCTTTTCCTACCCAGTTCAACAAAGCAATTTAATTGATATCTTATAGTCGGTCATTCATATTAACAAGCCATCGGTTATCAAATAACCTTGTGCCATCGGTTATACTTCGACTATAACCAATAACCATCCTTTCCCTACCCCAGATTCAAAAGGAAATTAGAAACTAGGTTAATCTCTTGGGTTTTGTGTGTTATTTTCATTTTAGCATCTTGCTTGTTTTTAGTTTTGTTTTCTTTCTCATACTCTATCTTCTATGATCAATAATTGGACACGTATACTAAACGTTGTTAAAAACAAATTAAGCAGCCTTTTTATATCTTATTAGCCCAGAATTCTTACACCGACATCGGTTATTCCTCCGACCCTTATAAGACCGACATCGGCATATAGTGTAACCGACATCGGTTACTTGGGATTTGTGATGCATCGGTTACTCTCTTTTTCCAATTCCCTTTCTATGACAAACCAAAGTTGTTAACCTACCAATTTCACCATTCTAAGGTTTGTCTCCTGTTCGGATAGATTGAAACCCTCACCGTGAACACTGTCCATGGTTGTTATCACTTGAAAGCAAGCCGCCATGGTTTCACATGCTTGCTCTATTTCTTTACTCGAATCACCCCCTTCACATTCAATCGCAGGGAATCCTACTGAGACACACAGAGAGATCCCCCAAATTCTGTAGGAGACAAGGACTTTGCCAAATTTCTGGATGCTAATCCTAGCGGCAGTCATACAATACTATTTGTCTCATGCCCCGACCGTACGCCTGATGGTCAGCTCTTTGTTGGCATGCCTATTAGTATAGCTGCTCATTTAGCCCCCACTCTGCCTGATAACACCGCCTTACTTCCGCACCTTTAGCCCCATCTCCCAATCCGATAGCTTCAGAGGTTCATACGACTCAGATTGGCTTTTCTTTGGCTAATCTTGGACCCCACATATCATTACCACCGACTGCCCCTACCTCATCTCTCTTGCAGACTACTCCATTCATGACTTGCTCTCTGCCACCTATCCACACGAGCTTTCCTTCTCAAGCTCCGCCTACCTTTTCATTCCCATACACGTATCCAGTAACCTCAACACCTTATATGGGACATCCCTATTCTGTCACCTCAACATATTCATCCTCCATACCTTATCAACACTTAACCCCACCATTGTCCAGTGGAGGCCCTTGGCCCAATTTGCCTCCGTTTGCCACAACCGCACCATCATCTCATCCAACCACAGATTTCATCAAACAAATGATGGACAAAATGCAAAATCTGGAGGCTTCTGTGTCGGGAAGTCGTAGCGCCTTGACATACGAGCAAGTTTGTCGGGAGCCCATTCACCCTTCTATTCCCCTTCATTCATATCCTCCTCAATGGGAGTTGCCGAAATTTACTCGTTTTAATAGTAAAGAGGATCCTCAACAGCACTTGCGATCATTTAGACATGCTTGTTATTTGATTGCCCATGATGATGCCTTGTTACTCCGCACCTTTCCCATGTCCTTATCAGGACCTACCTTGGAGTGGTACAGTGCTTTAACCCAGCACTCAATCTTCTCTTTTAACCAACTAGCCCAATCTTTCTTGGATCACTTCTCCATTAACATTGCTAAGAAAGTATCCATCACCGACCTTTATGCCATCCGACAATTCGAAGACGAATCTATCGCAGATTTCGTTGGACGATGGCATGGCCTTATCAACCAACTTACATATGCCTTACCTCAGGCTGAACTTATCGAAATTTTCACACGGGCATGTGCTAAGCACATTTCTCCTACTCTTCAAATTCAAACTTTCCGCACATTTGATGAGGCCTTTACCATGGCTCGGAAACTAGAAATTCGAGCCTTAGAAGAAGAGAAATTGTGGTTGCACAACAAAAACCCCAATTTCCGAACTCCTGATTTTACCAATAAACCAAATACCACCACTCCTCACGCGTCCACTTCTTCTAAATCAAAAGGAGCTGTCCACGCGGTGATGGTTAAATCTCAAACACCGTCTAATACTCCACCAAAAACCACCTATAAGTACAAAGCCGAACCCATCAATTACACTCCCTTGGGAGAAACCTATGGTGTCATCTTGGAAAAATTGCTCAAAGCCGGAGCTATCACCTTGCCTCCTATTAAACCTCACTCTGGGTTTGACTCCACCCGCGCTATACCTTCCTGGTACAAAGAAAATGACTTCTGTAACTTTCACCATGTAAAAGGACATAGTCATGAAAACTGCAAGATGTTGAAAAACATAGTGCAGGAAATGGTGGACGCAGGGGATATAACCCTCGATAATCCTAATGCCCCTGCCAACCGAAATTTGAAAATCTTCAACAAACCATTCCCGAATCACTCTTCCAACAGTAACACAAACCAGGATATCTTAGCCGAAGAGAGTGTTCATGAGATCCATGCAGTCTTCGATACCCAGCCAAAAGCCTCTATCGAGAAAATTTTGAATCAAGCCTCTTCACTAACACAGGAGCCCGAACCTCCTTTACCACTATCAAGCCAAAGTGAAATCATTCCTTTACCCATAAAGGAGTTAACTGCCCAGACTCCTCTTCCCATCGATGAGTCTGCTTATACCACATCCCTACAAGACTGCGAACGGATGTTATCTAATCTATCTATTTCCCAGACTTCCCCTTCTACCACTCTTTGCACACAAGAGGAAGGTACGCCACTCCTTTTGACATCCTTAGACGAGAAATCTCTTGCACCGACATCACCAAATTCCTTAACCATGACGGATCCTCTCGAACACGCCCTCTTACCTATTAGTTCTTCATCGCCTAAATCTTTTCAACGACCGGTTGACCTCTTAACATCTATTGATACAGTGCCTCATCTACTCACTGTATCACACCCACAGTGGACTGGAATCACAACCCACCTTTCTTCCGTACCAAATTTACAATTCAAACCTGAAGACTGTCATTCTCCAGAGGATAGACAAATCCTATGGGAACGTTTGAGTACCCCTTATTCTACTCAAATGCAGATGACCGATCCCGACACATCTACCATATACCCGAAGTGTTTACAGAAACTCAAAATGCCTATGTCCTCATTCTCACCCCCCGTATCTATACTCAGTATCCCATCCACCTCTATCAACCTAACCAAATCTTCCCCTACGCTTGGGACCTTACCCATACCCAGTCTAACACACCCGCCTAAGTGACTAGATTTGTCCAAGAATAAAGCCGCCCCACCACTTAGGAGATACACTCAACCCGTGCCTCTATCACAATCAAAACCATCATCGTCATACCTACCTTCCATATTGGGACCTCATCCTTCCACCTTGCACCAATATATCATACCTCCTGCGTTTTCTTCAAAACGATCTATGCCTTCTACACCCATACAGGGATCAAAGGGTATATCAACATTATCACTCCGCGTATCCTATCCACCTATCAACCCTAAACAAATTCCATCATCAAAAGATTTGTTTTCGGTCACTCCTATTTCCCCGTGGTTGTTTTCTGATACCACACCATCTGTGGCCTCATCATCCAATATAGCTTCTGCGCCAAAGAAACCACGTTTAGTGAAAAACACGTATCAACACCCCTCGGTTAAACCACCACCCATACGAACTAACCACACCCAAACATTACCAAAACCCGCGCAATCAATACCCTCATCCTCTTCTGATTTTGACCCACTCAAAGGATCTTACGCCAAAATCCTTGCTATGTTAGTAGAGAATGCGACCATTTCCCTACCCCCACTTAGACCTTATGACCCGTCTAAACCTCGACCTATAGGTTATGATGAGTCTAAGATCTGCGCTTATCACCGCACACCAGGACATGATGTGGAGGGATGCAAAGCTTTAAAAACCATCCTTCGTCAGTCACCTCTCCCAGATAGAAAGGTTAAGAAAGACAACTTACGAAGGGGGAGACCTTTAGTTTCCATTCCCTCTCCTATACCATCTGTCCCCGCCTCACCAAGATCTGTCATTATTACAACCCCACCTCTTGAAGACCATGATTTATCCCAATCATCTTCTTCATCTCCGGTCTACGAGATTAATATGATTAGTGTTGCTACTCGAGCGCAGAAAAACAATGAGAAAGCGAAAGTAAGCACACCTGCGTCCTCTCCTTCTCCGTCCAGCATCCCGATTGCACCACCACCCAAAGTGGTTATTCGTGGACCCACTTACCCCGTCTCTAATGGAGTTGCCCATCGAGCCATGATCAAACAGCTTCACCAATCACCCGTCAAAATGACACTATATGATCTCATTCAGACTTCTGAATCTCATCGACAAGCTCTCGTTGAAATTCTTCAAGGGATCGAGGTCTTACCTAATGAAACCCTACCCGTTGCCTCCATTCTAACACCCAATCACGTTGCCTCTCTCACCAAACAACCCGCTGCCCCAACCACTTCTGCCTCTGTACCACAAGCTGCTGCAGTCAGTTTCTCTGAAGATGAAATTGTTGACTTTGGTACAGAAGACCCTGACCCTACCCTTTTCATCTCCGCTTACATCCGGGACATTCGGGTACATCGTGTTATGATTGATGGGGGCACTAGCCTAAACATCATCTCTTCAAAAGCCTTCCAACAAATGAATATCCCTTCTAGCTACATGTGTGCCAACCCCATCATGTTGCGGTCATTCAATGACGCTATTACCTCTACCTTAGGCACCGTGATCCTCAACATTCGGGTAGGACCACGTACTTTACCCGAACTCTTCTATGTCCTTGAGGGAGAGTTCCAATATAATATATTGCTGGGTCGCCTTGATCCGGGCCATGGGATGCGTTCCCTCAACATTACATAGATGCATAAAATTTGAGTACGAGGGGAAGTCCTACACCGTAAAAGCTGATCCTCCCCCCTTTAAAACCTGCAATATGTTATACCGCCCTAACGATGTGCTTATACCAATCAAGACACCCATACATTCAACCCAACCATCCTCTTCAAATGTACCTCAACCATCCACCTCAACCGCGCCTACGCCTTCAACCGATGAAACCACCATCGCAAAAAACCACTTCCCTTCCCACACTAACATCCCAACCTCCGACCCCTTAGTAGATGTTTTTCAATGCCTTACTTTGGGAGTACCGCCTATATAATGTTAGTTCTTTCCCTACCCCCAGAGAGTACGGACAATTACATGCACATCCCACCTACGACCGTCGCGTGGGGGAGGTAATCTCTTACGGACCACCCCATTGCCGCACCAACCTAACGTATGGGGGTGTTGACGCATCCTCCATTACCCCTGAACCTCCTCTTGGTGTGGTTCCCTTCCAATCCGATTTTCAGTACCTGACAAATCGTCGCTTCGCCCTCACCTTCTTGACTCGCTGTGCTTGGAAAGGCTTTGGTTTTGGTCTTTATGAACAAGGCCGACATACACTCATTCCCATGACTACCCGCAAACACAATGATCGCAGTGGTCTCGGTTTTCCTGAAACACCTACACAGGAGACACCTCGTGTCAGCTGTATTCTGGAAGAAGACGACGTCACCCCTACCAAACCATCATCACCCACTTTGCCATCATCACCCACAGAATCTATAGACCCTGAATCTATCCCTCCTAACTTTTTTTTTTCATAAATGCTATCTTCATAGGTCCTCTCACTTATCAACGCGATAATGAGGACCCATCTTCTCTTCCCCTTCTGTATCCAGACATGATCGAAGAGGATTCGCCTTTGATTAATGTTGTTGAGTGTCAGGATGACGACTCCATCCTCACTTACCTTGGCGCGGATGATTCTTATATTCAACGAGCCTTACCATCTGAAACCCAAACCATGCTGAACGAATCTACTATAGAAATCAACATCCACATGGAGGAGGATCCTCACATTGTGAAGATCGGACAATCCCTTAACGCATCAGAACAAGTCACCTTTACTACTTTCCTCCGTGCTCACGAACCAAGCTTTCGCTTGGTCCTACGCTGACATGCCAGGAATTGATCCTACCATTGCTGTCCATAACATCACTCTAAACCCCGATTCCAAACCAGTCAAACAAAAAATGAGAAAATGCATCCACGCATTGCCCTCTTGGTCAAAGAAGAGCTTCAACGACTTCTTTCTGTTTCCTTCATCTTGCCTATTGACTATCCTCAATGGATTTCTAACATCGTACCTATCACTAAAGCGACGGGGGGACTTTGGATATGCACGGATTTCCGGGATCTTAACCTCGCTTGCCCTAAGGATGACTTCCCCCTCCCAAGTATTGATCAACTTGTTGATCTCACTGTGGGACATGAAATGCTTTCTCTCATGGATGGCTTTTCAGGATACAACCAAATTTTGGTTGCCCCTACCGATCAACACAAAACTACCTTCATAACTCCTTGGGGAACCTTCTGTTACCGTGTAATGCCATTTGGCCTTAAGAATGCTGGTGCGACCTATCAGCGGGCTATGACCTACATTTTTCATGACATTATGCACACTATCCTTGAAGATTACGTCGACGATCTTCTTGGCAAGTCTAAACATCGCAGTGAACATCTCGATGTTTTAACCATTATTTTTGATCGCCTGTTACAATATTCTATCCGTCTTGACCAAAGAAATGTGTCTTTGTGTCCTTTCAGAAAGCTTCTTGGTTTTATCGTCTCTTTGCGTGGCATTGAGGTCGATCCATCTAAAGTCAAAGCTATCATAGAAATGCCCCCACCTACTAACCTCAAACAATTGCGTAGCTTACAAGGTAAGTTACAATCTATCCGATGTTTCATCTCCCAACTCTCGGATCGATGTCAACCTTTCCATCACCTCCTTAAAAAGGACATTGAATTTCAATGGAGTGAAGAGTGCCACCAAGCCTTTGAAGCTCTCAAAACTTATCTCTTGCAGCCACCCGTGCTTATCCCACCTCAAGACGACCGCCCTTTCTACCTTTACCTTTCCACCACTGACCACGCTGTAGGGGCCATGCTTGCACATCGTGACTCTGAAAATCGAGAACAAGCCGTTTATTATATAAGTCGTACTTTGGTGGACTATGAGACTAGGTATACACATGTAGAAAAGTTGTGCCTAGCCCTATCATTCGTGGCTACCAAACTCCGACACTACCTTCTGAATCACAAAACTTTCGTCATCACCAACACGGACCCCATCCATTACATGTATGCCAAACCTCATCTAAACCAACGCATCGCCCGATGGCTCATGCTCCTCGCCGACCTCGACCTTGAGTTCGTCCACCAGAAATCAATCAAAGGACAAACCATCGCAGACCAACTTGCGGAAGCCCCTTTACCTGGAGAACAATTTACCAATTTTACATTCCCCGATGAACTCATCGCCACTCTTTCACTCAAGGAGGAGTCGTATCCAATGACTCTCTTCTTCGATGGATCCAAATGCCAATGCGGTGGAGGAGCTGGCGTTGTTCTCATTCCTCTTGACGCCGAGCCTATGCCTCTTTCATTCCGACTCGATTTCCCTTGCACTAATAATACAACGGAATACGAGGCCCTTGTTCTGGGTCTCCAGGTTGCGCTGCACTTAGGTATCAAATCTATCAATATTTTTGGCGACTCTCAATTGGTAGTCAATCAAGTTATGGGCATCTACCAATGCAAAAATGAGGAACTTCAAAAATACAAACACTACGTGGATTCGCTTCTAGCCTTATTTACTCACTATTCTATCCAAACCATTCCACGCTCTACTAACAAATTTGCGGATACTATGGCTTGCTTAGCCTCACAAATTCCAGCCTCATCAACTGACTCTGACATTTTTGTCTTGGTCCAACAACTCTTTGCCCCATCTTATTCAGCCCCGGTTGTTTGTACGATAAATACTGTGTCTGCTAACTCGCAGGATACTTGGTATCACCAATTCCATGACTACCTTACAACCTCTGTTCTCCCTTCTGACCTTACTAGTACTGGTAAACGTGCTTTTCTTAAATGTGTTTCTCGTTATGTAGTTATGGGGGGACTCCTTTATAAACGTGGCTTTGATGGCATCCTCCTTCGATGTCTCACCGGTGCGGAGATCACCCATACCATCCAACAAGTCCATGACGGTATTTGTGGTGGACATTTTAGTGGCCTTGCCGTGGCTAAACGAATCCTTCGCCTAGGTTATTATTGGCCTACTCTCAATAACGACTGCTACGAATATGTTAAGCGTTGTGTTATGTGTCAACAACATGCCAACCTTCAACATACTCCTAGCCACCCGCTCCAGGTCACTCGAGATCTTTGGCCCTTCTCACAATGGGGTTTAGACCTTATTGGTGAGATTCACCCGTCCTCTTCACAACGTCACCGATGGATTATCATAGCAACCGAATATTACACAAAATGGGTGGAGGCTATTCCACTCATTTCAACTAAAAAAGAAAAAATTGTAGAGTTCATTAACCACCACATTATCTGTCATTTTGGTGTTCCTCATCGCCTGATTACAGATAATGGAAAATCTTTCAAAAATAGGTTGTTGCAAGACCTTTGTGACAACTTTGGTATCAAACTCAGCTTCTCATCACCCTACTATCCACAAGCAAATGGACAAGCCGAATCCTCTAATAAAACCCTAACCAAAATCCTCATGAAAGTTGTCAATGAGTCCGGACGAAATTGGCACGATCACATCCCCTTTGCCCTTTGGGCTTATCGTACTAGCATCCGTACCTCTACTAATGCCACACCTTTTTCTTTGGTATATGGTACCGAGGTTGTCTTACCTCTCGAAATACAAATACCCTCCTCGTAATATCCTTCTTGGGATATTCTCACTAACAATGATTTCCGCCAAGAGCGGTTAGCCCAATTGGAGCTTCTTGACGAACGTCGTCTTACAGCTCTTGATCACCTTCAAATCTATCAAAAACGCATCAAGCGTGCTTATGATAAGCGACTCCATGAGCGTACCTTTAAGGTTGGTGATCTTGTCCTCAAAGAGAATCAACATGTCACCAAACTAGAAAAGAGAAAACGTGGAAAATTTGCTCCCAATTGGATTGGGCCTTATATAATCACTCACACCTATGGATCAGGCACTTATCGTTTAGCTTCGCTTAATGGTAAACCTGAGCCTGAACCCCTTAATGCCTTGCATCTTCGACCATTCTACTGTTGAATTTAGTGTTATATCACTTCTTATCTACCTGCCGCTCGTCCCTTGAGCTCACATACCACCACATGCACTTCGTTTCCTACACCTCATAATGAAAATCAAGCTCACATAGTTTGATTCTCACCTCACCTAAATGATGCCTTCCCCTTTTTTGGTCTAGTCCATGACTTCAAAGTATTAAAATAAGCCGTATTCTTATGGGATTTTCTTGAGTCAAACTTCCTACCAAACTAGATGCTTCACGCCAAAAGAATATCTAGTCATCTAAATTAAATATAGACTGCTCCCTCGAAGGACAGCTATATGCCGAACTATTGCTGCTATTATATATAGACTGCTCCCCCGAAGGACAGCTATGCATTAAAATCATATCTGCTACTATAAATAGATTGCTCCCTCGAAGGACAGCTATACACAGTCAGCCTTTATCAGAAGCTTCTCGCATTGATCAGCTTCGTGAAGACCTCAAGAATAAAACAATCAATATCCCTTGTAGACTTCCCGCATCGATCAGTCTATATTCAATAAAATAAAAGCCTCATTCAGAAGAACTTTTGAGTCATGGACTTGTCTATTTAGGGTAGGTTCTCTTTTGTCAGAACACTCACTTTGTAATAAATTCTCTGTACCTCAGCTATATCATCCACCTCACCTCACCATTTGTTTCAACTCAAGGGACGTAACGTACACCCGATATATTGTGATCATACAACTCTTTTCACCTATGGACTTCTCGTCTATGCACAGTACCTAGGGCTTCAAGCTCGTTCTATGTTGTGTGGTTTGTTTAGCTCTTTTCACCTATGAAGCACTCTTTCCGCTTTGCCTCGCATCTAGGATTGTGTGTTGATCTTAATCAGGACATGGTTCCCTTCTACTTGGGTAGGCTAACTTTCGCTTCCTTATACCTTTTACAACATCACCAATTCATTACCAACACCAACAACCTTACCTTACCAATATTAATATCAATATTATTACCAACCAACCAATTGCCTAAACCATACCAAATTGCTCTAATTTGCCTCTCCCCGATCCTAAGGAGAACTACATCGATCCGAGGCCCCTCCTTGCTTTGTGCACATGGGCTATGTAGGCAGCACTTCGGAGACATGGGGTCTCCCAAGGTTAGCTCGACCATCCCCTACCATAACCTATCATGTGTGGTAAATATAAATATTTTTGTGTATTTCTATCACATTCCTCTTTATCCTTTTTCAAAACACCGAAAGTCAAAATGAAAACATTCTTATTATTATCGTAACTCAAATCAACATACATATTCAGTTTTATTTAGATGTTAAACAAATACATCTTCTCTATCATCGACACGCAGGTCGGCATCCTTATTAATTCTTATACCTTGCTAACATTTATTTAGACCCTTACGCCTCATCCCGAACTAGGTGAGGATCGTGATCGTCGACCCCTCTCGCCAGGCCTCTCTGTCCTCAAAGGTACCATGGCTATTGGTACCGCCCACTGATCTGCCAACCTCTCCTGTAACATATGAATACGCCCTCTCGCATGGAGGACTCCCGCCTCTAGTCTCTCCACCCGTGACTCCGCAACCACTAACAATCCCCTTGTCTCATTCACCTGCGTTTGGAGCTGCTGAACCAAACGCTGCAAACGATCTCTCTCTGCTGTAATCACCGCTATGTCAGGATGATCACGTACACCTTGCAGCTCTGCTACCCACCATAATCTATAGGCCTCTGTCGTTCCTGCGTCCATTACCCTGCGATCGGCTGCTACTTCTTCAGGACCTTCTGGAGGTGTTGGCTGGGGAGGTGAGAATACTGCCTCTGCGTCGATCCTCATATATGGTCTATAAGCCTGTGGTATGTCCTGCACGAATCCAAATTGTCGCCGCACGCGATCTATAGGAATCCTCTCATATTCACCTGGCCTGTGCCCCGCGATCCACCTCAATCGCTCTACACCCCTCAACTCCTCAGCTATGTTCTCTGTTACCATATAATTCCCGTAAGGCCTCCAACAGATATCCGCAATCGTCACCCTCTCCCATATCTACCTGTAAAACTCAATGTCACCCGTCACGGCCTGAGATCTTGCCTCTTGTTCTGTCTGGACCCATCGTCTGAATCCTAACCTCTGTACTCCGGTCTCTCCTGACTGGATGGGTCGGCCTATTGGTCGCACACAAACAATGTGCTCATAGGCCCAACAGTGTAATAAGTATGAACAATCCAGCGTCGTCCTATGATTTCGCCTACACGCCCATAGACCCCTGTATAGCTCCGCCAAATATGCAGGTGCCCATGCAAAAGTCACGTTCCTTTCTATCATCTCCCAAATAACACACATCAATGCCTTCGGAAATCTTCCCCCATCCGCCCTCGGTAACGCGTAATACCCTACCGCTATCATTAATATGACTGCTAACCTTGTCTCCTCAGGATGTGCTGCATACATTATCCCATACGTAAATGACAAACCTCACTGTGTTAAATCTCGTGCGTATGGACCAAATACTTGTTATCGCTCCCCGTGCCGCGCTAGGTAATGCCTGATATACTGGTTTTCCTGTAATTGGGAGTCTCAAAATACGGAACACATCTTCCAATGTTACTGTCATTTCCCCTGTTGGTAGATAGAAGGTATTTTTCTCAGGATTCCATCTTTCAATCAACGCCTGCAACATAGCATGGTTCCGTGCAATTCATGAATAATAGCGGATCCCACTTAACCCCAAACGATTTATCAACATCCATTCAGCTGGTGTTACATCCGCTCGGATTCGTGACAACAACGCTGGTACACTATCATTCATCCTTAGCCCTGCCTCTGCCTGCATATGTCACAAAAACCAATAACTGTTCAATAAATCAAATCCCCACGGGTTTTTTTTTCTTCTCACATTCTGGAAATTCCTACAGCAACCGGTATCGTTTATAGTAAACCGGTACCGGTTTAGTAACCGATACCGGTTATTCCTAACCGATATCGGTCACTGTCACCTTCATACCGCCTGCCTAAACCTACTGCCTACGACAATAATTTGAGCGTTTATTCCTTTCTATACCTACAAACATACCTGAAACCCCTGATTACCTACCCCGTAACACTTATAACCCTTGCTATCATGTTTTCTTTTTCATATCTACCCACTTAATCTCTTATTCATAACACATGCAAAAATCAAATCACAACCAAAACGTTTACCTCTTGGGTTGCAGCAGCTTGCGGTGGCACTTGTCTTCCCTCTCGTCCCTGCCTGCTGGATGCTTCTCCTCGTTCTGCCATGATCACCACTCTTTTCAAATTCACCTTTCTACTTTTTGAATCTCAGATCGCATTCACTTTCCTGTCTCTTTTCTCCTTATCACTCAAATCTCTCATGCAAATACTGTCTCAGTCGTCAAAAAGCGTCGCGTTCACGTATTTTAACTCTTACATGGCTCTAAAAATAAGAACTTAAGTTGCCACCCTAGCTTTTCTATTTTTAGAAAAAGCTCATACTAAATAACCGGTATCGGTCATGTGACCGATATCGGTCTAGCAGCTACCGACATCGGTTCTCTAACCGATATCGGTTATAGACCTATCTTTTTACAACATGGTTCTTTTTCTTCATTTTCTACCTAATTTTTTGTCGCGCCCGCCCTTTTTCCTGCATAACAACACCATTATCCATATTTCTCCATCCACCACACATATCATTACAATGTCCATAACATCATCTATTTTACAAAAACAAACAAGTCATCAACTAAGGATACCAAAACAAAACAAAAAACTATCTATCTATACATCATTTGGATCCAACTCATCAGATACATATATAACAATGTCATAAAACCAGCCCAAAACATGCAACATTTCATCATATAACATGTCATCCATATATACGTGCAAAAACAAAAACATCAACATCATCCATATATCAACATGTCAACTAAACTCATCCTACATTCTATATCACAAACCATCGACAAAATACTTAAACACATTTTTGAACACTGCATGTGGATCAAAACATCATCTCTATATATATACAAATTTTCAAATATACAATGTGCCCTGCATCGGGGCCTCTGTGATCTCATCATACAACTAAGCCGGCACGCAGGCCGCAATAACTATCCAAAATCTCGACTCGGCTCGCAGGCCGGTCCCTCATATCAAAAATATACTCGGCTCGCAGGCCGGTATCAAATATACAACCCGTACTCACTCGCAGGCCGGTATATAATGAATAAATCCATACATGAATAAATGACGGCACGCAGGCCTCTATCAACACAACCGGTTCGCAGACCGGTGCCCATGTCCCTATACAAAAACTATGTGGGGATCCCTCAGCTCTCCCCACCACCCTCAGCACCTCTCCCTGCTGGTCCCTGCGGTGCCTCTCGCCTCCTACCTGTAACGGACACACCGGCTGTAGCTGCGCCTCCCTGCGACCTCTGACTATGCGAGGTCTCCGCTCGGTGTGCCGCATATGGCTGATACTCAGCTCCGGTACTATCAAGGACATCCTGATAGTACCGGGCCTCTGCTCTCGCCTCCATGTATCTCTCCCGTGCCACTGTCAGTACTGGGGCTGGTCCCCGGACTCCTACTACCGCACCCCCTGTCTTTGGTGCTTCGCTTTGGTGGTGCTGTGGCGCGCGGTGGTGCTATGCATATTTCTGCTCTTTTTACACAGTACTGCATTCGCACTGTGGGTGTCTTCGCTAGTGGTGGTGTCTGCCATGCCTTTGCTCGAGCTCAGGCTAGCTACCTGTAAGACCCTATCGTACTGCTGCTCGCAGCAACAGCTTCCCTGTAATAACTGCACCTGGCCTGAGCTGATCTCTCTCTGCCGTCACCGCTGCCAAGTCTGGCTGTGCGGGCTGTGCTACCCTCGCCGCTCTCTGACCAGCCCACCAAACCCTGTATGCTCCCGTGCACCCAGCATCATCTACGCCATCATCTGCTGGCCTCTCTGCAACCCAATCTGGATCCAAGGGCTGTGGTGCAGGCAGTGGGGCCTCTACATCATCCCTCCTGTACTGAGGGAAGGGAGGTGGCTCGTCCTGTCGCAGCCCCATCTGCCTGCGTACCCTCTCTAGGGGTATCCTCTCGTACTCTCCCGGCCTCGTCCTACTATCCAGAACGTGTACTTTGGATCCAGCGTAACTGTACTCGGCCTCCTCTGGTGCGTGATGACCTCTGTAAGGTCTCCATACGATATCTACCGCTGTCAGGCCCTCTAACAAATGCCTGTAGTAGGCAACGTCTCTCCCCGCAAGCACTGCTCGTGGCTGCCCCACGACTCCCAACCACCTCTGAAAGCCGTATCTGTATATAACCTGTGGCCCTGGCTGCTGGGGTAACCCTACTGGTCTGATGCATATGATGTGCTCATATGCCCAACAGTGAAGTAAAAATGTCGAACAAATACCAAATCGCCACATCCGGTGATAACCCCGAGCTCTTTCTGAGAAGCCGCACTCAGATACACTGGGTGCCCACGCATAGCAAGTATGCTCCTCAATCATCTCAAGCAACACCCCCATCAAGTGGAAAGTGGCCTCCCTCTGAGTCCGGGAGGGCGAAGCAGGTGATCCCAATCATCATCAACATGGCCAGTGTGTCTCGTGTCGATGCGCACGGTACATGTCACCATACCTAATGCTCGCACTGTGATAGGTAAGTAGCGCGGCTGCATCTCCAAAAACCTGTAATATGCTGTCCATGGCAGTCTCTGAATCTACCTGGAAGACTGCCTCTCCCTCGATAGGTAGTCGAAGGATGCGATACACATCCTCCAACGTGATAGTCATCTCCCCAGTCGGGAGATGGAACACATTGGTCGCCGGATCCCATCTCTCGATGAGGGCGACCATCAGGCTGTGATCTCTCTCTATCGCTCTGTACCTCTGGACTCCACCGAGTCCCACCTCGCGCATGATCACCCAGTGAGCTGCGGACACATGTGGTCTCATCCGCACCAACAGCGGGGGCATCCTATCCCGCATCGTCAACTGCTGACGTGCCTGCAAAACCAACCCACATCCTTAGACCTACTTTTTATCACAACATCTACTTTATCCTCTAAACCCCCTTTTATCCCCCCGACCACACCCCGACTCTCTACCACCCCACCCAAAACCCAAACTCACCCCACCTACAAACCAAACTCACCCCACCTAAAACCCAAACCCACTCCACCTAAAAACCAAACCCACCCCACCCAAACCCCTACCCGACCCAAAGCCCAAAATCTACCCAAATCCACCCCACCCAAAACCCAAACTCACCCCACCTACAAACCAAACTCACCCCACCCAAAACCCAAACCCACTCCACCTAAAAACCAAACCCACCCCACCCAAACCCCTACCCGACCCAAAGCCCAAAATCTACCCAAATCCAAACCCACCCAACCCCAAAACAAAACAAACCCAACCCAACCCACCCCAACCAAACCCCACCCCACCCAACACCCCACCCCACCCAACACCCAAACCCACCCAACCCAAAACACAAAACACGCCCAACCCAACCCAACCCACACTCACCCAAAACCCAACCCAACCCATACCCATACAAACCCAAACCGACGCCGGCCGACATACGACCGACGCCGGTCCAGCCCAACACACCCTGTCCACACAATTTGCGACCGATGCCGGCTTACAGCACCGACATCGGTCATGCTGTAATTCTTGGGAGCCAAACCCCAGCGCCCCCCGCCCATATTTTTGCATTTTTATACTTATCTACCCACCCAAACACCATAAAAACCTACCCACCCAGCCGACTTGCCCTATTTTACCCATCTATCCTCTTCATTTTTCAAATTACGTCAATTTACTCATTATTTCCTAAAAAATGTAAATTCCTACCCAAACCCCCAATTTCGCTTAATACCATTCAAATGCACAATAAAGAGTTCCGAACATACCCGAACGATGACACGCTCGTCGTGGTGGGATGGGTGGTGGTGGTCACCGGTCAGCCCTCCTGCTCCTCTCCCCGCTCGTGCCATAGCTCCACTTCGATCTGCTGGGTCCCCGCCAATCAATCGCTTCCTCCTCCTCACTCGGGCCCAAAATAACTCACTCCTCCAAAGAAAATAGCTCCACCTCACTCAATAAACTTCCAATCTCAACTCTCCACGTCAGACAAGTCAATTTGGTTTTCAAAATAACAAAGTGACAATGACAAGCCGTATTTTTCTTTTTATAGGTTTTTCGCCCTTAACCGATATCGGTTTCATGTTGCCCTAATGAACCGGTATCGGTCCCTTAACCGATATCGGTCACGTAGAATCGACATCGGTTTTTTCTTCCAACTTTCCCCCAATTTTTTGCCCTTATTTACCATTTGCCCCTTTTTAACCACATATCACCTATATCCACCTTTGCTGAACACCATTTGTTTACCAAACGGCCCGACCCAAGGCCTCGCCCTACCCATTTGGCTCGACCCAAGGCCTCGCCCTAACAAACCGGCCCGACCCAAGGCCTCGCCCTACCCTACCGGCCCGACCCAAGGCCTCGCCCTACTACCGGCCCGACCCAAGGCCTCGCCCTAACAAACCGGCCCGACCCAAGGCCTCGCCTACCCTACTGGCCCGACCCAAGGCCTTTCCCTACCCTACCCTCGGCCCGACCCAAGGCCTCGCCCTACCCATTTGGCTCGACCCAAGGCCTCGCCTAACAAACCGGCCCAACCCAAGGCCTCGCCTACTACCCTACTGGCCCGACCCAAGGCCTCGCCCTACCCTACCACTTGGCCCGACCAAGGCCTCGCCCTAACAAACCGGCCCGACCCAAGGCCTCGCCTACCCATTTGGCCCGACCCAAGGCCTCGCCTAACCAACCATACACTTTTATCCACTTATCCTCGTAGTTTTTGTTCAATCGAGCTCACTGTTCGTGTTTTAGCATGATTAGGGTCCTTGACTTGATCTCGACCAACTTTTCCCCAGGACCTAGACCGTGACGTTTATCTCAACCAAACCAACCATTTGATGCTTTACCAGGACATGCCTAAACGTTCTGTACCTTTTACCCGTTATATACCACCGGAGCTACTTCCTATGCCTTGGATACCAGGATTATATCACCCTTGTTTGGATAAACTATCGACCTTTGCCTATGCACTGCTTTGGTTTGCTCGTCAAATCATGTACCCTAGTCATATTATTGCATTTTACCATGCGTCCGCTTCCTTGGACCTCCCCACCATCTTACCATCCCCTCTACCCCATTTACCCTTTATCAACCCTATCCCCGATTTCCGTTCACTCAATCTGTGAAAGATTTGAGGGGATTACCTATACCCTTAACAGGGGGAAACCACTTCATATTATTGTCAGTGTGCTTTACAAAACAAGCTACACGACAATAAGGGGCTAATGTAGACACTCAAATTTGTGTCTTACGACCCTTGTGACCCGCATCTCATCTCGCAACTTAACCTCATCACCTAAACCTTACACAATTATTTATTAATTACCTTGTAATTGATAAATCCACATCACCTTACCTGCCACCTCATTTTGCCACCTCATCATGACCTAGCCCTAACCCTAAACTAACCTAATTAAGACCTATGACTTGGTCTAGACTCACATCCATAACTAATGCCTCCTTACTCGCACCCAAAACCGACCTTCTATCCACTTGACCAAGCCCGCAACTGATCTCTCGGGAGAAAAGCAGGGAAGGTGGGCTATTTTACTAAAAATAGCCTACTTTTTCCTTACCGATGCCGGTTCCTACTCGACCGCCGTCGGTTACGTAACCGCCATCGGCTCCCTGTAAATGGGCTCCCCGAACCAAAATCAAGGTCGAATGATTTTTGAATCAACAGAGGTCATTGGGAGTGAAAAACAGAGTCCAGATCTTCACTTGACCGAGCAGAGACGAGTGAAGAAACCAGGAGAGTTTGCAGCAAAAGAGATCAACTTGCATCTTTGTCAAAACCAGTAAGTCACATCTTGCATGTCCTCTATAACATTTCTTATGCTCTTTGAATCACAGTCCTCCTAAATCCATTTCTGAATCCACTACCCAACGTACCATTGCATCTAACTGTCATTCTTTTACCTCTCATCATCTCATTTCCTAATATCATCCATAAACCAGCCTTACAAACACCATAGCTACCAAGAAACACAAACACCCCACCAAAACAACTAACCTTCAGATCCTAGACTCTACCGATATCGGTCATCAGTAACCGCCATCGGTTATCAGTAACCGCCATCGGTTATACTGACTATAACCAATAACCAGCCTTTCCCCTACCCAGTTCAACAAAGCAATTTAATTGATATCTTATAGTCTTTTGTGTTAATTCATATTAGCAAGGGAACTGACCACCTTCGAAAGGAAGTTTTATATTTCCTGGGCCCAAGGCAGTTTCCTCATTTATTGTTTAATTAAAATCTTGTGGTCTTGTGTTCTTATTTGCAGGTAGTCCTTCCAAGATAAAAAGGAGTTCTTCGCATCACTTTGATCTTTCTCTATGGTACGCGCACATCATCTCGACATTCTATGGGTATTCCTCCTAGCCCCAACCCTTATCTGTTTCTAAAAGGAACGAAACATTCCGAGTGAAACAGTTAGTTATGGTAACTTACTAAGAATAGGTCTTAGGGTGAGGTGGCTAGATGAGGTGGATATGTGGGAACTTTCCCAATTAGGATATTTAAATAATAAATATTGTGAGGAGAATGAATTAATTTAATTTAATTAATTAAATTAATATTAGATTGGGATGAAAGGGGGCATGGTTAGGTGAATGTGTTCAAGGTGGTTATTTGATGAGGGACCAATGGGAGTGAGACCTAATTTTAGTGTCTACAGGAGCCTATCCAACCTATCTCTATTCTTTATCGGAGATGAGGAGTTCACATGTCTCATTGATCAAAACCCTATAGCCTTGCAGTTTTGTCTTTCCCACTCATCCAATCGAGGTTAGGTTGATATACGACATGCCCATATCTATCCCCCGACACTCACTCCTACTTCTGCTCTAGCCTCGGATAGCTCCATGCGCCGTATCTACCTTGCCCCTATTCATTTTATAGTTGGGCCCTATACCTATTATGAACACTTTGTGTTTGCCACATCTATTACACCTGCTACATCCACTATACCTTCACCAACCACCCAAAACATAACCTCATCCATGCCTATTGTCTCACATATACCCGTAGCTACACAACCACCCCTAGTGTCGGTGACCCCTACCCCTTTTCAAAATGTTGTCCTTTCTATTCCACAGTCCTTAGCCCCTATTGCCACTAGGGTCACCATGAACCTTCCGCCTTGATATACATACTATCAATAACCTCCCATTTCATCTATTATTCATTTTGGGTACATACCCCCTATTTCACTCCCTCCTTCTCAATCTACCTATATGGCAGCGCCATATACTAGAATGCCACCCCCATTATATGCCCAACACCAACCTCCTTATGCTACAGGAGGCACCTAGCCATCACAACCTACCAACGATCTAATTAGGTTAATGATGGACAAGATGTAGACATTAGAGGCATCGGTTTCTTTCTCCCGCAACACTCTCACCTATGATGAGATTTATAATGAGCCTATACACCCATCCATTCTTATCCATGCATATCCCATGCATTGGGAAATGCCTAAATTAAACCATTTCAATAGCAAAGAAGACCCGCAACAACATTTGCAGTCTTTCAAACATGGGTGTTATTTGATCACCCATGATGATACTTTGGTCCTGAGGACCTTTACCATGTCTTTAATCGGACTGCGTTAGGGTCTGGTATAGTGGGTTACCTAGACACTCTATATTCTCATTTAATCAGGTAGCCCAAGCCTTCTTGGATCACTTCTTCATTAATGTCCTTAAGAAGGTTACCATGACTAACCTCTACTCTATGCGTCAAGATGACGATGGATTTATTGCATATTTTTTTCTCATTGGTGTAGCTTGATCAATCAACTCACATTCAAACTACCGCAAATTGAACTCATCGATCTCTTCACGTAGGTTTGTGCTACGCATATCTCACAGACCCTAAAGGTCCGGACCTTATGAACCTTTGACGAAGCATTCACCATGGAATGAAAGATAGAGATTCGAGACCATTGAAGAAAAGAAAATCCAAGTACGCAATAAAAACTCGAGCATTTAAGTCAAATGATACCTCTTCTTCTTCAAATGACAAAAAAACTATTCAAAATCTAAGGGTAACCACTCACACGGTGGTACTCAAATCCGGCCTAGCTCATCCATCAAACCAGGCTAACCCCTCATCTAATCTCTCACTCATTCAAACCTTTCACTTTAGATGGGAACAATGTAAATACACCCCACTTGGGAACCTTATTCTTCTATCTTAGAAAATATCATTAAATTTGGGGCCATTACCCTTCCTCCCATAAAAACACACACTGGTTTTGATCCTGCTCACCCCACACCCACGTGGTACAAAGAGCACGAATTTTTTAACTATCATCAAGTAAAGGGTCATAGTGACAACAATTGCATCACTTTCAAAAACATTGTCCAAGAAATGCTCAAGAAAGGTGAGTTAACCTTGGATAATCCTAATGCACCTGCCAATCAAAACCTACACATCTTCAAGAAACCATTTCCTAATCATGCCCCTTCTTCTGATCAAACCAGAGAGACCTCAATGCATGATAGCCATACCCACGAGGTCCATGCTATTTTCAGCGATGCACCCGTTGCTTCCCAATTACCCCATATTCCTTCCATAGAGGAAATCCTAGCCCAAAGTCCTCTACCTGCACTTGAACCCACCTCACCTATTCCTCCACCCATAGAGGAACACCCTTCGTCCCCTCCCTCACCTGTGAAGGAGCCTCCTGTTAACATCGAGATCATTTCACCTTTGGCTTCTCCACCTAGAGATCTGTCACCCATAGTACATCTCTAACCCGTAGAAGAGGATTGTTTATCTCCTCCACCCATAGAGGAGCACCCATCATCTCCTCCACCCATAGAGGAGCACCCATCATCTCCTCCACCTATCAAAAATCTAGTAAAAATGTGTTTACCTTTAGGTGACGACTCTCCATCAGTTACCCAAGATCCTAGGGACTTACTTTCTGCTCTCTTACCCAAATAAGCTAAAGAGAGAAATTCCTTGTTTCTAAGACACATTTTATGGGAATTGACGTTGGATCCTCATCAACCTCACCTACAACAGTTCCTTTTTCATGCCTAGCCGATCACCTAGATTATGTGGATAGAGCTTTACTTTGGGGTGTTTTCGCTTCTGTCTCAACATAAATGCGAGACATCACTTGCGACACTTCCACTATCTACCTAAACATATTTCGGCCAATCAAACCAAACACAACCAAAACTATCACAAATTCCACCACAATACCACTCATGGCTCAACTCACACCCCTACCCATAACCCATAATGCATCTACATCCAAACCTACACCTACATCATCTTCCTCACCTAAACCTATTACTACCTTAGGGGTCATCCCAACCGCCAGCCTTACTCATCCACCCATCAAATTAGATTTAGCTACATCCTCCAAAACCAACACCAAGCTTAATCTGGCACCCAACCAGAAGAGCCAATCCCATAGAACTCATACTCCAACCTCGCCGATCACACCTTCATCACCTTCACCCTTTCATTCGTCTTAGGACCTCACCCTTCCAGCACGGTTAAGAAACCTCCACCCACCGGTAAACCAAAAACACAACAACCCATTCCTCCCTCACAAACCTCTAACATACCCAAGCACCCGACATGACTTACACCCACACTTGCAGCATCTTTACCACCCATTCCTCCAATACCATCGGTAACTTCTTCACTACCCACTACACTTCAGTCTCTTTCCCTCACACCCCCTGCATGACCTGCACCATCTACCTTCACAACACCTTAGTTATCCCCATGGGTAACTCGCCCTCTTCCCCATCCACTTTTCCCTCTAGATCTCATGCGCCCATATCACCTTTACCCAAGAAGGTGCAACCTAAAGACAAAAATCCACTACCCTCCAATAAGGTAGTCAAAACAACCACACACTCTCCTATCAGTTCATCTACCATACCCCTACCCAAGAAAACATGACCAACACCCAAGACCACACCAACACCTAAAACCATAGCTCGACCCACTCCCCCTCATGCAAAGACCCTTCCTCTACAGTCAACCACACCTATACCCAAACCCACTTTCACTTCCCATTGTGATCCACTAGTGGGATCCTATGCCAAAATCTTAACCAACCTCCTTGAGACTTTTGTCATCACATTACCGCCACTCAGACCTTATGACCCTCTCAAGCCCAAACCAAACGAGTTTGATGACACCAAAATTTTTGCCTGCTATCGTGTGTCAGGGCACGATGTAGAGAACTGCAAGGCTTTGAAAACCATTCTTATCCAGCTTCTTTCCTCTTGAAGGAAACTTTGACGATGATGACCTTTTCAATGAGGACCCCATTTCACCAACACTCATTCCCAAAGTTCTTCCCTCACCACCTACTCAACGACCCATACCTTCACCCCCACAACTCCTAGAGCCACCCCCACTATTAGAAATTAACATGGTTCACATCGTAGAACTCAAAAATCTCCACCCAAATGTTAGTGTTCTCAACTCATCTCACAAGGTTCCTTCCCACCACTTCGATTTTTCCCCTCTTGTCGCTACATTTTTCATGGCTCACCTAGTTCACCTACCTCTCCACCTCAAATCAATATGATCGATGTTGCTACCCATGCTCAAAAGGAGAAAGGAAAGGAAAATCCAAATGACCAACTAACCCATTCTATACCCAACATACCATCTACATCCACACCAAATCACTATCTGTGGCCCCACATATCCTATTTCTAATGGGGTTACACACCACACGATGCTCAAACAACTACACCAATCCCCCCTCAAAATTTCCCTATATGACCTCATCCAAACCTCATAATCCCATCATCAAGCTCTCATGGAGGTCCTTCAATCTATCAAGGTTTTACGTAATGACCCTACATCCGTAGCCTCCATTATTACACCTCATCATGTAGCCTCTCTCACCAAATTACCACCTTTATCTACACCTCCACCTACTCACCAAGTAGCCTCCCTTAGCTTCTCGGATGAAGAGGTCGTACATCGCACCAAACCGATGACCCAGATCTAGATCTCTTCATCTCTATACACATTGATGATATATGTGTATAACGTGTTATGATTGATGTGGGCAATAACATTAATATCAACTACTCCCATGCATTCACTCAAATGCGCATATGTGACAATTACATGCATAAACATCTGTCATGTTATGTTCATTCAATGATGTTATCACCTCTACACTTGGAGCCATCATCCTCCACATTTTTGTGGGCCCCGTACTTTACTGCAGATTTATTTTACGTCTTAGAGGGGGAATTTCAGTATAACTTATTGCTTGGAAGACCCGATTCGTGTCATGGGTTATGTTCCTTCCACTTTGCATCGATGTGTAAAGTTTAAGCATGAAGCACACACCTATACTATTTTGGATGACTCGTCACTTTTCAAAACTTGCAACATGCTTTATCAACCCAATGATGTTCTTATACCCATTAAAGTGTCTACCTCCATGACCACTACCTCTTCAAACTACACCTCCACCCACCAAGATCAACCACTACTTCAATCACATCTACATCCTCCATTCCCACCACTACCACAAACTCCACAACCGAACCATCAACCTCACCCTCTCGTTAGCTCCACCTCCGAGCCAACCTACGACAAATCATCTATTCCAGCTACCCACATACTAACCACCAATCCTTTGGAAGGCATTTTTCAATGTCTCACTCTAGGGGTGTATCACCTATATAGTGTCAACTCATTCCTTACTCCAGAAGAGTACGGAAGTCTTCACCAACACCCTCGCTATGATCACCACATAGGAGAGAACCTCCTTTATGGTCCTCCTCACCTTCATACCAGTCTCACCTATGGGGACTTGATACTACCACTTACACACCTGAACCACCATCACAAACCCACCCATTTTCTGCTGACCTCTAATCACTCACCAATCACCATTTCGCCCACACCTTCCTGCACTAATGTGCATGGAAGGGTTTTGGTTTTATATTTTATGATCAAGGCCACCATACCGTTATTCCATGTACTACCCATAAACATAATAACCGTAGTGGTATCAACTTTACGTAACCACCTACCAAGAAGGCCCACATTGAACTCATTGAGGACATCATCCCTTCTCCACCTTCTTCACTTGCTCTACCTTCCACACCACCTTCGCCAACAGAGTCGATGGATCCAGAATCCATTCCTCCTAACTTTGTTTTTTCATAAAAACCATCTCCTTGTAGCCACCGACTTAGCAATGTGAGGGTGAGGCCCCTTCCTCTCTTCCTTCTTGTATCCTAAAATGATCGACGACAATAAAATTGCGATTAACGTCATTCAATGTTAGGATGATGAATCTATACTCACCTAGCTTGGTGCTAAAGACTCATATATTCATCGGTCATTACCATCTGAGATGCAAACCATGTTGAACGAATTGACTATCGAAATTAACATTCATACTCAAGACAACCTGCACATCCTAAAGATCAGACAATCTTTAGATGCTATTGAACAGGAAGCCATCACTTCTTTTCTCAAAACCATAACCACGTTTTCACTTGGTCTTACGTAGATATCGCCGGTATTTACCCCATTATAGTGGTACACAATATCGTAACCATTCCCAAAACCAAACCCGTTAAACACAAGCTGAGGAAAATGCACCCTCGTATTGCTCTTTTGGTCAAAGAAGAACTTTAGTGCCTCCTTTCTATTTCCTTCATCTTACCCATTGATTATCCTTGGTGAATTTCCAAAATTTTCCCTATCACTAAGGAGACAGGGGGACTCTACATTTTCATGGATTTCCATGACCTCAATCTAGCTTACCCAAAAGAAGACTTTCCCCTGCATGGTATTGACCAACTAACAGACCTTACTGCTGGTCACGAGATGCTATCAGTCATGGATGGTTTCTCTGGTTATAACTAAATATTTCTTGCCCCAGAGGATCAACACAAAACCACATTCATTACCCCTCGGGGACCTTCTACCATCGAGTCATGCCTTTTGGCCTGAAAGATGTTGGACCACATATCAATGGGCTATGACTTATATCTTCCATGACATCATGCATCGTATATTAGAAGATTACATGGACGACCTCCTTACCAAATCCAAACACTACTCTGAGCACCTCACCGTCCTAAACTCCATATTTGACTGCTTCATTAAATATTGTGTTCACCTTTAGCCTAAGAATTGTGTCTTTATGGTTCTCTCAAGAAAACTCTTGGGATTTATCATTTCCTTATGTGGTATAGAGGTTGACCCTGCTAAATTCAAGGCCATTCTTGAAATTCCTCTACCCACTAATCTTAGGAAACTCCGTAGCCTACAAGGCAAGTTGCAGTTTATTCATTTCTTCATTTCACAATTGTCTGATTGGTGTCAACCATTTCATCATCTTCTCAAGAAGGATGTCTCCTTTAAATGGGCTGATGACTACCACAAAGATTTTGAGGCCTTAAAACAATACCTTCTCCAACCACCTATACTCATTCCACCTAAATACGGTCAACCCTTCTACCTATACATCTCAGCTATCGACCACTCCTTGGGGCCCATGCTCACCCACCACTATGAATAATATAGGGAGCATGTTGTTTATTACATAATTCGTACTCTTTTGGACTACGAAACTTGATACACTCATGGCAAAAAACTTTTCTTAGCCTTAGTTTTCATTGCCACAAAACTCTGTCATTACCTACTCAACCAAAAAACCTATGTTATGACCAACGCCAACCCCTTACACTTCATGTATGCCAAACCATACCAAAATCAATGTGCTGCACACTAGCTTATGCTTTTGGCTGACCTCAACCTCAAATTTATCCACCAAAATTCCATCAAGGCCAAGCTATCACCAACCAATTGGGTTTGACGCAGCTATTTCTGGGATCAACCCTCTAATTTTGACTTTCAAGATGAGTCAATTCCACCCTTTCCCTGGATGAACTTGCTTACTAAATGACACTCTTATTCGATGGTTCCAAGTGTCGGTGTGGGGGAGCTGGTGTTATCCTCATTCCACTTGATGGTGAACCCATGCCTTTGTCGTTTAAACTCGATTTTGATTGTACAAATAATATTTCAAAATACGAAGTGTGGGTATTAGGTCTCCAAGCTACCTATGCCTTAGATGTTAAATAAATCAAAATATTTGGTGATTCTCAATTGGTCATAAACCAAGTCAATGGTATATACCAATGTCGTAATGAGATATTTCAAAAGTATAAACATCATGTGGACATAATTTTCACCACCTTCAACCATTACGCCCTTCAAACCATCTCGTGTTCAACCAACAAATTTGTAGATACCAAGGTCCTTGGATTCTCAAATACCCACCAATTCTAAAATCTTTGTCACCATACAAATACTCCAATCACCCTCTTATTTACCTCATAAAATTTACTCTATCAGAACTACCTCCCCAACCCGAGTGACCTTTGGTATAAACAATACTCATACTACCTTTCCCTTTCCATCTTGCCTCCCGACCTCACTCGTAATGGAGAACATGCCTTTCTTAAAAGGGTCTCATGTTACGTCATTATGGGTGGCCTCCTCTATAAGAACAACTTCGATGGTATTCTCTTATGGTGCCTTACGAGTTTAGAAATTCCTTATACCATTAAGGAAGTTCATGATGGCATATGTGGAGGTCACTTCAGTGGCCTTGTTGTTGCTAAGCATATTATTTTCCTTGGCTATTACTGACCGAACCTCAATCATGATTGTTGTGACTACATTAAGTGTTGTGTAAAATGCCAACAACATGCCAACCTTCATCATACACCCATTCATGCCTTATAGGTCACCCGTGACCTTTGGTCCTTCTTTCAATGGGGTTTTGATTTTGTTAGAGAAATCAATCCTCATTCTTCCCAATGACATCAATGGATCATCACCGCTACCAAACACTACACAAAATGGGTTGAATCCATACCTCTCATCTCCATGAAATATGATAAAATATGTGAGTTCATCAATCACCACATCATCTGTCACTTTGGTGTCCCACATCACCTCATCACTGATAATGACCAATAATTCAAAAATAAAACCTTGCAAAAACTTTGTGATGCCTTCAAAGGCATTCAGCTAAGTTTCTCGTCACCTTATTACCCATAAACTAATAACCAAGCCGAATCCACCAATAAAACCTTGAACAAAATTCTCATGAAAGTGGTTAATGATACTGGGAAGGACTGACATACGCACATTCCTTTCACCTTGTGGGCATACCACACTAGTATTCATACTTCCACTACTGCCACACCTTTTTCTCTGGTTTATGGTACAGAGGCTGTTTTACCTCTTGAAGTCCAAATCCCCTCACTTTGCATTTCTCTCCATGACATGCTTAATGATGATGACTTTCATCATGACTGTTTAGCACAACTTGAGTTATTAGATGAACACCACCTTAATGCTCTTGACCATCTCCAAGTTTACCAAAAATGTATCAAACATGCCTATGACAAACGTGTCCATGAACAAACCTTCCAAGTTGGTGACCTTTTCCTGAAAGAAAATCAACATGTAACCAAAGTAGAAAAAAGTAAATAGGGAAAATTTTCTCCTAATTGGCTTAGACCATACATTGTGACTCATACTTATGGATCAGGTGCTTATCATTTATCTTCACTTGATGGTAAACCCGAACCTAAGCCCCTTAATGCCTTACATCTTCGACCATTCTATTGTTGACTTTTAGTCCTACCTCACCTTCTACCTCTTTCCATGCTCATCCCTTGAGCACTATCCACTTCCTACGCCATCACCAATGATTAAACAAGAATCATGTGCGTACCCATCACTCTTTTATACTCTCTTAAATATGTGTACCATGACACTGCACATGGCATGATTCTCATGGATACTTTTTGTCTACTTTTAGATGATATCCCATGGTCATTTCACCTTGATTTCTGAACAAGAATCTGATTCTTCACCTTAGTCTTGTCCATGAATTAAAATCCCTCACATGGGATCCAAATCCTTGATTCAAACTTCCAATAAAAATATGAATCCCTCAAAAAGGACATCTTTCTCTTTAAATCTATGTTATAAATAGATTGCTACCTTGAAGGACAACTATGTAAAGCTTGTTTAAAAAAATGAAGAAGAAAGAGATAGAGAATTTGAAGCTTCTGCACGAAGACCTCAAGGATTTAATTTCCTCATCTCATATAGACTTCCTACATCTATCAATCTATCTCAAATATCAATCAAAACAAAAACCTTTTAGTCATAGAATTTCCCATTGTGACCTTGGATCTCTTTCCAAAAGGCATGCTACCTAGTACCATATAAAAACTAACCACTTTTTCACCTTCTCACCATTCACACTTTCATTTCCTACTACCTCAAGGGACCTACTAGAACCAGAACATCTGGTGATCATGTGACTACTTTTTCACCTTTAGAATAATCAATCATGTAATGTTTTTAGGGTCTTACGTTCATCATCCCATCTAAGGTATGATCCACCTGTTATGATCCTTACCAATTAGGTCACTTTCTTGCCTCCTCTTATATTTTAAACCTTCTTCATTACGTATTGATTACCTTATACAGGACTTGATCCTCGATGCTTATTTTTGGGTAATTTTCTCCTCCTTCACCATAATCAACTCAAAATCACCTATACCAATGTGCCCACAATTCACCCATTCTAGACACTAAAATTAGGTCACACTACCCTTTGGTCCCTTGACCAATAAACACCCTTTATTACATTTACCTAGCCATAACCCCCTTCACCCCACTAATATTAATTTAATTAAATTAATTCATTATCCTCACTATATTTATTATTTAAATAATATCCACACATGCATTTTACTTAGACACCTCACCAAGCCAACTCAACCTAAGACCTATTCTTAGTAAGTTGCCATAACTAACTAAGACTCACCCAAACCCTAAAAATCAATGCATACATTCCCTCTAACCACATTCCCACATGCTCACAAGAAGCTCCCAGTCTAATCCATAGGATAATGACATGAGATCCAAGGAAATCAAGAGGATCTCCCTAGTTTAGTAAACCTAGGAAATCTTGCATTGACCGATGCCGATTACCCCTAATCGTCACCGGTTAAGCCGGACCACCATCGGTTACCCTTTTAATCCCTAAACTACCTTATTCTCAAGGTTGGAAAACATTGGGGAAGGTTGATGAGCAAGAAAAATCTCATAGAGATAATGCATCTTCAGAGAGCAAATTCTAGTGAAAACCCACATGCAAGGAAGGAAATTGAGCATCTTCTCCTGCACAGCCATCCCAGCCATGATCTGATCTATCCAAGCAAAGAGGAGTGTACATGCAGCCCATACAAAATCTTTATTTCAGCTAGTGATCACTTGTAACCTTCAAACCCCTCATCAGCACCTCCATCCCTCACACATAGGCATTAAGGACCGGAATCCAAGTAAGTATAACATCATACTTTCTGGTTTATTTCATTTCATCATCATTTTATCATCCATTGTTTATCTTTCCCCTATTGACCTTCTCCAACGTTTTCACCTCCATATACCCATTAAAACCTCACCAAATCCTACTCCAAGAACTCCAATATTTCACCTTGACTCACCAAATTCCTTTGTATAATCACAAAGGAGAAAAAAATCTTGTTCCGTGATATTTCCATATCTCACAAGAACTAAAACAGTCACCCACGACTGATATTGGTCTTTGTATTTTCTCATACAGCCCCGAACAAAGACCTATGCACCAAATTTCATCTCACCCTCATTCACCCGTGATCTACCCGAGACCATTATTAGACCTCAGAACCTAGAACCAATCATTTGAACTTTAGATTCTATTCTAGCTTAACTTGTTAGATTAGATCTATTTCTTATTGTGTTTTAAGTGAGATACCTAAATCATTTTAAATAACAATAGGATTTACTTTATTTATAGCATTAAATTGTTTAAAATAGTGGATCGATGACCATCTAGGAGTATCACACTTCCCGGATCTAGCGTCGCTAGGCAATTCACAACCCATATTGTTTAATTCCTTCGGTGGTATTGTTTTCATTATAGGTAGTTCCTCCTAGCCAAAAGGAAGGTCTCACGATCAGTTGTGGATCCGGAAGTCATACGTGCACAACAACCCATCAACCAACATTTGAACAGTATTCATTCTACACTCATTACCCTATCTATTTCACAATGAACACTTCAAAGAAATGATCTAAGAATCGGGTGAAACATTTTGGCATGCCCGATGGGACTCATCCGGGGTTCCTTGCATTTCATTCATTCCTAGAAAAAAATTGTGTTTGTTTCCCTTCTGAAAAGTGTACACGCTAATTTTCTTCCTTGGTAACTCACCTCTTCTTTCTATTTTCTCTAAAGCAAACTTTTTTTTTTTTAAAGGTGTAATTAAAAAGAACCATTTCTTCATGTTTTTTGCATTGTAGTGAAAGAGCATCCCTCTTCCTCTTCATCTTATTGTGTCATCCAATTTCACATTTTCAATTTGGGTTTAAAAATAAGTGCATTCCATTCTGATTTATTGCATTAGCTCACATTAATTGAGGGCAACCTATATGCTAGAAGTCATGCCCAACTGATGGTTGAAAAACGAATCATAGAAAATCACTTCTATCCTTTTCTCTTTCTCTGAGTCTTACCAAACCTCACAAAAATTTAAAATACATACATTCTTGAACAACATCCTACATAGAAGAAGTTTTAGGTGATCACACGATCACGGCATAGTGGGGACCCACTCATTGTTCTATCAGTCATACTTTAGAGCGAATCCCAAACCCACCATAACATACCTAAAACCTCACCTTTTAGATCTCCTTCTTTGTAGGAAGCCATCCTCACCGAAAACTCTATTTCACAATTTGTGTCTTAGTCCCTAAATAGCATAAGCTAAACAAACATAATAGAAAAGGCACTCTTAGGATCACATTTTCTTAGTGTTTCTACTTGGCTTGCATTTTGAGGTGAGAGATCATGTTCATCACTTTTTTTTGTTCATCCTTACACGCTCCTCATCACAACTAGTGTATTATGGCTTCACCTAAGTGTGCCTAGGCCATATCATCATCATTCTCAGAATTCTAGGTCTGATTCTACATTAGATTTTAATTCACAACCACTTTCTTTCATCACTGTTTCAATTTCACAAGAAATCGTTACCTTTTAGCTTTGATCGCCATCGGTTATACCCAACCAACGTCGGTTCCAAGTCCTTTTGCTAACCTACTCAAAAGGACATTTTACTTCACTTTCTTCCACTTTTCACAGTCCTTGTCACTGTCATTATTCCCATTGACGTTTTAAACATCTTCAGATTTGGCATACCTATCAGATTTTACCTTCTACCTTGTTGTTCACTCACTGTCCATTTTCTATAGTAACCAACGTGGTTACCCCGATCGACGCCGGTTTTCCCTAACGACATTGATTAGCGTATTTCACATTATATACACTAGTTGGTACTTAATCCACCTTTTGTTTCCAGATTCACTTGTTCTGCTTATTCTCTATGCTATTTATAGAGAAGCATCCCTACTGATCGCACTAGTTCACATGGTGCTGACCCGAAGACAAGCAAGTGCCCTTGTATTTCATGCCAATTGTCAACCACTCCCACCTAGTCCTTCACCACCTTCCATTTTATCACCAGCCATGGATCCCATCTAGCCTATTACTATCACTACCGGATATGAGGATTTACATGACTCCATGACCAGAACCTGCTTTGCCTTGCAGTTTTACCTTTCCCACTCATCCACTCGAGATGCCTTGGGTCGGTTGATATACAACATGCTAGTATATATCCCTTTGAATCTCACACCACTCCTACATTGGCTCCAATCGGCTCCATACTACCTACATCTACTTTATCCCAGCTTGTTTCATAGTTAGGTTCTATATACGCTATGACTACCATGTCTCTACCTCTGTGGAACCCGTTACATCCACCATACCCTCGAAAACTACCCCAAACACAACCTCATTTTCCCCTAATGTCTCACACATAACTTTAGCTACATTACCATCTACAAGTGTTAGTGACCCCTACCCCATTTCAAAACATGGTTCTTTCCATTCCATAATCATTAGCCCTTATTACCACTAAGGTTACTACACGACCCTTCCATCCCCATTACATACTACTAACAACCTCTTGTTTCATCCCTTATTCATTTTGGGTATGTACCCCTATTTCTTCACCGCCCTCTTCTCCACCACACTACATGGCAGCCCTATACACTAGAGTGCCATCCTTGTTATATGCCCAAAACCAACCTTCTCATGCTACAGGAGGCATCCAATCATCACAACCCACCAATGACCTAATTAAATTGATGTTGGACAAGATGCAGACATTGGAGGCATTGGTTTCTAGCTCCCACAACACTCTCACCTACGACGAGATTTGTAACAAGCCTATTCACCCATCCATTCCTATCCGTTCATACCCTGTGCATTGGGAAATGCCTAAATTTAATCATTTCAATAGCAAAGAAGACCCGCAACAACATTTATAGTTGTTCAAACACGGGTGTTATCTGATTGCTCATGATGATGCCTTGCTCTTGAGAACCTTTCCCATGTCCCTCACTAGACCTACATTAGATTGGTATAGTGGGTTACCTAAACACTCTATATTATCATTCAATCAGGTAGCCCAAGCCTTCTTAGATAATCTCTCTATTAATATCATCAAGAAGGTTACTATGATGATCTATATTCCAAATGTGAGTATGAGGAAAAATCTATCATAGATTTTTTTCACTCACCTAAGTGCAATCGATCAATCAACTTACATTCCAACTGCCACAAATGAACTCATCGATCTCTTCACATGGTCTTGCGCTAGACATCACCCCCAACCTTGTAGGTCCAAACCTTCGAACATTCGATGAGGCATTCACTATGGCACAAAAGTTAGAGATTCAAGCTATTGAAGAGAAGAAAAGCCAATTACGCAATAAGAATTTGGAATTCAAGTCGAATGATACCTCTTTTTCTTCCAAAACACAAACCAATAATTCAAAAGCTAAGGGTATTGCTAACATAGTGGTACTGGGGCTGGCCCAACTCATCCATCAAATCAACTACACCCTCATCTTATCTCTCACCTGTCTAGACTTTTCAATTCAGATGAGAGCAATGAAAATATACCCCAATTGGGGAACCTTACTCTTCTGTCTTAGAAAATCTTATCAAAGTTGGAGCCATCACCCTTCCACCTATAAAACCACACACTAATTTTGACTCTGCTCACCCCATGCCTACATGGTATAAAGAACATGATTTCTATAACTATCATTGAGTAAAGGGTCATAGTGACAACAACTACATTACTTTCAAAAATATTGTCGAAGAAATGCTTGAGAAAGATGAGTTAACTATAAATAATCCCAATGCCACCCCCAACCAAAATCTACAAATATTCAAAAAACCATTTCCCAACCATGCCTCTTCATCCAATCAAACCAGTGAGACATCAACTCATGATACCCATACCCGCGAGGTTCATGTTATCTTTAATAAGGTACATGTCACCTCCCAATTACCCCATATTCCATTCATAGAGGAGATCCTAGCCCGATATACTCCTTCCACATTGGAACCAACCTCCCCTATTCCTTCACCAACAGAGGAACACCTTTCATCTCCTTCATCACCAACGGAGGGGTCTTCTACTAACATTGAGCCTATCTCACCTCTGGCTTCACCACTTAGAGAACCTTTACCTACAGTACCTCCTCCACCCACAAGAGGAGCACCCATTATCTTCTCCACCCAAAGAGAGGACACATTACCTCCTCCACCCACGAGGAGTGCCCATCTATTCCTCCACTTATAGAGGATCTCCCATCATCTCCTCCACCTATCATAGACCTAGTTGAGATACCTTTGCCTCTTGGCGAGCATTTTCTATCAGCTACCTAGAATCCCACAAACCTACTTTTAGCTCTCTTACCCACGGAAATTGAAACTAGCCAATTCCCCATCTCTAAGACACATTTTATGGGAATTACCATTAGGTCCTCACCAAATCCACCTATTGATGTTCCGTTCTCACATTTGGATGATCACTTAGATTATGTGGATAGGGCTCTACTATGGGGGTGTTGTTTACTCCTTGTCTCAACACATATGCAGAGATCCCTTGCTTTGATACCTCCACTATCTACCCAAAAACATTTCAACCAATTGAACCAAACACAATCACCTCTATCAAAACCCCTTCCATGGCACTTTTTATAGTTCACACCACACCCTTACCCATAACTCAACCTACACCTAAACCCAAACCTATACCTACAACATTTGCTTCAATTAAACCCATTACCACTTTAGGGGTCACCCCGACCACTAGCCTTACTCATCCACCTATCAAACTAGATTTAGCTACATCCTCCAAAGTCGACACCATACCTATTCCGACACCCAAACAAAAGCACCAAACCCATAGAACTCATACCCCGGCTATGCCAATCACACCTGCACCTATCCCATCCATCTTAGGATCTCGCTCCCCCACATGGTCAAGAAACCTCCACCCATCAATAAACCAAAAACACAATAGCTCATTCCTTCCTCACAAACCTCTGACCTACCCGGATGCCTAACCCATCTTACACCTACACCCGCTGCCACTTGGTACCACCGATACCTCCAATACCCTCAGCTATTGCTTCACTACCCACTACACTTCAATCACTATCTCACACATGTCAAGCACAACCCACGTCATCTACCTTCACAACACCCCTGTTATCCCCGTGGGTAACTCACCCTCTTCCTCCATCTACTTTTCCTTCTAGACCTTGTACACTACATCACCTTTACCCAAGAAGGTGTAACCCAAAAACAAAACCCCACTACCCCACAATAAGGTAGTCAAAACAACCACACACCCTCCTACCCATCCATCTATTGTACCCCTACCCAAACAAACATGATGATACCTAAAACCACACCGGCACCTAAACCCCTAGCTTGACCCATTCCTACTCTTCCAAAAATAGTTCCTCGACAATCAACCACACCTGCACCCAAACCCACATTCACTTCCCATTGTGATCCACTAGTAGGGTCATATGCCAAAATTTTAACCAACCTCCTCAAGACTTTTGTTATCACATTAACACCACTCACGAGCTTACGACCCTCAAACCCAAGCCAAAAGGGTTCGATGATGCTAAAATTTACGCATACCATCATGTGCTAGGGGCACGATGTGGAGAACTATAATGCCTTGAAAACTATCCTTATCCAATTGTGTCCACCTAGGAAACCAAATTTGATGATGACAAACTTCTTGATGAGGATCCTAATTCACTGACACCTATTCCCCTAATGCCCACTTAATAACCACAACCTCCACCCTCACAACTCCTAGAGCCACCCCCCAAGATTTGAAATTAACTTGGTTCACATCGGATAACTTTCCATGCCACCACCCCAATATTGTTGTGCGTAGCTCACCTCATAAGGCTTTTATACTCTAGTAGGTTTTTACCCTTCATGTCATTATACCACTCATCCTACACCTCCATTTTCCAAATCCCCTCAAATCAACATGTGCGTAGAAGGGAAAAGAAAAGGCAATTGACCCACCAACCAATCCTATACCCACATACCATCTGCACTCCATATCTAAAATAACCATCCATGGCCCCATGTACCCCATTTCTAATGGCATCACACATCACACCATGCTCAAACAATTACACCAATATCCCCTCAAAATGTCCTTATATGACCTCATCCAAACGTCAGAATCCCATTGTTAAGCTCTCATAGAGGTTCTTCAATCTATTGAGGTTTTACCTAATGACCCTACACCCGTAGCCTCCATTATCACACCCATCATATACCCTCTCTCACCAAATTACCACCTTCATCTTCACCCCATCTTGTTCACCAAGTGGCCTCCCTTAGCTTCTCAGAGGAAGAGATTGTGCCACACCAAAATAATGACCCAGATCCAGCCCTCTTCATCTCCATCCACATTGATGACATATGGGTACACAGTGTGATGATTGATGGAGGCACTAGCATTAACATCATTTCATCCCATGAATTTTCTCAAATGTTCATACCTGGTAATTGTATGCATAAACATCCGGTCATGTTGCATTCATTCAATGACGCTATCACCTCCACACTCAAGACTGTCATCCTTCACGTTTTCATGGGTCCACGCACTATTCCATAATTGTTTTACATTTTGGAGCGGGAATTCCAATATAACTTGTTTCTTGGTAGACCTTGGATCCGTGTCATGGGTTGTGTTCCTTCCACTTTACATCATTGTGTAAAGTTTGAACACGAAGGACACACTTATACCATTCTAGCTGACCCATCACCTTTCAAAATATGTAACATGATTTACTGATCCAATGATGTGCTCATACTGCATCAAACCGTTTACCTCCACAACCAATACCACTTCACCTACACCTCCACCTACTAGTATAGCCACTGCTTTCACCACACATACCTCCTCCATTCCTACAGCTACCATAACCTCCACGACTGACCCATTAGCTTCCCATCCATGAACTCCACCTCCGCATCGACCTCCGACACATCATCCATTCTAGATACCTACATACCAACCAGTCCACTTCCTCGGAAGGTGTTTTTCAATGCCTCACTCTAGGGGGAGTACTACCTATATAGTGTCAACACATTCCTTACTCAGTAGGAGTATGGATGCCTTCACCAACACCCTTGCTATCATCACTTTGTATTGGAGAATGCCTCCTTTATGGTCCTCCTCATCTTCTTACTAGTATCACCTATGGGGACTTAATACTACCACTTACACACCTGAACCACCATCAAAACCTATCCATTTTCTAGTAACTTCTAATAACTTACCAATCACCATTTCACCCACACCTTCTTGCACCGCTGTGTGTGGAAGGGTTTTGGTTTTAGATTTTACAAGAAAGGCTGCCATACCCTTAATCCATGTACCACCCGTAAACATAATGACCTTAGTGGTATTGGCTTCCCCTGAACCTCCTACCAAATAGGCTCTCATTGAACTCATTAAGGACAATAGCCCTTCTTCACCTTCATCTTCATCACCACCTTCACCTACTCCACCTTCATCATCACCCTCACTGATAGAGTTGATGGATCCTGAATCTATCCCTCCTAAATTTTTTTTTCTTAAACACCATATCCTTGGGGCCTTTGACTTATCAATGTGAAGGTGAGGCCCTTTCCACTCTTCCATTCCTGTATCCTAAAATGATCAATGATGACACACCTACAATTAACATCGTCAATGTTAGGATGATGAATCCATACTCACCTACCTTGGTGCAGAAGACTCATATATTCATTGGTCGCTACCCTCTAAGATGTAAACCATGTTGAATGAATCAACTATCAAGATCAATATTCATACTCAGGATGACCTGCACATCCTAAAGATTAGACAATATTTAGATGATGTTGAACATGAAGCCATCACTTCTTTTCTCTGAGATCATAACCATGCTTTCACTTGGTCTTACGCAGATCTTCTGGTATTGACCCCACCATAGTGGTCCACAATATCGTAACCATTCCCGATGCCAAACCTATTAAACAAAAGCTGAGGAAAATGCACCCTTGTATTGCTCTTCTCCTCAAAGAAGAACTTCAGCTCCTTCTTTTCATGTCCTTCATCTTACCCATTGATTATCCTCATTGGATTTCTAACATTGTCCTGTTACTAAAGCAACAGGGGGACTCCACATTTGCATGGAATTCCATGACCTCAACCTAGCCTACCCAAAAGATGACTTTCCCTTGCTCGGTATTGATCAACTGGTTGACCTCACCACTAGTCATGAGATGCTATCACTCATGGATGGATTCTTGGGTTATAAACAAATCTTGCATGCCCCATAGGATCAACACAAGACCACATTCATTGCCCCTTGGGGGACCTTCTGCTATCGATTCATGCCTTTTGGCCTTAAAAATGTTGGTGCCACATATAAGTGTGCTATGACTTACATCTTCCATGATATCATGCATCGCATATTGGAAGATTACATGGATGATCTCTTGGCAAAATATAAATGTCACTCAAAGCATGTCACCATCCTCAATACCATCTTTGACCACCTCATTAAATATTGTTTCCACCTTCATCCTAAGAAGTGTGTCTTTGCAGTTCTCTCGGGAAAGCTCCTAGGATTTATTGTTTATGTCCGTGGTATAGAAGTTCACCCTACTAAAGTCAAGGCCATCCTCGAAATGCATCTTCCTACTAACCTTTTCCAACTCCATAGCCTGTAAGGTAAATTGTAGTCCATTCACCATTTCATTTCACAATTATCGGATATCGTGTCAACCATTCCATCATATGCTCAGGAAGGATGTCTACTTTAACTAGGGATGATGACTATCACAAACCTTTTGAGGCCCTAAAACAATACCTAATACAACCACCTATACTCATTCCACATAAATGTGATCAACCTTTTTACCTATATATATCCACTACTGATCATTCGTTGGGATCCATGCTCGCTTATCGTGATGAAAAAAATAGGAGTAGGTGGTTTATTACATAATCCGTACTCTTTTGGACTATGAAACCCGATACAACCATCTCGATAAAATTTACTTAGGCTTAGTTTTCATTGCCACCAAACTCGTCATTACCTACTCAACCAAAAAACCTATGTTGTGACTAACACGATCCCTTACACTTCATGTATGCCAAACCTTATCAAAATCAGCATGTCGTGATGGCTTATGCTTTTAGGTGATCTTGACCTTGAATTCATTCATCAAACATCCATCAAGGGCCAAGCTATTGCTGGCAAACTAGTTGACTCACTTATTTCCAGGGATCAACCCTCTAATTTTGACTTTCCGGATGAGTCAATTACTACCCTTTCCCTGACAAACCCCTTACCAAATGACACTTTTAATTGACAATTACAAGTGTCGGCGCGAGGGAAAGGCTGGTATTATCCTTATTCCTCTAGATGGAGAACCCATGCCTTTGTCTTTAAAACTAGACTTTGAATGCACTAACAATATTTCGAGTACGAAGCGCTCATACTAGGTCTCCAAGCTTCTTATGCCCTATATGTCAAATCTATTAGCATCTTTGGTGATTCAAAATTGGTCGTAAACCAAGTCAATGGTATGTAACAATGTCATAACAAGATACTTCAAAAGTATAAACAACATGTCGACATACTTTTGACCACCTTTGATCGTTACACCCTTCAAACCATCCCACATTCAACCAACAAATTTGTAGATACCATGGCCTACTTAGCTTCCCAAATACCACGCTTCCCTACTAATTCCAAAATATTTGTCACTTTACAATGCCTCCATTTACCTTCTTATTTACCTCACAATGTTTACTCGATCGAACCAACACCCCAGGACACTCCGAGTGACCTTTGGTATAAACAATACTCTGACTACCTTTCTCTCTCCATCTTACCTCCCGATCTCACCCGTAATGGACAACGTGCCTTCCTTAAAAATTTCTCTCGTTATGTCATTCTGGTGGGAATCCTCTATAAACGTGGCTTTGATGGTATTCTCTTACGATGCCTCACAAGTTCTGAAATTCCTTATACCATTAAGGAGGTTCATGATGGCATATGTGGAGGTCACTTTAGTGGCCTTATTGTTGTTAAGTGTATTCTTCACCTAGGCTATTATTGGCCGACCCTTAACCATGATTATTGTGACTATGTCAAACATTGTGTAAAATGTAAACAACATTCCAACCTTCATCATACACCCAGTCATGCCTTACAGTCGCTCACGACCTTTGGTCCTTCTCTCAATGGGGTTTGGATCTTGTCGAAGAAATCAATCCTCATTCTTCCCAATGCCATCAATGGATCATAATCAAGCTACCAAATACTACACAAAATGGGTGGAAGCCATACCACTCATATCCATGAAAAGCCGAGAAAATATGTGAGTTCATTAACTATCACATCATTTGTTGCTTTGGTGTCCTCATCACCTCATCACCGACAATGGAAAATAATTTTAAAAATAGAACATTGCAAAAACTTTACGATGCCTTTGGCATTCAACTTAGTTTCTCATCACCTTATTACCCAAAACCAACAAAATTAATCTGAATCCACTAACAAAACCCTAAAAAAATCTCCTAAAATTGGTTGGCGATTTATCTGGGAAGGATTTGCATACGCACATTCCTTTTGCCCTGTGGGCATACCGCACTAGTATTCACACTTCCACTATGGCCACACCCTTTTCACTGGTCTACGGTACAAAGGCTATTCTACCTCTCAAAGTCTAGATCCCCTCACTCCACATTTCTCTCCATGACATGCTCATTGATGATGACTTTCATTAGGACCACTTAGCATAGCTAGAGTTATTAGACGAACATTGTCTTAACACTCTGGATCACCTTCAAGTTTACTAAAAATGTATCAAATGTTCTTATGACAAACGTGTTCATGAATGAACCTTCCAAGTCGGTGACCTTGTCTTGAAAGAAAATCAACACGTAACCAAAGCAAAAAAAGTAAACGGGGAAATTTTTCTCCTAATTAGCTTAGACCATACATCGTAACTCATACCTATGGATCAGGTGCCTATCGTTTATCTTCACTTGATGGTAAATCCAAACCTGAGCCCCTCAACACCTTGCATCTTTGACCATTCTATTGTTTACTCGTAGTCTTACCTCACTCTTTGTCTCTTCCCAAGCTCGTCCCCGAGCGCTATCTACTCCATACACCTCCCTAATTATTAAGGAGTACCCGTCACTAGTTATCTTCTCTTGAATATGTGTACCATGACACTACACATAGCATGATTCTCATGGATACTTTTAGATGAGATCCCATGGTCATTCTACCTTGCCTTTTGAACAAGATTTCTACCCTCCACCTTGGTCTTATCCATGACTTCAAAGACCTCACATGGCACCAAACTCCTTGATTCAAACTTCTAATAAAAATGTGACTCCCTCAGAAGGACATCTTCCTCTCAACAAATTTCTGCTATAAATAGACTACTCCCTCGAAGGACAACTATGTGAAGCTTTTAAACAAAAAAAAAGAGAAACCAAAGCTTCCCACATCAATCAGCTTCATGAAGACCTCAAGGAGTACCATATTATTTATCCCATATAGACTTCCCACATCGATCAGTCTATCAAAACAAAAAACCTTTTAGTCATGGACTTGCCCATTGTGACCTAGGACCCCTTGCCCAAAGGCCTTGTTACTTCAACATATAAAATTAACTACCTTTCACCCTCCTTACCATTTCCACTCTCATTTCCTCAATTTCCTCAAGGGACATCTTGGAATTTAGACATTTGGTGATCTTGTGACTACTTTCATCGTAGAACATTCAATCGTGCAATGTCTTTAGGGTCTTATGTTCATCACCTCTTCCAAGGTATGATCTACTCGGTATGATCCTACCCAATTAGGTGGCTTTATTGCCCTCTATTATCTTTTAACCATCTTTGTTTACATTTTGATTACCTTATAAAAGACTTTGGTCCTCAATGCTTACCATTGAGGTAATCCTCCTCTTTTTCCATAATCACCTTCACCTACATCCTTTTACCTATAATCTACCCACACCTATTAAACCTAAACCCACAACATACCCAAAAACCTACCAACTCATTTTCATATTCTTCCCTAGCTTATGGGAGAACTACATCAGCTAGAGGTCCCTTTTCACTGGGACTATGTAGGTAACACTCCAAGGGCATGGTGCCCTTGGAGGTTATCTTGGCATTTCTCTACCCTAAAAAAATTCATCAACCATGCCTAACTCACCATTTACATCACATTTCACTTAGTTCCCCTTTTCTAACAAAATTGGAAATTAAGCCACATACATAACAAGTTGCTTCCCATAGCATACATTTATTACACCTACCATCTCTCTATCATCACTATGCATAGATTATACAACATTTCATATATGACCCATATTATCATTCATTGCCTAAAAATACTGAATCACAACTTCACTTACTTTCAACTCAACCATGCCTACCAACCTGACTCAACCATGCCTATAACCTAACTCAACCATGCCTATAACCTAACTCAATCCATGCCTATAACCTGACTTAATCCATGCCTAAACCAACCTAACTCAACCATGCCTATAACCTAACTCGATCCATGCCTATAACCTGACTCGATCCATGCCTAAACCAACCTAACTCCATCATGCCTAACTCACCTAATTTCAATCCACATTAAAGTAACAAATCCATATCTCATCTAACACAAGCCATAAACCAATGTCTCATAAACACATCAACAAATCAAAAATACCATGTCTCTCATCATATAAATCAATAAATGTGTATCTCAATATACATGTCTATCTCATCATTTCTATCATCTCAAAATGTCAGCACATAGGCCGATATATATAATACAAAATGTCATCGGCACGTAGGTCGGTCTCATATATAAAAAAGAATGAATCAATACAAAATCTCTTCAGCACGTAGGCCAGTATATGCTCAAAATATACAAAATCACTCATACATCCTCACTATCTTCAGCACGCAGGCTGGCATATATATCAAAAAATCACTAGTATACATCAAAAATTAGGTGACCGCATATCAGGCATCTCGCCGGATGTCCTCCATATTTATTTCACCTACACCCTTGGCCTCATGTGTTCTGGTAGCACCTCACCTAGTGATGGTCACCGTGTGCTGGTGGGATCTCCCTGATTGAGCCTCAAAGCTCGGCTGACCTCCTGTGCTCTCCACACTATGAGTGTGGGATCTCATCCTCTCACTAGATGCCTGTTGTGCCATGTACTCTCCGTTAGATAGGAAGTATATCATAGCCACCATGAGATGATCTTGATAATATCTCACCTCACTTAGGGAATCTCATAACCTAGATACATGCACAGTTTGTAGTGGTACCATAGTTCTCGGCCCCTGTACCTACCTGCAGAACCTACCTTGTAGCACTCAGCAGACTGCCTGCACTGCCTTTGAACGTGTGACCTACTCCCCCTGTGCTGTGGTGGCACCCCTACCCCTGTTCTATATGTCAGGACTATAAGGCCCTAATCTATGTCTGGGTTGTGGCCAACTGGCCCTGTAAACCTGTCACTTTACCTTCTCTATCTCCATCTCCTCCATCCTCTCCCTCCACCATCTGGGCCTATAGACTGGCCACTTGTACTCATAGCTCTACTACCTCTACCTCGACCCTCCAACTATGTCTGTAGTATACCTATCTAGGTAATCAGTGTCACTACCTACCCCTGTAGGGTGTCTCTCTCTGCACTATAATGGTAGCTAAGTCAGGCTGCCCCAGTCTAGGTGGTATGGCTCATAACTGAGCCACCCACCACTACATGTACCTATCTATACATCTGGCATCATCTATCCACCGATCCACTAGCTCCTCCTCCCCGTAGGCACTATAGGTTGTGGTAGAGGTAGAGGCCTCTCCACGTCATCTCTCTGATATTGTGGGAAGGACAGAGGAATGTCCTGTACGAGCTTGAAATGCCGTCAAACCACTCGTCTACCGAGATCATCCCATCCTCCCGGCATGGCGACCCTCGTATGCACCTCTCTATCTCTGGGCTCAAATTAGCACCTCATGCATGTGCCTATATGAGGGGAATCCCACATGTGGCCTCCAAATAATGTCCACTCTAGACAACCCCTCTAACAATCGCCAAAAATGGGCCACATCATGTGTCGGTCTATCTCGATCTCCACTCTCCTACCACCGGAACCCATATCTTATATCCCACCCATATAAATATCATTGAAATACATCTAATCGGGGCATCCTATAGGTTGAACATAGACTATGTGCTCATAGGCCCAACAGTGTAGTATAAATGTACAACACAAGCTAAACCTACACAACCGCCCATATGCCCACAACTCTTGGTATAGCTGCACCAAGAATGTTGGTGCCCAGGAAAACTAGGTCTCCTCTACCATCATATCATGGAGCACCCCCATCAGTGATCAAGGAAAGCATCCACCCTCTACATCTGGCAGTGCATAGCAGCACACTGCCTCCATCAATAGAACCACTAGCCTCGTCTCATCCAGACGGGCTAGGTACATCTCGCCATAGCTCAAACTAGTGCTATGGAATCTCAGATCCACTGCCCCCTCACCAAAAACTATCTTGATCAGCTCCTCTAAGGCCTCGGAGGAGATAGAGTAAACCTGGGCACCCAATATGGGTAACCACAAAATCTAAAACACGTCCTCCAAGGTGATAGTCATCTCACCCATCGAAAGGTGGAACGTGTTGGTCGCAGAGTCCCATCTATCGATGAGCATGACCATTAAGTTGGGCTACCAAACAACATGTTAGTAGCACTGAATCCTAATCAATCCCACTACCTCCACATGCTGCAGCTCCAAAGGTGTCTTTAACCTACATAATGTCATCAGCAGAGGCTAAACTTTGTCCTCGCATGTGTAATCGCACTCTCCCTGCATCCAATCATATCATGACATTAATCCACATTTTACCATGACCATATTCAAAAATTATCATTAACCTCCACCCTATTTTCACCCTACCCATCTCAACTACCTAACTCTACATCACTTTTTCACCCTTATGCCTACAAGCTTGACCAAAACTAGTTTATTCTAACCCACTTCGGTTACCTTTAAACTAACATCGGTCACCTATTTGGTGATCACTACCAGTTCACCTTTACTGACCATAGTTATCACTTAACCAACATCAATCACCTGTTTGGTGACCGATACTGGTTCTACCCAACCGATGCCAACCAAGCTTGACCAACGCTGGTCACTATCATGGAAAATCCTGCGACTTCCCAAACCCCCCTTTTTAAAAACTCTCCCACCTGCCCCTTTTACCCCACCTACAATGACCTACACTACCCCAAGACCTCTACCCACCCCACCTATACAATTTACTACCCTCCCCCCATCTTATTTCCCATTATTCCACCCATACCCACATTTTATTTATTTTTCCTACCCACACAAAAACCAAAAAAAAAAACCCTACCAATAACAATAACCAAAACCTCTCATCTATCTAATCACCAATATAGAATTAGGCACTTACCTCGTTACACTTCCACCATCTCGGTGGCACATCTAGTTCTGCTTGTGCCGATGGCTCACCCGATCCTCTTCACCTCTGCCATCATCAAATAGCTCCCACAACCTCCAATAAATCAAATCTCTCGCCCTGATCTCATGGACCTACTGCTCACCAACCTAACCCTCATCAAATCACACTGTCAACTCACTATCCCATTTCCTCTGGACACTTTTCCCTCTTTTCTCTCTTTTTTCATTTCTTCACTTCACTAATAACAAATGAAAAATAAAAGCATGGATTTTTTTTTTTTATAACCCACGACCTAACCGACATTGGTTACCATTGACCAACATCGACCAAGTGCCCTACCTAACCGTCATCAGTTTTCCTATACTGACATCGATTATCCATGACCACCATCAGTCACCCTCACCTACACATTTCCCTTACTTTTCCCTTTTACCCCACCCTTTACCCTAATCCTTTACCCATCCAACCTTTACCCAACCCATTATCTTACCTTTCCCGACCTCATCACTTCCTACTTCCATTTGTCCTCCTTTGGGACTTCTTATTCTTTACCCCTACCTTGGCCTTACCCATGCCGTGACCTAGATATTTGGACCTAGACCATCACTAGTGACCTCTGACCTCATGTGCTCGCTATACCTTGCGGCATTGTTACCTCGTGTTGATTGACACGATGACCTTACCTAGCCTATTGTAATTGTGACCGTTTATCCTCGACCCTACCTTTGGTCTACAGAACATACCTAAACGTTCCTACACCTAACCTACCTTGTGTTTTCCGACCATATCCTATACCTTGCATATCGATTCACTTCAACCTTGATTGGATAAACCTATCGACCTTAGATGATGTAGAGTTTTCCTACTCTTTAACCGTAGCGTAGCGTCTGCGGTTTATATGTGTGCGTGCATTTTATTGTTGCTACCTTTCACCTTTTAGACCCATTACCTAGATTGACTTAGTATACCTTTCACCCTTTTTCCCCATGCTGTTTCGCTCGGAATGTTTAGAAACCTTACGGAATAGAGTTGCTTCTATCCTTTCATTCCTTTTAGAAATAGATGAGGTTAGGGTTAGGAGGAATACCCGTTGAATGTCGAGATGGTGTGCGCGTGCCGTAGAGAAGATCGGGGCGATTACTACGGAGAACTCCTTTTTGTCTTGGAAGGACTACTGCAAATAAGAACACAAGACCACAAGATTTTGATTAAACAATAAATGAGGAAAGCGCCTTGGGCCTCAGGAAATATAAAACTTCCTTTTGAAGGTGGTCAGGTTCCTCTGCTAATATGAATTAACACAAAAAGACTGCAAAATATCAATTAAATTATTTTGTTAAAAGTGGGTAGGGGGAAAGGTGGTTTTCTCGGTTTTGATCGGAGGAACCGATGTGTCGGTTCACTGATAACCGATGCCGATTCCATACGTCGATAACCGATACCGGGGTGGGTTCTAGGATCTTCTTGGTAGCTATGGTGTTTGTAATGGCTGGTTTTTGGATGGTATTAGGAAATGGGATGATTAGAAACAAAACAATGATGACAGTTAGATGCAATAGCACGTTGGGTAATGCGGATTCGAAACGGATTTAGAGCACTTTGAGATTCAAGAAGCATAAGAAATCTTATAACAAAGGACATGCAGATGTGACTTCTTGGTTTTGACCAAGATGCAAGTTGATCTCCTTGGTTGTAAACACTTCTAGTTTCTTTACTTTCGTCTGCTGCTCTCATCAAGTGAAGATCTGGACTTTGTTCCTCGCTCATGATGCTCTCCGTTGATTCAAAAATCATTCGACTGATCTCCAAAATGAAATTCCAATTCGTTGTTTTGGTTTGGGAGCCCATTTACTGAGGAACCGATGGCGGTTGCGTAACCGATGGTGGTCGGTAGGAAGGCATCGGTAAGGAAAAAAGTAGGCTATTTTTAGTAAAATAGCCCACCTTCCCTGCTTTTCTCAGAGAGATCAGTTGCGGGCTTGGTCAAATGGCTAGAAGGTCGGCTTTGGGTGCGAGTAAGGAGGCATTAGTTATGGATGTGAGTCTAGACCAAGTCATGGGTCTTAATTAGGTTAGTTTAGGGTTAGGGCTAGGTCATGATGAGGTGGCGAGTGAGGTGGCGGGTAAGGTGATGTGGATTTATCAATTACAAGGTAATTAATAAATAATTGTGTAAAGTTTAGGTAATGAGGTTAGGTTACTTGAAATGGGATGCGGGTCACAAGGGGTCGTAAGACCACGAATTTGGTGTCTACATTAGCCCCTTATTATGTCGTGTAGCTTGTTGCTGTAGCTACGCGGACAATAATATGAAGTGGTTTCACCTGTCTTGAACACCATTTGTTCACTTGTCCGACTGACCCAAGACCTCAACCTGCCATTTGGCCGACCCAGGCCTCGCCTACCTATTTGGCCCGACCCAAGGCCTCAACCTACCATTCGGCCCGACCTAAGACCTCAACTTTGCCATTTGTCCCGGCCCCGAGGCCTCGCCACTGCCCTATTTGGCCCGACCGAGGCCTCGAACTGCCATTTGGCCCGACCCAAGGCCTCGACCTACCATTCGGCCCGACCTAAGGCCTCAACCTACCATTCGGCCCGACCCCGAGGCCTCGACCTACCATTCGGCGGACCTAAGGCCTCAACTACCCGGTTGGCCCGACCAGAGGCCTCGCCTTCTAACCTATTTGGCCCGACCTAAGGCCTCGCCACTAACCTATTTGGCCCACCAAGGCCTCGACCTACCTATTTTGCCCACCAAGGCCTCGCCCTACCTATTCGGCCCAACCCAAGGCCTCGCCTAACAATTTGACTGACCCAAGGCCTCAACCTACCCATCTAACCCGACCCGGGCCACCGCCCCACCACTTGCCTAACTTGAAGGCCGTATCACTTAATACCATACCCACAATCAACGTTTTATTTTATCCATCCATCATGTACCTTTTGTTCAATCGAGCTCACCTATTCGTGTTTTAGCATGATTAGGGTCCTTGACTTGATCTGTCGACCAACTTTGCCTGACCTTTCCAGGCCGTGACGTTTATCTCAACCAAACCAACCATTTGAAGTACTTGCCGAACATGCCTAAACGTTCTGTACCTCACCGTTATATGCCCTGGAGCTACTTCCTATGCCTTGGATACCAGATTATATCACCCTTGTTTGGATAAACTATCGACCTTTGCCTACACATTCTTTGGTTTGCTTGTCAATCATGTACCCTCGTCGTACTATTGCATTTCAACATGCGTCTGCTTCCTTGGACCTACCCCACCACCTTACCATCCTCTCTACAACATATACCCTTTATCAACCCTATCCCTGATTTCCCATTCACTCAATCTATGATAGATTTGAGGGGATTACCTATATCCTTAACATGAGAAAAACCACTTCAAATTATTGTCCACGCAGACTTTACAGAGAACAAGCTACACGACAATAAGGGGCTAATGTAGACACCAAATTCGTGTCTTACGACCCCTTGTGACCCGCATCCCATTTCACAACCTAACCTCATTACCTAAACTTTACACAATTATTTATTAATTACCTTGTAATTGATAAATCCACATCACCTTACCCGCCACCTCACTCGCCACCTCATCATGACCTAGCCCTAACCCTAAACTAACCTAATTAAGACCCATGACTTGGTCTAGACTCACATCCATAACTAATTCCTCCTTACTCGCACCCAAAGCCGACCTTCTAGCCATTTGACCAAGCCATGGCCTGATCTCTCGGGAGAAAAGCGGGGAAGGTGGGCTATTTTACTAAAAATAGCCTACTTTTTCCCTTCACCGATGCAGTTCTACTCGACCGCCGTCGTTCGCACCGCCATCGGTTCCACTGTAAATGGGCTCCCCAAACCAAAACAACGAATCGGAATTTCATTTTGGAGATTAGTCGAATGATTTTGAATCAACGGAGAGCATTGCGGCGAGGAGCAGAGTCCAGATCTTCACTTGACCAGAGCGAGAGATGAGTAAAGAAACTAGAAGTGTTCTGACCAAGGAGATCAACTTGCATCTTGGTCAAAACCATAAGTCACATCTTGCATGTCCTTTGTTATAAGATTTCTTATGCTTCTTGAATCTCGATTCTCTAAATCCGTTTGAATCCATACCCAATGTGCCATTTGCATCTAAGCTGTCATTCTTTTGTTTCTAATCATCCCATTTTCTAATACCATCCAAAACCAGCCATTCTGAAACACCATAGCTACCAGAAGATCCTGTGAACCCACCGGTATCGGTTATCGATGCTAACGCATCGGTTATCGATAACCAGCATCGGTTCCTCTGATCAAAACCCAGAAAACCAGCCTTTCCCCTACCCAGTTTAACAAAATAATTTAATTGATATTTTGCCAGTCTTTTGTGTTAATTCATATTATGAGGGCCCACGACCACCTTCGAAAGGAAGTTTTATATTTCCTAGGCCCAAGGCAGTTTCCTCATTTATTGTTTAATCAAAATCTTGTGGTCTTGTGTTCTTATTTGCAGGTAGTCCTTCCAAGACAAAAAGGAGTTCTCCGCGATCGGCTGATCTTTCTCTACGATGCGCGCGCACCATCTCGACATTGATAGGTATTCCTCCTAACCCTAACCTCATCTTTCTAAAAGGAATGAAAGGATAGAAGCAACTCTATTCCCAGAAGCTTGAACATTAAGAGCAAAATACATGCGTGCTGCTTCTTGGACCTACCCCTTCATCTTACCATCCCTCTGCCCCCATTTACCCTTTATCAACCCTATCCTTGATTTCCGTTCACTCAATCTGTGATAGATTTGAGGGATTACCTATACCCTTAACGGGAGTAACCACTTCATATTATTGTCAGTGCAGGCTTTACAAAACAAGCTACACGACAATAAGGGGCTAATGTAGACACCAAATTTGTGTCTTCACGACCCCTTGTGACCCGCATCTCATCTTGCATGATCTAACCTCATTACCTAAACCTTACACAATTATTTATTAATTACCTTGTAATTGATAAATCCACATCACCTTACCCGCCACCTCACTTTGCCACCTCATCATGACCTAGCCCTAACCTAAACTAACTTAATTAAGACCTGTGACTTGGTCTCAGACTCACATCCATAACTAATGCCTCCTTACTGCACCCAAAGCCGACCTTCTAGCCACTTGACCAAGCCCGCAATGGCATCTCTCGGGAGAAGCGGGGGAAGGCGGGCTATTTTACTAAAAATAGCCTACTTTTTCCTTACCGTGCGGTTCTACTCGACCGCCGCAGTTCACATGTAACCACCATCGGTTCCTGTAAATGGGCTCCTAAACCAAAACAACGGATCGAATTTCATTTTGGAGATCAGTCGAAGGATTCTGGATCAGAGAGCATTGCGAGCGAGGAACAGAGTCAGATCTTCACTTGTGAGAGCGAGTAGACGAGTAAAGAAACCGAGAGTGTTTACTGACCAAGGAGATCAACTTGCATCTTGGTCAAACCCATGAGTCCTTCCAAGACAAAAGGAGTTACGCGATCGGCTGATCTTTCTCTACGGTACTGCGCACCATCTCGACATTCAGCGGGTATTCCTCTAACCCTTAACCTCATCTGTTTCTAAAGGAATGAAAGGATAAAAGCAACTCTATTCAGGCCAGAAACATTAGAAAAACATTTTGCACGTCCCAGGTGGGACGTGCCAAAATGTTTCGCTCTAATGTTTCGGGGCTTCTGGAATAGAGTTTTCTATCCTTTCATTCCTTTAAAAGCAGATGAGGTTAGGAAGTTAGAAGAATACTCACTGAATGTCGATGGTGTGTGAGAGAAAGATCATCTTAAGTAAAAAAAAATCGGCTGAACTCCTTTTTCTTAGAAGACTACTGCAAATAAGAACACAAGACCACAAGATTTTGATTAAACGATAAATGAGAAACTTCCTTGGGCCCAGAAATATAAAACTTCCTTTGAGGGTGGTCGGTTCCACACAGTAATATGAATTAACACAAAAGACTTGCAAAATATCAATTAAATTGTTTCGTTAAACTGGTAGGGGAAATCTGGTTTTGGTTTTGATCGAGGAACCGATGCGTTCTTGATAATAACCGATCCGGTGGGTTCTAGGATCTTCTTGGTAGCTATGGTGTTTGTAATGGCTTATAAGGTTACCTCAATCAAAGGCGGAAGAATACCGCGGAAAGGGGGATGTTTGAGCTATTGTGTTAATTGTGAAGTGATTCGGTATGTGTTGTGTAGTGAAACTAAGGTTAATTTCTGTCAATACCGTGGATATCACCCCTACATGTATGACTGTTACTTAATCTATGTTCACTAGAATTGAACAACAACAAGCAAGGAAATGCAATGCACGTGTTTTAAACCCAAATCGAAAATTATATTCGATGAAGCAAGAGAGATGACTTTCACTAATGGGAAACTAGGAAAGCAAGACAAATTCTTTACTGAAATATATAACAAAAGCAATAGCAAATATAAGCTTCCTAAAATGAAAATAAGCAAGAGAAAGAAACCCAAAATGCGTCCCACCGTGGTGCTAAAATGTTTCGCTCGGAATGTTTAAACCTGGGAATAGAGTTGTATCCTTTCATTCCTTTTAGAAACAGATGAGGTTAGGGTTAGGAGGAATACTGTTGAATGTCGAGATGGTGTGCGCGTGCACCAGTAGAAAGATCAGGGAGTGATTGCGGAGAACTCCTTTTTGTCTTGGAAGGACTACTGTAAATAAGAACACAAGACCACAAGATTTTGATTAAACAATAAATGAGGAAATCGCCTTGGGCCCAAGAAATATAAAAATTCCTTTCGAAGGTGGTCAGTTCCCTATTTAATATGAATTAACACAAAAGGCGCAAAATATCAATTAAATTATTTTGTTAAAAATGGGGTAGGGGAAAGGCAAGTTTTGGTTTTGATCGAGGAACCGATGTCGATTCTTGATAACCGATGCCGATTCTTGATATGCCGATACCGGTGGGTTCTAGGATCTTCTTAGTAGCTATGGTGTTTGTAATGGCTGGTTTTTGGATGGTATGAGGAAATGGGATGATTAGAAACAAAAGAATGACAGGTTAGATGCTTGAATGGCATGTTGGGTAGCAGATTCGAAACGGATTTAGGAGCACTTTGAGATTCAAGAAGCATAAGAAATCTTATAACAAAGGACATGCAAGATGTGACTTACTTGGTTTTGACAAAGATGCAGTTGATCTCCTTGGTTGTAAACACTTCTTGTTTCTTTACTCGTCTCGCTCTGTCAGTGAAGATCTGGACTCTTGTTCTCGCTTTCGCATGATGCTCTCTGTTGATTCAAAATCATTCGACTGATCTCCAAAATGAAATTCGATTTGTTGTTTTGGTTTGGGAGCCCATTTACTGAGGAACAGATGGCGGTTGTGTAACGACGGCGGTCAGTAGGAGCCGACATCGGTAAGAAAAAAGTAGGCTATTTTTAGTAAAATAGCCCACCTTCCTACGCTTTCTCCCGAGAGATCAGGTTGCGGGCTTGGTCAAATGGCTAGAAGGGCGGCTTTGGGTGCAGTAAGGAGGCATTAGTTATGGATGTGAGTCTAGACCAAGTCAGATATTGATCGGTTTTCTAGGTTGATCATATTAATATCCAGGTGTGATTTCATAACATTGAATCCTTTCTCCAGTGTGGGACTTGAAGAGTGAGAAAGGAATCTCCGGAGAAAAAGTGGTTCCTATTCCTCTGTTCGGTGCACACGAAATATGTAGAGGGTTTTCTCAAAATCTAATCTAATGCGAGGAGACAAGGTAAGAAAATGCATAAAATAAATCTAAGCTAATAGAGGTGATGCAGGAATGAAGAACATATGCTTTGCCACATTAAACACAGAGACCATGTAGATATAACACAACACCATGCACGAGATAACAAAAATGCAATGAAAGATCAAGAATGACGATAATAAATATGTAAGAGGGTTTAGAAGCAACCACGAGACACATATATATTGCTCGAGGATCGATTGATACATTGCAATAGCCAAAAAGGCAAAAAACGGTGTTACAGTCTATATGGGAGGTTTGAAAACTCCACAAATCTTCTTATGAACAGGAGAGAAGGGAGGGTGCAAAGTAGAAAAAATGTCCACTCAGAAAGAAACCCCTCCTTACAATTTATAGGAAGAATGGGAGAGAAAAAAGAGAGGAATTCGAAATCTGCCCCAACCACCTCTAGGTTGCATTTAATTCATCCATCATGGCAGAAGCGGCGGGTTACGCAAGCGTGGTTTGCCTAACGAGAAGCGCGGCGGCTGTCTGCTGCATTAAAGTGGTTGTTGAAGTATTACCTCTGCTTGTTATTTCGTGCGAGAGGCGTTTTCTCAATTTTCTCCCTCCGGACTATACCAAAATGCAAGATTGACCCTAGAAACGTGTAGAGAATTTCATGAGCTTTCCATTGATATCAAGAACGTGTAAATCCGAGCTCTGGATCGAAAGATATGTCGATCTGAAGATTTAGGACACGGAACAGTCGAAAACGGATTTTGAAATATTTTCCCGCGCACTGCCACTTGGACGCCACGTGGCATGCTCTGATTCACTGAATAATTCTCTCTCCTCTGCTTTTAGTAAATTTGTCTCTTGAATTTTGACTTTTGGTGCTCTTGGAATATTTTCCACATTTTTTTTTATGCCCCGCCACTAGGGATACGTGGCATGCATTGGTTGGTTCACGAACCTGCCGGGTCTTCCTTCACTTTTACCCCTTTTGGCTTAGATTTGGCCAAACCTTCCAACTCCTCCCCGAGCTCCACACTTCTATGCTCCATTGGACACGTGTCCAATTTCTATTGGCTCGGGCCAGCGCTTCAAATCTTGCCCTTTGACCCTTCGGCTTTTCCTTGATGACACGTGGCAATTTCTCAATGGTTCTCGGGCCTGCCGGGTCTTCCGCGTACTTCGCGTCCATTCGTCCCGGATGTCCCAGTGCTGCTTGGGACAAAAACCTCCGATCCGCCCGAAATGGGCTTCCTTGTCCCTCATTTGGCCAAAGACACGTGGCACCTTTTGATTGGCTTTCGGCTCCTTCGGCTTCTTCGCGTATTTCGGGTCTTTTTGTCCCGGACGTCCTATTTTGATTTTGGACCTTTTGGGACAATTTCGGCCGGTTCGGCCGGTTCGGGTATTTCTGGCCCGCTTGTCCCAATTGCTTTTGGGCTGACTTGTCTCTTTTCGGCCGGTTCGGGTATTTCTGGCCCGCTTGTCCCAATTGCTCCCTCTAGAAGGACTTAGCCAATTTTTTCACTTTTTCCTGGATCAATCCTATTTGCCTTTCTGCAACTTTTCACACTTTCTCAAAGCTTGCTCCTTCCTTCTTCGGCCTGGGGAGTTTAGAAAGATTCCTGAAGGGACCCTAGAAACCTGATTTTGCTCTGAATCAGTCATTTTTCTTGGAATTTGGACATCCTGATGCATGTTATCAAATTTACCCTTGGGGTGAATTTTGGATAACAATTTGGCGACTCAGCGGGATCATCTGCCTGCTAGATGAAAAGGCCAGTTGCCTGAAGCCATCCATTGGGCATGGAGTTAAGCATTAACCTGAAACAAGCCTGATACTGCAACTTCCCCTCCAGCAACACTCAGAACTGTAGAAAACAACCTGAGAGCAGCAAAACCTGTGCCAAAGCACTTAGGGAAAACAAAACTAATCTACAGCAAAACAATGTGCACAAGCACTTGGAGGAAAGAAAATCTAAACTAGTATTTACAGATGTAGTGAACCTCCCTCTAGAAGCAACGCTTGAGATAGATTCCATTTACTGGAATCTGCGGTTCTTCACCATCCAGTAGAGGCCAATTGGAAAGCATTGTTGTTCTTGCACTTTGTGACCATGTATGGGCCACTCCAATGGCATCAAATTTTGAATGCCTTCTGGTTTTGCTCTGTCACATCCCATTTCAATACTAGATCTCTATTTGAAAAGATCTATCTTTGGCCTTCTTATCAAAGGTCTTCTTGATCAAAGCCTGATCCTTTTCCATTGCTTGGAATGCCTGATCTCTGATTTCTTGCAGCTCCATCAATTCTGCATATCTCACCTCCATGGGCCCAAACTCTAGCAACTCCAATTTGTTTCATGAGTTCCAGCGTTGGCAACTCAAGTGACATGGGCAAGAGCCCTCTCTTCCGTAGACAAGCCTAAATGGAGAGTTACTGTGGATCTTTTGGGAGTTATCCTATCTGCCCATAAGGCTGATTTCAGTTTGGTATGCCAAGCCTTCTGATTCTCATCAAGAGTCCTCCTAATGATCCTCAGCAAGTTTTTGTTTGTAGACTCGGCCTGGCCATTACCTTGAGGGTAATAGTTTGATGAAGTGCTCAGGTAGATTCCGTTCTTGACAGCCCACTCGGTAACTTTAGATCGATAAATGCGATGCATTATCGGAGACTATTGTAGCGCGGTACACCAAATCTGGTAGTTATTCCCTCGTAAAAGTCCAAGATCTTTAGACTCATTCGCCTCTTTGGTACTCTCACATTTCTGTCCATCTGGTGAAGTAGTACATGTGGTGTCAAAATCCATTTGTGCCCTTGGCTCGAATTGGGATTGATGACTCCAATGAAGTCCAGACCCCATTGCATGAATGGCTGGTCAACTGAGATTGGATGTAATGGGAGGGCTGCAAGTTTCTCTTTTCCTGTGAAAAATGCACAATTCTTACACCTCTTGATCCATGCATAGCAATCACTGAATATTTTAGGCCAATAATAACCAGCCTTCATGATTTTCAGAGCTGTCACTCTTGGTGCAAAATGGCCACCGGCTGGTCCATCATGAAACTCTTTTAATACCCTCTGGATCTGACCTGTGTTAATGCATCTCAGCAGCACTCCATTCAGGTCCTTTTTGAACAAAACTCCATCAATGATGGTATATGGAATTGCCTGCAACCTGAAGTGTCTTCTTTTTGCTTTGCTCATTTCTAGAGGGCACATACCCGTCTGTAGGAAATGTATCATATTCTGAGTCCAACAGGGAGTGGACACATCATCATTTTCCTGTTTTTTATCATCTTGTAATAGCAGGACAGCGTCCTCTTCATCTTCTGGGCTGTCTGGTCATTTGGAAGCGAGTTGCTCGCACAAACCTTTGCCTCTTACCAGCTTGGTGATTTTGATCTCAATGTCATACTCCATGACACGGGTGATCCATCCTGCCCTTTTCTCATTCAAATCCTTGTTGAGGAGGAAGTCCTTAACTTGACATGTGAGACCAGCAAGCTGGACCTTGTTGTTTGAGACCAAATGCTTGAATTTCTTCAAGCTCACGATTCTTTGCAAGCACATGTTTTTCAATAAAGAGTACCTCGAATTAGCGATCATTTAGGCTTTGGTGAAGAAGGCAATGTTTGCTCATCATTATCTTTATTCATTTGCACCAAAATGGCAGAAATAGTGTCATCACCCCCAAATGCATAGAGGATGAAATCCTTGGAAAAGTCCGGGTTGATGAGAGTGGGTGCCTGGGAGATGGCTTCTTTGATTGCTTCAAAGCTCTCCTTGCCTTCTGCCGTCCATTTGAAAGCCATGCTTTTCCTTAACATTTTGGTGATGGGCTTGACAAGGGCTGCAAAGTTTGGGACAAACCTTCGAACAAAGTTTATCCTTCCCAGGAAACTCTGAAGAGCTTTCTTGTGACTTGGCAATGGTAGAGCCCTTATGGCTTCAACCCTCTCTGGATCAATTGCTAATCCTTCCTTGGAGACAATGTGGCCAAGGAGTTTCCCTTCATGTGCAAGAAAGATGCACTTCTTAGGATTTAAAGACACTCCAAACTTTCTACATCTCTGAAACACTTGCCTGAGGTGAAAGAGATGGTCTGCAGCATTTTTTGAGAAGACAGTAATGTCATCTAAGTATATCAGTACTGTCTTGTTGATCAAGCCTTTGAATGCCATATCCATAGCTCGCTGGAATGTTGCTCCGGCGTTTGACGTCAAATGGCATCTTCTTGTAAGCATCGTGCCCCATTTGGTTGTGAAGGCTTTGTCTTGAATTGGTCTTCCTCCTTCACCATAATTTGATTGAAGCACTGAGTAACCATCAGTAGCGAAAACCTTTACGACCCACTACGACCTGCGATATTTGCTCCATGGAAGGGAGTGGATAATGGTCCTTGAGAGATGCCCTATTGAGGTCTCGGAAGTCAACACATAGCTTTGATCTCTCCACTTTTCTTTACGGCCGAACCAAGTTCGCACCCGACTTGAGTGCTTGATAGGGAATATAATTGCTGACTCAATCAGCTTGTCCAGGCTCCTTTCTCATGAGAGGCTCCATGTGTGGATTGGTGGTCTCTGTTTACTTTGCACGAGGCTTAGTATTTGGATCGACTCGATGGTATCTTTGAGCTAAGTTGGGATTGAAGCCCTTAGTCTTCATAGCTCCAAGCAAACACGTCGGGGAATTCTTGACAAAGGCTGTATGAACTCATATCTCTCTTGCTCGGTTGTCATTTTCCAATTTGCAATGGCTTGTTCTCTTTTACCAAGATGGATACGAATCTTCCCTCTTGACCTGAATATTTGCTTTCTCTTTTCTAAACTGATCATTGGGGTTAAAAATGGACTCCAGGTGACAAGTCCCTTGGGCGAGCTTATCGAGTTCTCGGGTTTGTATCACTGGTCACCATATTGCTGTTCCAACTTCTCTTGATTCTTAGGCGAGAACTCACTTCTTCTTACTGAAGTGGATGATTTTCCGGTCATTCTCAAATACTTGCCAATTGACATTGTTATCCGGCACTGAAGGCCTCACAATCACGTGGATGTTTGGCTGTACCTTATCTTGTTGAATGTTTTCTACAATGTCAAAGGCTGCCCCTCTTGCTGCATGAAGCTTTGTCGGCGACTTGATTCTCTTTTACGGGAATGGCCTTGATGCTTTGAAACCTTCAAAATCCTCCATGAGGTCCCACACCCTGTTCTTGTAGCATCTGAGTAGATCATTTTTGGCAGCATGCTGTCCCTTGACCTGATTTACAATCAGCTCACTATCCCCAAAAACTTGCAAGTTATTTATTTTTCTTTTTATTGCCCAATGCATCCCTGCACTTTGAGCTTCATATTCAGCGGTGTTATTGGAGCATGCAAATTGAAATCTAAAAGCTGAATAATACTTTACTCCTTGTGGTGAAATAAGCATGGCTCCACCTCCTGCACCTTGTCTACTCCTTGATCCATCAAAAACAGTTGCCATACCTCGTTGTCATCCTTGTGGTTTGGCTTGGTGATCTTAGGAATAGGTTGACTTTCTTCGTGTATACAATAGACCCCACTCAGATTCTTCTACTTCTTGATAAGGATCAAAAGCATGCACCTTGCTTGCCCATTCATCAAAGTCAAATCGGGATACTTCGACCTTAGTGTCGGCTTCATCGGTGCTTGAGGTGATCTTCTTGATCAAATCTTTGAGCAATTGGTATTAATATGACTTGGAGTATAGGGTTGATGTGGAAATCTGCAATAGGTTCGACCTAATTGTAGCTTTAGTTCCATACCTCGTTACGAACAGCATGTGTGACCAATCGGTGGACAAATATCCCCCGATCTTGGCGGTAAAGTCCCTTGACAAGCATAGGGCAAAGAGTGGTGGAAGGTCTATGGCGAGGGCGTCTTGCAAAACAACCACGTTGGGACATGCATGCAGTAAGACTCAAGTTTTTATAACTCCAAGCTGTGCAGCTCTTTGCTGTCCCATCTAATTGCACTACTCCCTTAGTTGTTATTTCATCTTTGGAGCCCTAGGCGATCAACTATCTCTTTTTAGGCATTCTTGAACTACTTGCCCCGAGTCAATCATGCGATTATGTACCAACTTGTCTCCTATGATCAATGAAACATAAAATGGAGGGGCTTGACATTTTACCTTGTTGTGCTCCATGATTTCCTTCAGTGGGCAGCATTTGTAAGCACTTTGTCTTGCCTCTGAACTCTGCTGATTGAAATTGGCGATCCTTCATAGCGACTTTCGTGAGATCTCTTTGGCACAGGATGGATAGGGATTCCCATAGATATATTGACGTTTTTTTTCTTCATCGATCAATGATCTTGAATGGTGATGAAGGATCTCTCTGCTTGTCCCTTGATTTGCACATTTGCTCCTTGAATATAGGGCAGCAGCGGTGGCATTTGATTTGGCCAAGGGGGCTGTTCTTGGCTGCCCTCGTGCATTTGAAGCTGGGTTTTGCTTGCGATCATTTGTGGAGCTGTGGAAGGTTGTGGATTGGTGGGGCTATGAACAGGCTGTTTCCTCACCCAAATTTCTCCTTTTTGACCTTGTGTTGGCTGACACACTTGAGAGGCTACTGATTCATACCACGAAATCCTCTGCTGCCAATTTACCAATGTGGTGTCATTTGGGGCGAGTTCTTTGTTGGAATGTTTCTTGTTGTTGGTTGTTTTCTTGACTACTTTCACCCTCCACACCAGCACTTGTTACCATTAAAGCTTGGGTTAAAGCACCATTATAGCACATGGATTGATTATGGGGTTCATTACATGGAAAACACCATTCATACTCTGGGCAATATTGTTTTGTCTTTGGTACTAATGCCTTAGAGCGAGATATGGCATTTGGATTATAGAGGCTGGAATGGTCTATTGACGGGAGGCCTTGTTTGATTCATATTTGCAGCTGGATTAGGTGGCCTTTGAGGCTGATATGGCTGCCTATTAGGTTGAGCTTGAGGCTGATACGAAGGTCTAAAACCTTGAGTTTCTTTGTCTCTTGAGTGTGACCAGCTCATTACCTAAATTTTGCAGGTTGCTTCATGACTTCTTGAAGCTCATTTGGGGCACTTGGAGATGAAGTGGAAGCTTCATTTGAACTCGATTTCTAGGAGTGGGAGAAGGAGCTAAGGCAGTGCTGACTAGTACTTGGGCTCTCTAAACTTGGATATAATGGCATTGGAGGCCTAGGAGCTAGCTTGCCGGCTTGAATCGGACAATTTTCAGCTCTAATGGCAATACTATAAGCGGCGAGGATAGTTGTGCCTCCATGGATTGAATCAACATAGAAATATCAGAATTTAAAGCTTTAAGGTAGTATAGAAAAGCACCTTCTGTTTGTTGGTTTTCTTTAGGAATTCTATCCCAAGATCTTTGAAATCTGAAGTTGAAGTCGATTAGCTTTGCTCATTGGAAGCTCTCTTGATGGTTGTCGGTTGTTCCAAAAGAGACAAGTTGTCTCCCTTCTCTCCAAATTGATTATGAAGTGCAATACCACGGCTGATTCCGATTCGTGATAGAAGCGACTTCAAGGCTCCTAAACCATTGCAATGCTTTTCCCTTGAATGAAGATGCGGCCAATTTGGCATGTTACTTGCATCTCATTAATCTCATGGATTGCACAAATGTTAGCAATGTCCTTGACATGATCACGAGTGGTGATACGGTTTTCTCGATAAAATATGGAATGTTCTTGATCTTTGCCGGGATTGGATTTTGTGCATTGAGAGCAAGTGGGTTCTTTGCTGTGAAGTTGACATAGGGGTTTCTTGGTTGCGCCATTACGAGTGGTCTTAAAACCCTTGTATATTGAAAGAAAGGCACATCGGGTGGAGGAGTTGAGAGAGTTACATGTTTGGTGGAGATGGAGACCTTTGAATCCTTCTTCCTCTTTGCCTTCTTCTTGGAGATAGTTGCAGGTATTCAAACGGCACTTCCTCTTCTCCAGCTCTTGACCTTGTGATTCTTCTCATAAGCTTTTAGGCCTGACTGCTGAAACTTAGTTGATTCTTCCCTTTGGAGTCGCCAGATATGCAAATAATAGCTCTTCTTAAGCAAGAAAATTGCAGCAGATGCACATCAACCTTGCTGCAATAAAAAATGAGACCTCTGTCCCACCGGGCGTGCCAAAACTGTTAGTGCAAAATCACAGCACCCCTGGATATTGATCAGTTTTCTAGGTTGATCATATTAATATCCAGTGTGATTGCATAACATTGAATCCTTTCTCCAAGTGTGGGACTTGAAGAGTGAGAAAGGAATCTCCAGAGAAAGGCTGGTTCCTATTCCTCTGTTCAGGTGCACACGAAATATGCAGAGGGTTTTCTCAAAATCTAATCTAATCTGCCAAGGAGACAAGGTAAGAAGATGCATAAAATAAATCTAAGCTAATAGAGGTGATGCACCAGGAATGAAGAACATATGCTTTGCCACATTAAACACAGACCATGTAGATATAACACAACACCATGCACAGATAGCAAAAATGCAATGAAAGATCAAGAATGATAGTAATAAATATGTAAGAGGGTTTAGAAGCAACCACAGACACATATATATTGCTCAAGGATCGATTCAATACATTGCAATAGCCAGAAGGCAAAAAAAACGGTGTTACAGTCTATATGGGAGGTTTGAAAACTCCACAAATCTTCTTATGAACAGGAGAGAAGGGAGGGTGCAAAGCAGAAAATGTCCAACTCCAGAAAGAAACCCCTCCTTACAATTTATAGGAAGAATGGGAGAGAAAAAAGAGAGGAATTCGAAATCTGCCCCAACCACCTCTAGGTTGCATTTAATTCGTCCATCATGGCAGAAGCGGCGGGTTCTGGCAAAGCGGCGGTTTGCCTAACAGAAGCGGCGAACTGTCTGCTGCATTAAAGTGGTTGTTGAAGTATTACCTCTGCTTGTTATTTCGTGCCAGAGGCGTTTTCTCAATTTTCTCCCTCCGGACTATACCAAAATGCAAGATTGACCCTGGAAACGTGTAGAGAATTTCAACAGCTTTCCATTGATATCAAGAACGTGCAAATCCGAGCTCTGGATCGAAAGATATGTCGATCTGAAGATTTAGGACACGGAACAGGCGAAAACGGATTTTGAAATATTTTCCCGCGCACTGCCACTTGGACGCCACGTGGCATGCTCTGATTCACTGAATAATTCTCTCTCCTCTACTTTTCGGCGGGCTGTCTCTTGAATTTTGACTTTTGGTGCTCTTGGAATATTTTCCACATTTTTTTCCCATGCCCCGCCACTAGGGATACGTGGCATGCATTGGTTGGTTCACGAACCTGCGGGTCTTCCTTCACTTTTACCCCTTTTGGCTTAGATTTGGCCAAACCTTCCAACTCCTCCCCGAGCTCCGCACTTCTATGCTCCATTGGACACGTGTCCAATTTCTATTGGCTCGGGCCAGCGCTTCAAATCTTGCCCTTTGACCCTTCGGCTTTTCCTTGATGACACGTGGCAATTTCTCAATGGTTCTCGGGCCTGCTGGGTCTTCCGCGTACTTCGCGTCCATTCGTCCCGGATGTCCCAGTGCTGCTTGGGACAAAAACCTCCGATCCGCCCGAAATGGGCTTCCTTGTCCCTCATTTGGCCAAAGACACGTGGCACCTTTTGATTGGCTTTCGGCTCCTTCGGCTTCTTCGCGTATTTCGGGTCTTTTTGTCCGGACGTCCTATTTTGATTTTGGACCTTTTGGGACAATTTAGGCCGTTCGGCCGGTTAGTATTCACGGCCCGCTTGTCCCAATTGCTTTTGGGCTGACTTGTCTCTTTTCGGCCGGTTCGGGTATTTCTGGCCCGCTTGTCCCAATTGCTTTTGGGCTGACTTGTCTCTTTTCGGCCGGTTCGGCCGGTTCGGGTATTTCTGGCCCGCTTGTCCCGACTGCTCCCTCTAGAAGGACTTAGCCAATTTTTCACTTTTTCCTGGATCAATCCTATTTGCCTTTCTGCAACTTTTCGCACTTTCTCAAAGCTTGCTCCTTCCTTCTTCGGCCTGGGGAGTTTAGAAAGATTCCTGAAGGGACCCTAGAAACCTGATTTTGCTCTGAATCAGTCATTTTTCTTGGAATTTGGACAATCCATGGGATAACGACATGAGATCCAAGGAAATCAAGAGGATCTCCCTAGTTTAGTAAACCTAGGAAATCCTACCTTGACCGACGCCGGTTACCCCTAACCGTCACCGGTTAAGCCGGACCACTGTCAATTACCCTTTTAACCCCTAAACTACCTTATTCTCAAGGTTGGAAAACATTGGGAGAAGTTTGATGAGCAAGAACACATCTTCAGAGAGAAAATTCTAGTGAAAACCCACATGCAAGGAAGGAGATTGAGCATCTTCTCCTGCATAGCCATCCCATCCATGATCTGATCTATCCAAGTAAAGAGGAGTGTACATGCAGCCCATGCAGAAGCTTTTTTCAGCTGGTGATCACTTGCAGCCTTCAAACCCCTCATCAGCACCTCCATCCCTCACACACAGGCATTCAGACCAGAATCCAAGTAAGTATAACATCATACTTTCCTGGTTTATTTCATTTCATCATCATTTTATCATCCATTGTTTATCTTTCCCCTATTGACCTTCTCTAACATTTTCACCTCCATATACCCATTAAAACCTCACCAAATCCTACTCTAGTAACCCAATATTTCACCTCGACTCACCAAAGTCCTTTGTGCAATCACAAAGGAGACCAAAATCTTGTTCTGTGATATTTCCAGATCTCACAAGAATGGCGCACCGTCACCCCGACCAATATCGGTCTCTATATTTTCTCATACAGCCCTAAACATAGACCTACCCACCAAATTTCATCTCACCCTCATTCACCTACGATCTACCTAAGACCTCTATCAGACCTGTAGAACCCAGAACCAATCATTCGACCTTTGGATTCTATTCTATCTTATCCTGTTAGATTAGATCTATTTCTTATTGTGTTTTAAGTGAGATACCTAAATAATTTTAAATAACAATAAGATTTACTTTGTTTACAACATTAATTTTTTTAAAATAGTGGACTGACAGCCATCTAGGAAGTATCACACTTCCGGATCTAGCGTACTCTAGGTAGTTCACTGCCCATATTGTTTAATTCCTTATGGTGGTCTTGTTTTCATTACAGGTAGTTCCTCCTAGCCAAAATTAATCTCTCACGATCAGTTGTGGATCCAGAATTCATATACGCGTGACCCATAAACCAACATTTGAACATGTATTCTTCCTACTCCTGCTACCCTATCTATTTCATCAACACTTCAAAGAAAAAATCTAAGAATTAGGTGAAACACCCATACCTAAAAGACCTAGAATCAATAATGCCTATAACATACCCATCCATACTCATACCTCCTCACATTCTTCCCTAGCTTATGGGAGAACTACATCGGCTTGAGGTCCCTTTTCACCGGGACTATGTAGCAGCACTCTGAGGCATGGGGCCCTTGGAGGTTAGCTCGACCACTCTCTACCCTAACCAATTCATCTTTTATTTTCCTAAATCACATTCTACCCTATTTAGTTTCCTTTTATATCAATAATTGGAAATTAAACCCATCAAACAACAAATTGCTTTCCACCTTTATCATCATCAAACATACATCCATTATGTCTACCCTTTCCTTACCACTATCATGCATGTACTATAAAACATCTTAACCATGACCCATATCATCATTCATTGCACAAATTAATGAATTACAACCTAACTCACTTCACCCATACCTAAAGGACCTAGTCTCAATCCATGCCTAGACCACAACCTAACTCCACCATGCCTACAACCTAACTCCACCATGCCTAAAACTTGACTCAATCCATGCCTAGACCACAACCTAACTCGATCCATGCCTATGACCTGACTCTATCATGCCTACACTACTTAATTTCCATAACATATACACATCAAAATAACAAGATAACCACAACCATGTATACACATAATGACCATAATCATCATCATCTCTATAAATAAAAATATCCAAACATGTGTCTCCATATACATAATCTCAAATATCTTTGGCACATAGGCTAGTATATAATCAAAAAATGAATCAAATGCATCAAAATAAAGGGATGTGCATCAGGCATCATCCTACTAGACATCCTCCATATCAGTCTCTCTATCTCTTCCTCATCTCCTATCCGATGGCCTGATAACATCTCACCACCCACCATGGGTCATGGCTGGGTCTCTAATGGTACATCACAAGGAGTTGGCCTCCATAAACTAGTGGTCTCACCCTGATCCTTTCTCAAAGCTTGATGGCACCCTATTCTCTCCACACTGTGATCTAGGATCTGGTCCTCTCACTCGAGGCTTGTTGTGCTCTGTACTCTCTATAGGATATAAAATCTATCCCCATGACCATCAACTAATCCTGGTAATATCTGGCCTCACTTAAGGCATCCCGTAAACTAGATAGGGAGTGCGTGTGTGTGGTGGCCCCATCGGCCTTGGACCTTCTACCTATCCTATGGGACCCTATCCTGCCCTACATGTGAACTAGGAACCTATCCCAGTGCCTGTGGAGGTGTCATTGGCCTCACACCACTTCTTACATGCTAAACCTATAATGCACGAACCTACACTGTATGTAGTGGCCAACTGGTCCTACAAACCTATAACTAGCACCTATAGAGTGGCTACCTTCTCCTCATCTCCATATCCATCTCCACCCTAGGTCATCTGGGCCTATAGACTAGCCACCTACACATGCAATGCGGCCACCTTTACCTTTGAAGATGATAACTACCCGTGTACCATCCCCAACTAGGTAATCAAGGTTGCCATCTACCCCTATAGGGCATCTCTCCACATAGTGATGGTGGCTAAATTTGGCTACCCTAGCCTAGGAGGTACTACTCATAGATGGGCTACCCACCACTGTCTATACATGTTTGTCACTCCGGCATCATCAATCCATTTGGTCTACAACCTAATCCTCCTATCTGGTATGTCTTGTCGGCTATGAAAGTGGCAGTGGTCTCTCCACATCATCTCTTTGGTACTGTGGGAAGGGTGGTGGTATATCTTGTAGTAATCCAAACTACTATCATACCATGTCTACTAGGATCATCTTAGGCTCCCTGCATGACACCCTTGATCCATCTCAATATCTCTGCAGCTAGCTAACTCATCGGCCATCTGTCCATATGAGGGATAGCCCACATATGGTCTCAAAATAATGTCCACACCGGAAAATCCCTCTAGTAACTACTGTAATGGGCCACATCATGTCTAACCCTACCTGCTTGGTGCTCTCCTATCATAGGTACCCATCACCTATACCCCACCCGAATAAAACCTAGCTCAAAATTATCTCGCTGGGCATACTAATCGAATGAACCCAAACAATGTGCTTGTATGCATAAAATGAAGAATAAATGTACATCGTAGGTTGTGTAACATTCCCATTTAAGAATTTAGAGACAAGGGAAAAATTTTATTTTAAAAATATATATTGTTCTTTGTTCTAAAAACAACATTATTTAGACCAAACATTCCATGCCAATTGAATTTAAATATATAACCATATCTGCAATCAGTAATGACTCGCTGATCCACCAATCTATTCATTTCATAACTCTATTTATATTCAATTGAGAGAGAAAAGATTCTTCCTCTAAATGATTAAATATTAGGGTATATCATTCCCAATATCCATATTTCTTACTTCATGTTTATTACGCAACACATTACTATGTTAAATTGTTTAGATAAAACACATCATATTATGCAACTCAACAAGTTGCTTCATTATAAGGTAAATTGAACTAATTCCCATTATCCATCTTATCAAAGATAACAAGATAAGCATAACATAATATAAAGAATATAAACAAGATAGAAATTTCATCTTCCTTATAAAAGTACAAGATAATTTACACAACCAATGCAAATAAAACACAACTCACAATTCATCATTACAACTTATAAGATTTACAAGACTATGCACTTAGGAAAACTACATAACATAATGACAGCCTTGACCTTAAAGTATACAAATTTTCTTTTACAATACAACAAAAGAATGAATTAGAATTATTTAATAAGAATTAGACATATATCAGCCAATGCATCATATAAGTTTTTGCCTTCTTCTATCACTTACGTCGTCCATCTGCAAAAATTGCTAGCGGTCGGGCTTCAATGAATCGAGCATGATAAACACTAAGCATTAAAACGAAGTGCATTCCACTAATTGTTTCATTAAAGAAACACTACTTTAATGAGATAATTAAAACATCATACAATAAACATAAGTGATCCCAAACAGAAAATAAGTACATTAATAAATCTAGATCATCTTTTAAGAGAGAAGCAGAATATAAATAACAATATCTACCTAAGAACTTAAATTTCTATTGATTTTATCAATGGATTGTAAACAAACAATAGATCCTGTCATCCCATTATTTCATAATTCTATCCTAATAGAATACCACATTTATCTTCTCTATGATACAAAAGAAGTGTAAACAACATGGTTCATTCTAGGATTATTCATCTATAACCTAAGAAAGAATAAGAAGAACCATTATGTACCATGCCCAAACCTATAACATCAGAAAGACAAACTAGATTCATAACATGAATTACCTGTTCCTTTCCGGTAACAATCTTGCACATTCAACATTAGAATATACATCAAAACAGAATTCCATAATAATACAAGAAGGTATAGAAAATTGGAATAGACCAACTACAATTCCAATTCCAACTCTACATGCTAGAAGCTATCAATCAAAGATCAGAAATCAATGTTCACAAACAAAGTAGCCCCGAAGAGGAGTTAATCTCTACTCAAGTTCTTCACAAAAGATAAAGATTACAAGAGACAAACCTACTCCTTTCCATATAAACTAGGCAATACTAGTCAACAACAGTCAAACCCATAAGTATCAATTTACATATCAATAGAACCCTCTTGGCTACTAGCTCTCTACATTATTTCAACAATGATTCGAACAAGGTAGACCAATAGGTCATAAGAAATCACCATCTCGAAAGATAATTGAGTACAAAGAAGTTCAAATAATGAGCTTATCGAAAGACAGAGGAATGGTAACTCAAATAAGGAAAGAACCAAGGATAAATTGTTTCGTTCAACTGAACAAGAAGTTCCAGTTTCAAACCAATTCAAGATGAAAGCATACTGCAGACCTAAACCATATACTGATCTCAAAAGAATACGTATATATATATATATTTTCTTTCTTAAAAAGAATTCAAAGACTCAATCACTGTATTAGTCAAGAATAACATCCCAAAATAGTAAATTATAAAGTTTAGAATTACCTATGAACCCAATATTGGAGACTTACAATTGCCTCACCACTAAATACAAAAAGGTAAGTAGTTCGTAATTCAAAAGAATCAAACTCAATACAACTAAACGGAGAAGGTATCCTTCCTAATTATTTCAGTGTCCAAGGTAATAACCCAAATCTTCCACTAAGACCCAAATTTATTTAAAGAGACAGAAGAGAGGGAGAGCAAGAACCCAAAATGTCTAATATAGAAGATGTCTCAGTCTTAACTCTAAAGCAACAGGAACGAAATATCAAAACAAAACTTCACAACCATGAAATTGTGATAGTGGTGACTTGGTACAAAACAATACAGTCAACCCAGAACGCGGTTCCCTCAAAACAAAGGGGAAGAACACTTCCTTCTATTCCCATGCCAATACCATCTCGATACAATCATAGAACTGAAGTTCTATGTTTCTTAAGCATGATGTTACCAGTTCCAAATCTCGAAGAGATTTTAAACGACTCAAACAAACTTTCACCCAGTTCCTTGGTGAGTAGTCACTCAAATAAAGAGTTATAAGCTTATTCATTTAATAAAAGAATAACCCAATACAAAATACCAGAACATAATTGAATGAATTGACCCAAATACAAGCTCATAACACTCAAGTGTTAAATAGAGTACAGTGATGAACTTGAGCTTCACACACAAATGTTTATAACTTCCTAGCAAAATAATGTAAGTACAGTGCCCAAATATGAACTCCAAGCAATAGTTCAACAATGCATAATTTTTCCAAACACTAGTTCCAATCAAAACGAAGCTCCAACACAAATTTAATCAAAACACAAAGTACCAACACAAGTCTACATCCAAATTCACAACCCAGAAGCAAAATCAAATAGAACTCAAGTTTCCCCTAAGCTCATATTTCTATACTGCCACAAAGATCAGTTCAAAGCACAACAACTTTGATAACAAGATCTAGAGTGTAAAAGCAGAGATACATAACAAGTTTTACATACCATTTTCACTTGCATGTTGGTCATAAAACTTGCACAGAAAGACAATTTTCAAAACAACACTATTTTAGCCATGGTTTCATATCAAACACCACAAGGATTCGTAAACCCATCAAGAAAAATAACCAGATAGACATGAAAACATGAATCTCATGAGAGAAGAGTTGTTCTAATGAATCATTTAGAAGAACGCAAATAATTTTAATAGTTAGAGCCTATCATGCCTGATAGTGCTTCCACCAAATCGAAGGAGACTTCCAGCCAAGCTTCCAACTCTTTTTCTCCTCCACGAAAGATCAACAACCAAACATCTTTTCCTCCTATGCCTCATATACTTTCCTTCAATCAAAAATAGGCCAAAGAAACCAAAAATAGCTTTGAAGTGAAGGTCAAATTGCTAGTTTGAAGAACCAGTTAGCTCCATGCGAGAAAAATCCACCATGCGTGAAAAACCAAATAACTTCCTACAAACCCTCCTTCTAAGTTTCCAAAATGGTTTGCACATGAAGATCGAGGCTCATTAATGCCATTTAATAAAAAAATTCCTTCTTATCTTTCCTTTTCACCACCTCCTCCTCGAATCTGCAAATGCCAATTCCACACAAAAATACAATTCCATCTTTTAGTGGGGCTTCCACGTATGCCTCCACCAAGTCTACTATCCCCTACCAAATCTGTAGTACTTCCATCATTTAAACCCTTTCAACTCATTTAAATTTCATTGGAACTGTCACCCTTGTGTCATGCGACCACTAAGGTTCCCATTAATATTTTAGGATGAATTCAAATAGAACTTAGGTTAGTTTAGAAATTACCAACATAGGTCTTAAAACATTTTCCATTAGAATTCCCACCTTAGGTTAGGTTCAATTCATAACCCTTTAGTATTAGGTATTAGTTAAAGTAGCCTAGTATTACTTTAGTAACCCCTTCCCTTATTCATTTAGCACAATGCTTAGGTTAGGTCACCAACCCAACAAATAGAATAAGAGGCTTAGGTTAGAACAAAATTCAAATAAGTAAATGTAGCTAGAACATAGGTGTTCTTACCTAGCTTAGGATATTGTTAGGATAATTCTTAGGTTTTAGGACTCCATATTCATCCTCTATGAATTGAATTTTTCTTAAGTCCTTATAGTCCTGCCAAGATCAATCACCAAAGACCCGAGCACAAACATACAGCTAAACAAAAACATGTTCAAATAAGACCAAGAATTAGTATCATACAAAGTTCAGTCTTCTATGTCCCTTAAACTACTTTGAATGTCAATTTATCATTTAATCTATGAAGAGGATTTGAAACATTCCTTAGATCACTGAAATTGATCCAAGGATGAGTCAGAAGAAGAAATAAGTCTGTAACTCTTAAAGCTAGATTGTAGCTCATCTTTCCAAAGTGAAAATGAATTCTTGATAACCATATAATTTTAGTTTAATGATTTTTAAGAACAGAAAGATTTATCCTTATCAAGCATGATCTTCAACAATCAAAAGAACACATCTTTATCTAGAAAATCACATGTCAACACTTGAATAAAAAGGGATTTATCAGTTGTTGAGGGTGTTACATGCTTCCCTCCTAAAAAGAATCATCATCCCGATGATTATCTCATCTCTTTTTTAACAGTTTGCATCAAGGAAAATCAACTTATTCACTTTTCTTACCATATGTCAAAAACATATCAACATTATTAAGTTCTAGAAATCAACATTACATAGTTTTTTATTCAAAATAAATAAATATCTACCCAAACTGGCTTACTTATTGTATTATAAAGATAAAATCTCAAAAAAAATTTATCAATCAACATAATCAATCTTGTTCAAATAGATATGGAAAAAGATTTCATATCCTTAATGTTTTCCCATGTTGCACTCTTTCATTAAACTGGTCCCATTGGACCTTGCATTTACTTATCTCATGATTTCTCAAATGTAATCAAGCGAGTTTCAAGAACTCGTATGGGTTTAACGACAATTATTCCTAGGTCCTGGACTGCGCAAGGAATTCTAATTTAAAACATGTGATAAATATGAAACATATTTCTTAAGAAAAGAAATATGGGAAACATCATGCATTCGTGAAAAGTAGGAGGTAATGTTAAATGATAAGCTATAGGGTTGATTACTTCAACTATCCCAAAAGGTCCCACATAATGAGGTGATAACTTGGCAGCCTTGCCAAAAGTTATAGAACTCTTTTTCGGTTTAACCCAAAGAAAGAATTTCTCACCAAGTTCAAATTTCCTATCAACCCTCTTTAAGTCAACATAACTCTTTTTCCTATTTGTTGCTTCTTTCAAGTGTTCACGAATCAATCTAACTTGTTGTTCCATTTCAGTAAGAATTTCAGGTCCAATTACCTCTCTATCCTCCATGTTGTCCTAACTAGTAGGAGTTCTACATTTTCTTCGTATAATATTTTGAAAGGTGCCATCTTAAGAGAAGTATGATATGTATTATTATATGCGAATTCAACTAATGGAAGATACTCTTCCCACTTATACTTGTTGTTCCATGTAATACATCTATAACATATCTTCTAAAACTTGATATACTCTTTCGGTTTGTCAACTGTTTCCGAGATGATACAGAACTAAAATTCAGCTTAGTTCCTAAAGCTTCATTAAGTGTTTTCCATAATATTGACGCGTCATTCTAGGATCTCTATCCAAATGATTAATTCGGTACTCCATGTAATCTGAAATTTTCATGTACAAATATTTTAGACAAAGTAGGAGAATCATCCCTTAGATTCCGAACAAAAAATGTGCTACCTTTGTTAGTTTATCCACAACTACTAAAATAACATCATGCTTATTTCTTGACATAGGTAACCCTTGTACAAAATCCATGCTTATTACTTGCCACTTTTACCGGTATGCTTTATGAGGATACAACAAAATAGTTGGGTGCATATATTCTACTTTAACAAGTTGACATTTAAGGCAATGTGTCACAAAGTCTATAACATTATTTTTCATTCCTTTCCAGAAATATTGTTGTTTTATATCAACAAACATTTTTGTAATGCCAGGTGTTCGAGAAAGGTGAATTGTGAAATATTGCTAACAATTTCTTTCTTAAATCATTTAGCGAAGGTATATAGACTTTGTTTTCAAATCGTAAGATTCCTTCGTTATCAAAGTGAAAAATTTTATACCTCAAATCATTTGAATCTATAACAAGTGCTGATTTTACTTGCTGAAAGTAAGAGTCAGATTCTATAACACTTTTTACTTCATCTTTAAACTAAGTTCTTAACATTATAAGAGTAAAAATGTGCTTCCTACGACTTAGAGCATCAACCACTCTATTTTCTTTACCCTTTATATAACTGATGTCAAAATCATATTGAGACAAAAACTCTAACCACCTTCATTTTCTTGCATTAAGATTTGGCTGAGTGAAGATATACTTCAGTCCAAGGTGATCAGTTTTTAATTTAAAAGGTTTACCAAGTAGTTAATGTCTCCAAACTTGAAGTGGATGAATAATGGCAGTGAGCTCTAAATCATGTGGAGCATAATTCAACTCATGTAACTTAAGTTTTCTACTTTCATAAGCTATGACATGTCCATTTTGTAACAAAATACCTCCTAGACCTTCACCTGATGCATCAGTTACCACCATAAAATCTCCATTAGGATCTGCACTGCAACAATAGGTTTTGAAGTTAACTGTTCCTTCAAGGTTTTGAATGTAATTTCACATTTCTCACTCCAATTTTTTTATCTTTCTTCTGTAAGGAAGTTGTTGGTACAACTATCTTAGAAAAATCTTTTACAAATTTCCTATAGTAGCCAACAAGTCCCATGAAGCTTCTAACTTCATGTTCATTCTTAGGGGTGCCACTCTATTATAGCTACAATTTTTGAAGGATCTACAACAATTTCATTCTTACTTATTACATGTCTTAAATAATGTAATTCTGTGTCATAGAAAGAACATTTAGATAGCTTACCAAATATCTATCTCTTTCTTAATATTCCAAAAACTATCTTCAAATGTTCATGATGTTCCTCAATAATTTTTGATTGTATGAGAATGTTGTCCAAGAATACGAGCACAAATTTGTCCAAGTATTCTTGAAATATATTATTCATTAAATTCATAAATGCTACAGGTGCATTAGTTAATCCAAAAGGTAAAAGCATGAACTCATAATGTCCATACCTTGTTCTGAAAGTTGTTTTATGAATATCCTCATCCTTAATTCACAATTAATGATATCTAGATTGAAGATATTTCTTAGAATATACCGATGCTCCATGCATCTGATCAAATAAATCATCAATCCAGGGAGTGGGTATCTATTCTTGATTGTTTCTTTGTTTAAAATTCTATAATCAATGCACAATCTAAGGGTTCCATCCTTCTTTTTCACAAAAATTACCGGTGCTCCCCAAGGTGATACACTTGGTCTAATAAAAAATTTAGACAAAAGTTCATGCAACTGAGCCTTAAGCTCTACTAACTCTATAGTATTCATTCAATATAGTGCTTTAGAAATAGGTTTAGTTTTAGGATTGATCTCAATCATGAAATCAAACTCCCTTTTGGGTGGAAGACTTGGCAATTCTTCTAGAAATACGTCACTGAAGTCTCGTAACAGTGGATATCGTTCCATAATATCATTTCTCTCTTCTATTGATTCAATATTTTTATTACATATAAGGTACAACCTTTATTTTTGGCCTTTTTAAGTTGCATAGCTAATAGTTTTCTAACAAAAATCTCATGTTTCACACCCTAAATCTCTGTTGTTTTCTACAAGTCATCTAAACAACTAATGTGTTTTTCAAAACAATCCACTTTAGCCTTATGTTATGCTAACCAATTAACACCTATGATTACATCATAAGACCCCAAAGGTGCAACATAAAGATCAACCTCAGTGGAAAAGTTAGGTAAATCAAGGATTGCTCCAAAAAGACACATACTAACTATATGAATAGCATTGTTCTCATACTATACATTCCATGTTTTATCCACATTTACAGACTTTCATTTTTAGTTTTAATGCTAATTTACTAGAAATAAAACATTTAGTAGCTCTGGTATAAAAAAGAATAGTTATAGGTAAGCCAAATAACTTACCCAGAACTTCTATGGGTGTGGCCTATTTCTCAACCTGCTTGTCAGCTACTGTAGTGTGTATCTTGTGTTGTTGATTACGATCATCCTTCTTCAAAGGAAATTGATTCATGTAATGATCTTTGCCATAGTTATAACAGCCTCCTACAGGTCCCTTCCTAGGTTTAGGTTTATTTCCAGCCTTAGAGTTATCATTCTGACCCCCATAGGACTTCTGTTCATTATTATTGTTCTTAACAAAGTTGTTCCGTGCATTACCAACAAACTTGTTTGTTGCTGCTTTCTTATTAGTATCAAATGAAAATTTACTTTTCATTCTAAATTTCTTCCATGGTCCTTTCTTAGGTATACGAGATGATGAAGAGGAGTTGGGATTTTTCTTCCTTACTTCCTCCTTGTGAGAAGAAATTGTCTTTAATTTATATTCCTGCCTTATGGATTTTTCAACAAACCCTTCCATTCTCGGTTGGGTGTGAACATCCACCTCTTCCCCTATAACGGATTCAATCCCATGATGAATTTATGTATCCCGAACTTCTCATTAGTTTGATCTGTGGGGTACATACTTAAGGAGTTTTGTAAATCATTCCCGATGCGCAATTATAGTTAGCTTTCCTTGAGCTAAATTCTATAATTCAGTCATTTTCTCGATCATAGTAAATTTTTGGTAGCCATCATTTCCCGAAGTAACCTTTAAATTGGTCCCATGTGATATTAAATTCATCAATATTCAACTTATCCTTACAAATGTCCCACCATGAGGATGCTTTTTGAGAAAGATGATATGTTCCCCTTATCACCTTTGTGTATTCTAAGAAATTCCTTATTGCAATGTATTTCTCTCTATTTCATTGAGCCAATTCTCACTCCATCTACTAATGTGGTGCCATAAAACTTATGTGGAGTTATCCTTTTTATATCATTAGTGAGTTTAGTTGCTAACCTAGCCTTTTTCTTCTTAGGTTGAACAAGTATGTTAACATTGTTATTATCAATTCCTACATTGGCGTTGTCCTCGGAGGTGGCTGATTATTGTTATCACCTTATTTTTCCTCCTCATTACCCATTACTTGTTGTTCAAGTACATCCAAACGATCTATTGTGTCCAACAGGTATTAAGGATCTCATCAAGTGTTTGGGTAGTTGCTGCTCCTTCCTCAGGAGGAGGGTTATTTGCAACATTTCCTCTTGTTCTAACCATTTTCTGTTATAAGAAAATCTAAGTTTTATCGATTATGGACACAATAGGTCCAAGATCAGAACCTTCATCTCTCGATACGAAGATGTAACATTCCCATTTTATACTTTAGAGACAAGGGAATTTTTTTAATATAATGTTCTCTGTTCTAAATAGAGAATTATTTAGAACAAACATTCCACGCCAATTGAATTCAAATAGATAACCATATGCAACTATAATGACTCGGTGATCCACCTATCTATTCATTTCATAACTTGGTAATCTACCAATCTATTTATGTTATCTTAAGTATTGAATACATATTGTATACTTCATATACCTAGTTTTCATACCCTACACTCGGGTCTTGAGTGATCTATTTAAAGAATATATCTGAAAATTTATTACCAATATTCATCTAATATCACATTGTTTTAAAGTTGGTGACATAGACAACACAACCAACAACTTGTGATACTTTAGCCAAAGATTAAAAACATACTGTATGTCTCTTTTCCTAGATGGCATACTCATCATTTTGGAATATGTCCTTCACCTCACTCCTCTATTATCATGATTGGTCTTTACTAACTATTGTCAATCCACTTGTCCCAGGTTTAACCCTAGCCCTAGTTAGAAACATAAATTATTATAGGAATACACTCACAATGAATTAGGGTAAATGGGCATACTCGGTTGACCTTAAGTCAACCGGGTGTGCCAAGGTACCCTGAGCCATTGGAAGCTACTTCCTATCCTAAATATGCCACTAACCTAACCTAGAGAGAAACTAAGTTCAAGTTCTTATTGTGTGTAGATCTGGATGATCAATGCGGAAGGGTGATGCCACATGTCAACTACAACACTGTATTCTCGAGAAGACCCAAGTCTTCTTGAAAGTATATCCCTACAGTTTTTGTGTGCCAACATTCTATAAAAAGCTGCCTCATCGAGATATACATACCCCAAGGAGATTGTTAATACATTGGTTTTAGTAACCATGCTAAACCCTAATCCAACTCTCCTTAAGTTCTTATTGTATACTTGTATCAATCGAGTATTAAAGAACTTCATTAAACTCATGGTTGCTTTTAATGTTCGTTTTCATGGTGTAACCAACAGTTAACCAAAACAGGACAGTGATATCATAAGTTTCATTTAAATGTACTTTAACTTTCAGGAAGGTTTAACAACCGCATATATCCAACTAAATTAGACTTCATACAAAATGAAGTCTAATAATTAGTAATCATATCTCCAAACCTTTTAGGTTTATATTCAATTGAGATAGAAAAAGATTCTTCCTTTAAATGATTAAGTATTAAGGTATATCATTCCCAATATCCATAGTTCTTACTTCATGTTTATTACGCAACACATTAATATGTTAAATTGTATAGATAAAACACATCATATGATGTAACTCAACAAGTTGCTTCATTATAAGGGAAATTGAACTAATTCCCATTATCCATCTTATCAAAGATAACAAGATAAGCATAATATAATATAAAGAATATAAACAAGATAGAACTTTCATCTTCCTTATAAAAGTACGAGATAATTTACACAACCAATGCAAATAAATCACAACTCGCAATTCATCATTACAACTTATAAAATTTACAAGACTATGCACTTTAGGCAAACTGCATAACAACAACCTTCAATCTATAAAGTATACAAATTTTCTTTTACAATTCAACAAAAGAATGAATCAGAATTCTTTAATAAGAATTAGACATATATCAGCCAATGCATCATATAAGTTTTTTCCTTCTTCTATCACTTACGTCGTCCATCTGCAAAAATTTCTAGCATGGGTCAGTTCAATGAACTGAGCATGATAAACACTAAGCATTAAAACAAAGTGCATTCCACTAATTGTTTCATTAAAGAAACACTGCTTTAATGAGATAATTAAAACATCATACAATAAACATAAGTGATCCCAAACAGAAAAGAAGTACATTAATAAATCTAGATCAACTTTTAAGAGAGAAGCAAAATATAAATAACAATATTTGCCTAAGAACTTAAAGTTCTATTGATTCTATCAATGGCTTGTAAACAAACAATAGATCCTGCCATCCCATTATTTCATAATTCTATCCTAATAGAATACCACATTTATCTTCTCTATGATACAAAAGAAGTGTAAACAGCATGGTTCATTCTAGGATTATTCATCTATAACCTAAGCAAGAATAAGAAGAACCATTATGTACCATGCCTAAACCTATAACATCAGAAAGACAGACCAGATTCATAACATGAATTACCTGTTCCTTTCCAAGTAACAATCTTGCACATTCCACAGTAGAATATACATCAAAACAGAATTCCATAATAATACAAGAAGTTATAGAAAATCGGAACAGACCAATTGCAATTGAAATCCAACTCTACATGCTAGAAGCTATCAATCAAAGATCAAAAATCAATGTTCAAAAACAAAGTATCCCCAAAGAGGAGTTAATCTCTACTCAAGTTCTTTACAAAATATAATGAGTACAAGAGATAAACCTACTCCTATCCATATAAACTATGCAAGACTAGTAAACAACAGTCAAACCCATAAGTATCAATTTACATATCAGCAGAACCCTCTTGGCTACTAGCTCTCTACATTATTTCAACAATGATTCGAACAAGGTAGACCAACAGGTCATAATAAATCACCATCTCGAAAGAGAATCGAGTATAGAGAAGTTCAAATAATGAGCTTATCCAAAGACAGAGGAATGGTAACTCAAATAAGGAAAGAACCAATGATAAATCATTTCATTCAACTAAACAAGAAGTTCCAGTTTCAAACCAATTCAGGATGAAAGCATACTGTAGACCCAAACCATATACTGATCTCAAAAGAATACGTACACACATACATATACACACACACACATATATATATATATATATATTCTTTCTCAAAAAGAATTCAAAGACTCAATCATTGTATCAGTCAAGAATAACATCCCAAAACAGTAAATTATAAAGTTCAGAATTACCTATGAACCCAAGACTAGAGACTTACAATTGCCTCACCACTAAATACAAAAAGGTAAGTAGTTCATAATTCAAAAGAATCAAACTCAATACAACTGAATGGAGAAGGTATCCTTCCTGATTATTTCAATGTCCAAGGTAATAACCCAAATCTTCCACTAAGACCCAAATTTATTTAAAGAGATAGAAGAGGGAGAGCAAGAACCCAAAATGCCTAATATAGAAGATGTCTCAGTCTTAACTCCAAAGCAATAGGAACGGAATATCAAAACAAAACTTCACAACCACAAAATTGTGACAGGTGGTGACTTGGTACAAAACAATACAGTCAACCCAGAACATGGGTTCCCTCAAAACAAAGGGGAAAGAACACTTCCTTCTATTCCCACACCAATACCATCTCGATATAGTCATAGAACTGAAGTTCTACATTTCTTAAGCATGATGTTACTAGTTCCAAATCTTGAAGATATTTTAAATGACTCAAACAAACTTTCACCCAGTTCCCTGGTGAGTAGTCACTCAAATAAAGAGTTATAAGCTTAGTCATTTAATAAAATAATAACCCAATACAAAATACTAGAACATAATCGAATGAATCGACCCAAATACAAGCTCATAACACTCAAGTGTTAAATAGAGGTACAGTGATGAACCCAAGCTTCACACACAAATGTTCAGAACTTCCTAGCAAAATAATGCAAGTACAATGCCCAAATACAAACTCCAAGCAATAGTTCAGCAATGCATAAGTTTTCCAAACACTGGTTCCAATCAAAATGAAGCTCCAACACAAATTTAATCAAAACACAAAGTACCAACACAAGTCTACATCCAAATTCACAACCCAGAAGAAAAATCAAACAAAACTCAAGTTTCCCTAAGCTCAGATTTCTATATTACCACAAAGATTAGTTCAAAGCACAACTTTGATAACAAGATCTAGAGTGCAAAAGCAGAGATACAGAACAAGTTTCGCATACCATTTTCACTTGCATGCTAGTCATAAAACTTAAATAGAAAGACAATTTTCAAAACAATCCATGGTTTCATATCAAACACCAAAAGGATTCATAAACTCATCAAGAAAAATGACCAAACATACATGAAAACATGAATCTCATGAGAGCATAGTTGTTCTAATGAATCATTTAGAAGAACACAAATAATTTTAATAGTTAGAGCCTATCATTCCTGATAGTGCTTCCACCAAATCGAAGGAGACTTCCAACCGAGCTTCCAACTCTTTTTCTCCTCCACAAAAGATCAACAACCAAACATATTTTCCTCCTATGCCTCATATACTTTCCTTCAATCAAAAATAGGCTGAAGAAACCAAAAATAGCTTTGAAGTGAAGGTCGAACTGCTAGTTTGAAGAACTAGTTAGCTCCATGTCGAAAAAATCCACCATGCATGCAAAACCAAATAACTTCCTACAAACCCACCTTCTAAGTTTCCAAGATAGTTTGGACATGAAGACTAAGGCTCGGTAATTCCATAAATTCCATTCAATCCAAAATTCCCTCTTATTCTTCCTTGCCACCGCCTCCTAAATCTGGTGAATGCTAATTCCACACAAAAATATAATTCCATCTTTTAGTGGGGCTTCCACCTATGTCTCCACTAAGTCTACTAGCCCCTACAAAATCTTGCAGTACTTCCATCATGTAAACCCTTTCAACTCATTTAAATTCCATTGGAGTCATTGCCTTGTGTCATGTGACCCCTTAGGTTCCCATTAATAGTTTAGGATGAATTCAAATCAAACTTAGGTTAGTTCAACAATAACCAACATAGGTCTTAAAACATTTTCCATTATAATTACCACCTTAGGTTAGGTTCAATTCATAACCATTTAGTATTAGGTATTAGTTAAAGTAGCCTAGTATTAATTTAGTAACCCCCTTCCCTTATTCATTTAGCACAATGCTTAGGTTAGGTCACCAACCCAACAAATAGAATAAGAGGCTTAGGTTAGAATAGAATTCAAATAAGTAAACGTAGCTACAACACATGTGTTATTACCTAGCTTAGGATACTGTTAGGATAATTCTTAGGTTTTAGGACTCCATATTCATCCTCTATGAATTTAATTTTACTTAAGTCCTTATAGTCGTGTCAAGATCAATCACCAAAGACCCGAGCACAAACATACAGTTGAAAAAAACACGTTCAAATAAGACCAAGAATTAGTATCATACAAAGTTCAGTCTTCTATGTCCCTTAAACTACTGAATGCCAATTTATCATTTAGTATATGAAGAGGATTTGAAACATTCCTTGGATCACTGAAATTGATCCAAGGATGAGTCAAAAAAAGAAATAAGTATGCAACTCTTAAAGCCAAATTACAGCTCATCTTTCCAAAGTGAAAATGAATTGTTGATGACCATATAATTTTAGTCTAATGATTTGTAAGAAGAAAATATTTATCCTTATCAAACTTGATCTTCAATAGTCAAAAGAACACATATTTATCCACAAAATCACATGTCAACACTTGAATGCAAAGGGAATTTATCGGTTGTCGAGGGTGTTATAGGTGAACCTATGGAGCCACCCATACACCCATAGCTCTGTCTGCATCTGCACTAGGAATGTTGGCACCCGGAAAAGTGTGTCCTATCCATCATCATATCATGTAGTACACCCATCAGGGATCGTGGGAATCTCCCATCCTCTGCATATGGTAGTAAAAAATAGTAAACTATCTCCATTAGTAATACTACTAGCCTCGTCTCCTCTAGATGGGCTAGGTACATCTCACCATAACTTAGGATGGTGCCTTTGTGGAATGTCATCTCTACTAGTCCCTCACCAAATACTGTCATAATCAACTCCTCATATGCCTCTCGAGGATATCAAGTATACTTGAGTCCCTAATATGGGTAATCACAGGATCTTATACACATCCTCTAGGGTGATATTCATCATCCCCATTGGTAGGTGGAACATTTTGGTCGTATAATCCCATCTGCAGCCGATGAGTGACCATCAAATTTAGCTTCCGGACTACATGCCGATAGTGTTTGACCCCACTCAGGCCAACATCTGTGACATGTCTCCACTCCTCGACTGTCGCCACCCCACAAACTATCATGAGCAGGGTGACACCCTATCTCACATCCTCAACTAATCTCTCACCTACATCCAACAAAACAATCACATTATTAAAACATGACCATATCTACATTCACCCATACCCATTCCCATTACCCTACCTATTTTACTTCGTTACTTACCCATTTATCCCATGGCCTACCCTCCACCCCAACCCAACCCTCACCTACCTACTTACCCAACCCTAACCCACCGACCTACCTACCCTAAACCTACCCAACCCAATATCACCTTACCTATTTTTATCCCTTACCTATGTTATGATTTTCACCCAAACCACTTCTCTTACCCCTACTTACCTCACCCACCCAACCTCAAACACCTTTTGGCCCCTTTTTCCTCTAATTATGACTAGTACCGATTACCCCTAACTCGACCCCGATTCCTCTTGAACTAGCATCGGTCACTTGCTTCGTGACCGATACCGTGCAAGCACTAACACCAACGTTGGCTAACCTTGAACCAACGCCGATCACTATTACATCAAAACTGCCACCAAAAACCCCATTTTTTTCCTTCAAATCCCCTTTTTGCTCCCTTCTACCCACCTAATCCTACCCAAATTCCCCTACACCCTTCCCCACCCCTTCTTCACCCAATCCCCTCCCTCCCCATTCCTATTTTAATTGATTTCCATCCCATAATTTAAAATTCATTTCCCCCAAAAACCTATTTTCACCCACCTGACCTCTAATTCATTCTAATAAAAAAACAAAGCATAGGATTGAATCTTACCTCATCACACTACCATCTGTGTGGTGGCATCTCCACCACTACACTCGTGGTTCCCGATCCCTCTCCTACCTCTGCCATCACCAAATGACCTCTCGCTATCCAACCAATCAATCTAATCAAATCGATCCCACCTAGCTCGTGGATCCACCTATCGACCAACTATCACCTACCATGTGGCTTGCCAACTCAATCCTCAGTCTCACTCTATCACTTTCCACCTTTTCCGCTCTCTCTTGTCATTTTCCCCAATTCAATAAAAGACAAATGATTTGAAAAATATGGCAATTTTTCTTTTTATAACCTACCCATCTTGACTGGTGACGGTTTTACCTTAACCGACAATGCAGATCCTGTGCCCTAGCTTACCGTAGTCGGTCCATCTTGACTAACATCGAGTTCCTTTTCAACCGTCATTGATTTACCTACTTAGTCTTTTTTCTCCCCCTACCCCTAATTTTTGACCTAAATCCTTTTTTTATCTTACCCACACCTCCCTTGGCCACTTCACTTGACCCTCTTGACCTTATCATTTACCCCCTCACCTCATCCTCATTCGGGGACTCGTTATTTTACCCATACCTCAGCCCTACCCATGTCGTGACCTAGATACTTAGACCTGGAACATCGCTAGTGACCTGTGACCTCATGTGTTCACTATACCTTACGGCACTATTACCTGTGTTGATGGACATATTGACCTTACCTTGCCTCTTGTCGTGACCATTTATCCTGACCCAACCCTTGGGTGTACCGGAACATACCTAAACAGCCCCGCACTTTGACTGCATCATGTTTCCTAACCATATCTTAGACCTTGATACTCAAATCAATTAAAACATGTTTGGATAAACCTATCGACCTTAGACAATGTAGAGTTTTCCTGCTCTTCAATCTGTACCGTGTTGTAGTTTATACATGTGCATGTGTTTGACTATTGCTACCTTTGACCTTGACCCATTACCTAGATTACCCGAGTAGACTTTTTCCTTTTTTCCCCTGTTACCCACCTTCCTCTTCATCACATTCACCTTTTATCAAAACAATCACTTGATTCTAACTTCTCCCTCATCGCCTGGTTTAAGGGGATCACCTTCACCCACACATGGGGAAACCACATCTTATTTTTGTCATCATCACTTACCAATACAAGCTACACAACAAAAAGGGGCAAAATATAGACACCAAAATTGGGTCACACTCTCCTTGTTCCATCGTCAAATAAACACCTTAAAAACATTCACCTAACCATGGCCCCTTTCACCCCACTCTAATATTAATTTAATTAAATTAATTCATTATCTCACAATATTTATTATTTAAATATCCTAATTGAGATAATGCCCACACATCCACCTCACATATACACCTCATCTAGACACCTCAACCTAAGACCTATTCTTATTATGTTACCATAACTAACTAAGACCTACCTGCACCCTAAAAATCAAAGCCTACATTCCCTCTAACCACATTCACGTCTATTATAAAGGAATCTTCCATTCTAATCTATGGGGAAAAAATGAATGAGATCCCATAAAATCAAAGGGATCTGCCCAATTTAGTAAACCTAGGAAATCCCATCCTAACCGACGATAGTTACCTAAACTGCATTGCCGGTCAACTAGGAACCACTTTGTCGATATTATTTAACCCCCAAAACAACCTTATTTAAATTTTGGAACATTTTTGAAATATTGACACATCTTTCGAGAAAAAGAGACAAAGCCGAGTTGCATGGAAGCGAGACGAGCATTCATACATGTATTATAGTTCTCATAGCTAGCATCAGAAGCACCCACAGAGAAATCAGTCTTTATAGGGGCATCCGAGGAAGCGCCAACACCACATCAAGTTCCTTCCATTTGATCACCCACCATTTCCAACCAGACATCAAGCTCGTATAAACAGTAAGTGCTTTGTTAACCAACACTTGTCCATTTATCATTTGGTAGATTCTTTTACTTTTGTTATTAGTTTCTACTCCCATTTCCATTCCACCACCATTTACCTCCATGCAAACTTGACCATCCTTTTACCCACACCCTTGAACTACCCATACCTAGATTTTAATCATTCCTGTGCATACCTGAGACCCACACAAACCTTGTCATTGCCCTTCCATTTCCATCTAGCCTCAGATCTGTCACCCCACCAAGTTTTTATTGAGTTTCTGTACCATGACCATACCGATGCGATTACCCACAACCATCGCCAATTAACCTAAACCAACATCAGTCATACCAGAATCGACGTTGGTCTCTGTGTTTTTGACCAAAACCAAGAACAGAGCTTCCATTCTCTACCCAATACCCAAAATAGCCCAGAACTTGACCCTAACCAATACCTGTACTCTGATAGAGACCTTGACCTTTAGATTCAATCATAGCTTAGCCTGTTGTGAATGAATTTACTTATTGTAGATGAATGAGATACCTAAATCATTTTAACTACAGTAGGATTTCCTTTATTGTTAGCATTAAGTTGTTTTAAAACAGTGGATTGACAGCTGTCTAGGAAGTATCACACTTCCCAAATCTAGCACATGCTAGGTAGTCCACTACATATATTGTTTAAATTTCATTTGGTGGTCTTGTTTTCCATTTCAAGTAGTTCCTCTAATCGAAAAGGAATCTCTCATGATCAACTATGGATCAAGAAGTCATATGCGCATAACAACCTACAACCATAATTTCAACAAGTATTCCTCATAGCCCTTTACCCTTATCTGTTTTGTCAACATTTGAAGAAATGCTCTAGAATCAAATGAAATAGTGCAGGCCACGCATTATATATCTTTAGAGGATCAAATTAATTTTTTTCATGGAGACGAGCTAAGAATAGGATTGTCACTTCAGTTAACTACCAGAAGTCTATAGATAGCACACTTCCATGTGTGGTTATGCCTATAAATGGCATATGGATATTAATAGCATGTGGCCTATTTTTGGAATAGATAAGCGGTGAAGGGAAAGTCTCCACCCTATATATATGATGAGAATTACATAGTAGTGGGGCATGAACAGAGAGAGAGATATATAAGAGATGGATGTGTGTGTGATAGAGAGATATATGATGGAATTATTGTATCAGATCCATGCGCATTAGTATAGATTGAAATTATTGTAAGAAGCTTCTATGTTTATTAATAGATAGATGTTGTTGGCTGAATCTAAGTGTCATTCCTGTGTGTAATTGAGTAGTGCATGTTATTGATTCAATCATGATTATTATTTAAAGCTTGTTCTTTCATAGATCTGAATATGGCATGCATTGTAGAATGATGGATTAGTTATGGATATATATGTTTCTTCCTTCATCATGCTAATATTTTACTATAACAACCCTAAAGAGGGACTGGTACCTTTGCACACTTCGGGTGAGCATTGAGTCTAGCATGAGTGATGTGCCGGTGTGAATAGGGTGTTATTTGGTAAATTCTAGGCTGCATCATTAGTTTCATTGTCGGGACCTCTTTTGTAGTTTTTTTCAGGATGGTTCATGATGAAGACGTACTAGTTAACTCTAGCAAGTATTGAGGAATGGATACACGATCTAGAGGAAGAATATGCATGGTGGTTCAATAGTGGATCTGAGTTTAATGCATGTACTTGGGTAGAACATAAACTATATGACAGCCTATACGAGATATTTTTCTCTATATTTCTAGTAGAACTATACGAGTGGCTTACTGGTTATGCATCTCAGTGGAATTGGAGGTATCACACACTTTTCGGACACAAGAAGAATTTCAGGCCCTTTATGATGCTGATTTTATCTATACTTGTGCTATGGATACGTGGTTTCATGGTGTTCTAAACGATTATATTCGGAATATTCAATTTCAACCTATTCTTTCCCAGAGGTAGTTGAATTCTAGTTTTTGTGGTATCCAAGAGGAGTATATCTACAAGTTATTCCATTGGTGATCAAGATCTTAATGGTAACCTTGATTACGGAGAGTAAAACGATGGCTAACTAAAATTCACCACATGTGAGGGTAGGAACATGTTTGGTGAAAGATGGAAGACCTAGCGGTAGAGAGGTAGAGAGTGGAGAGGTGGCTTAAGTATAATGAGGCATGCGAGAGGGAGATAGAGAAGTAGTTTTCCATTGCATAAAGTATAGCATTGAGGAGAGAGATGGCTCGTGAAGGATTTATAGCTCACATAGAATACATGGAGCTAGAGCATCAGGAACTCCCCCATCTTGGAAAACATGATAGAGATCCCCCTTGGCCTCACACATAAGTGCACCAGTAGAGACTACCTGGGCCATGGGCATGCATCTTAATCCACTTGGTGACCTAGCCCTTGCGCTTGGTTTTCCGGTATCTAGTATGACAAATAACCAACAAGCTAACATGGGAAGTAGGAGAGCAGGATTAAGTTAGGGAGAAATTACATCAATGGTAGGACAAATGGCTTCAATGTTATTCAGATGTGTGTTTTCAAGCACCTCATCTACACATAACGTGAGAATGCGAGAATGTTGGATTCACCTTTGGAAGTGGAGCTACCTCACATCGTAGGGGTTTAGTATAGTACTACTATCGAGTACATGGAAGTACATCTATAGATAATATTCCAACTACAAGTGGAGGATCAAGAGGTATAGGTGGTTCTAGTTCTGGTGGATCTAGTGGATCTAGTGGCAGAGGAAACACAAGAAGTTACGATCGGTGGTCAAGGCCAGTAGCAACCACATAACATTTATATGGAAATGTCTCTTCGTCTTCTAGAGTATAAAGGCATAGAGGATGCTTCCAACATGTGCATATGTGTGAAATCTTGTGGTGAGCTAAAGGGATCATGGCTTCTAAGCATAAGGAAAGTCAATTTTCTACTACATTATAGGGACGTGCACACATCTGGTACAAGAAGTTTGAGCTTGATCAAACTTGCATAGATTATGCAACATTGAAGGATGCTTTCTTGAAAGGGTTCTATATCCCTAAGTTTGAGTAGAAGAGTATAAGTGCGCTCAAGGATATCAAGCAAGGCACTACTGAGAGTGTACATGAGTATGATGCTCATTTTAAAACACTTCTATCTAAGCTATCTTATGATATTCACACAAGCCAACATGCACAATGGCTCATTGGAGGATTGATTACACCATTCGAGAAAATCAACTTTGTCACATAATACATACACTAATGCATTGAAGCACTAGAAGAAACTTTGCGTGATGAGGAAGTTGGGAGCATTGACACTGGTGTTAGTCCATTCTTAGAGGCATAGATTGTAGCTATGGAAAATTAGTTAGAGAAGCTATCAGAAAATTCAGCCCATGAAATGTGGTCAAAAATTTGGTGTATAGATTGTGAAGTGGAAGGTCACACCAAGAATAGTTGTCCTCACAGATCTGTACGGTCATTATTGTTGGATTGTGAGATCTGTCATTTGAATCATGATGTTTATCACTGTCCTTTGTTATAACACATGATAAGGAAGAATGTATCCAGGTGTTGTAAAATTTGTAGGTCCATGACCCATGATTCTAAGGATTTTTGGTTGATTGGTTAGATCCAAGATGCTATAGACATTGGGGTATGATAGATAAGTATAACAAATAATTCTAGGGGTAAGAATGAGCACTAGGATCGGGATCATAATCAAATGTGCTATGACAAGAATGAGGGTCATTTTGAAGGAGGTCATGGAAGGGGATGTCGATATCATGGTGGATAAAGAGGATGAGGCTTTGGTGGAGGAAGAGGTGATTTTCCTTGTGTAACATGTTATACGTGCGAATCTCGTGACCACTATAGGTGTAAATGTCCTCAAAATATTACATATTCTTTACGTAAAAAGAACTATAGCTATGAAGAATTCTCAGACTTATATGAGCATCTAAGTAAGTAGCATAAGCAAGAAAAAAAGGTGTCAGGATGGTTAGAATCTAGCGTGTGGTAGAAGATCAATGGATGCCCAAGATAGCAAAGGACCTAAGGCATTAACAATGAATATTACTACATGAGCTGAAGCGACAGTGTAAGAGAGGCATTGCACTAGAAGACTACAATCACCAAGGAGGAGTTTTTGCATGCAGGTACCGAGATCCTTCTCATCGAAGGAATTTAACAAGGATACCATGGAAGTGTTAAGGAATCTTCGGGGTGAAATACGGTACTTGTTAGTGCAAATCAGCAGCACCCTCTAGATGTTTTCTCAGATTTCTAGTTTGATAATGGGCATCTAGTGTGATTGCACAACATTGAATCCTTTCCCCAAGTGTGGGACTTTAAAAATTGGGAAAAGACCCTCCAAATTAAAGGTTGGTTCCTTCACTCCTCTGATCAGGTGTATACATGAACTTTTCAGAGGTTCAATACTAGACCCTACTCTAAATTCCAAGGGGACAGAGATAAAGGATGCAGAAGAAATAAAAATAATTGAAAGTGGTGATACACCAAGGGAGTGGTGAACATCTAATTTTTAAGATTTACATAGATCATAAGAAATACAACACAAAATATGCATAGATTGCTAGAATGTAATGAGAGATCAAAAGACAATGATAAACACATGAAAGGATTGGAAAATCAATCACAAAACATACATTATCATTCCCAAGTTCAATACAATGCATTACAATGGCCAGGAGGAAAAACATGTGCTATAGTATGTATGAGAGGTATGGAGCTCTACAAATTTGCCTGCTAATGTAGAGTGAAATATATCCAAAAAAAACATTTACAAATGAGCCAAATCTGGCTTTCAATGGTCAAATAGAAGGAGAGAAAGTAAAAAAGTGGGAAAATGGATTTATGAATTCAACCACCAACCAAATTCCTCAAATTTTTCCTACAGAGTGATGGGATTCATGGACAAACCCATACTTAGAAGTACATTGTTCTGCAGATAAAAAAATGACCATACTTCATTAAATTTGGTGGTTGAATGTCAATTCCACATTTTTTCCGTGTCGGGACATTTCTTCAATTTTCTCCCAAAATTATCCATCCAAATAAAAATTTAACCCTCCATCATGTAGATAATTTCACCAGCTTTCCAATGACACCAAGAACATGAAAATTCAAGCTCTGGATCAAAAGTTATGCCCTTCTGAAGATTTAGGGCAAAAAGGGCCAAAAATGGGTTGGCGGGACGAAAGTTTAAAATTTTCCCCTTTTTGAAATTTGGGAAAAAAATCCCATAAAGTTCTACCCCTCTTGCTCTAATGCCATGTGGCACATCTGATTGGTCCACATGTCTACACAGTCCCTTTATGCCCCTTTTGGATTTTGGAAAATTTTCCATTGGCGCCCCGCGCTCCACCGCTCCTCTGCCACATGTCATATTTTTATTCACTGGCGGTGGGCTTCCAATTTTTCGTTGACTCTGACCATTTCCTCGAATAGGACATGTGGTGCCTTTCCATTGGTGTGGGCCTAAATTCCAAGCATTTCCTCTGCCGACCCGCCTTAAGAGTTTTGCTTTGGCCACATGGACATGTGGCATGCTCTGATTAGCGTGGGCCATCGGGGTGGAGTTTATTGCACCATTTTCCACACTTTGGAAAAATGGAAAAATTCCCTCCATGCCTCTGCCTCCCACTAGTTCGTGGACATGTGCAACTCCTCATTCATTGCGGGCCTTGGGGCCGAGATTTTCTTTTGCGCCAACCTTGGAAATTTTTTTAACTTCCCCACCGGTTCAACCTCCAGGGCCCACTTGGACACGCGGCCACTTCCTATTGGATGGTGGGCCTTCGAGCCAAAATTTTCCTTTGTGTGCCCCTGACCAATCCTTGGAAATTTTTCAAATTTACCTCCCTTCCCGCCATTCCACCAACACGTGGCGCCCTCACGATTGGCCCGTGGATCTCAATAGGGAAAATTTCCCTCCAAAACTCCGTCGAGCCATAACTTGCAAAATACAAGGAGTTAGAAGGAAAAATTTACCTTTTTGGAAAGTTGAGAAGATTCTCTATCCAATGAAACCATTTCTAGAAAATTTTGAGTGCTTGAAAAGTGAAAAAAATTAAACTGAGGCACAAGGAAGGAATGAATGAAAGGAAGTTTTCAAAAAATGAGCAAAGGGTTTATTTTGGATAATAATTTTGTCGACTTGGAGGGTTTATCTACCTACTGGATGAAGTTACTAGTTGCTTGAAGCAATCCATTGGGTATGTATTCATCACATTAACTACTTAGTACTCCCATCTCATTAGAAAAATTTCAAGAAAAAAAAAGTGAGAGTAGAACATCACTTGATCTGGAACATGGCCTACAAAAATTCATTCTTGGGACAACAAAGCTTGTGCCAACACACTTAGGGAATGGAAAACTAAGCTCTAACAAAGTAATGTGCACAAGCACTTGGAGGGATGGAAATATAAGCTTATATGTACAAGGTGAGGATATTCCTTTAGTAGCAATGCTTTAGATGGATTCCATTAATTGGAATCTACATTTCTTCACCATCCAATGTAGACAATTGGAAGGCATTGTTGTTCTTACATTTTGTGACCATATAAGGGCCACTCCAAATGGCATCAAACTTTGAATGCCTTCCTGGCTTTGCTTAGTCTGCATCCCATTTCAACACTAAATCTCCAACTTGGAAGGTTCTAGCCTTGGCTTTCCTATCAAAGGTCCTCTTGATCAAAGCTTGGTCCTTCTCCATTGCTTGGGCTGCATGTTCTCTAATTTCTTGGAGCTCCATCAATTCTGCATATCTAACCTCCATGGGTTCAAACTCCAACAACTCCAATTGCTTCATGAGTTCCAATGTTGGCAACTCAAGTGACATGGGAAAGATTGCCTCTCTTCCATAAACAAGTCTAAATGGAGAGTTACCTGTGGATCTCTTGGGAGTTATCCTATCAGCCCACAAGGCTGATTTCAATTTGGTGTGCCAAGTCCTCTAATTTTCATCAAGAGTCCTCTTGATGATCTTTAACAAGTTCTTGTTGGTAGACTCAGCTTGGCCATTACCTTGAGGGTAATAATTTGATGAAGTGCTCAGATAAATCCCATTTTTAATAGCCCATTCAGTTACCTTTGATCCTATGAATGCCAAAGCATTATCTAATATTATAGTGGTAGGTATACCAAATCTGGTTATTATCCCCTCATAGAAGTCTAGAATGCTAGATTCATTTGCTTCTTTAAGTGCCACTACCTCAGTCCATTTGGTGAAGTAGTCTATTGCTGTTAGAATCCACTTGTGTCCTTGGCTTGAGTTTGGGTTAATGACTCTAATGAAGTCCAAACCCCATTGCATGAATGGCTGGTCAACTAAAATTGGGTGCAATGGAAGGGCAACTAATCTCTCCTTTCCTGTGAAGAATGCACAATTTTTGCACCTCTTGATCCATGCATAACAATCACCAAAAACCTTGGGCCAATAATAGCCAGCCTTCATAATCTTGAGGGCTGTCACTCTTGGAGAAAAGTGGCCCCCAGCTGATCCACCATGGAACTCTTCTAGCATTCTATTAATTTGGTTTGTCCCAATGCATCTTAGCAGCACTCCATTTACATCCTTCTTGAACAAAACACCATCAACAAGTGCATATGGGACAACCTGCAATCTGAAGTGCCTTCTCTTGGTTTTGTTCATCTCTGGAGGGCATAGGCCTGTTTGTAGGAAGTGCACTATGTCTTGGGTCCAGCAAGGAGTGAGTACACCATCATTCTCTTCTTGAACACCTCTTTGTTCTTGGTTGTCTTGCAACGCCAAAACAACATCCCTCGATTGGTTGCTTCCATTAATTTTCTCAATACCAACTATTCACATAATCCCTTTCCTTGGACCAGCTTGGTGACTTTGATCTCAATGCCATACTCCATGAAACGAGTAATTCACCCTACACATTTTCATTTAGGTCCTTGTTGAGGAGGAAGTCCTTAACTCCCACATGAAAAACCAGGTAGTTGAACCTTGTTGTTTGAAACTATATTCTTACATTTCTTCAAGCTCCTAATCACTACAAGAACAAGATTCTCAATGAAAGAATATCTCACCTCATAGTCCTCCAGGATTTGGATAAAGAAGGCAATTGGCTGCTCTGCATTATGTTTGTTCTGCTGTACTAAAATTGCAGAGATTATATCATCACCTCCAAATGCATAAAGGATAAAATCCTTGGAGAAATATGGGTTAATGAGAGTTGGAGCTTGTGAGATAACCTCTTTGATTGCTTCAAAACTTGCCTTACCTTCAAATATCCATTTAAAATCCATACTTTTCTTCAACATCATGGTTATTGGCTTGACAAGGGCTGCAAAATCTAGAACAAACCTCTGAACAAAATTTATTCTTCCCAAGAAACTTTGAAGGGCCTTCTTATGACTTGGTAATGGCAATGCTTTTATTGCTTCAACCCTCTATGGATAAATTGCTAATCCTTCCTTGGCAACAATGTGGCCTAAGAGATTTCCCTCATGAGCTAGGAAAATACATTTCTTGGGGTTCAAGGATACCCCAAATCTTCTACATCTTTGGAACACTTGTCTCAAATGAAAGAGATGATCTGCTGCACTTTTAGAAAATACAGTAATATCATCTAGATATATCAGCACCATTTTGTTGATCAATCCCTTGAACACCATATCCATTTCCCTTTGGAAGGTAGCTCCAGTGTTGGACAACCCAAATGGCATTTTTCTATATGCATAAGTTCCCCATTTGGTGGTGAAGGCAGTCTTGAACTGATCATCCTCCTTTACCATGATCTGATTATACCCTAAATAACCATCTAGCAATGAAAACCTCTCAAAGCCAACAACAACTTGCAAAATATGCTCCATAGAGGGAAGTGGGTAATGATCCTTGAGGGATGCTCTATTCAAATCTCTAAAGTCTACACACAATCTGATTTCTCCACTCTTCTTTCTAACTGGAACCAAGTTTGCTACCCAGCTAGAATGCTTGATGGGAAATATGATACTTGCCTCTATTAACTTATTCAATTCCCTCTTCATGAGAGGCTCCATGTGTGGATTGACTGGCCTTTGTTTTTTCCTGATGGGCTTAGCACTTGGATCCAATTCAATTGTATGTTGAGCTAGCTTGGGATTGAAACCTCTCAAGTCTTCATAGCTCCAAGAAAATACATCCGGGAACTCTTGGCAAAGTTTCCTAAACTCATACCTTTCTTGCTCGGTTGCCACTTTACCAATTTGAAGTGATTTGATTTCTCCCCCGAAAGGGGCACTAAATCTTCTCCCTTGACTTGGATGTTTGCTTTCTCTTTCCTAAATTGATCATTAGGATTAAAAATGGACTCCAAAGTGACAATTCATTTTGTTAGTTTGTTTTTCTTAGTTATACCGCTTGAGCACCGTCTTCTGTTCGGACTTTTCTAATTTTTGGCTGAGAACTCAGCTTCTTCTTGTAAGAAATTGATGATTTTTTGGTCACTTTCAAACACTTGCCAACTTACATTATTGTCTAGAACTGATGGCCTCACAATCACATGAATGCTTGGCTGAAATTTATCTTCCTTGATACTTTCCACAACATCAAAGGCTGCCCCAACTACTGCAAGTCTATCAACAACTTGGTTTTCTTTCCTAGGGATGGAATTGATGCCAAAGCCTTCAAAATCATCAATGATGTCCCAGAACCTATTATTATAACACTTGAGAAGGACATTTTTGGAAAAATATTGTCCTTTAACTTGATTAAGAATCAACTCACTGTCACCAAATACTTGTAAGTTTCTTACATCTCTTTTCCTTGACCAATGCAATCCTTGTATCAAAGCTTCATATTCAACAGTGTTATTAGAACATGCAAACTGAAATCTAAAAGCTAAATAATATTTAATGCCTTGAGGTGAAAAAATCATATCTCCCCCACCTGTACCTTGTCTAGTTCTTGATCCATCAAAAAATAGCTGCCATACCTCATTGTCATCCTTATGGTCTGGCTTGGTGATGCTAGGAATAGACTAATTTTCTTCATGTATGCAATAAAATCCTAGTTTAGATTCCTCTGTTTCCTGGTAGAGGTCAAAAGCATATACCTTTCTTACCCATTCATCAAGAGTCAAATCTGGGATGCTTCCAACTTTGGTGTCAACTTCATCCGTGCTTGGATAATCCTCTTGATCAAATGCTGAACAGTTGGCATTGATTTGACTTGGGGTATGAGGCTTAATGTGAAATTTTGCAATAGGTTCAGACTTGATTGTGGCCTTGGTTCCATATCTTGTTCTAAACAACATGTGTGACCAATCAGTAGATAAATAGCCTCCAATTCTAGTTGTGAAATCTCTTGACAAACATAGGGCAAAAAGTGGTGGTAAATCTATCACTGACACATCTTGCAAAACAGTGACATTGGGGCATGCATGCAAGGTAAGGATCAAATATTTAATTAATCCCACTATGTCATTACTACTGTCCCATCTAGTTACACCACTCCTTTGGATATGATTTCATATTGGAGACCCAGCTGATCAACTATTTGCTTGGGCATTACAGAACTACTTGCCCCAGAATCAATCATACAATTGTGTACTAGTTTATCCCCAATGATCAATGAAACATAGAATGGAGGGGGCTTCAAAACTTTACCTTGCTATCCTCCATGATTCCCTTTAGGTTGAGCAGCATTGGTGAGTACCTTGTCTTGCGTATGAGTTTCTTTGATTTGGAGTTGACCAATTATTCATGGCAGCTTGTAGTAGATCCCTTTGGCACAGGATGGATAATGATTCCCACATAGATATATTCACATTTGTATTCTTCATTTGTTCATGATGCTAAATGGGGATGAAACATCCCTTTTCTTTCCCCGGCCTACACACTCTTCTCTTTTACATGGGCTGCAATAGCTGGTATTTGAGCTGGTCTAGAAGGTAGCTTGGGTGTCCTTGCATGTTTGGAACTGCATTTTACTTTCCAACACCTTGGGAGTGATGGAATGTTGTGGATCACCTGGTACTAATGACTGCCATTCACCAATATTCCTCTTCTTTGACACTTGTGTTAGTTTACATTATGAGAAATTGCTTGATTCATACCACAAAAATCCTCGGCTTGCCAATTCACAAGTGTAGTCTCATTTGGAGTTGCATTTTGTTGGGATGTTCCTTGTTGTTTGTTTGTTTCTTGGCTTACCTCACCCTCTGATGATAGTTTTGTCACCATCAAGGCTTAGTTGAAAGTACCATTGAAGCACATAGACTGGTTGTGAGGTTCATTGCATGGGAAACACCACTCATACTCTTGTGCTATATTGTTTTGCACTAGTACTAATGTTGTAGAGGAAGATGCAACATTGGGATTATAGAGCTGAAATGGTCTATTGACAGGAGGCCTTACTTGATTTTGATTTACATCTAGATTGGGTGGCCTATTAGGCTGATATGGTTGCCTATTAGGCTAATTTTGAGACTGATAAGAAGGTCTAAAACTTTGGGCTTGTTGCCTTTTGAGTGTAACCAACTCATTGCCTAAATTTTGTAATTATTTCATGACTTCTTGAAGTTCATTTGAGGCACTAGAAGATGAAGTAGAAGTTTCATTTGAACTCCAATTTTTAGGAGCGGGGATAGGAGCTAAAGTAGGTGCTTGACTAGTGCTTGGGATTTCCAAGTTTGGATACAAAGGCATGGGAGGCCTAGGAGCCAACTTGCCAAATTAGATCGACAATTTTCAGCTCTAATTGTAATGCTTTATAAGTTGCGGTATAGTTGTACCTCCCATGGATTGAATTAACATAGAAATATCATAATTTAAAGCTTTGAGATAGTATAGAAAAGCACCTTCAGCTGTTGGCCTTACTACCACTAGGATTCTATCCCATGTTCTTTGAAATCTAAAGTTGAAGTTTGTTAGCTGCTCATTGGGAGCTCTCTTGATAGTTGTCAATTGTTCTAGTAGAGACAAATTATCTCCCTTTTCTCCAAACTGCTCATGGAGAGCTATGCACAACTAGTTCCAATTTTGGATAGAGCCTACCCCAAGGCTCCTAAACCATTGCAAGGCTTTCCCTTTGAATGAAGATGCCAACAATTTGATAGCAATTTGCATCTCAACAATCTCATGGATTGCACAAACATTAGCAATGTCTTTAACATGGTCACTAGGAGTGGTCTAATTTTCTCCAGTGAAATATGGAATGTTATTTAATGCTACAACTAGGATTGGATTTTGTGCATTGAAAGCAAGTGGGTTTTTGCTAGTGAATTTGACATAAGGATTGTGTTGTTCCATTTTTATTGGCTTGAGAACCCTTGTTGATTGGGTAAAAGGTCTACCAGGTGGAGGAGTTGATAGAGTCCTATTTGGTGGAGATGGAGACCTTTGAATTCTTCTTCCCCTCTACCTTCTTCCTGGGGATAGCTGTAGATACTTAGACAACCCTTCTTCTCTAGCCCTTGACCTTGTGTGGATCCTTCTCATGAATTTTCAGACTGGACTACTAAAACTAATTGATTTTTTTCTTTTGGGAGTCACCAGATGTAAAGATCAGGGATCTTTTCAAGCAAGAGATTACAACAAAAGCACATATAAACTTTTTTTGCAGTAATGAAGATGTAGACCTCTAAGGTCCCACTAGGTCTACAAAAATAGTTAGTGCAAATCAGCAGCACCCTCTGGATGTTTTCTCATATTTCTAGTTTGATAATGGGCATCTAGTGTGATTGCACAACATTGAATCCTTTCCCCAAGTGTGGGACTTGCAAAAACTGGGAAAAGACCCTCCAGATTAAAGGTTGGTTCCTTCACTCCTCTGATCAGGTGTATACATGAACTTTGCAGAGGTTCAATACTAGACCCTACTCTAAATTCCAAGGGGACAGAGATAAAGGATGCAGAAGAAATAAAACTAATTGAAAGTGGTGATACACCAAGGGAGTGGTGAACATCTACTTTGCAAGATTTACATAGATCATAAGAAATACAACACAAAATATGCACATATTGCTAGAATGTAATGAGAGATCAAAATACAATGATAAACACATGAAAGGATTGGAAAATCAATCACAGAACATACATTATCACTCCCAAGTTCAATACAATGCATTACAATGGCCAGGAGGAAAAAAATGTGTTGTGGTCTATATAAGAGGTATGGAAATCTACAAATATACTTGCTGAGGAAGAAAAGAGAGCTTACAGAGTGAAATATGTCAAAAAAAAACATTTACAAATGAGCCAAATATGGATTTTAATGGTCAAGCAGAAGGAGAGAAAGTAAAAAACACAAGAAAAATGGATTTATGAATTCAACCACCAACCATATTCCTCAAATTTCACTTGCAGAGTGATGGGCTTCATGGATGAACCCATACTTAGAAGTACATTGTTCTGCAAATAAAAAAATGACCATACTTCATTAAATTTGGTGGTTGAATGTCAATTCTATGTTTTTTTCCATGCCAGGGATGTTTCTTCAATTTTTTCCTAAAATTCTCCATCAAAATAAAAAATTTAACCCTCCATCGTGTAGATAATTTCACCATATTTCCAATGACACCAAGAACGTGAAAATCTAAGCTCTGGATCAAAAGTTATGCCCTTTTGAAGATTTAGGGCAAAAAGGGCCAAAAATGGGTTGGCAGGATGAAAGTTTAAAATTTTCCCCTTTTTGAAATTTGGGAAAAAATTCCCAAAAGTTCCACCCCCACCACTCTGATGCCATGTGGCACATCTTGATTGGTCTGTGGGTCTACCTAGTCCCTTTACGCCCTTTTAGATTTTGGAAAATTTTCCATTGGCGCCTGCGCTCCGCCGCTCCTCTACCACATGTCATATTTTTATTTCTGGTAGAGGAAGGCTTCCAATTTTTCATTGACTTTGACCATTCCCTTAAATAGGACACATGGTGCCTTTCCATTGGCATGGGCCTGAATTCCAAGCATTTCCTCTGCGGCCCCACCTTAGGATTTTTGGACGACCACATGGACACGTGGCATGCTCTGATTAGCATGGGCCATCGTAGGTTGGAGTTTATTGCACCATTTTCCACACTTTGGAAAAATGGAAAAATTTCCTCTGTGCCTCTACCTCCCACTGGTTCATGGACATGTGCAGATCCTCATTCTTATGGGCCTTAGGGCCGAGATTTTCTTTTGCACCAACCTTGGAAATTTTTCCAACTTCCCCCACCGGTTCAACCTCCGACTACCCACTGACACGTGGCCACCACCTATTGGACGAAAGGCTTTTAGGAAAAAAAATTCATTTGCATGCCCTAACCAATCCTTGGAAATTTTTAAAATTTACCTCCGCTTCCCACCATTCTGCCGACACGTGGTGCCCTCTGATTGGCCTGTGGACCTCCCTAAGGAAAATTTCCCTCCAAAACTCCATCGATCCATAACTTGCAAAATACAAGAAGTTAGAAGGAAAAATTTACCTTTCTCGGAAAGCCGAGAAGATTCTCTAACCAATAAAACCACTTCCAAAAAATATTGAGTGCCTAAAAAGTGAAAAAAATTCAACTGAGGCACAAGGAAGGAAGGAATGAAAGGAAGTGGCCAAAAAATGAGCAAGGGGCTTATTCTAGATAATAGTACCTCAAGGAGTATATAAAGCATCGAGAGAGTCCAAATTGATATCGATGATATGAAAGAAGTATGCAAAATGTTGTGCTAGGAGAACATCATTCCACTATTAGGAAGTTGGTTAAAAGGAATACTCCATGCACAAGTATTAAGACCGATGATAGATTCTCGCATGAAAATATTCCCCCTCATAGCATTGACTATGACAAGGAAATTACTCTAAATGATGTTGTGGATGGATGGCTATTGAGTAGAATATTGATTGATAAATGTGCTTAAATTAGATGCATGGGTACAAATGGGGAGGCCTTCATTGTAGCCATCATTGAATATGTTGTTTATGGAAAACCGGACTAAGGTCACTCCCATATGAGTTTTTAAGGATGCATCTATAACCATAAAAGGGGCCAAGTTCACTTGGGATTTTTAGGTATTAGCATTTGTAGAAACAGAAAATTTTCCATCCTTGCTTGGATGCCCTTGGTGTTATGCGAATAATGCTGACTTGAGATTCAATAAGGGGTATATCAGCTTTGAGAACAAGGAGGAAAGATTTTTGATACCTCTAATAGATGGGAAGTCTACACCATATGTTGAGCCTCTAAGTGAGGAGGACTTAAATAGAATTTATGTATGCACTATTCAGGACCTAGAGGTCAATGAGCCATCAAAAGAAGGCATCATATAGTGGGAGGATTCTCATTCTATTAGTGATACTATGAGTATTTCTTGTGACAATTGGGCTCATGGTACATATGAAATAGCAGGAGTGAGGTGAAAAGCACGGCTGCACACAAGAATGGAATTCATTTGGTTTGAAGGATAGGTAGCCAAGTATCTTGGTATATAGGGGTAGAAGATCTTCCTATATTTTTGAAATCCATGGAAACAAAGTGGACATAACAAATTAAGAGAAGATATATGTTAGTATATACCTTGTGCGGGATAGTAGTGCATTGGTGGGTAGTCCACAGAGATAATATTATAGAATGGGAAGATATTGGGATCACCCTATCTATTAGGTTTGTAAGGAACAATGCACCTACGTAGAATTGTACTTATCATGGTGATCAACCCATTCAAAGAACACATTCAGCAATGTGAGAGACTCTAGATAATAGGATAGGAAGTTTTACCAACTTCACTCTATGTGCATAGATTGTACTCTACTCTATAAGGATGTACATGCACACAGTATGTATACACGTAACTACAATGCGAGAGACTAGAAACTATAAAAATTTGATTACAAAATGATCCAGACCTTTTACTACTTTTCTTCCCAACCTACAATAGAAGAGGCATTAAAAATTTTCAAGCGCTTAACTATGGGAGATAGTGCAAAAGTAGAAGAGCATATTTAGGAATTATTTGGTGAGACAGAGTCCAGAGCACATTTTGAAAGAAAGAAGAAATGGACTCCATACTACTTGAATGCACTTTCCTTGAGAAAGAGAAAGGAAATATGGTTTACATCGTGGATGATGAGGAAGTTGAGAACCTAGATATTGAACATTCACAAGGGGTACACGAGGTCTTGGATAGTGTAGACAAGGATACACATGCCTATCATGAACCCATGAAGATAAAGAAGGTGAATATAGGTTCGGAGGCTAAGCCTAAGGAGGCCATCATTGGAGACTCTTGGTTCAAACTTGGAGGTTGAAAATATCATTGAGTTACTCAGGGATTATTAAGACTTATTCCCTCGAGGTTATCACGAACATAAAGGTGTGCATAAATCACTTGGGAAATGAAGATAAAGGTTAAGGAAGGTGCACGTCCCATGAGAAAGAGACCTTATAGAATGAACCCCAATTTGTGTGAAAAGATAAAAGAAGAAATTGATAAAATGTTGAAATCGAGAATTATCAATCCTCTTGATGAGTCATAATGGGTTAGTCCAATGGTGATCGATATCGAAGGATGGATGAACTAGAATATGTGTGAACTTCATGGATCTGAAAGCTACATGCATCACAGATCCATTCCCTACGCCATTTACTGAGGAAATACTAGAAGGCATTGCGGGGCATGAAATATACTCTTTCACAGATGGATTTTCTGGGTATCATTAGGTTAGGATTACTCAGGAGGATCAAGAAAATACAACATTTACTACTGAATGGGGCAGTTTTTCCTATGATGTGATGCCTTTTGGACTAAGAAACACACCTGTTGTATTCTCATGCATAGTTGTTCGAATTCAAATATTTTATTCACAACTTCTTACGGTCTACCTAGATGATTGGATAGTATATGGGCTTCGAAAAATCATTGTGAATATCTACGGTTCATGTTTAAATGGTTCAAACAATTGAGTATCTCTTTGAAAATCAAGAAGTGCATATTTTCTACAACATTTGGAATACTTTGTTAGGACATATAATCTGTAATGAAGGTTTGTTGGTTGATCCAAAGGTTGCGATCATTCTAGGCCTTGAGGTGCCTACCACCAAAGTGAGGTGTGTGGACTTTTAGGTCATACAGGGTATTATATAAAGTTCATCAAAGGGTATGCCAAAATTGTTACACCCTTGGAAGAGTTACTAAAGGGGAAAGGTACATTTTATTGGGGAGAACCACAACAATGTGCGTTTAAGACATTAAAGGAGAAAATTACTACCGCACCCATTTTGTGTTTTTCCTCATGGGATAAACCATTTCATGTTCATGTAGATGCTTCTGGCATGGCCATTAGCACTGTGTTAGCTCAACCTAGCAAAGGTATTATAGATCATCTAATTTTTTTGCTAGTAGGAAGCTAAATCTACGGAACATAATTATACAACTACCGAGTGCAAAGCTTTATTAATAATATATGCATTACTCAAGTTTCAATAGTAATTGTTAGCAACACCATTTATTTTCTATACAGATCACATGGCATTGAATTACTTGGTAAACAAGCCCATTTTATAGGGGTGCATATGTAGATGGGTTCTCCTATTTCAAGAATTTGACTTCACAGTTGTGGTGAAGCCAAGGAAAAGCAATTGGACTAGACCATTTATCTAGAATAAACTCGGAGAGGAAGGATAGACAATTGAAGAAACCATGCCAGATGTATAGTTATATAGGTTACAATGTGCACCCATGGAATTAGAAGACATTGTTGTCTTTCTACGAACTGGTATGGGATCGAAGGAATGAAGGCATTACAAAATAAATAGCTTACTATACACACGACACCATTTATGTTAATCTATTGTGACCCTTACAAGTTAGGAAAAGATGAAGTATTACGATGTTGTGTATTAGAGCATGAGCGCAAGGATATTATGGAAGAGGCCCATGGTGGTATTACAGGAGGCCATTATGCAGGTGATGTGACTATTGGGAAGATCCTACTTGTTGGATTATGGTGGGAGACATTATATAAAGATTGCAAAGAATATTGTAAGGTGTGTGATCATTATCAGTGTCTAAGAAAACCAGGGCAAAGAGATGAGATGCCTTTGAGACCAATTATTAGTGTTGTACTGTTTGAGATATGGGCCATTGAATTTTAAGATCTATTGTGCCAACCGCACACAAGACCGGTCGTGCTATATCATTACTTACACAAATTATCTAGCATGGTGGAAAAAGCAACACCTATGAAGGACTATACAACATCTACAACAGCTAGGTTTCTATGGGATAATGTTCTTACGAGATATGAATGTCCTTTAAGCTTGACAAGTGATAGGGGTGCACATTTTCTTAATGAGACAATCAAAATCCTATTAGATGATTTTATGGTTGCGCGCCATAAAACTACACCCTACCATCCTCAAGTAAATGGAACTATTGAGGCTTTTAACAAGATTTTGAGCCAAAATTTGAAAAAAATTGTGATGTTGGGAGAAAGGATTGGGATGACAAAGTGTAAGTTGTTATTTGGGAATATAGAACAACTTACAAGAGATTGAACAAAGCTACACCGTTTCGATTGGTGTTTAGCATAGAAGTAATTCTTCCTATAGAATTTATGTTACCTTCTTTGTACATTATGTGCATTGGAGGTCTAGCTGATGAGAAAATTCGGAAGAGCGTATTGAGAAGATGATTCAACTAGATGAGTGACAAACCATAGCATGATGGAGCCGTATAGGAAAAATCCGGGTAAAAGGCATGGAATGACAGAAACATAAGGGATAAAAAGTTTGAGATTAGAAAAATGGTACTTCTTTATGACTCTAAGTTCTTACGCCATCTAGGAAAGCTCAAAGTACATTGATTGGGGTTGTATGTCATCATTTATATACTTGAATTGGGTGCTTTCTAGTTAGAAGCACTTGATGGAACACTTTTACCCAGTTACTTTAACGGGAGTAGGCTAAAGCTCTAATATAACTAATTCTTCTTGATGTTTGTAATAAAGCAAGATATTTCCATTTAGAATAGGTTTCCATTATGTATTTCCTTAATGTATTTCATTCATTATCGCTATGATTTGTCAATTTAGTTTTTTTACGTGTAATAATCACGCTTGCGTGCATGAAGCTAATTAGTATGTGAAGCATGTTTATGTGTAGAGGACTACACATACTTTTAGTGTGGAGTGGTTGTAGTTATCCAAGTAAAATACTATGAGAATTAAAAGGTGAAAGGAATAAGTCTACATGGGATGTGCTTTAAGTCAAAATAATATTACTTCTCAAAAGTGACCAAGGATGGAGATGAATGAAAGGAAATTATAACGTGAGGTATTCGAAGGCAATGATAACTACTAGGAGAAGGTATAGTGACGAGGTAATTGGGTGCAAGGGTGCACATGCAAGAGAAGTCTGTGGATCAAGGGTAGGGAGTTGCACTAGAACGTTATAGCTAGGGCACGAAGATGAACCACGTAGAATGAAAAATTTCATCAATGAATGAGGGGATATTTGGTAGGTGAAGGAGTAATAAATGCATCAAAATTTGAAAAATTATATAAGGATGGGATGTGGATTCATTTTTACCGTTGTAACTAATATAATTTGAGGAAATAGCTAAGTGCGAATAGCCGAGTGATTGGGTTAAGATATGAAGGGTGTGAAACCAAGCGTGACAAATAGATCTCTGTGAAAAGAATCTTGCGTCCCTGGTGGTGAAGGGTTTGAGTGAAGTAGGGAGATAGAGAGGAGTTAGGGCACAAATTTTCCACCTAGGGCATGATTGAATCGAGCTAGGGTTTGATTTGCAAGTTGCAGAGTTAAAGAGGAGACGTTTGCAAGGTAAAAATGGCACCTAAGAAGGAAGTTGCAGCAGTAGCAAAAGGAAAGAAGAAGGTGGTTGTCAAGGAAGAAGAGATGGCACCCAAAAGTGATTTTTCAAAAATGTAATATCTAGAAGGAGTCATCGTCGGCCAAGAATGGGATTCACCTATCAGAAAGAGAAAAGTGAGCGAATACAATCATAGGACTATGGAGAACACAAAGGAGCTTGATTCCCTACTCACTGCGAGGACAAACAAGCATACGGTGGATGACATGCTAGTTTATGATGATGTAGGAAAGAAGCTTTTGAAGAGAATTGGGGTCTACCAATTGTATGAGCTTCCATATTTCAGGAAGTATGAGCCCTTTTATCAGTGGCTCATGAGTAGAGTGTACGAGGACTTCTTCCACTTTGTAGGACGCAGAGTTATAATCTCATCTACGCTTATCTCATCAATTACATGTTTGAAGGCCACATGAGAGGACATAAAGAATGATCTCATAGATAAAGCCAAGATCTTAAAGACCAAAAAGGAGTTGGGGTAATTGAAGGGTCCACACAGTATGGATATAGACAAATTGAATAACTATCCAATTGTGAAAGCAGTAGCTCACCTTGTTACAAATTTGAATGATCAGGAGTGGTGGTCATAGGTAAATACTATGTGGTTACACATTATGCGTAAGATGTCTGAAGGAGCAATCTATAATATTGTAAGCCACATTTTAGAATAAATAGTCAAGTAAGCATACACAAGAGGGAAGATCAACTTTGGGGTTTTTTTACTATCATTAATATTCATGGAAATTAGAGTACCAGATGGGCGAAGGAAATGGTATGGGAATACCCCATGGAGAATAAGTTACCAGATGAAAGGTTCAACAAGTACCTATGTAAAGGGGCCATGACAGATGACATAAAGTAAAGGTCATAGAAATGGTACGATAGGCTCTCCATGGAATTTATAGAAGATTGGCGCATCCTAAAGGACATACCATTAATAGTAGGGAAACAAGTCCAGTTTTTTTTATATCATCATTTCTACATCGTGTGCTTCCCATTGAGAGATGGAGTTGGGAGACCTTGGTGTAAATTTCCTTACGCATTCACTGCAAGGTATTTCCAAGAAATTGTCCACATATTTATAGACATGCGCACCGAATGGTATTCAATGCAGATAAGGTAGACTATGAATACCATACATTAAAGAAGAAGCATGTGTATCTTGGAAGAAGTGCCTACATCGAGAGGATCATTTTGTAGGTGTTGAATATTAAGCCAATAAGTTTGATTATAGTAGATGTAGGAGCAGCATTGGTGTATCTTCAACTAAAGCCCAAGATGGAGAACAACAATTATGTAGAGAACAAATTCATGCTCATAGGACCACCGAAGGGTAAGCACACAATATAAAACATACCAGTGCAAAGGCCAATAGAATTTTTTGATGTAGAGGGTGAAGAGGAGTGTGAAGATAGTGGAGGTTTGGAGTGCAGAAGAAAGGAACCATATGATAGATAAGAGTCATGGCATGTGGCCACTTCACCTCAAGGATAGGACGAAGAGGAAGATACAGAGGTTGAGCAAGGGGAGCATATATTTAAGAAAGTGTTTAGACACACAAGAATTCAAAGTGTAACCCCACAAATGGCACAGAAATCACCTCGTCTCTCTCCACAAAAGGAGACCACTGAACCAAAGAAGATAATAAAGTTGAATTTGGATAAAGAAGTGAAGTAATCAGAAGAGATCAAGCATGCATCTCCTACCCCACTTGAGCAAGAAGACGAGCCATAGAATGAGGAAGAGAAGAAATATTGAGATATGAAGGATGAAGAATAAAATGAAAAGGAAACCTTCGGATCCATGCATACAACTACTTAGGATGTAATGGGATAGGCTCCTAACCTTGAAGCTATAATTCCCAAGGGTCCTAGATCGAAGAGGATGAGTGGAGAGAACATTCCACTAGCCATGGGGTATGTAGAGGACGTAGGTAAAATTGTCCATGCCCACTTCTAGAGCACGATAGCATAGAAGGATTTATTTGGCTAGGAGCTAATGGATGAGGATATGATGACTGTGTGCACTCAAAAGTAACTATCATGGTCAATGCACACCCATATGGATGAGCCTAAATTTTATGTATGTAAAGATTCATGTGTTTTGAGATGGCTGAAGAAGGCACCACAATCTAGACATATGATGGTAAATACTACTATCATGTCAGATGAGGAGTTAGGAACACAATTGTGAAGGTTTCTACTTTGAAGTTGCTAGAAGGAACATGGACAAAGCTACAACAATCAGAGTGTTGCGTGAGGAGCTAAAGACAAAGGATGTTGAGATAGCACACATAAAACAAGAGAGGACTTCACACAAAAGAAGAATGAAGTATTTATCAGCATTGTAGAGGAGATTGGGGATAATATCATTAGAGAAAGGACACACTTGGAGACTAAGGTACCACATACGTTTCCCTCAGTGATACATTATGTAGGAAAGTTGGTGGACCTAGTACTTGAAGATGAATCTTTGTGCATGATAGCGCAAAGGAATTCAGAGCAAGAGGTAGAACAAGAGAAAGCCTTAGTGATGCAAAATATTGCATCCTATGAAGGCCTGCTGAAAGTACTACAAGAAGTATTGAAGAAAGCAGACCAAACTTTGAATATATGCACAGCTCGAAGGGACCTATCAATATAAATACCCTAGAAGAAAATAATGAGGTCCAAAAAGCAATGAAGGACAAGACATTGGGCTGCGCAGAAAGATTGTCAATAGTTAAGTAGAAGCACGAGGCCCTGACAGCAGCACAAGAGCCACATAAGACTCAGCTGGAAGAGCTTGGGAAGAAAATTACATAGAAGATGGATATTTTAGAAGGAAGAATGACATCAATGTCCAACATTGTGTTGGTTCGTAGAATGGAAAAGGAGATATTTCCAGGGATGAGTTGGAATCCATTGTTATGGACATTCTAGAAAAAGCAAAACAAGCACTCATTGAATGGAAAGCCTTGGAGGCCAAAATAAAGGAGGAGTATCTAGATTTGATACTTCAAACTGATACAAAGGAGGCTACCTCATAGCCTCATAAAACTTCTTTATTTATCTACATTCTTTCATTCTTGTTCTTTCCATTCTTCTATTCTTTACTTCAAATTTTTGGAGATAACCATTTTCAAGATGACAATGAGATTAGTGTGGGGTAATGTTGATCAGAGAATACTTGTTAGAGATCACACAAGGATTTTGCATGGGGAGAGAAATCTAGGATCAAGGGCATGGAGGGATAGGAAGATTCCGCATGTGAAGGGCAAGTTTAACATTAAGGACTTAGCTGATTTTGAGCATGAAGACCTTTTTTTAGAAGATGGCATGCATAACACACCAACAATGAAAAGACGTTTGTGCCACACATTATCTATCTTTAGAGGATCAGATCGAATCATTTTACATGGAGACGAGATAAGAATAGTATTGTCACTTCAGCTTAACTTCCAAAATTCTATAGATAGCACACTTGCATGTGTGGCTATGCATGTAAATGATGTGTGGCTATTAATAAAATGCGACCTATTTTTGGAATAGATAAGCGGTGAAGGGTAAGTCCTCACCCTATATATATAATGAGAATGACATAGTAGTGGGGCATGAATAGAGAGAGAGATATATGAGAGATGGATGTGTGTGTGATAGAGATATATATAATGGGATCACTGTATCAGATCCATATGCACATTGGTATAGATTGACATTACTGTAAGAAGCTTTTGTGTTTATTAATAGATGGAAGATATTGGCTGAATCTAAGTGTCATTCCCATGTGTAATTACATAGTGCATGTTATTGATTCAATCATGATTACAATTTAAATTTCATTCTTTCATAGATCTAAATATGGCATGCATTATAGAATGATGGATTAGTTATGGATATATATGTTTCTTCCTTCATCACACTAACATCCTACTACAACAACCCTAAAGAGGGACCTGGTACCTTTGCGCGCTTCGGTGAGCACTTAGTCTAGGTTGAGTGATGTACCACTACGACTAGGGTGTTATCTGGTAAATTATAGGTTACATCATCAACCATTAGTTGGGCATGACTTCTAGCATATAGGTTTCCCTCATTTTAATGTGAGATAAGATGCAGTGAATTAGAATGCTATGTAAATTCTTTAAGCCCACAAAGAAGTTTGATATTTGATGTAACAAGTAATGAATAGGAAGAGGAATATTCTTTCACTAATGCAATACTAATGAAATAAAATAAGTATTCTTTTATAGCACCAAAAACAAGATTTGTTTTGAACAATAGAGAGTAATATTTTAGAGAGAAAATTAATGTGTAAGCTTTTCGAAGGAAACAAACACACAACGTTTACCTAGGAATGAATAAAATGCAAGGAAAATCGGATGGATTGCCTTGGGCGTGCCAAAATGTTTCAAATTTTTCTTTAAGTTTTTAACGAAAGAGATAATGGTGCTTTGTTAAGGAGGAATACCTATTGTGATGGTTGGTTTAAATGCTTTTGTGTGCATTCTAACTTCTTGATACAATCTTGTTTCATGAGAGATTCATTTTGGCTAGGAGGAACTACTTGAAATACAAAATAAGACCACAAGAAAGAGTTAAACAATATATATCAGTGGGCTTCCTAGTGTGTGCTAGATCTAGGAAGTGTGATACTTCCTTGGTGGCGGTCAACCAACTATTTAATGCAAGAAATGACATAAATAAATAAGGTTCTACTATAGTTGATATGATTTTTGTATCTCATCTAAATACAATAAAAATTCTAACATAACAAAGCTAGGCTATGATGATATATTTAAATAAAGTAAATAATTAAGGTCTTTGGAATAGGTTAGGGTCATATTTTGGGTCACTTGAGTCACTAGGAAAAGGTTATTAGGGATGCGGTATTAGCAAGACTACAAATATAGAGACTAACCTTAGTCTGTATGATCGACGATGCTTTAGTAGTAAGAACGCGCAACGGTTACTACGGTTGGTAATAAATCAATAGTTCATGGTTTCGGGGATTTCTCTCGAGAGTGAATAAAAGATGGTAAGGAGTTGGTTTAGGTTTGGGGAGGTGTTGGGAATATTCAAAGGTACTTAGGAGTAGACAAAGGTGATTAAAATGGTTGTGAGTGATGGGAATGGTCGGGTTCATAGGAAGGAAATAGTGGTGGGGTAAAAATATAAATGGTGGTTGATAAACAAAAGGTGAAGAACTCTTATAAATTGAATAGAAATGAAATGGTGCAGGTTAGAGACACACTTACTATTGTTTCAGGTTCAATGGCTGGGTGGTGGTGATGGTTGATCAGTAAAATGGCAATCCATTTTGTGTCACTACTTCCCAAATTGCTCCTATGAATGCAAATACCTTCTGATCAATGGTTGTGCTAGCTATGGCTTCTTGGATGTGCAAAAGAGCTCTAGTTCTTGCTTGAATGCAAATCTCCTTTGCTCTAAAACTCGAGAATGTGTCTAACCTCTCAAACAAGGTTACAAAAATGGTTATATGGTAACCGACAATGGTTTAGAGTTACTTAGCGTCGGTTTCGGGTTGACCAACATTTGTTAAGGCGGATATCTTAGGTTTCCTAAAATAGTATATCTTGGCAATCCTCTTCCATAATTTGCTCATTTTTTGGTTCTAAATGGAATTTTTGCTTAGATACGTAGGAATGTGGTTAGAGAAACAATAGGCATGTGATTTTAGGGTTATACTAAGTCTTAGTTAATTATGGAAACATGTTATGAATAGGTCTATGTTAAGTCATGTCTAGATGATGTGGTGGGGTGAGTCGCCGAAATTAGTTTTAATTAAGGTAATTAAATAATGAATGAAGTGAGGTTGTGTATTTATTTAATTGTAAATAATTAAATTAATATTAATGTGGGGTATAAGGGTCATGGTTAGGTGAATGTTTTTAAGTTGACTATTCGCATGAGGAGACTAAGGGGATTATGACCCAATTTTGGTGTCTACAATGTTGGTTGTAGATCACTCATGACCGAGCATCTTAAAACTAGATAACTCTTTTTGTAGTGTGAATTACCTTAGGGTCTCTAATTAAGTGCACATAGATTCTATTAAGGAATTATTCTCCCAAAGGCTTAGTATAGGACGTTGATATCCCATCTATCGAGGGATGATGACCTGTTCCCCCTTGTTACGTAACATTCCTATTTAAATACTTTAGAAATAAGGGAATTTTTTTTTAATGTTCTCTATTCTAAATACATAATTTAGAACACACATTCCATAACAACCATTCTTATAACTGATAACCATGTGCGACTGTGATGACTCGGTAAGCTACCGATCTATTCATTTCATGACTCAGTGAACTACCGATCTATTCATGTTTAACTATAAGTATTGAGTAATTTTTGTATACTACGTATACTTGGTTCTCTTACCCTATTTTGGGTATTAAGTGATCTTTCTAAGGAACCTAACTGAATATATTTTACCAATATTCATTTACATCACGATCCTTAGACTAGGCGACATAGGACAACGCAATGAACACCTTACGATACTTTGGCCAAAGTTTTCTAACATACTATTCATATTACTTATTCCTTGACGACATACTCGTCAATCTGAATATGTCCTTCACCCCCACTCTATTGTTATCTAGAATTTCCTTTACTGACTTCCGTCAGTCCTCTTGCCCAAGGTTTAACCCTAGTTCTGGTTAACAACGTAGGTTATGATAGGAAGGGGCTCACAAAGACTTAGGATATATTGGCATACTGGGTCAACCTAGGTCAACCCCATGTGTGCCAAGGTACCCTGAGTCCTAGAGGGCTACTTCATATCGTAACTATGCTACTACCCAGTCCTAGAGAAAAACTAAGTTCAAGTCCATAAGTGTGTAGATCTAGACGATCAATGCAGAAGGGTGTTGCCACATGTCGACATTTGTAATGTTAATATTCTCAAAGGTAGAGTCTGCGCACATTGGCGTGTGTTAGCATCCTGAGAATAACCTTGTTGAGATGTACATACCCCTAGGATATTATTAATGTTTAATTAATTTAGATACTTAAAAGTAGATTTCAGCAACCCTGCCCAAACCCTAATCCAACTCTCCCTAAGTTCTTTTCCAAATCAGGTTCCATTAACCTTGGAGAACTTCCTTAACTTATGATTTCTTTTTATGTTCATTAATTTTTGATTAACAAGTAGTTACCAAAAATAAAGGACAACAACCTCATAAGTTCCATTTAATGTGACTTAACCATTCAAGGAAGTGTAACAACCACCTAGGTTGTATCTTATTAGACTTTATTAAAAGAAGCCTAATGATTATAAATCATATCTTCCTTTTTGTTTACTTTTTCATAAGAGAGGAAGAGTCTTCCTCTTCATGGTTAAGTTCTAGGGTTTAACACACCCTTTATGTCTTTTACAAATTATATAATTCTCATTGTAATTTCATTACACGTTAACTTAATAATATGAATTGTTTAGATAAGAACATTGAATTCTGCAACTTATCTAGCTGCATCACATTTAGGGAAATTACTCTAATTCCTTTTTTCCTACTTATCCAAGAATATTAATTTAAACATATAATAACAAGAAGAATATCAACGGGATAGGATTCCATCTTTTTTACAACGGTACAAGATAATTTACACAACCCATGCAAGTAAATTTTCATCCTTCAATTCATTTTCAAAACTTATACATTTACAAACTTATGCATTTTAGGCATACTGCATGACAACAGCCTTCATTCAAAAAGAATATAACTTTTCTTTTTCAATACAACTCAAGAACGAATTAGAATTCTTCACAAGAATCAAACTTAGATCAGCCAATGCATCATATAAGTTTTTGCCTTCTTTTATCACTTACGAAGTCCATCTACAAAAATTGCTAGCATGGGTTAGTTCAATGAACTGAGCATGATAAGAACTAAGCCTTAAAATGAAGTGCATTCCACTAATTGTTCCAATAAAAACAACCCTACTTTAATGAACAATTAGTATTTCATACTCTAAGCATAAGAAATAACAATCAAAATAAGAGCATGAACCATAATTCACTTCTATAAGAAGAACAAAATATAATCCATAATATCTGTCTTACAAGTTAAAGTATAATTGATCCCATCAATTATCTTTACCAAACAACAAAACATAACATCTCATTGTTTTCAATTCTACCAAAATATAATGCAACACTTATCTTTACCATAAGATACATGAAGTGTTTACAGCATATTCTCGCTAGGATGTTTCATCTAATTTTAAAGTAAAGAAGAAGGGAAATATTTCCATTATGCCAAAGTACATAACATCCACAAAGTAGAAACAGGTGCATATCATGACTTAAATTGTTTCCTTTAAAGGACATCTACTTTAACATTCAACATTTTATGGTATTCATCAGAACAGATTCACATAAAAGAAATCCAAGAAGGAATGATGGATTAACAGTCAAACAACAAGTTTGCATTTCCTTTTTACCAACCAATCCTCAATCTCTTTCTACTTCATTCCAGTCAAATGACAAGTATAAGAAGACTAATTAAGTAATGATTCTCTTTTTCTCATAAGAATAATTAATAGAAGGTTCAACCAATGAACTTAACCCAACTGCATTAGAAAAGGAGTCCTAACAGAAAATGATCCCAACCTGTAATCATTTCCTTTCAACTTAATTAACAGTTTTACCTTTTCTATACATACAATTTAAGTTCATGCAAGAGTTCCCAAGAAAGAGAACAAGAACAACTTCAAGGAAAGAGAAAACTTAATGCTACCTTCCTTTCAAAATCTTCCCATTATAATGCATGAATTCCACTTTCCATTCGGAACATTATAACAATGAAGTTTATACACAGACCCACGAGACACTAAAGAATCACAATTTATCTTTCAAAGACTTAACATTATTTCATTGGACCCAACAAGAAGTATGAAATCTGAGTAGATGCTAACACTCAAAATTTCCCAATAGTTCAGTCAAGACAGAACTATCTTGACAATATTTCAACACATCACTATAAGAACTAACAGATTGGGATTCCAATAAAAAGACAAACCAACAAGATGATTCCAATCAAGATCTCAAAGATTTTATCCAACAACCTACTAAGCCATGCTTCCAGTTTTCTCCTTACGCATGTGGTTTATTCAAAAGGATTCTGAATTTAGAACCACTCAATCCAGTAATAAACTCAATTTAAATGACAAGATCAAAACAACTTATTAAAAATACGTTCAGTCAAAGACTCGAATTACAAATCCGAACACAATGCAAAGCATAAGATCCCTCAATGGATCAAGATCATTCAATTTTTATAAACAAGTTCAAGCAACAACATGTTCCCGCTTTAGTTTATAAAATAGTCAAAAAGACTATAATATTTGAACCAATACATCGTTCAGGTTATAATTTTTAAAAACACCAAGTAATAAATTGATTGTATAGTGTTGCATCACAATATCACAATCACGAGTTCATATATACACCAGCATCATAATGCTAGACCAAATACAATGAAATTACTTATAAACAATTCAAAATAAGAAAAGAGCTTCCATTCTCAGTTAACATCCTAACAAACCTGTTTTCCAACTCAAACGGAATGTAAGATTATTAGCAGAGTCTCCACCAGATGACAACAAAACATGAAAGCCGGGTTCATAATGAACCTTCAATAATAGTTCATATGGTCATAAGGACAATAAATCACAAGCACCATGCCATATGCGGCTTCGATCAACAGTCCAATTTATCCAAGATAACAAACACAGTTCCAAGTTAGATGCGGGTTTCAACAGTCAAATTTTTCACAAGATGAAATACAAGAACCAATCCATATACGGTTTTATCCATAGTCCCATTTATCTATGAAATAAAACACAAGCACCATAGAACCATGAATCTCCAACAAAGAGTTCTCTCCTAACAAAACAAGTTTCCAATAGAAAGCTCAAACTTTCATACAAGTTTTAATAAGAACTGGAGTTCTTTACCAACTCGAGATCATAAATCACTTTGAGTTCTCAAAACACTAATCTCAACAAACATAGACGGAACTTAGAGTTCCCTTAAAAACTCAGCTTAGTAATTTATTGGCAACAAAAGTAGTTGGAACCAAACAAACAATTTCCAACAACCGAAAATGTCAAACAAAGTTACCAACTTTGTTCTTGCATGCATAGTTCTTTTGTGTTAAAAATACAACATAAGTTTCCAACAGAATCACATATACCATGGATTCAAAACCCAAAATGCAAGATTTACTAAACCCATCAACCAATTAACCAGATAGAGCATGCAATGCACAAAACTCAATAGAGCAGAGTTGCTTTAATGAACAATTAGAGGAAAGTAAGAGATTTTAATAGTTAGAGCCTATCATGCCTGATAGTGTCTCTGTCAAATTGAAGAAGACCTCCACCGAGCTCACTTCTTCTCCTCTTCTCCACGAAAGATCAAACAACCAAATACCTCTTCCACAATGCCTCTTATAAATTCCATGAAACGAAAATAGATTCAAAACCTCAAAAATAGCCATGAAGTGCAGTTTAACCTATTGGTTCAAAAAACCAGAGTGCATGTAGAGTGAAAATCAGAGAACATGCAAAGTGAAACAACCCAACAAAAATTTGTTGGCATGCCTACCAAGATGGTTTGGGCTCATAAACCAAAATTAATTAATTCCATTAATTCCAAATCTCCCACTTAATCTTCCTTGCCACCACCTGCCAAGTCTAGATTAACATGTATTTCCATTTTAGTGATACTACCACCTAAGCCTCCGCCAATTCATCTAGCCCCTACCAAAAATCTGGCAGTCCGTATGCATTTACCAACCTTATCAATAACATAAATGCCTTAGGAAAGTGCATGCGACCACTTAAGTCCCCATTCATATCCATTAGTTTAGGATAGATTAGATTGCTTAGGTTAGATCTTAGGTAGAATTAAAATTTATACCTTAGGATATAACACTAACAACTAACCCCACCTTAGGCCTTAGCAATTAGGTTTAGATAAACCCTCATAGGTAAATAATTCAAAGTGCCATAGTTTAAAACACTAAGTTAGGATCTAGGTTAATTTAGGTTAGAATCATGATTCTATCAAGTGACATAGCTTAGGTAGAAATATATATATTTTTACCTAGCTTAGGATCCCGTAGGTTAGTCCTATATAGGATCTTAGATCTCTCTTATGCTATGAAAATGCTGCATTTCCATTTTCGTCAGCAATGGCCTGTCATGGTCGATCTCCAAAGACCCAAGAAAAACAACCCACCTTTGAATAGAAATGCGTTCACACGGACATCGAAGAACTTAAAACTACAAATTTTAGTCCAATATGTATCTAACTCATGGAATTTCAATTTTACCATTCATTCAACATAGCATATTTAAAACATTCCTTGGATCACTGAAATTGATCCAAGGATGAGTCAGATAAATAGATAAGTTTACAAATCTTAAACCAGATTGCAAATCACCTACCAGAAGTGAAAAATGGATTCAGGGAAGCCATTCCAATTCAGTCAAAGGATCTTAAGAGTATAAAAGACTTATCCATATCAAGCATGATTTCCAATAATTAGAAGAACATATCCTTATAAGGAAAATCACATGTCAACACTTGAATGCAAAGGAGGAAAATAAAAACTGTCAAGGGTGTTACATGCTTCCCTCCTAAAAATAATCATCATCCCAATGATTATCTCTTTTAACAATTTACATCAAGGATAGTCAATTCATTCACTTCTCTTATCCTAAGTCAAATATTTCAAAACCTTATAGTTCTAGAAATCAATATTAAATAAATTTTTATTCAAATCAAGTAAATATCTGCCCAAAACTTGGCTTACTTAATGTCATAAAAGATAAAATCATAAAAATTTTATCAGTCAACAAATTCAATTTTGTTCAAATAGATATGGAAAGTAGTTTTCATATCCTCTAGATTTTCCCAAGTTGCACTCTCCTTGTTAAACTAGTCCCACTAGACCTTACATTGACTTATTTCTCTATTTCTTAAATGCAACTGGCAAGTTTCCAGCACTCGAATGGGTTTAACCATGATTATTCCTGGGTCTTGGACCTACAAGGAATTCTAATTTAACACATGTGATAAATCTAAAATGTATTTCTTAAGCAAAGAAATATGGAAAACATCATGCATTCATGACAAAGCAGGTGGTAGTGCTAAACAATAAGCTACAGGGTTGATTACTTTGACTATTTCAAAAGGTCCCACATAACGAGGTGATAACTTGGCAACCTTACCAAAAGTTATAGAGCTCTTTTTTGGTTTAACCCAAAGAAAAACCTTCTCTCCAAGTTCAAATTTCCTATCAACCCGCTTTAAGTCAGCATAACTCTTTCCTATCTGCTACTTCTTTTAAGCATTCATGAATCATTTTAACTTGTTGTTCCATTTCCATAAGGATTTCAGGTCCAATTACCTCTCTATCCTCAATGCTATCCCAACTAATAGGGGTTCTGCATTTCCTTCCATAAAGCACCTCGAAGGGTGCCATCTTAAGAGAAGCATGATATGTATTATTGTATGCAAATTCAACTAATGGAAGGTACTCCTCCCACTTATACTATTGATCCATACAATACATCCGTAACATATCTTCCAAAACCTGATTTACTCTTTCAGTCTATCCATCTGTTTCCGAATGATACGCAGAACTGAAATTTAGTTTAGTTCTAAGAGCTACATTAAGCATTTGCCAAAACCTTGACGTCATTCTAGGGTCTCTATCAGATATGATTAATTCAAGTACTCCATGTAATCTGAAAATTTCATGTACAAATATTTTAGCCAAAACAAGAGAATCATCCTTTAGATTTCCAGCAATAAAATGAGCTACTTTCGTTAGTTTATCAACTACTACCAAAATAACATCATGTTTATTTCTTGACATAGGCAATCCTTGTATAAAATCCATGCTTATTACCTACCATTTGTACTGCGGTATGCTATGAGGATACAATAAACCAGCTAGGTGCATATGCTCCACTTTTACACATTGACATTCCAGACAATGAGTCACAAAATCAATAACATCCTTTTTCATTCCCTTCCAAAAATATTGTTGTTTTATATCAACAAGCATTTTTGTAATGCCAGGGTGTCCAGAAAAAGGTGAATTGTGAAACTCTGCCAACAATTTCTTTCTCAAATCATTAGGCAAAGGTATGTATACTCTATTTTCATATCGTAAGATTCCCTCATTATCAAAGTGAAAACCTTTATACCTTTCATCCTTTGGATCTGTAGCAAGCGCTATTTTTACTTGCTAAAAGTAAGAGTCAGATTCCATAACACTTTTTACTTCATCCTTAAACTAAGTTCTTAGTGTTATAAGAGCATAAATGTGCTTCCTACGACTTAGAGCATCAGCCACTCTATTCTCTTTTCCTTTAATGTAACTTATGTCAAAATCATATTGAGACAAAAAATCTAACCACCTTCATTGTCTTGCATTTAGATTTGGCTGAGTGAAAATGTACTTCAGCCCAAGATGATCATTTTTAACTCAAATGGTTTACCAAGTAGATAATGCCTCCAAACTTGAAGTGCATGTACTATGGCAGTAAGCTCTAAATCATGTGAAGCATAATTCAACTCATGTAGCTTAAGTTTTCTACTTTCATAAGCTATGACATGATCATTTTGTAACAAAATACCTCTAAGACCTTCCCTAGATGCATCTTTTATAACCGTGAAGTCTCCATTAGGATCAAGTACAACTAAAATAGGTGTTGAAGTCAACTAAATTTTCAAATTTTTAAAAGCAGATTCACATTTATCATTCCAAACAAATTTTTTATCCTTTTTCTGTAATGAAGTTATTGGTGCAGCCACTTTAGAAAAATCCTTAACAAATTTTCTATAATAACTTGCAAGGCCCATAAAGCTTCTAACTTCATGTACATTCTTTGGTGTAGGCCACTCGATTATAGCTACAATTTTAGAAGGATCTACAAAAATCCCATCTTTACTTATAACATGACCCAAATAGTGAACTTTGGTGTCATAGAAAGAACATTTGGACAACTTACCATATAACCATCTCTTTCTCAAAATTTCCAAAACTATTTTCAAGTGTTCACGATGCTCCTCAACACTTTTAGAATATATGAGAATTTCATCTAAGAATACAAGCAAAACTTGTCCAAGTATTCTTGAAAGATATTATTCATTAAGTTCATAAAAGTTGCAGGTGCATTTGTTAATCCAAAGGGTAAAACCGTGAATTCATAATGTCCATACCTTGTTCTGAAATTCATTTTATGAATTTCCTCATCCTTAATTCATAATTGATGATATCTAGATCGAATATATATCTTATAATATACCGATGCTCCATGTATCTGATCAAATAGATCATCAATTCTAGGAAGTGGGTATCTATTCTTGATTATTGCTTTGTTTAAAATCCTATACTCAATAGAAAATCTGGGTGTTCCATCTTTCTTTTCACAAATATCACCGGTGCTCCCCAAGGTGAAACATTTGGTCTAATCAAACCCTTAGATAAAAGTTCTTGCAATTGAGCTTTAAGCTCTACTAACTTTGTAAGGCGATCATTCGATAAGGTGCTTTAGAAATAGGTTCGATACCTAGTTTGATTTCAATCATGAAGTCAAAATCCCTTTTGGGTGGTAACCCCGGAATTCTTCCGAAACACATCACTGTAGTTTCGTAACAACACATAAGATTCCATGAAATCATTGTTTTCTTCCGTAGATTCTGAAATTTTTACTGCATATAATGTACAACCCTTATTCTTGGCCTTTTTAAAGTTATATAGTGACAATTTCCTAACAGAAATTGCTCATTTTACACCCATAATCTCTACTATTTTTTGTAGATCATCTAAGAAACTATTATGTTTTTCAAAATATTCTACCTTTACTTTATGCTCTGCTAACCAATTTACACCTATGACTATATCATAAGATCCCAAAGGTGCTACATAGAGATCAATGTCTATGGAAAAACTAGGTAAGTCAAGGACTTCCCCGAAAAGACACATACTAACTATATGAACAAAATTATTACCATAATGTACAATCCATGATTTATCCATTTTTAGTTTTTATTTTAAGTTTTGAAGCAATTTTACTAGAAATAAAACATTCAGTAGCTCACGTATCAAAAATAATAGTTACGGTATACATAATAAGTTACTAGGAACTTCTATAGGTGTAACTTACTTTTCATCTTGCTTGTCAACTACTTTTGCAACATGTATCTTTTGTTGTTGACTACGATCATCCTTCTTCAAAGGACATTGATTCACGTAATGATCTTTGCCATAGTTATAACAACCTCCTACCGGTCCCTTTTTGGGCTCAGAATTATTTCCATCCTTAAAGTTATCATTTTGACCTCCATAGGACTTCCGTCCATTATTATTACTCTTGGAAAAGTTGTTTCGTGTATTTCCAGTAGACTTATTCATTTCTATTTTCTTATTATTATTAGTTGAAAACTTAATTTTATTACCAAACTTTTTCCATGGTCCTTTCTTAGGTGTAAAAGAAGCTGGAGAAGAGTTTGGAAATATCTTTCCTACTTCCTCCTTGTGAGCAGAAATAGCCTTTAATTTTTGTTCTTGCCTTATGGATTTTTCAACAACCCCTTCCATAGTGGTTGGGATGTGAACATCAACCTCTCCCCCAATAATGGGATTCAATCCCATGATGAATTTTTGTATCCTGAACTTCTCATCCGTTTGATACTGAGGTACACACTTGAGTAGTTTCGTAAACGTTCCCAATACTCAGTTACAATTAACTTCCCTTGAGCCAAGTTCTTAAATTCAGTCATTTTCTAATAATAATAAAGTTTTGAAAGCCATTGTTGCCTAAAATAAATTTTAAATTGATCCCACATGATGTTAGTTTCATCAATTTTTAGCTCAGCCTTATGGTTGTCCCACCATGAAGATGCTTCATGGGAAAGCTGATATGCTCCCCAAATAGCTTTGGTTCTTCTGAGAACTTCATTATTACAAATTACTTCTCTATTTCATTGCTGAGCCAATTCTCAAGTCCATTACCTAATTTGGTGCCATAAAACTTAGGTGGACTTATCCTTTTAATATCATTGGTGAGTTCAAATGCACAACCAAGCATTTTGTTTTCTAGTTGGACAGTACATCATTATTGTTATTATCAACACCCATATTGGGGTTGTCCTCGGAGGTGGCTGATTATTATTACCAGCCTTCTTCTTCCTCCTCATTACCCATCACTTGTTACTCGAGTACAGTCAAATGATCTCTTGTGTCCAACTGGGCAGTAAGGATCTCATCAATTTTTTGGGTTGTTGCTACTCCTTCCTTATATTGAGCATTATTCACAACATTTCCTCTTATCCTAACCATTTTCTGTTACAAGAAAATTCAAGTTTTTTATTAGATTATGGACACAATAGGTTTAAGAGCTACAACCTTTAGCTCTGATACCAAGATGTAACATTCCTATTTTAAGACTTTAGAAACAAGGAAATTTTTTTGGTAATGTTCTTTGTTCTAAAAATGTAATTTAGAACACACATTCCATAACAACCATTCTTATAACCGATAATTGTATGCAGCTATGATGACTAGGTAAGCTACCGATCTATTCATTTAATGACTCGGTGAACTACCGATCTATTCATGTTTAATGCTAAGTATTGATTACTTTTCTGTATACTATGTATACTTGGTTCTCTTACCTTGTTCTGGGTATTGAGTGATCTATCTAAGGAACCTAACTAAATATTTGTTACCAATATTCATCTACATCACGATCCTTAGACTAGGTGACATAGGACAACGCAATCAACAACTTGCGATACTTTCACCAAAGTTTTCTAACATACTATTCGTATTACTTATTCCTTGATAGCATACTCATCAATCCGAATACGTCCTTCACCCCCACTCTATTGTTATCTAGAATGTCCTTTACTGACTTCCGTCAGTCCTCTTGCCCAAGGTTTAACCCTAGTTCTGGTTAACAACATAGGTTATGATAGGAAGGGGCTCATAAAGACTTAGGATATATTGGCATACTGGGTCAACCTAGGTCAACCCTATGTGCCAAGGTACCCTAAGTCCTAGAGGGCTACTTCATATCGTAACTATGCTACTACCCATTCCTAGAGAAAAATAAGTTTAAGTCCACAAGTGTGTAGATCTAGACGATCAATGCAGAAGGGTGTTGCCACATGTCAACTGCAACATTGTATCCTCGAGAAGATCCCAATCTTCTCAAAGGTAGAGTCCTACAGTTGGTGTGTGCCAGCATCCTACATAATAGCCTCATCGAGATGCACATACCCCTACGAGATTATTAATGTTTAATTAATTTGGATACTTAAAAGTAGATTTTAACAACCCTGCCCAAACCCTAATCCAACTCTCCCTAAGTTCTTTTCCAAATCAGGTTCCATTAACCTTGGAGAACTTCCTTAACTTATGATTGCTTTTGATGTTCATTAATTTTGGCTTAACAAACAGTTACCAAAAAGAAAGGACAGCAACCTTATAATTTCCATTTAATGTGACTTAACCATTCAAGGAAGTGTAACAACCACCTAGGTTGTATCTTATTAGACTTTATTAAAATAAGCCTAATGATTATAAATCATATCTTCCTTTTTGTTTACTTTTTCATAAGAGAGGAAGAGTCTTCCTCTTCATGGTTAAGTTCTAGGGTTTAACACACCCTTTATGTCTTTTACAAATTCTATAATTCTCATTGTAAGTTCATTACACGTTAACTTAATAATATGAATTGTTTAGATAAGAACATTGAATTCTGCAACTTATCTAGCTACATCACATTTAGGGAAATTACTCTAATTCCCTTTTTCCTACTTATCCAAGAATATTCATTTAAACATATAATAACATGAATAATATCAATAGGATAGGATTCCATTTCTTTTACAAAGGTACAAGATAATTTACACAACCCATGCAAGTAAATTCTCATCCTTCAATTCATTTTCAAAACTTATACATTTACAAACTTATGCATTTTAGGCATACTGCATGACAACAACCTTCATTCAAAAGAATATAACTTTTCTTTTTCAATACAACTCAAGAACGAATTAGAATTCTTCACAAGAATCAAACTTAGATCAGCCAATGCATCATATAAGTTTTTTCCTTCTTTTATCACTTACGAAGTCCATCTACAAAAATTGCTAGCACAGTTAGTTCAATGAACTGAGCATGATAAGCACTAAGCCTTAAAACGAAGTGCATTCCACTAATTGTTCCAATAAAAACAACCCTTCTTTAATGAACAATTAGTATTTCATACTCTAAGCATAAGAAATAACAATCAAAAGAAGAGCATTAATGAACCATAATTCACTTCTATAAGAAGAACAAAATATAATCCATAATATCTATCTTACAAGTTAAAGTATAATTGATCCCATCAATTATCTTTACCAAACAACAAATCATAACATCTCATTGTTTCCAATTCTACCAAAATATAATGCAACACTTATCTTTACTATAAGATACAAGAAGTGTTTATAGCATATTCTCACTAGGATGTTTCATCTAACTTTCAAGTAAAGAAGAAGAGAAACCATTTCCATTATGCCAAAGTACATAACATCCACAAAGCAAAAACAGGTGCATATCATGACTTAAACTGTTTCCTTTAAAGGACATCTACTTTAAAATTCAACATTTTACGGTATTCATCAGAACAAATTCACATAAAAGAAATCCAAGAAGGAATGATGGATTAACAGTCAAACAACAAGTTTTCATTTCCTTTTACCAACCAATCCTCAATCTCTTTCTACTTCATTCCAGTCAAATGACAAGTATAAGAAGACTAATTAAGTAATGATTCTTTTTTCATAAGAATAATTAACAGAAGGTTCCGAACCAATAAAATTAACCCAACTGCATTAGAAAAGGAGTCCTAACAGAAAATGATCCCAACTGTAATCATTTCCTTTCAACTTAATTAACAATTTTACCTTTTCTTTTCATATAGTTTAAGTTCATGCAAGATTTCCCAAGAAAGAGAACAAGAACAACTTCAAGGAAAGAGAAAACTTAATGCTACCTTCCTTTCAAAATCTTCCCATTATAATGCATGAATTCCACTTTCCATTCGGAACATTATAACAATGAAGTTTATACACAACCCACGGACACTAAAGAATCATAGTTTATCTTTCAAAGACTTAACATTCTTTCATTGGACCCAACAAGAAGTATGAAATCTAAGTAGATGCTAACACTCAAAATTTCCCAATAGTTCAGTCAAGACAGAACTATCTTGACAATATTTCAACACATCACTATAAGAACCAACAGATTGGGATTCCAATAAAAAGACAAAGAAACAAGTTGATTCCAATCAATATCTCGAAAAATATATCCAACAACCTAGTAAGCCATGCTTCCATTTTTCTCCTTACGCATGTGGTTTATTCAAAAGGATTCTAAATTTAGAACCACTCAATCCAGTAATAAACTCAATTTAAATGACAAGATCAAAATAACTTATTAAAAATATGTTCAGTCAAAGACTCAAATTACAAATCTGAACACAATGTAAAGCATAAGCTCCCTCAAAGGATCAAGATCATTCAAGTGATTATAAACAAGTTTGGGTAACAACATGTTCCCTCTTTAGTTTATAAAATAGTCAAAAGACTATAATATTTGAACCAACACATCGTTCAGTTTCAATTTTAAAAACACCAAGTAACAAATTGATTGTATAGTGTTGCATCACAATATCACAATCACGAATTCATAAATACACCAACATTGTAATGCTAGACCGAATACAATGAAATTACTTATAAACAGTTCAAAATAAGAAAAGAGCTTCCCTTCCCAGTTAACATCCTATCAAACCCTATTTTACAACTCAAACATAATGTAAGATTCTTTACAGAGCTCCGATCAGCCTTATCAATAACATAAATGCCTTAGGAACCATCGCCCAAGTGCATGTGACCACTTAAGTCCCCATTTATATCCATTAGTTTAGGATAGATTAGATTGCTTAGGTTAGATCTTAGGTAGAATTAAAATTTATACCTTAGGATATAACACTAACAACTAACCCCACCTTAGGCCTTAGCAATTAGGTTTAGATAAACCCTCATAGGTAAATAATTCAAAGTGCCATAGTTTAAAACACTAGGTTAGGTTACAATAATACCTTGTAGTATTAGGATCTAGGTTAATTTAATACCTAGTAACCTTTCTAATTCCATTAGCACCGAGCTTAGGTTAGAATCAGAATTCTATCAAGTGACATAGCTTAGGTAGAAATATATATATATATATATATATATATATATATATATATTACCTAGGTTAGGATCCTATAGGTTAGTCCTATATAGGATCTTGGATCTCTCTTATGTTGTGAACAGGCTGCATTCCCATTTTCGTCAGCAATGACCTATCATGGTCGATCTTCAAAGACCCAAGAAAAACAACCCACTGAATGGAAGTACATTCACACGAAATCAAAGAACTTGCAACTACAAAGTTCAGTCCAATGTGTATCTTAACTCATGGAATGTCAATTTTACCATTCATTCAACAGAGTAGATTTAAAACATTCCTTGGATCACTGAAATTGATCCAAGGATGAGTCAAATAAATAGATAAGTTTACAACTCTTAAACCAGATTGCAAATCACCTACCAGAAGTGAAAAATGGATTCAAGGAAGCCATTCCAATTCAATCAAAGGATCTTAAGAGTAGAAAATACTTATCCATATCAAGCATGATTTCCAATAATCAGAAGAACATATCCTTATAAGGAAAATCACATGTCAACACTTGAATGCAAAGGAGGAAAATAACAACTGTCAAGGGTGTTACATGTTCTCAAAACTAATATACCCCTTGTTAAATCATAGGTCAACATTGTTTTTGTAACACCAGGGGTACCCAAGCAATGCTGGAAAGTTATCCACCTCAGCTAGCACCAAGACTTCAAAGTCTCCAGTGAACTTGGCCCCTTGAATAGTGATAACCGCATCCTTCAAGACACCAATGGGAATTTGCTTCGTCTTATTGACCATATACAACAAATTCAAAGAGATCTATCATGTGGGCCTTCCCATTTGATGTCATACATCCAAGGTGATAACATTGACTTCTACACCCATATTGATCAATATATTGCTCATAAGCCATCCATCTACAACAACATTTAAGGTGATCTCTTTGTCATAGCTAAGGTTGTGGGGAGGAGGGTTAACATGCAAAACCTACCTCTTGTGATCTCTTCTAGTGTGTGGTACCTTATCCCATAATAATTTTCCTAGCAAGGGAATGATATTCTTTTTCCTTAACATCTTGCATACTTTGCTAACCTCATCCAGATCCTTTTACAGAGCCTCATCATTCTTCCTTTTCTCTGAATTCCTTGACTACTCCTTTAGACATTGGATTTCTCCTTGTAGACTTGGAATAACATCCATAGTCTCTTGATACACCTCTTTTTTATTATCAGGGTTTGGATACTTCCCATGTGCCACTTCTTCTCTTATAACCAATGTTCTTTGTCTTGGTTTCTCCCAGCATGCGTGGCCTCCACTTATGTCATCACCAAGATACAGTTCCATTCTTGACTCACATACCACTCTTAGCATCCATTATGAGTCATCCTTATTTATGCTTACCATCCCAGTGCCCTTTTCCTTCCAATGATGTTGGCTCATGTCCTTAAATAGTTTAGGGCATTCTTTATACTTATGTTTCTTTCTGCACCATGAGCATTGCAACATATTAGGACACTCATGCTTATAATTCTCTGTAGACCCACAATTATAACAGTTCCTCATGGGAACTCACCTCTTCCTCCACGGTTGCTACGGCCACAAAATCCTCCATGAAAACCTCTTCCACATGCTTCTCCATCTGCGCACCCTTCATAGCGGTGATCATCATCCTTGGAACTACTTGCAAGGTTGGTCTGACACACACCAAGATCAATGGCATCATGTATCTGGTCAATTAGCCTACAATATTTGGTGTCATGGGTCATAGAGGTACAAATCTTGCAATAGCAAGACACATTCTTACAGATCACATGCTGCAAGTAGTGGGCATCTACTTGCATCATGATCCCCGTGGAAAATTTCATAATCTACTGTCATGGTGCATACCAATTTCTAGGGGCAACTATCCTTTGTGTGCCCCTCTATCTCATAATCCATGCACCATAGACCACTGCAAGTCTCATGTGCCAAGTTTGCAGATAGCTTCTCCAACTACTTCACCATTATAGTAATTTGAGCCTCAAGGAAAGGGCTAACACCGATATCTACACTTCCAATAGCCTCAATGCATAGAGCAGCCTCCAAGGCCTCACATGGGTCTATGAATGTCTTGTGTGAAAGCACTCTTCTGAATGGTGTTATCAATCCTCCAAAAAACCATTAAGCATGTTGAGAGGGGTGAATATCATAAGATATTTTTGACAAGAGATTTTGAAATGTGCATCATATTCCCACACACTCTCTACCATTCCTTTCTAGATTTCTTTCAAAGTGTTAATGCTCTTCTGCTCAAATTCAAGGATATGGAATTCAGCTAAGAAGGCATTCTGCAATACGTGATGTATTTTACCACTATTTGATGGGGTCATACTTCTGATACCAACTATGCGTGCACCCATGGAGCATTGTTGTAAACTGACTTTCCTTTCACTCCGGGGTAGTGATCCCCTTTGTGTACCATAGCAATTCACACTTGTGTACATGCTCTACAACATCCTCAACACCCTTGTAATCTGGTAGATGTAAAGACATCTCAAAAAATACTTGTGGAGGTGGCTAAGGCCCTTGTCCACCTGATCCAGAACCTTGATTCCCTTTGGTGTTTCCTCCACCACCAGATCCATTGGATCCACCAAGTCCTATGCCTCTTGATCCACTAGATCCACCTCCAGATCCGCCAGATCCACCAATTCTTCCTCCCGTAGTTAGTAACAGGCATGAAGTGATTATGCCTAGTGTTCCCAAAGTCCCATGTAATCGTACACCGATAGTTTTTGACACTTTGCTCTCTTACTAGATATGTATCCTGTGCCACTCCTAGACATGATACCCAAACTTTTTGTACTTTCATTTTCCCAAAAATCCCTCCAAACATAGGAATTGTTTGTGCAGCCATAGATGTCCCAAACAAGAAGTTATACCTCTTAGGTGCAGATCAGTCACTTCCACTAATACCAACTGGGTTAGAAATACTTATTTCTTGATTTGGAAAACTAAGTGCTAGGGGTCAATCACCAAGTGGGTTTAGATGCGCACTGAAAGATCTCCTTTCTCTATGTAATGAACTCTCATTAGAAGATGAAGGGGTTTCTCTCCCATGCTTACCAAGATGGGGTAGCATAGACTACTTAGGTTCCACGTCCTCTGCGTGAACCTCAATTCCTTCCCGCAATGTCTACCTCCATAGATCCATCACTCCACGCAACCTCGTGTTGTCTAGCCAACTCCCTTTCACACACTTCACTATACTTGAATTGCCTCTCTTCCCTCTCCTTTTCCATTATAATGTCTTCCATCTTCCTCCACCCTAGCTTCCTCACCCAATGCTTAGAGAATCTTAGCCAACCATGGGAAGGCCTCCAAACTTAGCGTAATGATCAAGATCTTCATAACCAATGGGATAGCTCAAAGAGAAATCCTCTAGGTTGCCTTAGAATTCAAACTCGGTAACCTATGGGTAGGAATACATAGAAATGGTGTATTCCAGGGTAGAACTATTTAGCATTATTTTCCATGAGTGATCAACAACATGTTTCTAAGTCATATCCACATCCTGCATCCTCTAGTTATCATCTTGAGTCCATATGTGTGATCTATAGTACCATCTTGATTTGGATGCATATGCTGAAAGCCATTCATATAATTCTACTAGAAAACAACAAAATAAGGTTTCATACAACTCATGATATATGTGTTCTTCTACCCATTTGTGTGCATCAAAATCAGGTCCAATACTAAATATTTGAGTAAACTCATCCTCCATTCTCTTAAACCACGTTTCGACACTTTCCAAGGTTAAGTGCTCTCTCATCATGCATTAAAGGAACCAAGATGTAGTCATTTCCCACAAAAAATTTGAAAAGAGGTCCCATAACATAACCAAGATGTAGTCATTTTTATACCCATAGAATAACCTTCTAACCCCATGCATTGGCCTATCAACCAACGAGCGCTTAACACTCACTCGAGGTGCACATGGAGGCCAAGCCCCTCATTTATGTGAGAATTATGAGAATATGTTGTCATTGACAATAGATTAAGTGCATAAAAGTAAATGATTATGCATATATTCTGAAAGCATAGGATGAGTCATTACACTAACATACCCATTCAAATAACAAAAGAAACATCATACAAATAGTAGATTTAATCCATAACATAAAGAAAAAGGCACTAGGGTTTACACCCATGAACAATATATTTAGAACAAAACCATATATTCATGTTGATCATAGTTCAGTAACCATATTACATCTAAAAGGGTCATATCAAACTGATATATCATGACTCACGCATCAAAAGCTCTAGCTATTCTTCCCTATTACAAAAATTTAGCAGACCCATTCCCCTAGATATGCTAACATTCCTATAGTCCTCTAATGAGAACCCCAACCCCTAGAATATTCTTCTCATTTATGCAGAGCTTTTCCTACTTTGTTATGGTTTATCACACCATGGTCCTCTCTCCTCCCTCTACATACATTTTTTTCTTCTTCTACCTAAGCATCTCTATAAATAGGTTTAACACCCACCGCCATGCCTTCCTGAAGTAGCAGATTAGTTGCCAAGTGTCAAGGTGGTCCTCTAATGGAGCATGCTTCTTCTAATTCAAGCTCCCCACTTTCTGCAATGATGTCTTTGGGAATGTTCCATGCATGGAATATTCTTTCCTTGACCACCAAGTCATCAGGTTGTCACCTTATCCATTCAGCATGCCTAGTCGGGTCACATTTTTCCTCAAGTGCCTCTTAGAAAGATGAATAATATTAAGTAATCCTTTTCTCTGCATTTTGTGCATGTCATGGTTCCTATTAAACCATCCTAAAACCCTTGTCTTATGCACTTTTCCCTACGTGTGCATCTTCTTAATTAATCATGCACATGCACGTGCCCTTTAAGACCTAGCTAATATTTTGAGGCCTAACATGGACCAACATTGGGAAAAATGTGGTGGCATTTCTTGACTCACAAAGAATACAATTATAGTATAATGAGTCTTTTGATGATGTAAATTATATGATATTGGTTTAATGTATCTCTAAGGGCATAGGACCATGTTTCTCAAAACATTTTACTTGCATTGTGTCAAGGATTATTTCATTTTCTTGCTCATGGAAGTAAGTGACTCATCATTTATATGGATAATGGAACAATTTACAAGCATAAATTCTACTATCTTTCATAGTAATTGAATTTTTGATATACATAACTCCCAATTATGTTTTTTGATTTTAATGATAACTTAGATATATCTTTTAAAATAATAAACGCTATTGCACTTAATTTCATGTACAATTTTAGAAAACATAATTGAGTTATTACAAGGTATATTTCGGGGTGAGAACGTAATTTTACTATAATTTCCACCAAAAATAACACCACTAGCATTTATGGCTAGTGTCAAATTTTAGGATGTTCATAATCCACATCAAAAGTGGGAGCCTCATTATTTGAAAGTTTGAGCCCCACACTTTCAAATTTGAGAGGCTCACACTTACCAAGTTGCAAGGAAAATTTGAAGTTACAATCCTCACTCTTTTAAAGTGTGAAAGTATGATTCCCACACTTTCAAAGTGTGAGAGTCTCACTTTAAAAGTGCAAGGATCACAATTTAAAAGCGTAAGGCTCACACTTTCAAAGTGCGAGGCTCACACTCTTAAAGTGCAAGGCTCGCAGCTTCAAAAATGTATGTCTCGCACTTTCAAAGTGCGAGTCTCACATTTTTCGTAGCTTTGAAAGTGTAAGTATCACAACTTTTAAAATGTGAGGCTTGCTATTTGAAAATTTGGGGCTCACACTTTGAACTTGTTATTGTAGGGATTTATTGTTAGTTTTAGTTTTTAATTTAATACAATGTGATCATGACTTATAATAGTTAGTGACTTCTAACCTTACATCAAGTTTTTGCACTTTAATTTTATACAAAAATCTCATGAGTTATAATAATTAGCGGCCACTATCCTTACATCAAGGATTTTGCACTTTCAAAGTGTGAGGAAAGTGTTAGCTTCACCTTTTCAAATTGTGAGGATTGCACTTTAAATTTGGTTTTGTAGAAACTTGTTGTTATTTTATTAGTATTATTAATCCCATGGGATCATGCATTATAATAATTAGTGGTCACTATCCTTACATACTCCCAAAATGAAAACCTAAAATACTGTGAAATTGGAAACTAATAATAGCAAAATTGGGATTCAATAATAGTGATATTGGAATCCAATAATAGTGAAATTAGAATCCAATAATACTGAAATTGGAACTCCAATAAGTCCAATAATGACAATACTAGAATCTAATATTGTTACTAATGGAATCCAATAATAGTAATAATGGAATCCAATATAGAAATAAATGGAATCCAATATAGGAAAAAAGGTGATAGATTTCTTCCTAAACATGTAATAATGGAGTCCATAGTCACTAGAATATGTCTAGATTTAGTGAAATAAGTGTTTAGTCATGCTTTAATACTTTCTCTTCCTAAGTTTCAGCATCCCTTTGAAGTAAATACAAATGATAGCGATTACGCTATGGGAATAGTGTTGCTACAAGGAGGTAAGCCAATATGCTATTATCATGAAATTTTAAATTAAACAATTAAGGGACATTCAGTATATGATAAAGAGATATATGCACTAGTTCAAGTAATAAAGAAATGGAAACATTTTTTTTTGTGTAAAGAAACTATTACGCACACCGACTACTAGAAACCTCTCTAATATTTTTAATCTCAATATAAATTGTAGTAGGAAAGGCACTATGATTGGATGAGGTTCCTTCAAGATACTTCCATTTGGTAATTAAGTACAAGAAAGGTATCAAAAATTTGGTGGAAGAAATGTTGTTTAAGATGCCCACATAGGAGAAAATCTCTAGTTTGGCCACTATCTCTCATTTTGAGCCTTTCACAGAGGAAGTGTATGGAGAGGTGTATGACCAAGAAAAATATTTTGGGGTTACATATCAGAATTTGCAGTCAATAGCAGGATGAAAATTTGGGTATTGACGACTTTTATCTCAAATATGGGCTAGTCTACCAAAGGGGAGAAGATTTGTGTACCTAAATAAGAAAGGATTTTATTGATGAGGGAAGCACATACCTCAAAATTATCATGAATTTTTGGTGTTGTCAAGACCATGGCCCACTTACAAAGGTATGTATATTGGCCCAATATGCAAGAAGTAATATTTAAATTCATAAGAGGAAATTTTGTTGTACAAGTAAGGCTAAAATCAGGAAGGGAGGTTTGTATATGCCTTTAATAGTCCCAAATTGACCTTGGGAGGATATATCAAAGGGTTTTTAGGAGGACTACCTATATCTAAACATGTCCATGATTATATATATGTTTTTATAGATATATTTAACAAAATGTATGTCATTATGGAATGTAAAAAGACCATACAAGGACATGAGGAAGCTAAAATTTTCTTTGCTAATGTATAGGTTCATTTTGGTTTTCCAAAATATATTGTTTCTAATGGATATTCTAGGTTCTTGTGGAAGTTTTACACTACTTTGTAAGACAATAAGGAAATAAGGTTATAGAGAAGCACAACCTTCCATCTAAAAATAGATGGGTAAACATAATTGGTGAACCAAACTTTGTGTTTCATCACAATGTTGCGTATAAAATAGATAAGGTAAGGTAAAGTGAGGAGGAATACCTATGAATTAAAAGAAGGTTATGAGCATTTTAGAATACTAGTATGATCGTGAAGAGCTCCGAAGGACTACCTGCAATACAAAACAATACCACCAAATAGAGTCAATAATATAGGTTAGTGGACTGCCTAGCACAAGCTAGATCTGGGGAAGCTAAGTGCTTCCTCAAAAGGCTGTCAATCCACTTTCAATATACAATTTAATGCAAATAAATAACAAGACGTGAAAGGTCCTATTGTAGTAACATGATTTAGGTATCTCATATACTAACAATAAACTAGATTTAAGATAAATATTGAATATGTATTTAAATCCAAGAAAATTTAGGGGTTAGTCAAGGAAGATAGGTGTGGCAGAGGCTATTAAAGAGGTATGGGTGAGATTGGGTAAGGTTTTGGGTGATTTTGAGTGAGTTACAGGCTTGTTGGTCTAGGGAAATTACCAGATATACTAATCGGTATTGGTTAGGTGAACGATGCCGACAACCGGTAATAGCCGCTTGTCGATTGGGTGACCGACACTAGTAAGGGAAATTAGATAAAAAGGTTAAAATGGGCTGGTTGGGAGATCTCTGTGATTACATAGAGAGTTGAGAAGGATTAGGCTAGGTGCTAGGATTTATGTGAAGGCTCAAAATGGTAAAAATGTGGTTAGGGGGACAAAGAGGTTCAAACATGCGGAGTTATCAAGTAGGCGGTTGTAGGAGGTATCTGGGAGGGAAGCAATATACAAAATAAATGATTTAATATAAGAAGCTAATGAAACTTAACTAGCAGATTAAAGTATTTACCTAGAGATTGGAGTTTGATAGATGATGGTTATTTGTAGGTGCTTGGAGAAGAAACAGGTCAAGATCCAATGTAGCGGTAATGAAGACTCAGTGTCACACTATGTGAATGATCTAAATCTCTGAAGGAACAGGCTGATTACTGATGAATAATGTGAGTGCTCAGGTATTATGTTATTCATCAAAATTGTTTTTTGAATACTTGGATCAAGAGCTAAGAATGTCAGAATTTAAAAATCAAGATGGAGGAACCTAGGTAAAGGGTTGGAATTCCTTATTTAAGTAAATTTATGGCGAGTTAGGTGAGCAATGCTGACCAAGGAATAACTAGTGTCGATTAGGGAGAAAAGGTCATATTTTCCAAAAATATCATTTTCTCTCCATTTTTGGCATTGGTCAAGGTTTTTTATGGACTAGGAGTGTGGGTTATCACTAAATGAAGTGGGAAATAGGTGGGAGAAGTGTAGAAGAAGTCATAGTTAGGTTTAGAAGAGGTCATAGTTAGTTAGGGAAGTAAATGACTTAGTCTAGGTTAATAAATAGGCTTAGAAAGGGTCCATGGTGAGGTGGAGAGGTGAGGTGGAGGAGTGAGGGAATTATTAACTTAATATGGGTAGTTAAATTAATAATAATGTGTGGAGGGGTCATGATTGGGGATGCATCAAATTAATTAATTGGAAGGGGCTTAGAGGGTTGTGACCCAATTTTGGGTGTCTACACTTTGGTATGATTGATTAGAGGGTGCAATAGAAAATATCCACATACTTAGGATGATTCCTTATCCCACATTGAACATTCCTATAATAGGGTGTTACATTCATCCAAAGATGTGGTCACCTTCTGAAAAATGTTTGGGGTATTTACCTAGTAATCCACTAGACATTGTGGTTAGACAACATAAAGAAGGAGGGATACATGATTTAAAAGTGACTAGAGTAGAAAAGTTCATTGAGAGGATTTGATAAATCAATCTCAAGGTAAAAGAACAATTGGAGAAGTCTTAATCCAAGTACAAGGCTAGGAATGATAAACATTGTAGAGAGCATAAAATTCATGTTGTCGAGAAGGTTTGGTTATAATTGAGCAAGGAAAGACTACAAGGTTAAGAAAAGAAAATCAAGCCACTATAGTATGGACCCTTCACCATTCTATAGTAGGTTGGAGAAAGGGCTTTCAAAATTGATTTTCCACACTTCATGCGGATGTACTCGGTAGTAAATTGTTAGAACTTGTACCTAAATGATACATCTATGCTAGACAAAAACTAATAATGCTAGTTGTTACCTTCTATAGAGGATTGTGTCTTAGATTCACAAGGTGAGTTAGAGGAGGATGTAGTGCTACAATATAAGGTTAGGGAAACAAAGAGAGGTCCACAAGAATATTGGTAGGTTAGACTCAAGGGAAAGACACCAAGGTAGGTGTAGTGGTACTTAAGGAGCAAGTGAGGTAATTGTTTCCTCATCTACTCCCCCACTAATCTTTTTCAGACCAAAATATTCTTGAACAAGGGAGGTGTGATCCATAGGGATCTAAAAAAAAAAAACTTCATTAGAACAACTAGGATCAGAAGGAAAAATAAGTAGAAATAGGAGAAAACAATTAAGTGACAGGCAACTGTCGCTTTCTACAGAGAAGTGGTTTCATAACCACCATGGAGGTTAAGTAACTACCCCTCTATTTCCTCTATTTCCACTATTTATATATATATATATAAATATATATATATATATATATATATATATCCATGAATAGTCATGATTTGGATGTTTTGGCTATGTCTCTTCCTTGGACATCTCTTTCTATTCTCCAATGCATGGGAGGACATAATAAGTAAGCTATAAATATAAGAAGGGAATGTGGAATTGATCATTCATGGATGAGGGAGGTGAGAAACAAACCATTGGTTCTTGAATTTATTTGTAGAAGCAAGGTTTATGAGAAGATCAAGTAGTACATAGGGTGGAAGTAACATTGTTGTCTTCCTTTAGCTTCTTGTAATTTGTATTCTTTCAATTGGCCAATATAATACTAGGAAGAAAGATAAATTTCCCTTCTAACCTGGTTTTCCCTCAATTTGGGGGTTTCTAGGATAAAATAATTATGTTGTGTGTTTAATTATTAATTTTTAGTTAATGCAATTAGTTCTAATGACTAGCATTCATTCACTAACTTTCAAAATTGTCATTTTCAAGTAAATTGGAAGTAGGAACAACAGTTGTGTGGTTTTGTAAGTTTCCAAAGTAGAAGTTTACATATCATTCTAACATGTTTTTATGCTTATTCACTACTTGTTATACTATGGAGTACAACATGATTTCTATTATTCTTTGGTGTTACTCGTTTTTGTATACACGTATCCTTTCTTGTTTCTTATTACATGTAGTTTCTTTTTTGTTACATAGTTTTCACCATATGTAACCCCTTTACAATTATTGATTCTCATAAGTAGCCACCATCTCATCCTTATATGTGTCCCTACGTAGATTATCAAACATATGAAACATGGGTACACATACATGCTAATGTAGATGTGTATGTGTATGTATGTATGTATGTATGTTGAATGTATGCATGTATGAATCGATTTATGCATATATCTTGTGACTTAATTGAAAATAAATAAATAATATATTTTTTATTTATTTAATAAGTTCTTAGTTTTAAATACATAGACACATTGAAATCAGGTGAAAACTATTCATAACATGATGCGGGAGCATCATGAAAGATCCAATTTTGATATTTTTCAAGTGTGAGTAGGTGCGGGAAAGTGTGTAGTAGTGGTTAGAATGGTTGTGTAGTCATAGAATGGTAGTTGGTATAATGATTGTGTAGTCACATAATGGTATTTTGTAGAATGGTTTTGTAGTGATAAAATTCAAATTTTGGCTTGTAATAGTGTGTTTTTAGTTTTACCTTCAATGTTGTAAACTTGAAATTTTCAATTTGTAAAGGCGATTTGAGGGATTTTCTTAAGTTTTAGTCAATGTATAGATGTAGGAGGAAATATAGGAGTATTAGGAATTTGGTACACGTGTAGAAATACTTTCATGTCATTATTTGTCATACATTTGGATTATGTTGGTCAAAACTAGGAGAAGGAAAAATTGTGAAGGTGAAGAGTCATGAGAAGCATGAAGGAAAATTGGTACACAAAGAAGAGGTAGATGGCATAAGGGAGATTTATATTAATATTATGCAGTTCTATTAATGTTATTTCTATGTTGGAGGAAAGTAGAGTATCTTGAAAGTAACATGTCTTAGTGAAAAATGTGGAGAAGACATGTTGTAAGCCATTCCAAGAAGAAAGGTCAATACAAAAGAATTTTTCAAAAATTTATTCATGTTAAGGAATATTATGTATGTTTGATTGATGTGATCTTTCTTTTCTCTATTATCAATTAGTTGTGGTAGACCCTTTTTTTAGACCATTGACATGCATGCACAATCAACAAAGCTTACATTTTCTTCATTTAGGATATTAGTCAAGACCTAAAATTGATAGGGATGCATGAGGAGGTTGGAAATATCATATAGAACTTAACAGTAGTCCTTCAAACCACCAAAAACTCAAAAGTTTCCTTTTTATCTCTTGTCTTGCTAAAACCCCGACCTAGGGTTTCTAGAGAAAATTTTGCATTTTCATGAGACAGAACCGACCAAAAATCATGAAATTTATTATTCAGGTCAATTTCCTAATTCCTAAATAATTTTAGGGGTTTTAATAGGTGTTGAGATGTGGGAGTGTCCCTAAACCCAAAAATATAGTCTACATACCTAATTATCTAAAAGTTTGCATTATAAGAGGTTTAGTGATCTAACAGATCCTCATAAGTATTAGGAGAGCTGAATGGTTGTAAAGGGTGTCTAGAAATGTCCATAGTTAGTCTTGTTTTTATCTATAGTATGTCCCACATCAAGAAAACCATTTTGGCAAGGATACTAGGAGCTAGAATCATACTTCTTGGTCTTACCCTCTACATATTTTGTATTAGATATGTGAAAGGAATGAGGTGTGATTTAAAAGATCTTGGAAAAGAGGATAATTTAATAAGTAAAATTCAAAACCAATAAATTTTGATAAGAGACTAAAATATACCACGAATAAGAGAAACTAGAGGCTTTAAACGATGAAGAGGACTAGGATATGTTATCTTAGAAGAAATGAGGAAGATGTTAACACAGCTTAGAAGATAGACTAGAAGCGATTAATACTACTAGAAGGAGAGTTATCACCATAGGGGATGTGAGTGATATAGAAGAGGAAGGACCTCAAATAGGTCAACAAACTACAAAAACAACAAAGGTTGCGAGAATAGGAAGAATTAGTTATACAAGATAGGTTTATCAAATCCATGAGGGGAGTAGGGTATAAGACAAAGTTAGATGTCCCTACTTATGTTTGCAGATTTGAATAGTGAAGAAATCATTGATTGGATAAATGAACTAAACAAGTATTTTGAGTATGAGGGAGTAGTTGATGATAATAAAGTGAATTTTTTTGTACTATGTTGAAAGAGCTTGCATTCATTTGGTGGAATTACTTCCAAGATGAGATGAGTAAGAAAGTTAATGAAAATTTTAAGTTGTGGGATAAAATGATAGTGAAACTCAAGGAAAATTTTTTCCTAGTGATTACTAAACCAAATTGTTCAAGAAATTGTAAAATTTGAGGAAAAATGATATGAGTGTAAAATCTTACACCGAGGAGTTTTACAAGCTCACCATCAAGCCAGGGGATGTTGAGGAGGATGTTGAGAAGGTAGAAATATATTTCAATAGATTGATATGCAACATATGAGATGCATTTATTTTATTGACTAGTATATCAGTAGAGGATTACTATTAATTTTCTCTCAAGGATGAGGAGAAGTTTGTAAGGAAGCAAACTCAACAAAACATAGGAAGAAGAAGAATTTTCATAGGAAGAGGAAAAAAGGAGGTAGGGAGTACATACAAAGACCAAACTCATAGGATAATAGTTTTCAAGGATGAACATACAACTCAAGAGGTACCTTTACTAGTAAAGGAAGGAGAGCATACATAAGTGGAGGTGAATCAAGTGGTGGAGAGAAATTATTAGGAAAGTGTTTCAAGTGTAATCGGTGTGTAGGGCATATGTTTTGGGAGTGTTATGAGGATCCAAAAAGAAACCATGCATGAGGGTAGAAATCAAATTGTTTAAGGAGAAGAGATGCATGTTGGGAAAAAATCACAAATGAACGATCCTAAAATAGGTGAATCATTGTTAATAAATAGGGTATTTCTCAAGTCCAACAAAGAGAAAGAGCCTTCTCAAAGGAAGGAACTTTTCACCAACACCTGCAAAGCAAGAGGTAAGTGTTTTCAAGTTTTGATTGATAGTAGTATTACTAATAATTTGGTTTCATTGGAGATGGTAGAAAAACTAGGATTGAAAAGAATAAAACACCCCACTTTATACAAGGTCTCATGGATTCAAAAGGGTCACCCAATGTTGGTTAGTGAGAAATTTTTGGTAGATTTTTATATTCACATTTATAAGGATGAATTATTTTGGGACATCATGTATATGGATTTTTTTCATGTTCTATTGGGAAAGACATGTTAATATGATAGGAATACAATCCATGTTCCAAATAAAAACACTTACACCTTGGAGAAATATGATGAGATTCATACCTTGTTTCCTTCAAGGATGATGGTGAAGAAAGAGAAAACAATCCTAAAGTGATGATATTATGTGAGAAAGAGTTATCTAAGGTATTGAATGATGAAGATTTGTGATATACAATGATTTCCAAACCCAAAACAACCACCATAGCCAAAATACTAGATTATTTAACTATGGAGATTCATAGTATGTTGGAATAGTATGTTGATATAGTTGCATTTGAATTTCCAAAGGAGATGCCACAAATTAGGATAATAAGTGATCATATGGATTTCATCCATGGAGTAAGTTTTTCAAATAAATATTCCTATAGGATGAAACTAGAAGAGAATGTGGAGGTCAAGAAAAAGGTCCAAGAGATATTAGACAAGGGTATGATAAGAGAAATTATTAGCCCATGTGCAACCCCAACAGCTTTAGTTCCTAAGAAATAAAGAAATTAGAGATTATGCATTGACTCAAAATCCATCAACAAAATAAAAATCTTGTATATATTTCCTTTTCTTAGAATGGATAGTTTAATGGATTGTTTGAGTGCAACTAAGTACTTTTCTAATACATACTTGAAGAGTGGATACTATAAAATTAGAATAATGGAGGGTGATGAATGGAAGATAACTTTCAAGACAAATAAAGGGTTTTTTGAGTGTCTTGTAATTCATTTTAGTCTCACTAATGCTCTAATCACTTTCATTATGTTGGTGAATGAGGTTTTGAATAATTTCATAGTAATTTTGTGATATTATTGTTATCAAATTTTTCACACATGGGAAAATTGGACAACGGGGTCCTATTGAATTTTAGGTCTTCTAAGAAAACCTTGGGCCTACAATTTTATTTTTTTGCTTCTAGAAGGTTTTTCGTGTTCTAGGATGGTTCAGGATCATTTTGAACTATTCTCTCATTTCCCTAGTTCGAGAGCCCCAAGGTTTTCTCATGGAAAGGAAATTGGCACTTGCAGGATCATTTCCAATCGACCCGGGCATAGATAATCAGAGTCAAATCACACCTAAAAAGGCCCTATTTTCATTTCATAATCTTCATGGTTCAAGGGAATGGTGGAAATTCATAAATTTTGAGAGTAAGTGTGAAATTTCCTAGGAGGGGAGCTTCGAGCTCAAATGGATCATCAAGCTAAAGGATGAGTTGTAAGTTTTCAAGATACGTTGGTAGCTCAGTTTGAGCTCATGGTTTATAACATGATACCGAGGTAGGCATTGAAACAAATACTTAGTGAGCTCGGGACATAAACATGTGCAAATATCCATGAAGATGAGCTTGTCATACAACAATGTGGAGCATCATTTTCACAAGGGTCTTGGCATTGGAGAAGTCAAATGACTCATTAAATGTAGGACCAAGAACTCGGATTGAGCACGGAGATGATAGGTTCAGAAATCATTGGATAACATGGGTGAGTTTGAGCATGTTTTCTATGCAAACCAAATGGATCGGAAAAACATATCATACGCTTTTATGGTGTTTAATTGATGAGTTAGGAATAGTTCTAAGTTAATCTTGGTAGTGATCGAACATGAGCAAGATGCCTAAACGGATGGGGGCTGAACTATGTTGGTACTTTAGGTAATGGAAATTGTAAGTCAGCCTTCTGAGGCACAAATAGCCCGAATTCATGTGAAGTAAAAACACAGAAGTGGTAGGATCTCATTCTAAGCTATGTCAATTCTTGCACGAGTTGAAATCAACATACCAGAGCATGCATGGGAAAGGAAAAAATTGCCTATGTAAGAATAAGCTCCTAGAGTCATGTTAGAAGCTCAGTTTATCATCGTGAAAGTAGCTCAGGTCATGGAGTTAGGGAAAAAATGAATCTCAGTTCAGTGAGCTAGTGAAATCATTTTTTTAGTGGATGCGGCAACTTGAAAAGTAGCGACTCGGGATCGAGTGCTCAAAGTGGGAGATAGAGCTCGGGAATGAGGTAGGACGAGTTGAGTTGAGATTTTAGAGTTTTATTTCGAAAAATATTTTCAAACAATTCCATTTTATAATTTTGGATATTTTGGGGTCAGAAACGTTGAATGAGTTGAATATTTCGAAGCCCAAAACTTTGAATTTCAGAGTTTTGGGTTTTTGGGATTCAAATATTTTGTGTTTGGAGTTCAGGGATAGTGGTTTATGAGATCCGAGATGGTAGGCAAGTCATTAGGAGTGTCAAAGAACATATGGAGAATTATTGGAACAATCAAGCTCAAAAATTTTGGGGATCGAAGCTCATCAGGAAAAAATGGAGAAAGACAACGTTCACTCGAAGCCTAAATTGGCTAAGTATAAAGGAGTGAGCGGAAGCCTCCATGTGCCTCATCGATGCAATTTCAAAGGCATGACCCAAAGCGGAGACTCAAACAAGCACTAGCCCTCCACATGGTTAGAGCCCAAAAATGTGGAACCGGACGTTGAAAATTTGAGGGAAAACAACAATCACTAAGCCTCCACGTGTCTTAATGCCTTAACATCAAAGGTGTGAAACACGAGGAGTCCCTAAATGAGCACAGGCTCACCATGTGGCTAGAGTCTGAAAAGGTGACATCAGTCATTGAAAATTCCAAAAGCCTATGGAGGCCTCCATGTGTCTCATCGGTGCACCCTCAAGGGTCGAATCTAAAGGCGGTCTCCAAATGAGCGCCAGCCCATCACGTAGTCAGGGACCGAGAAAGGGAGCAAGCTCAAATTATATAAGTACAAAAATGTCAGTAGGCCTCCACATACCTCATTGGTGTAATTTCAAAGGCACAACCCAAAGAGATACCCCGAACTAGCATCATCCCTCCATTTTCCCAAGTCCAAAAAGGGGACACCGGCAATTGAAAAAGTCCAAAATCCTACAGAGGCCTCCACATGCCTCATCCACACAACTTCAAAATTAGAATCAAAGAAGAATTCCCAAATGAGTGCGAAGCCTCCATGTGGTCTAAGCCCCAAAGGAAAAATTGGCCATTGAAAAGTCTAAACGGCCAGAGCCAACAAAGGTGTCACACGTCATCTCGATGCAACTTCAAAGATCAACTCTAGAGGTAGGTCCCAAAATGCGCAAGCCCTCCACATTTCTAGGGTAAGACATAGTTTCTCTATCACTCGTGGGAGTGGGGGACTTAGCCGTAAAACAAAGCCAAAGCCGAGCATCCATGGACGGTCATATCCGGGCTCCTAATCGATCGAAGTTGTAGGTTTAATTGAGTCAAACCCTTCTAATAAATTAGCTATTTTCATGGTAGCATGTTCCCTTAAGTTAATGACATTTCTATTTTTAAAAAATGTTAGTTAAGGGTCCAACTATAGTGGCTCACCTAATAACTTATAAATAGTTTATGCTTCAAGTTAGTAGAGGAGGATTATTTTTGGTAGGAGTTGTTCTTCAAGTTTGAAAGAGTGCTTCAAAGATTTCTAAGAAACCTTTTAATTATATTCAGAGCTACACCTTGCTATTGGTCTGATTTATTGTGTTGAATGGTTAATCAATATTCCTTAGTGTGAACGATTATCTTACCTTTATTTCAGTTATCTATTTCATGTTTTGAAGGAATAATGTGACTATTTTTTATGTCAGTTGTGAAAACCTTATTTTCCTTTTGTATTAAGTTATGTCATCATTATCCCTAGTTGTAGAAATTTGGAATATGCATGTGTGGTTTCATCATGATAAATTAATCGTGTGTTGAATCCAATTTGATCTATCCTTATGTATACTCAAGTTTAATGAAGGAACGTACACCCTTGGTTTGTGGTATTTTGTACCCTTTTAAGTGGTGATAGGTGAAGGTGGCCAGTGATGCAAGCATCCCTACCATTTTAACCCTTCCTAATATTAAACACCCTTTACTTGGTGCATCACCATCCCAATTATAGTTTCCTTTCTGTAAATCTCTTTCCCTAAAACCCCGTGAAGTTGTTAGCATAGGTCTAGTTAGCCATTTTTTATTGCATTAGGAGTAGTATAGTGCTTATTTTAGGAAGAGGAATTTGGCCTTCTCCGGAGGTTCACCTCGAGCCCAAGTCCCACGCAATCACACTAAATGTTATGATTCACTTTCGTGGCCATTCAGGGGGTGCAGTGATTTGGTGACAACAGTTTTTGGCATGCCCGGTGGGACAATAGGTGAAAGTTCTACATTTCATAGTTATCCTATTGTAATATCTTAGCCACATTTTTCAATAGGTATGTGTGTTATGTTCATTTCATTTCATTAAGTTGTTGTGCTCTTAGTGGAATTTCATCCTTAGGAGGTATACCCAAGCACAACTGGTGACTCCATTGGTCTAAGTACCCTACTCTCTGTGTTTAGACTTTCATTTTACCCATTTTTCCATTTATTTTTCTTCCATATCTTTCCATTTTCTCTCATTCATGAAGTTGTGCAATCATGGCTTCATTTCCATAGTGGGACTCCCACTTGTAGTAGTGGTAGTTCTTTCCATCTTTAGGCTATTACAATTCACCTCCAAACCAATTTCATGATGAATATCAGTTTGAGCATGCATGTTCACATAAGCAAGATGCAGGTCAATTTGGTTATCCACCAAACATGGGGGTTACTGAAGAAAAATGGCATGCAGATTTTGGAATCTATTCCACACCTAAAGAGGATCACTTGCAGAAGAAGGTTCGAGAGTTGGAGCATAACATGGTAAAATAAGGATCAATGAAATAATGAAGGCAACCTAGATTGGCTTCAGAATTCCATACCCATGGACTGGCCATATACCATGTGAGCTTAGCCCTCAACAAAATATTCAATTCATAATCAAGACGATGACTCAAGTTAGAGAATGGATCAAGAAAAGGGACATTTATGAATGTAGTGTTATTCAATCCTATCAATGGGAGGCCCCTGCATTACCACCTTACAACCCTCTTCTCGTGTTTCCATCTATGTAGTTTCAACTTGAACCCCATAGTCCTAATCTTCCAGTTTCTACCCCTACTGAAAATTCCTTTCCTTCACTTCCTATTCCTCCATTTCATCATGAATCTTCCATGCCTCATCCTTTTAAAGTTCCCTCTTTTCTACAAGGGTCATCAAGACAAGATAATGAATCTATTCCTCAAATAGTGAGGGAATCAATTAAATCCCAACCCAACCCTCCTCTTGTGGTCCCAAATCCATTTTGGGAGGAGCATTGTCAAGAAATGAGAAAAAGGGAGGAGTATATGGTTGAAGAGAATAGAAAAGAAGAGCATTCAAATAATATGAGGAAATGGGATGCAAAACTTAACATCAAGCAAACTTCATTCCTGACTAAACCTTCTACAAAATTTTAGTCTCAAGAATGAATGAAACAAACTAGTTTTGTACTAGAAACAAATCTAGAGTTGAATGAAGAGGACCAACAGTCTACTTGTTTAGAATGTAGTATTCATATTGGCTCAATTCCATCAAAGGATTTTGAATCACCAAAGGTGGAAAATTAGTAATAGAAGAGCGTGTGCAAGTTGAAGAAGAAATATTTTCAAGTGTACTAGCTTATTCTAATGAGTGCAATGATCCTAATTGCCATGCATGTCAAGAACCTGCATCACTTCTAGGAAGGTGTTAACATCTTTCCAAAGTCATCATTAGATGTTACAATCAACCATAACAAGTTTCATGAGACAAAGGTAGATTTAAAGATCAAGAATGTGGATAAGACCATGCAGAGGCTTTCTAAACCTTTTTCCTCTCTTCCTTCTCAAAAATGTGATTTTTTAGATAAATTTGATCTTTCTAATTTCATGTTTGAGAATGAGGAATATCAAGATGAAGGAGGTTCTAGTTCGGAGGATACTCAGATTGAGGAGGATATTTTGGCACATTCAGAGAATGAAGAAGAAGATTATCTATCAAATCTAGAAGAATGTTTGGATGGGCAAGAGCCTATGGAACTTGAAAATCTTTTCATTCCATCACTTCTTTTCCTATAGAAAGTGTCGAGTGTTGCGAAGTACATGCTCAAGAACAACTCATTACTCATAACTTGTCTTTGGAATTATAATTAGAGGAATTGAATCTTCCATATCCATCATCACACATAAAGGAGGAACACACAGAGAAGCTAGGACTGATCTGAAGCATTGAATGAAGATTATGACATGGAGAGGTTTTTGTTTTCAGTTACAGAACCTATTTTGGTAAACAAGTCTAGTGATGAAGGAAAGTATTCTTGAAGATTTTGTTTCCCCTACCAATCATCCAAAGCTGAAAATAGGAGGGTTTGAATTTCCAAGTTCCATGTCGAATGAGGGAGATGTCACTATAATACCATTCACATAGGTAGAAGGTCAATTGTTTGTAGATGGTAAACAAGAGAAAAGTCATCTCATGGATTATCATTCTTTTCAAGGATGTCTTCAGCAAGACTTCTCACTAAAATTGAAGATTATACAAGAGGGAATATTCAATGGGTTAGACCATGTCCTATTAAGTACCTAGCTTCATTGAATCTAGAAGAGAACCCAGAACTAGTCACATTCACTTCAAAATGTGAGGATGAGTTTCAAAATTCTGAGGATCAGCTACAATGCCTCTACAGGAAAATGCAGAGCAAATAAAAGAGGAATTATTTCTCTTTCTAGTTGATACCTCGGTGGACCAGGTGGAGAATTAGGCTCGTTTTAGTTTTTCACTCTCACTTTCAGCCATGTCCATTATCACATCATCTTCATGGCTGCCCATTGTAAGGATAGGAAGATATTTTGCACAATCATTTACAAGTTTTTTTATCTCACCTGTGCTTCCAATTAGTGTAGGGTAGTAATAAATTTTCTTTCAATAGAATAAGTGCACTGCACACCCTGTATGTTTCAATTGGGACATGTATGGTTTTCAGTTTCACTGTGTTTTATTTTCTCATTGTCACTCTTGTGTTTTTTTCACACACTATTGCATCATTGGAAGGTGTCAAGGAGAAAGAGGGTTTAAAGATTCCATAAGATTTCATGATCTGCTTTATTCAAATTTTGTAGTTTTCATAGATGCCAAGTCTTAATTAGATTCAGTGTACTTCATGCTTAGCATTCCGGGATGTATCACAAAGGATAAATTTTTTTCCAAGATTCCAAATGAAATCAATTCCCAATGAATGACTTAAGGCTACTAGACTCATGCTTAGCAGGAAATCATCCCCGAGAGGTCACAAAAAATGTTATCTAATTTTACACGCATAGGACCAAGAACTCGGATTGAGCACGGAGATGATAGGTTCATCAAATCATTGGATAATGTGGGTGAGTTCGAGAATGTTTTCTATGCACACCAAATGGCTCAACAAAAGAGATCATATGGTTTGCATGGTGTTTACTTGACAAGTCAGGAATAGTTCTGAGTCAAGCTCGGTAGTGATCGAACATGAGCAGGATGCCTAAACGGATGGGGGCCAAACTGTGTTGGTACTTTAGGTAATGGAAATTGTAAGTCAGCCTTCTAAGGCACAAATAGCCTAAATTCATGTGAAGTAGCAACATAGAAGTGGTAGGATCTCAGTCCAAGCTATGTCAATTCTTGCACAAGTTGAAATCAATAGACCAGAGCATGCATGGGAAAGGCCAAAATTACCTACGTAAGGATAAGCTCATAGAGTCATGTTACAAGCTCGGTTTGTCATCGTGAAAGCAGATCGGTTCATGGAGTCGGGGAAAACAAATCTCATTTCAAAGGCCAGCGGAAATCATTTTTTTAGTGGATGCGGCAACTCGAAGAAAAGTAGCGACTCGGGGATTGAGTGCTCGAAGTGGGAGACAGAGCTTGGGAATGAGGTAGGACAAGTTGAGTTGAGATTTTAGAGTTTTATTTTGGAAAATCTTTTCATAAAATTTCATTTTAGAATTTCAGATATTTTGGGGTTAGAAACATTGAACGAATCAAATATTTTTAAGCCCAAAACTATGAATTTTAGAGTTTTGGGTTTTGGGATTCAAGATTGTGGTGTTTGGATTTTGGGGATAGTGTTTTCTAAGATTCGAGTTGGTAGGTGAGTCATCAAGAGTGTCAAAGCACATATGGAGGATTGTTGGAATGATTGATCTCACAAATTTTAGGGATCGAAGCTCTCAAGAAAAAATGGAGAAATACAACATTCACTCGAAGCCCAAATCAAGTAAGTATAAAGGAGTGAGCGGAAGCCTCCGCATGCCTCATCGATGTAATTTCAAGGTGTAACCCAAAGTGCATACTAAAATAAGTGTTGTCCCTCCACGTGGTTAGAGCCCAAAAAGGTGGAACCGACTATTGAAAATTTGAGGAAAGAAATGGACTCGTAGAAGCCTCCACGTGTCTCAATGACATAACATCAAAGGTGCGATAGAGGACGAGTCCCCAAAGGAGAGTGTAGGATTGCCACATGGCCGGAGTTCGAAAAGGTGACACTGATAATTTAAAATTCTAAAGTCCCGTGGAGGCCTCCACGTGTCTCATCGAAACACCCTCAAAGGTCGAATCAAAATGTGGTCCCCAAACGAGCTCTAGCCTACTACATAGTCGGAGACCGAGAAAGGGAGAAATCCTAAATTGGAAAAGTACAAAAAGTTCAACAGAAGCCTCCACGTGCCTCATTACCATAATTTCAAAGGCATGTCCCAAAGAGAGACCTTGAACTAGCGTCAGCCCTCCATGTGTCCCACGTCTGAAAAGTGGACACCGGATGTTGAAAAAGTCCAAAATCCAGTAGAGGCATCCACATGCCTCATCTGCACAACTTCAAAGGCATAATCAAAAGGGTAGGTCTCAAATGAGCACAAAGCCTCCACATGGTCTGAGTCCTAAAGGAAGAATCGACTGTGAAAATTCTAATTAGGGTAGAGCCAATGGAAGGTGCCATGCATCAGCTCAGCGCAACTTCAAAGATAAACTCTGGAAGTAGGTCCCAAAAAAGTGTGAGCCCTCCACATGTCTAAGGTTAGACATAGTTGCTTTTCCCTAGTCAAGGGAAGGTGGGGGACTTAGCCAAAAAAATAAAGCCAAAGCTGAGTGGCCATGGAGGGTGATATCCAAGCTCTAGATCGGTTGAAGTTGCAAGGTTAACTTGAGTCGAATCCTTGTAATAAATTAGCTATTTTCATGGGAGCATGTTCCTTAAGTTAATGACATTTATTTTTCTAAAAATGTCGAGTTAAGGGTCAAGTCATAGTGGCTCAACCTAAGAACTTATAAATAGTTGATGCTTCAAGTTAGTAGAGGGGGATTATTTTTGGTAGGAGTTTCTCTTCAATCTTGAACGAGTTCTTCGAGAGATTTCAAGAAACCTTTTGATTATATTCGAGTTACACCTTACTATTGGAAATCTAATTTATTGTGTTGAATGTTTAATCAATGTTTACTTTGTGAATTTAAAATTCCTTAGTGTGAATGATTATCTTACCTTTATTTTAGGTTATCTATTTCATGTTGTGAAGGAATAATGTGACTATCTTTTATGTCAGTTGTGAAAACCTTATTTTCCTTTTGTACTAAGTTATGTCATCATTATCCCTAGTTATGAGAAATAGATTTTTGACATATGGATGTGTGGTTTCCACATGATAAATTAATTATGTGTCGAATCCAATTTGATCCATCCTTATGTATGCACAAGTTTAATGAAGGTACGTATTCCCTGGTTTGTGGTATTTTGTACCCTTTCAGTGGCGATAGGTGAAGGTGGTCGATGATGATGCAAACATCCCTCCCATATTAACCCTTCCCAATATTATACACTCTTTACTTGGTGCATCACCATTCCTAGTATAGTTTCATTTCTGTAAATCTCTTTCCCTAAAACCCCATGAAGATGTTAGCATAGGTCTAGTTAGCCATTTTTTGCAGTATTGCATTATGAGTAGTATAGTCCTTATTTTAGGAAGAGGAAGCCAACCTTCTCTAGAGGTTCACCTTGAGCCTAAGTCCCACAGCTTGATAGGTGATCCCATGTGTCTCGATCACACCAAATGTCATGATTCACTTTTCGGACCATTCGGGGTGCAAAATGATTTGGTGACAACAATTATATTTAGATGAAATTTTTTTATTCAGTCAAGAGGAGGAGAATATTCATTATCTCATGTTAGTATTGATAAAATTACAATAAGAGAAATTATTGGTGAAATTCAAGAAATGAACCTTCATGCAGTAGAGATGATATATTTAGGATTTTGATCTCAAGAGATGGTTTGAAAATGGAAAAATACAAATTAAAATCATAATGGATAAGCCAACTCCAAGAAGTGTTTTTGAGGTAAGAATCATCTATGGTATAAAATTTTTTTATAGAAAATTCATTAGAAACTTAAGTGCTATTTCTGATCATATAGTAGACACCATCAAGGGAGATAAAAGACAATTTTAGTGGAATGAAGCTACTAAGAAAAAAATTTCAATTGTTAAAGAAAAAGATCAACAAGAAACCTATTATGGAACTACCTAAGTTCAAATATGTTTTTCAAATAGAATTTTATGTAAATGATGTGGGAAGTGAAGCTCTTTTAAGTCAAGAGGGCATAGTTATTGCCTAATTTAATAAGAAGTCGACTAAATGAAAGAGGAATCATTCACCTATGACCTTAATTTCTATTTCATGGTTCAATTCTTCAAAACGTGTAGACATTATCATTTGTTTAGGGAATTTTTCATATATACTGACAAAAACTCCTTAGAATTCATAAACAACAACTAAAAGTTGCATCAAACACATGTAAAAAATATTAAGTATCTATAGAACTTCTCATTTTTTTCTTAAGCATAAGAAAGTGAAATCCAACAATGTAGTATATGCATTACTTATAAAAATCTCTTCTCCTACAAGAAATTACGTTAGAGAGTGGAAGACTTGAATCAATTAAGGAGTTAAGGAGGATCATGACTTTAAGGACTGTGATGTTTGTAAACATCCTACAAGAAGAGATAAGATCTCATGGATGGAATACATTCTTCAAGAAGGAATTTTGTTCAAAGGAACTTAGTTATGCATTCCTAAAGGTTCCATGAGGTATAATTTATTGAAGGATAAATATAGTGGCATCCTTGAGGGTCATTTTGGGTAGATAAGACACTAGCTCAGTGATGTAATTATTACTATTTTCCCAAGATGCATTTATATGTCAATATATTTATGGAAAGGAGTAGAGTTTGTCAACATTTTGAACGAAAGAGTCAAATGAAGGTTTGTACTAGTCTTTCCCAATTCCAATTATACCATGGGATTCCACAAGCATGGACTTTAAATTAGGTTTCCAAGGACCCAAGAAGTAATGAATCTATCTTTGTAGTGGTTGATAAGATTTCTAAGATGGCTCACTTTATAGATTTAAAGAATTATAGTGATGCAACTGTTATCCAAAATAATCCCCTTGCTTATTTTTGACTAAATTTCTTTCATTCCTTCCTTGTGCCTCAGTCAATTTTTTTCACTTTTCAGGCACTCAAAATTATCTAGAAATGGTTTCATCAGATAGAGGATTTTCTCACCTTTCCTAGAAAGGTAAAATTTTCCTTCTAACTCCTTGTATTTTGTAAGTTATGGCTCGGTGGAGTTTTTGAGGGAAATTTTCCTTGGGAAGGTCTCGCAACCAATAGGAATGTGCCATGTGGTGGTGGAATGGTGGGTCAGTGGAGGTAAGTTGAAAAAATTGCCAAGGACTGGTGGAGGCATGGAAGGATTTGGCAAAATTTGCCAAAGTGGTCAAAAATGGTGTACAGGAAATTTTTTTCCCACGGGCTGCAGAGGAAAGAAAATTGATTCAGGCCCGCGCCAAATCAAAGTATGCCACGTGGCAGAGAGAGGCGTGCGAAGAAATTTTGGATTTTTTCCAAAATTCAAAAAGTGTAAAATGGCCATTTGAACCCACGGACGAATGAGGAAGCGCCACATGGTAGAGGAGCGGTGGGGTGCGGAGCATTTTGGGGATTTTTTCCAAATTTAAAAAGGGGGAAAATTTTAGGTTTCGCCCATGCCACCCCGATTTTTCCCGCTTTTCCGTAAATATTTAGAGGGGTATATCTTTCGATCCACATCTCATTTTTTCTCAATTTTGGTTTCATTGGAAATCTACTTGAAGTCCTCTATATGACGGAATCTTCAATTTTGTTTTTGGTGGAGTTTAGTGAGAGAAAAATGAAAAAACTCATTTGGCATGGGGAAAAGAATGGAACCGATATTCAACCACCATTTTTAATGTAGTATGGCTTCCATTCTTCTTTAGCATGGTCAAAAAAATCTTAGGGAATGAGATTTTAAGGGTACCCATGCTATTTTGATGGATTTGGTCAGTGGTTGAATCATTCATTTCAATTTTCCTACATTTCTCCTTCCTGAACTTGGTTTTTCATTGTTAAAAGCCAGATTTGGCTCATTTTTAAAGGGTTGGACATTGTTTATCTTCTGCAGTCTCCCTCCTTCACCCTGACAATTGAATTTGTGGAATATCAGACCTTTTTTTAGGAATGTAACATGTTTTCTACCTCCTTCTTGTTGTATTGCACTATATTTAAAAATGAAAATGACAATGTAAGCTCTGTGAATGAATTTTCAATCCTTTCTTGTGTTGTTTTCTCTATCATGATCCTTTATGACAATTTTAACAATTTGTGCATGACTTGTGTTACATTTTTCATAATCTATGTCAATATGCATAAATAGATGTTCACCACTCCTTTGGTGTATCACCTTGTCAGTTTAGTTTTATCTTCTTTTCTTTCTATCCTTGTCACCCTAGCAGAATTAGAGTATAATTTTGAGTTAAACCTCTACAAATTTCATGCATACATCTGATCAGAGGAGTAGAGGAACCAACCTTCAATCTAGAGAGTTTTTCCCGTTTTCGCAAGTCCCACACTTGGGGAAAGGATTCCATGTTGTCTAATCACACTAAATGACTAAATTCTCACTTGCGGATCTCAAGGTCATTTAGGGGTGCTGCTGATTTGCACTAATAGTTTTGGCACACCCGGTGGGAGAATAAAAATCACTTAAAATTGGTAAAGTGGCAACCAAGCAAGAAAGGTATGAGTTCATGCAACTTTTCCAAGAGTTCCCGACATATATTTTCTTGGATCTTGAAGAGTTGAGAGGTTTCAATCCCAAGCTAGCTCAACACAAAATTGAATTAGATCCAAGTGTTAAACCCATCAGAAAAAACAAAGACCGGTCAATCCACACATGGAGCCTCTCATGAAGAAGGAATTGAATAAGTTAATAGAGGCAAGTATCGATTTCCCATCAAGCATTCAAGATGGGTTGCAAACTTGGTTCTAGTTAGAAAGAAGAGTGGAGAAATCAGATTGTGTGTAGACTTTAGAGATTTGAATAGAGCATCCCTCAAGGATCATTACCCACTTCCTTCTATGGAGCATATTTTGCAAGTTGTTGTTGGCTCTGAGAGGTTTTCATTGCTAGATGGTTATTCAAGGTATAATCAGATCATGGTAAGGAGGATGATCAATTCAAAACATCCTTCACCACTAAGTGGGGAACCTATGCATATAGAAAAATGCCATTTGGGTTATCTAACACCGGAGCTACCTTCCAAAGGGAAATGGATATGGTGTTCAAGGTATTGATCAAAAAAATAGTGCTGATATACCTAGATGATATTACTGTATTTTCTAAAAGTGTAGCAGATCATCTCTTTCATTTGAGACAAGTGTTCTAAAGATGTGGAAGATTTGGGGTATCCTTGAATCCCAAAAAATGTATTTTCCTAGCCCATGAAGGAAAGCTCCTAGACCACATTGTTTCCAAAGAGGGATTAGAAATTGATCCAGAGAGGGTTGAAGTAATAAAATCACTACCATTACCAACTCACAAGAATTCCCTTCAAAGTTTCTTGGGAAGAATCAATTTTGTTTGAAGGTTTGTTCCAGACTTTGCAGCCCTTATCAAGCCAATATCTATGATGTTGAAGAAAAGTGTGGCTTTCAAATGGAAAGATGAAGGTAAGGAAAGTTTTGAGGTAATCAAAGAGGATATCTCACAATATCCAACTCTCATTAACCCAAATTTCTCTAAGGATTTTATCCTTTATGCATTTGGCGGTGATGACACAATTTCTGCAATTTTAGTACAGCAGAACAAAGAAAATGCAGAGCAGCCAATTGCCTTCTTTAGCCAAAGCTTGGAGGACTATGAGGTGAGGTATTCCTTCATTGAGAAGCATGTTCTTGCAGTGATTAGGAGCTTGAAGAAATTTAAGCATCTAGTTTCAAACAATAAGGTTCAACTGTTGGTTTCTCATGTGGGAGTTAAGGACTTCCTCCTCAACAAAGACCTAAATGAAAAATGTGCAGGGTGGATTACTCATGTCATGGAGTATGAAATTGAGATCAAAGTCACCAAGCTGGTCTAAGGAAAGGGATTGTGTGAGCAGTTGGTCTTGAGCAAATCAATGGAAGCAAGCAATGGGAAGGATGTTGTTTTGGCGTTGCAAGACAACCAAGAACAAAGAGGTGTTCAAGAAGAGAATGATGGTATGCTCACTCCTTGCTAGACCCAAGACATAATGCACTTCTTACAAACAGGCCTATGCCCTCTAGAGATGAACAAAACCAAGAGAAGACACTTCATATTGCAGGCTATCCCATATGCACTTGTTGATGGTGTCTTGTTCAAAAAGGATATAAATGGAGTGTTGCTGAGATGCATTGGGACAAATCAAATTAAGAGAATGTTAGAAGAGTTCCATGGTGGATCAGCTAGAAGTAATTTTGCTGCAAGAGTGACAATGGTCAAGATTATGAAGGCTGGCTATTATTGGCCTAAGGTGTTTAGTTATTGTTATGCATGGATCAAGAGGTGCAAAAATTGTGCATTATTCACAGGAAAGGAAAGATTAGCAGCCCTTCCATTGCACCCAATTTCAGTTGACCAGCCATTCATGCAATGGGGTTTGGAATTCATTGGAGTCATTAACCCAAACTCAAGCCAAGGACACAAGTGGATTCTAATAGCAACAAACTACTTCACTAAATGAACTAGGCAAGGCGGTGGCACTCAAAGAGGCAAATGAATCTAGCATTCTAGACTTCTATGAGAGGATAGTAACCAAATTTGGTATACCTACCACTATAATATCAGATAATGCATTAGAATTCATAGGATCAAAGGTAACTAAATGGGCTATTAAGAATGGAATCTATTTGAGCACTTCATCAAATTATTACCCTCAAGGTAATGGCTAAGCTGAGTCTACTAACAAGAACCTATTAAAGATCATCAAGAGGACTCTTGATGAAAATCAAAGGACTTGCCACACTAAACTTAAATCAGCCTTACAGGCTGATAGGATAACCCCAAGAGATCCACCGGTAAATCTCCATTCGAGACTTGTTTATGGAAGAGAGGAAATCTTGCTTATGTCACTTGTGTTGCCAATGTTGGAACTCATGAAGCAATTGGAATTTTTGGATTTTGAAGCCATGGAGGTTAAATATTTAGAGTTTATGGAACTCCAATAAATCAAAGAGCATGCAGCCCAAACAATGGAGAAGCACCAAACCTTGATCAAGAGAACCTTTGATAGGAGAGCCAAGGCTAGAACCTTCCAAGTTGGAGATTTAGTGTTAAAATGGGATGTAGACCGAGCAAAGCCAGGAAGGCATTCAAATTTTGTTGCCATTTGGAGTGGCCCCTACATGGTCACAAAATGTAAGAACGCCAATGCCTTAAAATTGTCTACATTGGATGGTGAAGAACCGCATATTCCACTTAATGGAATCCATTTAAAGCATTCTACTTGAAGGAAACTCCTCACCTTGTATGTATTATATTAGATTTTTAGTCCTCCAAGTGCTTGTGTAGATTATTTTTTTGTAGCTTAGTTTCACATTTCCCTAAGTGCTTTGGTACAACTTTGTTGTCCCAAGGATGCATCTTTATAGGCCATGTTCCAGATCAAGTGATTTTCTACTCTCACAATCTTCTTTCTAGAAATTTTCTAATGAGTTGAGAGTACAAAGCGCTTAAATTGATGACTCCATGCCCAATGGATGCCTCAAAGGCCATTGACCATTCATCCAAAGAAAGCGGATGACCCCCGAGTTGCCAAATTGCTATCCAAAATAAGCCCTTGCTTATTTTAGACTAACTTTCTTTCATTCCTTCCTTCCTTCTTTGTGCCTTTGTCAAATTGTTTCACTTTTCGGCACTCAAAATTATTTGGAAATGGTTTCATCAGATAGAGGATTTTCTCACCTTTCCAGAAAGGTAAAATTTTCCTTCTAACTCCTTGTATTTTTAAGTTATGGCTCGACGGAGTTTTTGAGGGAAATTTTCCCTGGGAAGGTCCACAACCAATAGGAATGTGCCACATGGCGGTGGAATGGCGGGTCAGCGGGGTAAGTTGAAAAAATCACCAAGGAGTGGGTAGAGGTGTGGAAATATTTGGTGAACTTTGCCAAAGTGGTCAAAAATGGTGCAAAGGAAAAAAATTTCCACGGGCCCATAGAGGAAAGAAAATTGATTCAGGCCCATGCCAAATCAAAGTGTGCCACATGGTAGTGGAGTGGTGGGGCACGGAGAAATTTTGGAATTTTTTCCAAAATTCAAAAAAGCGTAAAATGGCCATTTGAACCCATGGACAAATGAGGAAGTGCCACGTGGTAGTGGAGCAACGCAGGGGTGTGGAGCATTTTGGGAATTTTTCCCAAATTCAAAAAAGGGGAAAAATTTAGGTTTTGGCCGCCCACCGACTTGATTTTTGCCCCAATTTTTCCCTAAATCTTTAAAGGGGCATATATTTTGATCTAGAGCTCGATTTTTCTCAATTTTTGTGTCATTGGAAAGCTATTGAAGTCCTCTATATGATGGAATCTTCAATTTTTTTTTTGGGTGGAGTTTAATGAGAGAAAAATAAAAAAACACCTTTGGCATGGGGAAAAGAGTAGAACTAACATTCAACCACCATTTTTAATGCAGTATGGCTTCCATTCTTCTCCAGCATGGTCAAAAAATATTGGGAATGAACTTTTAAGGGTACTCATGCTATTTTGATGGATTTGGTCAGTGGTTGAATCATTCATTTCAATTTTCCCACATTTCTCCTTCCTGAACTCGAGTTTTCATTGTTAAAAGCTAGATTTGGCTCATTTGTAAAGGGTTGGACATTTTTATGTTCTACAAGCTCCCTCCTTCACCCTGACAAGTGAATTTGTGGAATATCAGACCTTTTTATAGGACTGCAACATGTTTTCTACCTCCTTGCTATTGTAATGCACTGTATTTAAAAATGGAAATGACAATGCAAGCTTTGTGAATGAAGTTTCAATTCTTTCTTTTGTTGTTTGCTCTATCCTAATCCTTCATTATAATTTTATCAATTTGTACATGATTTGTGTTGCATTTTTCATAATTTGTGTCAATCGCAAAAATAGATGTTCACCACTCCTTTGGTGTATCACCTTGTCAATTTAGTTTTATCTTCTTTTCTTTCTATCCTTGTCTCCTTGGCAGAATTAGAGTAGAATTTTGAGTTAAACCTCTGCAAATTTCATGCATACATCTGATCAAAGGAGTAGAGGAACCAACCTTCAATCTAGAGATTTTTTTCCCATTTTTTCAAGTCCCACACTTGGGGAAAAGATTCCATGTTGTGCAATCACACTAAATTACCCAATTCTCACTTGTAGATCTGAAAGTCATTTAGGGGGTGTTGCTGATTTGCACTAACAACAACCAATATCAAGGAGGTGTCGAGGCTGCATGGTATGCCAAAAAGCATAGTTTTAGATAGAGACACCAAGTTCACTGGTCACTTTTGGAGTTATATTTGGAAGAATATTGGAACCAATTTGATTTTAATCTCATCCTATGATCCTCATAGTAATGGAAAAACTAAGCTAGTAAATAAAATTCTAGGAAATTTACTAAGGTGCTTGACAAATGACAATCTTGAATAGTGGGATCAAAATTTGACATGAGAAATTTTTTCTTAAAATTAATCTTCAAATATAAGCACATGTATGATCCTATTTCATAGTTTATATGGAATCCATACAAGGGTTGTGTATGAGTTGAGAATTTTTGGCAAACAAGAGAAGAGAAGTACAAAGGAGATGATTTTTCAATTTCAATGTAAGAGGTACATGAACAAGTCAAGAAATAGTTGGAGATGAGTGAAAATCAATGTAAGAAGAATGCATAATTGATGAGGAAAGATCTAAAATTACAAGTTGGTGAATTCGTGTTGACATACTTGAGAAAAGGACTATTTCTACTTCCAGATTTTTGTTTTGATGTTGAAAGGATGTTGTTTTCATGCTTCTTTGTTGCATATTTGACACTTTTTGTTCCCTCTTTATAGTTTTCATTTAAACTATAGTTGGTCCTCATGTATATCTTGGATTTTGATCCTTTTTTATGCTTTTACTGCACTATCTGGATTTTGAGCCTTCTTGTAATAGGGTATAGTCCCTTCAAAACTATGGATTGATTTTTGATGCTCTATATGGCTTGTGATATTTTTGTAACAAGGTATAGTCCCTTCAAAACTATTTACATCTAATAAAAAAGACATACTTGATAAATAAATGTTTCCCCGGAAAACACAAGTTCAAATTAAAGAAGATTAGACCTTGTAAGGTCTTGAGGAAGTTTATTAGATAACTCTTATGAGATTGAAATCTCACCACATGTTGGAATATGTCATGTATTAAATTAAAAAGTATTTTAACCATACATATAAGAGGAAAATATAGAAGAAACATTAAAAAGGAGGATGAACCAGTCATTAAGTTGGAGCAACGCTTCAAGGGAAAACATTAAGAACTAAAACCATTCTTGACACAAAAACATTAAAAATACCATATGAAAGGATTATTTCATATATTTGGTCAAGTGAAAGGACCACCCTATTTATGAGTCCACATGGATGAAAAAAATCATAGATAACCAAGTATAGATGTACTCTTGAAGACCTCATGAGTAGGATCTTATCGAAATTTTCTTCCCTAGGGAGTATAATGCAAGAGAATCATGAAATATTCAATTTTTGATGTTATACAAGTTTGGTTAGGTGTAGGAAAGCATGGTGTAGTTTTTATAATGGCTGTGTAGTCATAGAATTTAAAAATTGGCTTGTAGTTATGTGTTTTTGTGTTTTCCTGTAAAATTGTAAATTTGAAAATTTGAATTTGTAAAGGCAATTTGACAATTTTCTCAAGTTGTGGCTCAATATAAAGATTTAGGATGGAATATAATATTCTTAAGAAGTAGGTTCACATGTGCAGAAGGAATCTCATGTCCTCATTCTTCATGTATTGGATCATTTTAGTCAAAACTAGGAGTCAAGACAAAATTGTGAAGGTGAAGGGTCATGAGAAGCATGAAGGAAAAGTGGTACACCAAGAAGAGGTAGGTGGAAGGTCATGGGGAACAAGGGAGATTTGTTTGAAGAGTCTAAATCTCTATTTATTCTATTTTTAGTTAGGATGAAAAAAGAGTATCATGAAATTAATATGTCTTAGCAAGAAAAGTGGAGAAGACGTATGTTATAGGCCATTCCAAGAAGAAGGATCAATAAAGAAGACTTGTTAAATAATTTACACATGGTAAGACATACTAAGTATGTGTGTTTTATGTTTTCTTACATGGGAAAATTGTTCTAACTTTTCTCTTCTATAAGTTAGTTCTAGTAGGCCATGTTTTAGACCATTAACATGCATGCACAATAAAAAAACTTGTATTTTATTAATTTAGGAAATTATTCAAAACCTAAAATCAATATTGCTAAAGTAGGGCCTTGGAACAGTCCTATAAACTTGAAAATAGCCCTTGAAACCACCAAAAACTCAAAATTTCCTTTTTAGCTCTCATCCCGTTAAAAGCATCACCTAGGGTTTATAGAGAAAATTTACATTTCCAAGAGAACAAACCAACCAAAATTCATGAATTTTGGTATTCATTTGGATTTAAATGTTTCATAACTGATTTTAGGTGTTTCATGAGGTTTTACATGTGGGAGTATCCCTAATCCTAAAAACACAATCTACAAACCTAATTAGGCCTAGAAAGGTTTTAAATTTTAATAGGTTTAGTGATCTACAAGAGCCTCATGAGTATTGGGAGAGTAGAAAGGCCATAAAGGGTGTTTGAAAATGTCCATAGTTAGTCTTTTTTTCTATAGACTAGGTAACACATCAAGAAAAATAGTTTGACATGGCTACTAGGAGCTAGAATCAAACTTCCTTGTCTTATCCTATGCATCATAACTTTTACCCATCACATATATTTAAAACATATACACATCATCAATTAAAATCTATGAGAACTTAATTATCATAAAATGTAACCACACACACACACACACACACACACACACACACACACAACACACACACACACACGCACATGTGCGTGTGCATTACACACACACATAAATGAAAACAAACAAACAAACACACATAAACACACACACAAACCCCTACATAAACACTTACACACACATACATAGACAAAAAAATGAAAAAATATTATAAACATTCATCCTCAAGACCTCAAAATATTATCAAGTAATAAGTGCAATTCATCCATTTTATTCAAAAATGGGTCAAATGACACACATTAAATATTTAAAATATTAAAAAGGATAAATTCATTGAAAGTGATGATTTTTTTTTTTATTAAGGGCAAATAGTTTTGAAGGGACTATACCCTGTATACAAAAGGGCTCAAAATCCAGATAGTAAAGATGAGAGAAACAACCCAGAGAAGGGAAAAACAGTCAACCAAGAAGGGCTCAATAGCCAAATATTACAATATAAGTGAAAAAAGGATCTAAATGTACAAAGATCCAAAAGTAAGAAGGAAAGATAAAAAAGAAACCAAAAGAGAAACAACATATAGAGCTCCGCCAAAAAATAGCTCCAGAACCGCCAGATGACAGCCACATCGCAGCCAAAAAATAGCATCACAACAACCCGTTACTTGATGGCTCTATCAATCTTGGTCTTAATAGCCTGCAGTGACATGAAGAAGGCAATGGAAGTGGCCTGAGAGGAGTCTTGCATATCTTCTTGGGAAATTGCAATATCCCTTTTCTCTTTAGGACCCCAAATGTCCTCATTAACCCCACTTAAACTGCAGACACTATGGACATGTTGTTCAATGAAATTATAAATGCTTTTGAGGGCAGACAATATGCAGTCATTGCAGCTTTTAGCATTCCCCAATCTACCATCTAAGGACTGTAGCTTCTTGAAGACTTCAGCAATAACCCCCTCTTCCTCCTCAGTTTGAAGGATTCTTTTACCCTTAGCTCTTTCCATGTTTTTTATAGCCCCTTTGAGCTCTTGTATCTCCTTTTCTAATCTTTCCACCCTATCCAGCAATTCCTCCTCCTTGGGCTCCTCCACCGGCTTGCTAATATGCAGGAGGTTTTCAGCAAGTTCCAAGTCTTTGTGGCTCCTTAGGACCCATTGGGAAGTAGGGATTTTAGCTTTAAGGCTCTTGCTTTTCTTGCTAGAAATAATATCTTCATTCTTTCTTTTAAGCAGGGGGGAGTGGAAGCAGTGTGGGCAGGTGGAGGTATGGAGGAGGGAGGTGGGGTAGGATTCATGGGAGGGCAGCTGGAGCAGTGGTGGTGGATCAAGAGGATAAGTCCTCTGGTGCAAAGGGATAGCCCTAGAGTGGCTCTAACTTCCCTTATAGATTTCTCCAGAGAGTTAATTAAATAATGAGGAAAGATGATAATGTTATTTCTATGAAAGTGATTTAGAAATATCAGATGCTTTTGAGGTATAGTCACAAATCTTCCTTCAAGGGTAACATACCTAACCACCATTTTGGCCAGCTCAGCAAAAGGTTCAGGAATCGACGCCACCTTGATGCCAGCAGTCACAAACTCAAGATTTTCCCCCTCTTCTAGAAATTTCTTGGTCTCCACCCCCCTGTCCACCTTCTTATTGAAGAATTTGGTGCCTTCTAGGCTGAGGCCCATGATCTGAGTGATGAGCTCTTCTCGTGATTTCCATCTCCATGTTACTATATTTGACAATCCTATTCTTCCAACCCTGGGTGAATTTGATAGAAATGTCTTGGTCGAAGCCTTGGATCCTTTCAATGAAATTAGATAGGCCCCCGATTTGCAGGTAATCCCAAAGCTCCGTGTTCTCTTTCCACTCAGGATTGTGGGTTGGTTCAGTTTTGCAAGGCGGACCCCCCATGTTTCCTCTGCTTCTTTTCTGTTCTCAACGGTAAAAAAGCTACCAATGTGCGGGACAGGTAGAGCTTTGATTTTGATATTTGAATCTTTCCTTTCCGTGAAAGCTGAATTAATGATTATGCTACACTTGTTATTATTGCCCCGCTCCTCGGCTTTCCTCCTATGCCAAGAAATGATGACAGTCCATCCCGCACAGATCGCATCAGTCATCCATATCTTTTGTGATGTCATCATCATGTACTTGAGGATCCGCACATTAGCGTCCAAATGACAGCCATTAGTAATGATTTTCACTGCCATGTAGATCAATGATAATGGCTTTATTGACATGAGTGGGTAGAACATCCCCCCTAAACCAAGTTTGAAAGGAATTATTAACACCAAAGTTAGCCAAGCTGTCAGCTACCCTATTACCTTCCCAATAGGTGTGGGTGATTTGGACCTTTTCAAAGCTTTTGTATATTTCAATAGCTTCCTCAATATACTCCCTGATAGACCAATTTGAGGGGTGTTGCTTTTTATTCAAAAGATTGATAATATTTAGGGAATCACCTTCAATTATAATATTTGCAATATTGCAATCTCTAGCAAGTTTTATACCCCAAAGAGACGCCATGGATTTGGAATAATGATTAGTCTACCTACCCATTTTTCTAGAAAAAGTAGCAAAAAAACTAGCCTCTTTGATCCCTGATGATTCCCCTTCCTCCAGAGTCACCCGGATTGCCTTTTGAGGCCCCATCAAAATTTAACTTATGCCAATCAGTGGGAGGTTTAATCCATCTGATTGTGGTTCTGTCAGTACCATTGTTATTTCTATTGACAGTGGCAATATTCCATTCATCGGGATGCTTACTTCATTCTCGGGTAAAGACCATTTTTAGGGGTTTAAATCTAGCAATATTATCTTGCACAGCAATGATAATTTCCTTATATACTTTGTTACAAGCTTGTCTTTTGTTTCTGAAAATACTATCATTATGAGCCTTCCAAATTCTCCACATAGTGTGGGGTAGAACAAGTTGCCACAGTCTTTTCACCATGCAATGTTTAAATGGAGAGCCCCATTGCTCCCAAGCCTAAAGACAGGTAAGGGGAAAAATCCATCTCAGATTAAATTTAGCAAAAACAAGCTGCCAAATTTTGGAGGCAATCTCACAATGGAGGAATAAATGTTTTATATCTTCAGCCTCTTTTTGACACATGCAACATCTATTCAGCATGATGAATCCCCTCTTGATGAGATTGTCATTAGTTAGGATCTTGCCATTAATAATTAGCCACCAAAAGAAGTTCACTCTAGGGGTTAATTCCGTCATCCACAACTTATGCCACTTAATTTCACTTTCCATGGATACAAAGAAAGAATTATATCCTGATTTAACAGTGTATTCCCCATCGAAAGAATCTTTCCAGATGAGCTCATCCTTAAGGTTTTGATTACTTATATGGATTAGGGAAAGTTGATTATGGAGAGATGCAATCTCAGCCTGTATACTATCATTCTCCACTTTTAGCTGTTTCCATTTTCTTTTGTTTCCATCCCTCTCAATGTACCCCTGGATTTTGTGTCCATACTTTGTAATTAAGTTGTCTTTAATATGATCAAAAGCAGAAATCCAGTTAGAATCCATCCACTTATCAGTCCAGAAGTTTATGTTTTGTCCATCTCCAAGCTTCTAGCTACACCCTTGAGAGAGAATGTGTCTACTGCGTAGAAGGTTGTTCCAGAAAATAGAACCACTCGGAAGAGACTGATCATATATGAAGGAAATCTTGTTTTGGTTTGAAAGATATTTAATCTTAACCAGCTCTGTCCAAGGTCTGTGCTCTTTTATAAGCCTCCATCCTAATTTTGCACTAAGGGCAGTACTCATATGTTTGATATCTTTTATGTCTAACCCCCCTAGTCTCTTAGGTTTACAAACCTGTTCCCAAGCCACAAGGTGATATCTGAATCTGTCCTTAGTACCGTGCCATAGAAAGTGTTTTTGAATCTTCTCAATACTGTTCATCACTGTTGTAGGCATGCTGAACATTGACAGTATGTAAATAGGCAAGTTTTGAAGTGTGCTTTTAACCAAAAGGCACTTACCTGCACTTGAAAGGACTGCTCCTTTCCAGCCAGCCAACTTTCTTTGAAATCTCTTAATAAGATCATTCCATACCTCCACAGAAATCTTGCCAGTACTTAAAGGTAATCCTAAGTAAGTAGCTGGTAGAGAATTAATAGTGCATCCTAGAATATTAGCAATCTTTCTTTGCCTTTCCCTAGGAGTATTGAAGAAATAAATAGAGCTTTTGTCAAAATTAACTTTTTGTCCCGAGGCTTCCTCATAAAATCTGAGGACAGTTTTGATAGCCTTTGCCTCAATAATGGAAGCCATCAGGAGCAGCAAAGTGTCATCGAAGCAAACTGCTGATGAGAGGAGATCTGATTACCAGTAGTTGGAGGGAAGCCTTTTATCATGCCAATGTCAATAGCTTTGGAGATAGATCTACTTAAACTGTCAGCCATAATAATGAATAAAAGAGGGGAGATTGGGTCGCCTTGCCGAATACCTCTATTGCTGGCAAAAAAGCCCACAGGTTCTCCATTAACAACCACAGAGAATCTAGAGGTAGAGATACAAGAGTGAATGATTTTTCTGAATTTTCTTTGAAACCCAAACTTGGATAAGACCTCATCCATGAATCTCTAGGAGACTCTGTCGAAAGCTTTATGCATGTCCAGTTTGATGGCCATCCCCACCTTTTTACTTTTATCCATAGAATGTATAGTTTCATGAACCATGATAATTCCATCTTGGATAATTCTTCCCTAGATGAACCCACTCTGCTGTTGTGAAATGATCTCCATGAGAATAGGTTACATTCTAGTGGTGAGGATCTTTGTGAAAATCCTATAAATGACATTAACCAAACTGATAGGCCTGAAATATTTGAAGTCTTTTGCATCCAACTTTTTTGGGGCAAGCAAAATGTGTGTATTATTTAGTTCTTTAATGAGATTTCCCATTCTGTAAAATTCATTAACAACTTTCAAGAGATCTTCAGAGAAAATTTCCCAACATCTTTGGAAAAAGTTAGCCGAGAAGCCATCTGGACCTGGAGCCTTATCCCCTTCTAAAGCAAAAACAACCTTTTTTAATTCCTCAATGGTGACAGTTTTTGAAAGACTTTTAAATCTCTCAGAAGGTATTAGATTATTAGGAATGGAGTCTAAGAGGAAAGAGGCCACTTGTTCATTGTAGGAGTTATCTTCAGTGAGAAGGTTCTTGTAAAAATTAAGTGCCTCTATTTTGATATCCTCTGATCCTTAGTAATGTTTCCATTTCCTTTAGCAACCTCAGATATTCTGTTACAAGCTCTATGTTTGATGGCTGTCAAATGAAAAAAATTTGTATTTTTGTCTCCATCTTTAAGCCAAAGGGCTCTAGATTTCATTCTCCAAAAGGATTCTTCATGGCTGTTTATATTATGCAGATCTAAGAGGAGTTTTTTTTCCGCTGATGATCCTCTAGAGTCATACCTTTCATGGAAACATTTAGCTCAAGCTCTTCCAACTGTTACTTAATTTCTTTCTTCTTTTCAAAAATGTTTCCAAAGACCTCTTTATTCCAAATTCTAATCTTCTGTTTAACATTCTTCAACTTCTGAAGAATCCTGAATTGGGCCGTCCCTGTGCCTTCCCAAAACCACCATTCTTTAATTCTGCCCATAATGTCTTCATGTTCGAACCACATTTTCTCAAATTTGAAATTACCATGAAAAGGTTTTGTCCAATTGAAGAAGTTGAGGACAATTGGATTATGATCAGATCCCATTCTGGGGAGAGAAGAAAGATGGAAATTCTGGTCCAGAATCCAATTTGTAGAAATAAGAGCTCTGTCGAGTTTAACCTGAATTAAGTTCTCTCCTAACCTTCTGTTGGACCATGTAAATTGATTTCCATGAAGCTCTATGTCCATAAGATTAAGAGTCGAGATGAAGCCTGCAAATTCTTCCATACCAAGGGAGAATTCAGAACTTCCCCCAAACTTTTCTCCCAGTTCGAGGAGTATTGAAGTCTCCCATAACCAACTTGGTCATGCTTTTAACCTTGCTTCGGAACAAGGTTAACTCTTTCCATAGATTTCTTTTACCAAAGATGCAGATGATTGGGCGCAGATATTAGATAGAATCCAGCTATGATTATTTTTAAGGATTTTAAAAATAATAGCTAAATGATTCTCAGGTGGAGGATATTACCTTACCATCAACCATCTTTGTATCCCAAAAGGTTTCTAAGCCTCCGAAGCCCCTTGAGAGTCAATAGCAAGAAAGGCAAAGGCGTGTTCTCCAAAAATATCTTTTAAAATCTTCAACCGCTTTACTTTTTATTTTAGTTTCTGAATGAGAAGAATGTTGGGTTTGTTTTCCCTTTTAATTTCCTTAAGCATTATTCGCTTAGGCCCCCATTGAGGCCTCTGAAATTCCAAGAAATAACCTTCATTAAAAAAATTTGGAGATGCATTTGCCGGATGGTTCAGAATTCTCTGTGTACCATCTGCAATTTCTTTTTCAGTCTCTTTTTCTCTTGCTTCTCTCTTATATGGCCTGCCTTTTCTAAAGGTTACTCCAAAATTTGTAGTTCTTCTAGCAGTGACCCTTGTCATTCTCGAGGTGGAAGCTTCCCAGCTTCCAAGCTACTTTTTTTTTCACTATAGTGTGATTTCGGCTTTCTTCCGGCTTTTGAACCTCTTTTCTTTATTTTCACTAAGATGAATCCATCATTATCACAATCATTTTCCTTTCTAATGGGGCTAATTTCCCCATCCTCTTTTCTGTGGCGATGTCGCCTTCTTATCCATTTTAGCAGCCACTCCTCCACATATGTGTCCTCCTTCTCTTGGTTTAGATCTTGTGTAATGGATTCTAGATCCTCTTTGCCTTTTTCTTGTCTCATTTTTAGTTTCTCCGAGAGTTGTTGCTTAGCGGCTCTTGATGAGCATTGATTTTGTCTATCTCTTCTTCCATATATGAGAGAGAAATGTTAACTTTTTCATTTTCTTCATCAACCTCCATGCTCAACTTAACCGGATTTGGTGTCAAGATGTTCAATACTTATGTTTCACTTGGAATGTTTCGGCACGTAGGAATAGAGTTACTTCTATCCTTTCATTCCTTTAGAAACAGATAAGGTTAGGGCTAGGATGAATACATTGAATGTCGAGATGGTGTGCGCGCATTAGTAGAAAAGATCAGGTTGACTACGAAGAACTCCTCTTTGTCTTGGAAGGACTACCCGTAAATAAGAACACAAGACCACAAGATTTTGATTAGACGATAAATGAGGGAACTGCCTTGGGCCCAGGAAATATAAAACTTCCTTTTGAAGGTGGTCAGTTCCCCTGCTAATATGAATTAACACCAAAAACTATAAAATATCAATTAAATTGCTTCGTTGAGACGGGTAGGGGAAAGGCTGATTTCTGGTTTTGAGTCACAATAACCAATACCGGTTGCTGATAACCGATATCGGTATGGTCTAGGACCTGTAGGTTGGTTGTTTTATGGGGTGGTTGTGTCGTAGGGTAACGGTGTTGTTGGTAAGGCTGGTATATGAGTGATATTAGGTAATGAGATGGTGAGAGGTAAATGAATGATAGTTAGATGCAATGACACGTTGGGTAGTGGATCTAGGAATGGATTTATGGGGACTGTGATTCAAAAAGTCTAAGAAATGTTATTAAAGAGGACATGCAAGATGTAACTTACTGGTTATAGATGAAGATGCAGGTCCAGGAACTCTGATGACAAAGGCAGAACTTAGGTAAGATGGCTTGACACACGAAGATGAGAGATCTCCCTCCCGATGATGATCAGAGTATCACAGGTTTCTGGCTATTCCGTTGCAGTTTTGGGCTTGATCTCCTTTTGTTGCAACTCTTCTGGTTTCTTCACTCGTCTCTGCTTGGTCAAGTGAAGATCTGGATTCTCTTGATCGCTCCTAATGATCTCCCTTGCTCCCAAAAATCCTTCGTCCGTTGTTTTGGGTTTGGGAGCCCATTTACAGGGAGCCGATGGTGGTTACGTAACCGACGGCGGTCGAGTAGGAACCGGTATCGGTTAGGAAAAAGTAGGCTATTTTTAGTAAAATCACCCACTTTCCCTGCTTTTCTCCCGAGAGATTAGTTGCGGGCTTGGTCAAGTGACTAGAAGGTCGGTTTTGGGTGCGAGAAAGGGGTCATTAGTCATGGGTGTAGGTGTGGACCAAGTTATAGGTCTTAATTAGGTTAGTTTAGGGTTAGGACTAGGTCATGATGAGGTGGCAAAATGAGGTGGCAGGTAAGGTGATGTGGATTTATCAATTACAAGGTAATTAATAAATAATTGTGTAAGGTTTAGGTGATGAGGTTAGGTTGCGAAAGGAGGTGCGGGTCACAAGGGGTCGTAAGACACAAATTTGGTGTCTACATTAGCCCCTTATTGTCGTGTAGCTTGTTTTGTAAAGCTGCACAGACAATAATATGAAGTGGTTTCCCCTGTTAAGGGTATAGGTAATCCCCCTCAAATCTATCACGGATTGAGAGAACGTGAAATCAGGGATAGAGTTGATAAAGGATAAATGGTGTAGAGATGATGGTGAGAGAGTGGGGTAGGTCCAAGGAAGCAGACGCACGTTGAAATGCAATAGTGCGACTAGGGCACATGATTTGACGAGAAAACCAGCAATGCATAGGCAAAGGTCGATAGTTTATCCAAACAAGGGTGATATAATCCTGGTATCCAAGGCATAGGAAGTAGCTCCAGGGTATATAACAGGTAAGGTACAGGAACGTTTAGGCATGTTCGGCAGTACCAAATGGTTGGTTTGGTTGAGATAAACGTCACGGTCTAGGTCTAGGCAAAGTTGGTCGACAGATCAAGTCAAGGACCCTAATCATGCTAAAACACGAACAGGTGAGCTCGATTGAACAAAAAACTATATGATGGGTGGATAAAAGTGTATGTTGCTTGATGTTGGGTAAGGTATTGAAGTGGTACGGCCGTGGTTCGGGCCAAGTTGTTGGGTTGCGGCCTTGGGTCGGCCGGATGGGAAGGGTGAGGCCTTGGGTCGGGCCAAATGGGTAGGGTGAGGCCTTGGGTAGGGCCGGATGGGTAGGGTGAGGCCTTGGGTAGGGCCGGATGGGTAGGGTGAGGGCCGTAGGTCGGGCCAAATGGGTAGGGTGAGGCCTTGGGTCGGGCCAAATGGGTAGGGTGAGGCCTTGGGTAGGGCCGGATGGGTAGGGTGAGGGCCGTAGGTCGGGCCAAATGGGTAGGGTGAGGCCTCGGGTCGGGCCAAATGGGTAGGGTGAGGCCTTGGGTCGGGCCAAATGGGTAGGGTGAGGCCTTGGGTCGGGCCAAATGGTTGGTTGCGGCCTTGGGTCGGGCCGGTGAAGTCAAAAACGGCTAAAGAGTAATGGAGCGTATAGGCGATGTGGTAAATAGGCAATGTGGTGGGAAAGGGAGAGTAGTGAATAAGGGCAAAACCGATATCGGTTATCTATGACCGGTACCGGTTAGATAACCGACGTCGGTTCCTTAGGGCACGATTTGACCGGTATCGGTTCTATGTTAAAAACCTATAAAAAGAAAAATACGGCCGGTCATTGTCACTTTGTCAATTTGGAAACCAAATTAAGTTGTCTGAGGTGGAATATTGATATTGGTGTATTTGTTGGCTGAGGTAGCACTAGTTGAGTGGAGAAGTGAGGTGATTGGTGGGCCCGAGTGAGGAGGAGGCGTGTAGTTGATTGGTTGAGGACCCGAAGAGGACATTTGGAGCCATGGCACACGCCCGGGAGGAGCGGGGAGGAGCTGGACCAGCTGGACCACCACCACCCATCCCACCACGACGACGTGTCGTCGTACCGGTAGGTTCGAAACCCCATATTGTGTTCATTTTATTGCATTATGCTAAATTTGGGGTTTTGGGTAGGAATGTATTTTTTGATAAAATAATTAATAAATGGAAGTGATTTGAAAAAGGGAGAGGGTAGATAGGTTAAGTAGGCCAAGGCGGCAGGGTGGGTAGGTTTTTAGGGTATTTGGGTGGGTATGTGGGTAGAAAAATGTAAAAAAGTAGGTTGGGGGCCGCGCGGGGGCTCGGCTCCGGGTAATTACAGCGACCGATGTCGGTCTCTAAGCGACCGGCATCGGTCGCAAATTGTTAGGGCAGGGTGCTTTGTGTTTGACCGGCGTCGGTCGTATATCGGCCGGCGTCGGTTTTGTTTTTTGTTTTTTGTTTTGTTTTTGTGGTTTGGTTGTTTTTGTTTTTGTTTTTTTTTTTTTTTTTTTTTTGTTTTATGTGGTTTGGGTGTGTGGGCGGGGTTTGGGTTGTGTGGTTGAGTTGAGTTGGTGTTTTGGTATGATTGGGGTGGGATAGGGATGTTTGATATGATTTAGGTTGTGTCGGTTGTTGGATTTGGTTGTTTGGGTATCGTTTCGGTTTCGTGGTAGTATGATGTGGGTTGTTTGTTTGGGTGTGAAGAGGGAGGGGATATTGTAGAAGATAGGTGGGTAGAGGGGTGTGTTAGAGAGTCGGGGTGTGGTCGGGGGATAAAAGGGGTATAGAGGGTAAAGTAGATGTTGGGATAAAGAGTAGGGCTAAGGTTGTGGGTAGGTTTTGCAGGCACGTCGCCAGCTGACGATGGGGAAGGATGCCCCCACTATTGAGCCGGATGCGACCACATGTGTCTGCAGCACACTGGCTATCATGCGCGAGGTGGGACTCGGCGGAGTCTAGTGATACAGAGCGATCGACAGAGATCATAGTTTGATGGTTGCCCTCATCGAGAGATGGGATCCGGCGACCAATGTGTTCCATCTCCCGACTGGAGAGATGACCATCACATTGGAGGATGTGTATCGCATCCTTTGATTACCTATCGATGGAGAGGCTGTCTTTTAGGTGGATGCAGAGACAGCCATGGACAACATCCTATAGGTTTTTGGGGATGCAGCCGCGCTATTGACATATCACAGCGCGAGTATCGGGTATGGGGATATGTACCGTGCGCACCGACATGAGACACGGCTTGCCGTGTTGATGATGATCGGGATCACCTGCTTCGCCCTCCCAGACTCAGAGGGAGGCCGCTTTCCACGGGCACTGATGGGGGTGCTACATGAGATGGTGGAGGAGCACACATGTTATGCTTGGGCACAGTATATACAGTGCGATTATATAGAGAGCTGTGGGGCTATCGCCGGATGAGGCGATTTGGGATTTGTTCGACATTTTTGCTTCACTGTTGGGCATATGAGCACATCATATGCATTAGACCAGTAGGATTACCCCAGCAGCCAGGGCCACAGGTCATATATAGATACGGCTTTCAGAGGTGGTTGGGGGTCGTGGGTCAGCCACGAGCAGTGCTTGCAGGGCGAGACGTTACTTACTACAGGCATTTATTAGAGGGCCTGACAGTGGTAGATATTGTATGGAGACCATATAGAGGTCATCACCCCCATGGAGGAGCCCGAGGACAGTTGCAGTGGATCCAGTACACATTCTGGATAGCGGGACGGAGGCCGGGAGAGTATGAGAGGATACCCCTGGAGAGGGTACGTAGGCAGATGGGGCTACGACAGGATGAGCCCCCTCACTTCCCTCAGTACTGAGGGATGATGTAGAGGCCCCACTGCCTACACCACAGCCCGTGGATCCAGATTGGGTTGCTGAGAGGCCGGCAGATGACACTGTAGATGATGTTGGCTGTACGGGAGCATATATGGTTTGGTGGGCTGGTCAGAGAGCAGCGAGGGTAGCCACACCTGCACATGCCCAGAACTTGCGCGGTGATGGCGAGCGAGATCAGCTCGAGGGTCGAGTGCAGGCTATTACAGGGGGTAGGCGGCTCTGCACGATAGCACATATAGGTGTTTTATAGGGCGGCTAGCCCATGCTCAAGTATAGCAGTGCAGGCACCACCACCACCACAGCAGGGTGAAGCACGCCCCAGAGCACGTGCACAGTGCAGTACCACCACCAGAATGGCATAGCCACAACCCCCAGTAGCACAGTGTACAAGTATAGGTACCACAAACCACAGCACCACCAAAGCGCACCAAAGACATAAGCACGGGGGGCACTTGGTAGTAGGTGTCGAGGACCAGGCCCCAAGATACCTACGGTGGCTCGAGAGCGTTACATGGAGGCTAGAGCGGAGGCCCGATACTATCGGATATTCTTGATGGTACGGGCTGATTATCACCCTATGTGGCACATAGAGCGAGACCTCTCGGAGCCGAGAGGTCTCGGGGAGTGCGCCACACACTGGTGGGTCCATCACGGCAGGAGGCGAGAGGCGGGGCGGGACCAAAGCAGCGAGCAGGCGAGAGGAGGTGGAGAGAGCTGAGGGGTCCCTGCACTTTTTGTATATTAGACGTGGGCACCGATTCTGTGAACCGGTTGTGTTGATAGAGGCCTGCGTGCCTACATATTATTCATTTATTCATTCATTTATTTATTATACCGCTACTGCAGCCAGTAGGCTGTCAGAGATGAGTCTGAGTGCAGTTTTTTTTTGATATGAGAGACCGGCCTGCGAGCCGTGTTGAGGTTTTTGATGGTTATTGCGGCCTGCGCGCCGGCTTTGTTGTATTATGAGATCACAGAGGCCCCGATGCAGGGCACATTGTATATTTGAAACCTTGTATATATATAGATATGATGTTTTGATCCACATGCTGTGTTTAAAAATGCGTTAAATGTTTTGTCGATGGTTTGTGATATTTGATGTATGATGAGTTGGATTTACATGGTGTGATATATAAATGATGTTGACGTCTTTTGTTAATGAGATGCACATATATATGGATGACATGTTATATTATGAAATGTTGCATGTGTTGTTGCTGGTTTTGTGACATTGAATGTATGTATCTGATGAGTTGGATCCAAATGGTGTATAGATTGATAGTTTTTTGATATCCTTAGATGATGGCATGTTTGTTTTGGTAATGTAGATAGATGATATGGATGAAATCGTAATGAGAAGTGGATTGGATGGACAAATATGGATAATGGTGTTATTATGCAGGAAAAAGAGGCGGGCGCGACAAAAATTAGGTAGAAAATGAAGAAAAGAACTATGTTTCCAAAAGGCAGGTGTATAACCGATATCGGTTATGTAACCGATGCCGGTAGTTAATAGACCGATATCGGTTATGTAACCGATACCGGTTATGTAGGTATAAGCTTTTCTTAAAATAGAAAAGCTAGGGTGGCAACTTAAGTTCTAATTTTGAGAGCCATGCAAGAAGTTAAATACGCGAATGCGACGCTTTTTGACGACTGAGACAGGTAATTGCATGAGAGATTTGAGTGATAAGGAGAAAAGAGACAGGGAAAGTGAATGTGATCTGAGATTGAGGAGGCAGAAAGGCAAATTTGAAAAGGGTGGTGAACATGGCAGAATGAGGAGAAGCATCCAGCAGGCAGGGACGAGAGGGAAGACAAGTGCCACCTCAAACTGCTGCAACCCAAGAGGTAAACGTTTTGGTTGTAATTTGGTGTTTGCATGTTTTGTAAATAGGAGGAGGGAGATTAAGTGGGTAGATATGATAAAGAAAACGTGATAGCAAGGGTTATAGGTGAGGTGAGTGTTATGGGGTAGGTAATCAGGGGTTTCGGGTATGTCTGTGTATACAGGGAGGAATAAACGATCAACTTATTATCGTAGGTGGTTGTTTAGGCAAGGTGTATGTAATTGATAAGTGACCGATATAGCGGTTAGGGATAACCGGTATCGATTCTTGAACCAAGATCTGTTATTTATAACCGATACCGGTTACTGGAGGAATTTCCAGAATGTGAGAAAAAAAAACCTTTAGGGATTCGATGGATTGAATGGTTATTTGTTGTTGTGACGTGTGCAGGCAGAGGCAGGGCCGAGGATGAATGATAGTGTACCAGCGCTGTTGTCACGAATCCGAGCGGATGTAACACCAGTTGAATGGACATTGATAAATCATTTGGGGTTAAGTGGAGTCCACTATTATTCACGAATCACACATAACCATGCTATGTTGCAGGCGTTGATTGAAAGATGGAATCCAGAGAAGAATACCTTCTATCTGCCAACAGGGGAGATGACAGTAACATTGGAAGATGTGTTCCGTATTTTGAGGCTCCCTATTACAGGAAAACCAGTATATCAGGCATTACCTAGCGTGGCGCGGGGAGCGATAACAACAGTATTTGGTCCATACGCACGAGATTTGACACAGCGAGGTTTGTCATTCACATATGGGATAATGTATGCAGCACACCCTGAGGAGACAAGGTTAGCAGTGATATTAATGATAGCGGTAGGGTATTATGCATTACCGAGGGCGGAAGGGGGAAGATTTCCAAAGGCATTGATGTGTGTTATTTGGGAGATGATAGAAAGGAACGTGACTTTTGCATGGGCACCTGCATATTTGGCGGAGTTATACAGGGGTTTATGGGCTTGTAGGTGAAATCACAGGATGACACTGGATTGTTCATACTTATTACACTGTTGGGCCTATGAGCACATTGTTTGTGTGCGACCAATAGGCCGACCCATCCAGTCAGGAGAGACCGGAGTACAGAGGTTGGGATTCAGACGATGGGTCCAGACAGAACAAGAGGCAAGATCCCAGGCCGTGACGGGTGACATTGAGTATTACAGGCAGGTATGGGAGAGGGTGACGATTGCGGATATCTGTTGGAGGCCTTACGGGAACTATATGGTAACAGAGAACATAGCTGAGGAGTTGAGGGGTGTAGAGCGATTGAGGTGGATCGCAGGGCACAGACCAGGTGAGTATGAGAGGATTCCTCTAGATCGCGTGCGGCGACAATTCAGATTTGTGCAGGATATACCCCTGGCTTATAGACCATATATGAGGATCGACGCCGAGGCAGCATTCTCACCTCCCCGGCCAACACCTCCAGAAGGGCCAGAGGAGATAGCAGCCGATCGCAGGGTAATGGATGCAGGAACGACAGAGGCCTATAGGTTATGGTGGGTAGCAGAGCTGCGAGGTGTACGTGATCGCCCTGACATAGCTGTGATTACAGCGGAGAGAGATCATCTGCAGAGTTTAGTTCATCAGCTCCAAACGCAGATGAATGAGACAAGAGGATTGTTAGCGGTTGCGGAGTCACGAGCAGAGAGACTAGAGGCTGGATTCCTCCATGCGAGAGGGCGTATTCATATGTTACAGGAGAGATTGGCAGATCAGTGGGCGGTACCAATAGCCGCGGTACCTTTGAGGACGGAGAGGCCCGGCGAGAGGCGTCGACGATCACGATCATCTCCTGGGTCGGGATGAATCGTGAGGGTCTAAGTAAATGTTATAGAGGTATAAGAATAAATAAGGATGCCGACCTGCGTGTCGATGATAGAGAAGATGTATTTGTTTAACATCTAAATAAGACTGAATATGTATGTTGATTTGAGTTATGATAATAATAAGAATGTTTGCGTTGTGATTTTTGGTGTTTTGAAAAAGGATAAAGAGGAATGTGATTAAATAGAAATACACAAAAATATTTATATTTACCACACATGATAAGTTATGGTAGGGGATGGTCGAGCTAACCTTGGGAGACCCCATGTCTCCGAAGTGCTGCCTACATAGCCCATTGCACAAAGCAAGGAGGGGCCTCAGACCGATGTAGTTCTCCCTTAGGACCAGGGAGAGGTGAATTTAGGCAATTTGGTACGGTTCAGGCAATTGGTTGGTTGGTAAAAATATTGATATTAATATTGGTAAGGTAAGGTTGAGGGTGTTGGTAACGAATTGGTAATGTTGTAAAAGGTATAAGGGAAGTGAAAGTTAGCCTACCCAAGTAGAAGGGAACCATGTCCTGATTAAAATCAACACACAATCCTAGATGCGAGGCAAAGCGGAAAGAGTGCTCCGTAGGTGAAAAGAGCTAAACAAACCACACAACGTAGAACGAGCTTGAAGCCCTAGGTACCGTGCATAGACGAGAAGTCAATAGGTGAAAAGAGTTGTAAGATCACAATATATCGGGTGTACGTCACGTCCCTTGAGTTGAAACAAATGGTGAGGCGAGGTGGATGGTATAGCTGAGGTATGGAGAACTTATTACAAAGTGAGTGTTCTGACGAAAGAGAACCTACCCTAAATAGACAAGTCCATGACTCAAAAGTTCTTTTGAATGAGGCTTTTATTTTACTGAATGTAGACTGATCGATGCGGGAAGTCTACAAGGGATATTGATTGTATTATACTTGAGGTCTTCACGAAGCTGATCAATGCGAGAAGCTTCTGATAAAGGCTGACTGTGTATAGCTGTCCTTCGAGGGAGCAGTCTATTTATAGTAGCAGATATGATTTTAGTGCATAGCTGTCCTTCGGGGGAGCAGTCTATATATAATAGCAGCAATAGTTTGGCATATAGCTGTCCTTCGAGGGAGCAGTCTATATATAATTTAGATAGCTAGATGTTCTTTTGGCGTGAAGCATCTAGTTTGGTAGGAAGTTTGACTCAAGAAAATCCCATAAGAAGGTGTTATTTTAATACTTTGAAGTCATGGACTAGACTAAAAAGGGGAAGGCATCGTTAAGGGGAGGTGAGAAGTGAGCTTGATTTTATTTGGAGATGTAGGAAACAAAGTGTATGTAGCGGTAAATGAGCTCAAGGGACGAGCAGTAGGTAGATAAGAAGTGATGTAACACTAAATTCAACAGTAGAATGGTCGAAGATGCAAGGCATTAAGGGGTTCAGGCTCAGGCTTACCATTAAGCGAAGCTAAACGATAAGTACCTGATCCATAAGTGTGAGTGATTATATAAGGCCCAATCTAATTAGGAGCAAATTTTCCACATTTGCTCTTTTCCAGTTTGGTTACATGTTGATTCTCTTTGAGGACAAGATCACCAACTTTAAAGGTACGCTCATGAAGTCGCTTATCATAAGCACGCTTGATGCGTTTTTGATAGATTTGAAGGTGATCGAGAGCTGTAAGACGACGTTCGTCAAGAAGCTCCAATTGGGCTAACCGCTCTTGGCGGAAATCATCGTTGGTGAGAATATCCTGAAGAGATATCCTGAGGGAGGGTATTTGTATTTCGAGAGGCAAGACAGCCTCGGTACCATATACCAAAGAAAAAGGTGTAGCATTAGTAGAGGTACGAATGCTAGTACGATAAGCCCAAAGGGCAAAGGGGATGTGATCGTGCAAATTTCTTCCAGACTCATTGACAACTTTCATGAGGATTTTGGTTAGGGTTTTATTAGAGGATTCACTTGTCCATTTGCTTATGGATAGTAGGGTGATGAGAAGTGAGTTTGATACCAAAGTTGTCATGAAAGGTCCCGTAACAACTTGTTTTGAAAGATTTTCCATTATCTCATTATCGGTGATGAGGAACACCGAAACGACAGATAATGTGGTGGTTAATGAACTCTACAATTTTTTCTTTTTTAGTTGAAATGAGTGGAATGGCCTCCACCCATTTTGTGTAATATTCGGTTGCTGTGATAATCCATCGGTGACGTTGCGAAGAGGATGGATGAATCTCACCAATAAGGTCTAAACCCCATTGTGAGAAAGGCCAAAGATCTCGGGCGACCTGTAGCGGGTGGCTAGGAGTATGTTGAAGGTTGGCATGTTGTTGACACATAACACAATGCTTAACATATTCATAGCAATCGTTATTGAGAGTAGGCCAATAATAACCTAGGCGGAGGATTCGTTTGGCCACGGCAAGGCCGCTAAAATGTCCGCCACAAATACCGTCATGGACTTGTTGGATGGTATGGGTGACCTCCGCACCAGTGAGACATCGAAGGAGGATGCCATCAAAGCCACGTTTATAAAGGAGTCCCCCCATAACAACATAACGAGAAACGCGTTTAAGAAACGCGCGTTTGCCGGTACTAGTAAGGTCAGATGGGAGAACAGAGGTTGTAAGGTAGTCGTGAAATTGGTGATACCAGGTATCCTGCGAATTAACAGACACATTATTTATCGTACAAACAACCGAGGCTGAATAAGATGGGGCAAAGAGTTGTTGGACCAAGATGAAAATGTCAGAGTCAGTTGATGAAGCTGGAATTTGCGAGGCTAAGCAAGCCATAGTATCCACAAATTTGTTAGTGGAGCGGGGAATGGTTTGGATAGAATAGCGAGTAAATAAGGCTAGAAGTGAATCCACGTAGTGTTTGTACTTTTGAAGTTCCTCATTTTTGCATTGGTAGATGCCCATAACTTGATTGACTACCAATTGAGAATCACCAAAAATATTGATAGATTTGATACCTAAGTGTAACGTAACTTGGAGACCCGAACAAGGGCCTTGTATTCCACTTTGTATTATTAGTGCAAGGAAATCGAGTCGAATGAGAGAGGCATAGGCTCGGCGTCGAGAGGAATGAGAACAATGCGGCTCCTCCACCATGCCTGCATTTGGATCCATCGAAGAAGAGGGTCATTGGATACGACTCCTCCCTGAGTGAAAGAGTGGCGATGAGTTCATCGGGGAATGTAAAATTGGTAAATTGTTCCCTGGTAAAGGGGCTTCCGTAAGTTGATCTGCGATGGTTTGTCCTTTGATTGATTTCTGGTGGACAAACTCAAGGTCGAGGTCGGCGAGGAGCATGAGCCATCTGGCGATGCGTTGGTTTAGATGAGGTTTGGCATACATGTAATGGATGGGGTCCGTGTTAGTGATGACAAAAGTTTTGTGATTCAGAAGGTAGTGTCGGAGTTTGGTAGCCACGAATGATAGGGCTAGGCATAACTTTTCTACATGTGTATACCTAGTCTCATAGTCCACCAAAGTACGACTTATATAATAAACGGCTTGTTCTCGATTCTCGAGTCACGATGTGCAAGCATGGCCCCTACAACGTGGTCAGTGGCGGAAAGGTAAAGGTAGAAAGGGTGGTCGTCTTGAGGTGGGATAAGCACGGGTGGCTGCAAGAGATAAGTTTTGAGAGCTTCAAAGGCTAGGTGGCACTCTTCGCTCCATTGAAAATCAATGTCCTTTTTAAGAAGGTGATGGAAAGGTTGACATCGATCCGAGAGTTGGGAGATGAAACGTCGGATAGATTGGAGCTTACCTTGTAAACTACGCAATTGTTTGAGATTGGTAGGTGGGGGCATTTCTAGGATAGCTTTGACTTTAGATGGGTCGACCTCAATGCCATGCAAAGAGACAATAAAGCCAAGAAGTTTTCCTGAAAGGACGCCAAAGACACATTTCTTTGGTTGAAGGCGGACAGAATATTGTAACAGGCGATCAAAAATAATGGTTAAAACATCGAGATGTTCACTACGATGTTTAGATTTTCCAAGAAGATCGTCGACGTAATCTTCAAGGATAGTGTGCATAATGTCATGAAAAATGTAGGTCATAGCCCCCTGATAGGTTGCACCAGCATTCTTAAGGCCAAATGGCATTACACGGTAATAGAAGGTTCCCCAAGGAGTTATGAAGGCAGTTTTATGTTGATCGGCGGGGGCAACCAAAATTTGGTTATATCCCGAGAAGCCATCCATGAGAGAGAGCATCTCATGGCCTGCGGTGAGATCAACAAGTTGGTCAATACTAGGTAAGGGGAAGTCATCCTTAGGGCAAGCGAGGTTGAGATCTCGAAATCCGTGCATATTCGAAGTCCCCCATCGCTTTAGTGACAGGTACGATGTTAGAAATCCATTGAGGATAGTCAATAGGCAGAATGAAGGAAACAGAAAGAAGTCGTTGAAGCTCCTCTTTGACCAAGAGGGCAATGCGTGGATGCATTTTTCTCAATTTCTGTTTAATTGGCTTGGAATCGGGTTTCAGTGTAATGTTATGGATGGCAATGTCAGGATCAATTCCTGGCATGTCAGCGTAGGACCAAGCGAAAGCTTGGTTGCGAGCACGGAGAAAGGTAGTAAAGGTGACTTGTTCTGATGTGTTAAGGGATTGTCCGATCTTCACAATGTGAGGATCCTCCTCCGTGTGGATGTTGATTTCTATAGTAGATTCGTTCAGCATGGTTTGAGTTTCAGATGGTAAGGCGCGTTGAATATAAGAGTCATCCGCGCCAAGGTAAGTGAGGATGGAGTCATCATCCTGACACTCAACAACGTTAATTGAAGGTGAGTCCTCTTCAATCATGTCTGGATACAGAAGGGGGATAGAAGAGGGGTCCTCATTATCACGTTGATAAGTGAGAGGACCTAGGAAGATAGCATTTATGAAAAAAAAAAGTTAGGAGGGATAGATTCGGGATCTATCGACTCTGTGGGTGACGAAGGAAAAATGGGTGATGATGGTTCGGTAGGGGTGACGTCGTTGTCTTCTAGAAGACAACTGACACGAGGTTCCTTCGGTGTAAGTGTTCCCGAAATCCGAGGCCACTACGATCATTGTGCTTACGTGTAGTTACGGGGATGATTGTATGTCGGCCTTGTTCATAAAGACCAAAACCAAAGCCTTTCCAAGCACAGTGAGTCAAGAAGGTGAGGGCGAAACAACGATTTGTCAAGTATTGAAAATCAGATTGGAAAGGAACCACACCAAGAGGGGGCTCAGGGGCAATAGAAGATGCGTCGACACCCCCATATGTTAGGTTAGTGCAGCAGTGAGGTGGTCCGTAGGGGATTACTTCCCCCACACGATGGTCATAGGTAGGATGTGCATGTACCTGTCCGTACTCCTGTGGGGTATGGAAAGAGCTAACGTTATATAGGCGATACTCCCCCAGCATAAGGCGTTGAAAAACATCTACTAAGGGGTCTGCGGTTGGGATATTAGCTACAGGAAGGGAAGTGGTTTTTGCGACAGTGGTTTCATTTGAAGGTGTAGGTGCGGTTGAGGTGGATGGTTGAGGCACATTTGAAGAGGATGGTTGGGTTGAATGAATGGGTGTCTTGATTGGTACAAGCACATCATTAGGGCGGTATATCATATTGCAGGTTTTAAAGGGGGGAGGATCAGCTTTTACGGTGTAGGACTTCCCCTCGTATTCAAATTTTATGCATCTATGTAAGGTTGAGGGAACGCATCCCATAGCCCGGATCCAAGGGTGACCTAGCAATATATTGTATTGAAACTCTCCCTCAAGGACATAGAAGAGTTCGGGTAAAGTACGTGGTCCTACACGAATGTTAAGAATCACGGTGCCTAAGGTAGAGGTAATAGCGTCATTGAATGACCGCAACATGATGGGATTGGCACACATGTAGCTAGAAGGGATATTCATTTGTTGGAAGGCTTTTGAAGAGATGATGTTTAGGCTAGCGCCCCCGTCAATCATAACATGATGTACCCGAATGTCCCGGACGTAAGCTGAGATGAAAAGGGCAGGGTCAGGATCTTCTGTACCAAAGTCAACAATTTCATCTTTGGAGAAACTGATCATGCAGCTTGTTGTGTACAAGAGATAGAAGTGGTTGGGGCGGTGGGTTGTTTGGTGAGAGAAGCAATGTGATTGGGTGTAGAATGGAGGTAACAGGCAGGGTTTCATTAGGTAAGACCTCGATCCCTTGAAGAATTTCCACGAGAGCTTGTCGATGAGATTCAGAAGTCTGAATGAGATCATATAGTGTCATTTTACGGGTGATTGGTGAAGTCGTTTGATCATGGCTCGATGGGTAACTCCATTGGAGACGGGGTAAGCGGGTCCACGAATAACCTCTTTGGGTGGTGGTGCAATCGGGATGGTGGAAGAAGAAAGAGAGGACGCAGCTTGTTGCTAACTTTCGCTTTCTCGTTGTTTTTCTCGTGCTCGAGTAGCAACACTAATCATATTAATCTCGTAGACCTTAGATGAGGAAGATGGTTGTGATAAATCATGGTCTTCAAGAGGTGGGGTTATAATAATGATAGATCTTGGTGAGGGCGGGGGATAGATGGTATAGGAGAGGGAATTGAAGCTAAAGGTCTCTCCCTTCGTAAGTTGTCTTTCTTAACCTTTCTATCTGGGAGAGGTGACTGACGAAGGATGGTTTTTAAAGCTTTGCATCCCTCCACATCATGTCCTGGTGTGCGGTGATAAGCGCAGATTTTAGACTCATCATAACCTATAGGTCGAGGTTTAGACGGGTCATAAGGTCTAAGTGGGGGTAGGGAAATGGTCGCATTCTCTACCAACATAGCAAGGATTTTGGCGTAAGATCCTTTGAGTGGGTCAAAATCGGAGGAGGATGAGGGTATTGGTTGTGCGGGTTTTGGTAATGTTTGGGTGTGGTTGGTTCATACGGGCGGTGGTTTAGCCAAGGGGTGTTGACACGTGGTTTTCACTAAACGTGGTTTCTTTGGCGCAGGAGCTACGTTCAGCTGGTGAGATGATGAGGCTACAGATGACGTGGTAGCGGGGAACAACCACGGCGAAAGGGGAGTGATAGAAAATAAATCCTTTGATGATGGAGTTTGTTTAGGGTTGATGGGTGGACAGGATACGTGGGGTGACAACGTTGATATATCCTTTGATCTCTGTATGGGTGTAGGAGGCGTAGGTCATTTTGAAGAAAACACAGGAGGTATGATATATTGATGCAAGGTGGAGGGATGAGGTCCCAATATGGAAGGTAGGTGTGACGATGATGGTTTTGATTGTGATAGAGGCACGGATGGAGTTTGTCTCCTAAGTGGCGGGGCGGCTTTATTTTTGGATAAATCTAGTCACTTAGGCGGGTGTGTTAGGCTGGGTATTGGTGAGGTCCCAAGTGTAGGGGAAGATTTGGTTAGGTTAATAGAGGTGGATGAGATACTTGGTATAGATGTGGGGGATGGAGATGAGGACATAGGGATTTTGAGTTTCTGTAAACACTTAGGGTATATGGTAGAGGTGTCTGGATCGGTCACCTGCATTTGAGTAGAATAGGGGGTACTCAAACGTTCCCATAGGACTCGTCTATCTTCTGGAGAATGACAATCTTCAGGCATGAATTGTAAATTTGGTACGGAAGAAAGACGGGTTGTGATTCCAGTCCACTGTGGGTGTGATACAGGGGGTAGATGAGGCACTGTATCAATAGATGTTAAGAGATCGACTGGTTGTTGAAAAGATTTAGGTGATGAAGAACTAATAGGCAGGAGGGCATGTTTGAGAGGGTCTGTTATGGTTAAAGAATTCGGTGATGTCGGTGCGAGAGATTGCTCGTCTAAGGATGACAAAAGGAGTGGCGAGCCTTCCTCTTGTGCAGCAAGAGCGGGAGGAGGAGACGTTTGGGAAATAGATAAGCTAGATAACATCCATTCGCAGTCTTGTAGGGATGTGGTATAAGAAGACTCATCGATGAGAAGAGAAGTCTGGGTAGTTAACTCCTTTATGGGTAAAGGAATGTTTTCGCTTTGGCTTGATGGTGGTGAAGGAGGTTCGGACTCCTGTGTCAGTGAAGAGGCTTGATTCAAAATTTTCTCGATAGAGGCTTTTTGCTGGGAGTCGAAGACTGCATGGATCTCATGAACACTTTCCTCGGCTAAGATATCCTGGTTGACATTACTGTTAGAAGAGTGATTCGGGAATGGTTTGTTGAAGATTTTCAGATTTCGGTTGGCAGGGGCATTAGGGTTATCGAGGGTTATATCACCTGCGTCAACCATTTCCTGCACTATGTTTTTCAACATTTTGCAGTTTTCATGACTATGTCCTTTTACGCGGTGAAAGTTACAGAAGTCATTTTCTTTGTACCAGGAAGGTATAGCGCGGGTAGAATCAAACCCGGAGTGGGGTTTAATAGGAGGCAAGGTGATAGCTCCGGCTTTGAGCAATTTTTCCAAGATGACACCATAAGTTTCTCCCAAGGGAGTGTAATTGATGGGCTCGGCTTTGTACTTATAGGTGGTTTTTGGTGGGGTATTAGACGGTGTTTGAGATTTGACCATCACCGCGTGGACAACTCCTTTTGATTTTGAAGAAGTGGATGTGTGAGGAGGGTGGTGTTTGGCTTATTGGTAGAATCTGGAGTTCGGAAATTGGGGTTTTTGTTGCGCAACCGCAATTTCTCTTCTTCTAAGGCTCGAATTTCTAGTTTCCGAGCCATGGTAAAGGCCTCATCAAATGTGCGGAAAGTTTGAATTTGAAGAGTAGGAGAAATGTGCTTAGCACATGCCCGCGTAAAAAGTTCGATAAGTTCAGCCTGAGGCAAGGCATATGTAAGTTGGTTGATAAGGCCCCGCCATCGTCCAACGAAATCTGCGATAGATTCGTCTTCGAATTGTCGGATGGCATAAAGGTCGGTGATAGATACTTTCTTGGCAATGTTAATGGAGAAATGATCCAAGAAAGATTGGGCTAGTTGGTTAAAAGAGAAGATTGAGTGGGTTAAAGTGCTTTGTACCACTCAAGGTGGGTCCCGATAAGGACATGGGAAAGGTGCGGAGTAACAAGGCATCATCATGAGCAATCAAATAACAAGCATGTCTAAATGATCGCAAGTGTTGTTGAGGGTCCTCTTACTTATTAAAATGGGTAAATTTTGTAATTCCCATTGAGGAGGATATGAATGAAGGGGACGAGAAGGGTGAATAGGCTCCCAAAAAACTTGCTCGTATGTCAAGGCGCTACGACCTCCTGAAACAAGCCTCCAGTTATGCATTTTGTCCATCATTTGTTTGATGAAATCTATGGTTGGATGAGATGAGGGGTGCGGTTGTGGTAAACGGAGGCAAATTGGGCCAAGGGCCTCCGCTTTGGACAATGGTGGGGTTAAGTGTTGATAAGGTATGGAGGATGAATATGTTGAGGCGACCCAAATAGGGATGTCCCATATAGGATGTTGAGGTCACTGGATACGTGTATGGGAATGAAAAGGTAGGTGGAGCTTGAGAAGGAAAGCCCAGTGTGGATAGGTGGCAGAGAGCAAGTCATGAACGGAGTGGTCTGCAAGAGAGATGAGGTAGGGGCAGTCGGTGGTAGTGATATGTGGGGTCCAAGATTAACCAAAGGAAAGCTAATCTGTGTCGTATGAACCTCTGAAGCCATCGGATTGGGAGACGGGGCTAAAGATGCGGGAAGCAAGGCGGTATCATCAGGCGGAGTGGGAGCTAAATGAGCAGCTATACTAATAGGCATACCAACAAGGAGCTGACCATCGGGCGTACGGTCAGGGGTATGAGACAAATAGTATTGTACAGCACTAGGATTAGCATCCAGAAACTTGGCAAATTCTTTATCTCCCACAGGAATTTTAGGAACCTCGCTGGTATCCGTAGGATTCCCCACAGAATGTGAAGGGGGTGATTCAGGCAAAGAAATAGAGCAAGCATGTGAAACCATGGCGGCGGCTTGCTTTCGAGTGATAACAACCATGGACAGGAGTTCACGAGGGTTTCAATCTGTTAGGAACGAAACAAACTCGGGCTAGGTAAAATTGGTAGGTTCTTTGGTTTGTCGGAATTGGAAAAGACAAGAATCGATATCGGTCTAATGTAACCGATGTCGGTTATACTATAGCCGACGTCGGTCAAGTAACCGATGTCGGTGTAAGAAGCCTGGGCTAACAAGATATAAAAGGCTGCTAATTTGATTTTTAACAATGTTTAGTATACTTGTCCAATTATTGATCACAGAAGACAGAGTATGAGAAAGAAAACAGAACTAAAAACAAGCAAGATGCACACGTAAATCCAGAGACTAACCCTAGGGTTAATTTTAATTATTGTGGGCTTATGCCTTTAGACGCGGAATGATGTCAATCCTAAATAAAGGACTTAGGGGAAATTTCAAGTTGTTTTGGCTCATAAGGTTACCTCAATCGGGCGGAGGAATACCGCGGAAAAAAGGGGGGATGTTTGAGCTGTTGTGTTAATTGTGAAGTGATTCGGTATGTGTTGTGCAGTGAAAGTAAGATTAATTTCTTGTCAATACCGTGGATATCACCCCCACGTGTACGACACATTAAATCTACGTTCACTAGAACTGAAAACAGCAAGCAGGAATGCAATGCACGTGTTTTAAACCCAAATTGAAAATTATGTTCGATGAAGCAAAAGAGATGACTTTAACTAATGCGAAACTAGGAAAGCAAGAAAAATTCTTTTACCAAAATAATAAAAAGCCTTGTGAATATATTTAGAAGAATAAAACAGCAAGTATGCTCCCTATATGAAAGCAAGCAAGAAAGAAAGAAACCCAAAATGGGTCCCACCGGGCGTGCCAAAATGTTTCACTCGGAATGTTTCGGCTTCTGGGAATAGAGTTACTTCTATCCTTTCATTCCTTTTAGAAACAGATAAGGTTAGGGCTAGGAGGAATACCTGTTGAATGTCGAGATGGTGTGCGCGTACCGTAGAGAAAGATCAGGTTGACTGCGAAGAACTCCTTTTTGTCTTGGAAGGACTACCTGCAAATAAGAACACAAGACCACAAGATTTTGATTAGACGATAAATGAGGGAACTGCCTTGGGCCCAGGAAATATAAAACTTCCTTTCGAAGGTGGTCAGTTCCCCTGCTAATATGAATTAACACCAAAAACTGTAAAATATCAATTAAATTGCTTCGTTGAGACGGGTAGGGGAAAGGCTGATTTCTAGTTTTGAGTCACAATAACCGATACCGGTTGCTGATAACCGATATCGGTATGGTCTAGGACCTGTAGGTTGGTTGTTTTATGGGGTGGTTGTGTCGTAGGGTAACGGTGTTGTTGGTAAGGCTGGTATATGAGTGATATTAGGTAATGAGATGGTGAGAGGTAAATGAATGATAGTTAGATGCAATGACACGTTGGGTAGTGGATCTAGGAATGGATTTATGGGGACTGTGATTCAAAAAGTCTAAGAAATGTTATTAAAGAGGACATGCAAGATGTAACTTACTGGTTATTGACGAAGATGCAGGTCCAGGAACTCTGATGACAAAGGCAGAACTTAGGTAAGATGGCTTGACACACAGAAGATGAGAGATCTCCCTCCCGATGATCAGCTGAGTATCACAGGTTTCTGGCTATTCCGTTGCAGTTTTGGGCTTGATCTCCTTTTGTTGCAACTCTTCTGGTTTCTTCACTCATCTCTGCTTGGTCAAGTGAAGATCTGGATTCTCTTGATCGCTCCTAATGATCTCCCTTGCTCCCAAAAATCCTTCGTCCGTTGTTTTTGGTTTGGGGAGCCCATTTACAGGGAGCCGATGGCGGTTACGTAACCGACGGCGGTCGAGTAGGAACCGGTATCGGTTAGGAAAAAGCAGGCTATTTTTAGTAAAATCACCCACTTTCCCCTTTTTTTCTCCGAGAGATTAGTTGTGGGCTTGGTCAAGTGACTAGAAGGTCGGTTTTGGGTGCGAGAAAGGGGTCATTAGTCATGGGTGTAGGTGTGGACCAAGTTATAGGTCTTAATTAGGTTAGTTTAGGGTTAGGACTAGGTCATGATGAGGTGGCAAAATGAGGTGGCAGGTAAGGTGATGTGGATTTATCAATTACAAGGTAATTAATAAATAATTGTGTAAGGTTTAGGTGATGAGGTTAGGTTGCGAAAGGAGGTGCGGGTCACAAGGGGTTGTAAGACACAAATTTGGTGTCTACAACTCGAATCCACTAACAACTCCCTTTTGTTTTCTTCCTCATTCACACCCAGTCTATTTCTTGTTGAGTCTCAATCGGTTTCTTAGGTTTCAAAGTTTTTGAAAACTGGTGGTCTCTTCACCTTAAATCCTTTTTCCTTTTTTTTTTTAACTTGGAATGCCTCTCCAAACACCTATTTCCAGTAGCTGGTTCCGATATCTTCTCTTTATCCGACTTTTCTCTCTGATTTTGTCTTTGATCTTCAGAGAATATCCGAAAGCTTCTAGATTTTGAATCGAATGTTCAGGGACATTTCCTGACAAAATGCCCTAATCTGTGACATTTACTACACCTTAGTTGGAAAGCTTCATATTCTATTTGCTGATTCCATATTCCAAATTTGGATTGTAGAACAATGTGATCGGGAAGCTCCTGATCCATTTCAATGGAGACACAGAACCTAGCAAATGCTAACCTAGACCTATTTCTCATGGGCCCATCCAGGCCAATGGGTGAACCAATTGATTTGGCAATGTGAAGGAGGATTTCATCATCCCATAGATGCAGAGGAAGCCCTGGGAGTCTACACCAGATGGGTATGGCATGAATATTCTCAACAAATGGATTGAATCCAGGATACCATTTTTTTAAAAATAGTCCCATATTACCCAGACACCAGGGACCACCCAACAAGACCGAGTCAACATCAGATTGGAGATTAAATCGGGCCAGAAAAAACCCTTTGCCATGGTGGTGATTATCAAATCCCCTTTTGGTTTCCATCTGTGAATGGCCCATTTTCTAATAGTGTCCACATTGGGTCGTGATCCCAAAAATTTGCCGACAAGGGCCAGATTGGTTTTCTCCAGAGCTCTTTGCAGACATCCATCAGGCACCTGTAAGTGGGTCACCCCTTCAGCATCTTTTGTACTTTTAAAATCACATGTAGGCTGAGGTCTCACATTTTTCTCCGTATCTATTTAATGTATGGAAAGAAAATTAAATAAAAAAATAATCATAAACGAATTTCAAATTCCTATAAAATATTTTCATACACCATGAAAAAATTCCTCATTAATCCCCTTGAAAATTCAATTCAAGTTGAAATATGTATTTTTTAGAAACATCATTACTACATTAGGCCCAATTTCTTCCCATTATTACCTTACACTCACCGATAATAAGTGATATAGTGATACATGTACAAAGGGATTTCCAAACTTTTAAACATATTGAACATAATTGACATAAAAATGAAGAAAATAATAACAAGTGTAAGGATATGTCTTGCAATGGATAGGGTTAATAGATATTATATCTTGTAAACAACATATTCATTGGGTATTTTAAAATAAGATAAAATATAACATTCCTACATGAATTATTTTATGAAAAGTAAATCCTTTTTGTACTAGTCCCTCAAAAAAATTGGGTGAAAAACATGGATACTTACCTTGAACATGTGATAGATTAGTTGTAAATTTTTTGTTATGGGATCTATATATATGATATTTTGACACTATTTAATAATAGAATTTTGATATTTCATAGAATTATATACTTGAAATGTTAATATTATAAAGGATAATTAGTTTGTTCAAGTTCAAATATAAAGGGAGATGTATGTGGGCCAAAGTGTGGAAAATAAAAACCTTTAAGATACTCCCATGGTGATGCAAGATCATCATAGGTGAATTTTATATCTTGCATAAATTTATATTTTTTTCTAAGTATAGGCATTATAAATAATGGTTAGGAAGACAAGGAAAAATGTGAGCATGGTGTACTACTTTGGAAACTAAGCATAAGTGCACAATAGCCTTGTGAAATAGTTTGATTACACAATACACACATGAATTATGTAAAGTGAGATAATACGTCACATACATGGTGTTAGAAAAGGATAGACATATAAGTTATGTGTCAAAGTATTATAAGATTTGTGATAAGGTTTTGAGTGTAATGAATTTGAAGAGTTGAAGAAAAATTATGTGCATATCCTTTTTGGTTAGTGCACATGACTAGAAAAAAATAAGAATTCCATCTTGAATGTATTTCATAAAGTAATATAACATAAGTGATAAACAATGAAACCTTTGAACATGTGCCATCATAATAAGTAAGGCCAACACATAGGATTATTTGAAAAAGTACCTGAAAAATCATAAAACAAACTTTCGATAAGGATTCCATGGATTGATCACCTCAATAACCAAATTTGACATTATGCAAGTGATTAGATATCTAGGCCATATGGAAATTCAAAAAATTAATGAAATAAATTTCAAAAGTGGATGAGTGTGAAATGAGAAATATTAATGGGAAATTTAATCCTATCAAGAAAACATAAGATGGGTCTTGGTTTCAACCTTTCCTTTACTGTCTCAAATGTTTGATCTTGCATCCTTCCAATAAAATTTCCCTCTTCCTTCAGCAGCTCCTCTAGTGGTGCGAAATATTGACATACCCCTTAAGGAATTTCTAGTAGAAAATTATATACCTAAGGAATCCATGCGGTCACACTTTATTTTTATTTGTTCATTCTTCTAACCCTAAGATGGTCAATACTTTTTCTAGATCAACCAACAGGCCTTCTTCACAAATTATCTAACCCAATAGTGTTCCAAATAGTGTTGCAAATATAAATTTCTTAATGTCAAAGGATATTCATACTATCATATACCATTCAAAAATTAGCATTAAGCAATCATATTCACCAACGCATAAAATTTCCATTCATCTAGGTATAATTGAAGAAACTTGTCAATAAAATCTTGGAATGCATGCACTACAATGTGAAAGAACATCATTGGTGTATTATTTAATCTAAAAGGCATGATTGTGTATACAAAACAACCCTAATTTGTTGTAAATGTTATCTTTTCTTGATCTTCACACACGATTCTCGACCTAAGGATAGCACGAGAAACCACTAGTAAAGGAATAGATCAACTATTTATTTTATGAATGGTGTTGGGAAAGGATCAATCATACATGAGGCATTAAACACCCTATAATCTACACAAAGCCTAATCCTTCCATCCTTATTGATGTTTATTACCATCAAGATTATCCATTGTTATTCTTTAATGGCCTTGATGATACCTAATTTTACCATCTTATCAATTTCATCCTTTACCTTAACACACATGTTGGGTCTCATTCGTAAGGGACTTTTTGAATTGGTCACTCACCATCCATAATTTTTATATTCATCTCCATGAGTGATGTATGGACACACTTTAATGCATGGTATACACTTGGAAACAAATCCAATAATTCATGTAATAATTCCACTATTTTTGTAACTTATTCCTCGAACCAACAGTCACCAATGACTACCTCCTTTAGTGCGTCCTCAATTCCAATGTTTGATTTCTTTTTTTTATCTACAAATGATATTTGTGTGCTTGTTCATCAACCATATCTAGGACTTTATGTCAAACTTTTGTGTGCTCTATGTTGAGATTCTCAATCTTATTATCATATATTAGGTATATAATCTTTCCACTCCCCTGTTTCTCTTCGGCATACTCTATAAGAATCTCATCGTGTTCAAGCTCTGTGTGACCATTCACATGCTCTTATGGGATAATTTCACCATACATTTTTGTCAATATTTCCTCTTTACTTGGACTATATTCTAGTGTGATGCACTTCATTTACTGTAATGATTCATGGAAATTAGGTTTAGTAGAAAAGTAATAAAATGTATGCATAAAACCTAAAGCTATGTCATGCCAACTCACCGTCTCTTGCTTCAATTTTAGATGTATATACCATACATTCATGCATCGTAATAGTGTATATTAGAACTTATGAACCCATAGAAATGGTGGTATTGTGTCATGAACTTGCAAGAAAGTTTTCTCATAGATTTGTATGTGATTATGAGGAGATGTATTCCCTAATAATCTAGTATTTGAAAAGTAAAATTATTCATGACAAACTATTTTAATAAAAAAACTCTTATTTTGTGTCATCTGAGGATATTACCCCTATGCGTAGCCCACTAATGAAATTTCATTCCCTTAAAGGATTATAAAAACATGTTCTCCCTATCTCCTTTATTACTCACTTGATCCTCCATTACGTGTAAGAAATAATCAAGATTATTCTCCCAAGTATACCTTAATAGTGTCACTCTTCCCAACCTCATGATTATCCATGGCATTATCACCTGATTTATTCTTCCATGAAACTTGATACCAACCATCTCATATGTTTTATGAGACTAATTATCACAAGCAATGTTGGTAGTGTCACTTAGTAGAATGTGCATCTCCCTAATTAATCACTTTGTCTCTTTTTCGTCTCTACATTTTTTTACCACGCAATGTCTCACATATATATCTATTTGATGTCTTCCCCATTTATAGGTAATTATAGGGTAAAATATTAGTACCATCATTTGGGATCATCACCCCTTCTTCCTCATTATCAAAGTTTATATACCACTTGTTAAAACATAGGTCTGCGTTATTTACATAACACCAAGTATGGCTTAGTAGTGCGGGGAAGTTATCTACTTATGTTAATTCTAAAACCTCAAAATCCCTCTAGAATTTGGCCCTTGTATATTGATGTTGGTGTCCTTCAAAACCCAAATGGGTATGGACCTTATTTTATTTTACATATACAACACATTAGAGGGTGGCTATAATGGGGGTCTTCTATTCTTTTCCAAGCACCTAGAGTAAGCACATTAACTTTTGTGCCTATATCAATCAAAATATTTCTTACCATCACACCATCAATAACCACATCCAAGGTGGTTTATTTTTCATACTTATGATTCTACGATGGTATATTTTCGTATAATATATGGCACTCCCTTTACTGTATCAATGTGTGTAACCTTGTCTCTTAACCATTCCCCTAACAGAGGTATGATATACTCCTACTTGAGCATCCCGCATACTTCCCCGAGATCATCAACATCCTCATCACATACCTTAGTATGCCTCACACACTCTCTATCTCATGTTTGTTCTTTTAGAGGCCCTGTATCTCCCATGTAGCTCTCTGATTAAGCCCATGGTCTCCTAAAATACCTCCTTCTAGCATCCCATATATGGATACTTCATTGGATGAACAACCTCTTCTTATCTAATTAATGGATTTATTCTATTATTCTCTCATGCGTGTATAGTAACCAATAATGGTTGGTGTTCAACCTCATCCACAGTCTTAGGCTACCACTTCCCTTACTTAGCATGTTTAACATGAACCATTTTTGTGCCCTTATCCTTCTTATTCTTGCACATGTGTGTATATAAATATGGGAAATCCTAAACTTTTTACCTCTTACCATAATATGCACAAATCTGATTCCTAAGACATTCAAACCGGTAATGGTATGGTGACCCAAAATGTAGCATGTCCCTCAACTAAATCTACCTCCGTGATCACCACTTTATCTTCCATGGTATCCTCCTTGATAGCCTCTATTTTTATTATTAACCACACTATTATTATGTCCTTCCTACACCTCGAACTACTCTTTGCACTAGTTTAGCACAACCCCATTTCCTAAGAATCATGGATGTGATTGATCAACCGGTAATTTTTCATATCATGCATATGCATGTGAAAAATCTTACAATACATTAACACTTTCTTCTATGTGGTACGTTACAAAAGTGGATAGTCTCGAAATCATAGTTTTTATGGCATATCTCGTAAGTCGAGAGTAGTATGTGCATAATCTTGAGAAAATAGTTATCCTTCATGCACCCCTCTACAGCACAATTTGTGTACCAAAGTCCATTGCGGGTGTCATGTGCTGAGTTAACAAGTAAATTATCTAGTTATATATTCATAGCTATAATTTGAGATTTAAGGAAGGGGATCATCCCACTGTCAATGCTTCTGACTTCCTTTATCCACAACTCTGCCTCTAGAACTCCACGTGGATTTGTGAATATTTCATGTAATAGAACCCTTATGAATGGTGTCAATAATCCTCGGAAAAACCACTGCGTATGATGGATTTGGTGTATGTCATATTAAATCTTGGATAAAAATTATTAAAACACATGTCATACTCCCGACACTTTAATACAATCCTTTCTTAATGTCCTTGAGCATGTTAATGCACTACTACTTACATTCAGGATGTGAAACTCATCTCGAAAGGTTTTACGTATTGCATCATAGTTTGCTACCGCTTTATGTGGATCATAATTCATGTACCGAGATATGTGCATGCCCTTGTAATGTGGTCACAAACTAACATGACTTCTTGGATGAAGATGTGATTCCCTTCACTCTCTATAATAGTTCACACACATGCATGTGCTCTATTATGTATTCTACTCCTTGATACTATGATATATGGACAAACATATTGTTGTAAATTTGTGGTTACAGAGGAGAAATTTTTCCCGTACTAGGTTTGGACCTAGATTATTTCCATGTGGCGGGGGTCCCGAGCCTCTTGGTGGTGGTTGATATCCTACTAGTGGTATGGTCATCAAAATAGTCTACATACCCAAATTGGAACTGATTTGTGTTCTCATACTCTATGTTGTGTTCATACCTATAGTGCTTCTTCCTAAATATATCATGTCGGAAGTTTTTTCTTGTGTTATATTAATGACGTTACTCCCAAAAAAATTTATTTTTACTTAGTAATGCTTGATGAGAAACTAAATATTATTCCATATACGTGGCCCTTATTTGTCATGCCTCCTTCTTTGAAAATACTAAAGGACTACTCTTGTATCCTTCCTAACATGGAGATTCATGATTTCCTTCTTATTCCCCATCACCGTGATGATACTTTATAAAAATTCTGTGGATTCCAAACACTAAATATAAGGGATAGGGGTCTAGGGTGGGTTGGGTCATGCCAACGGTTCTTAATATTTCATCGTATTCACCATCATCATTTCGAGGGTCCTTCTATCACACTTCCCTAATATTTTAGGGACATGGTCCTACAATCTCTTTCCTTCCACAGTGTTCTCATCACTTCTTCCCATCCCCATTCCTCTCGGTCTAAGTGTCGCTTCAACTTCCCTCTTTCATGCATCATTATATCTACAAAGTCTCTCTTATCTAGTTTTATCTTCCACTTGGCCCAACTCCATCCTTCCAAATCCATTTCCTTGCCCATGTGCATGGTGGGGTTTTAGCTTACCATAGTTAGCTTCTCTAATTCGAAGCTTAACCATTAGAATATTGATAGGAAATAAGAGTGTGAGTAGATAATATCCTCTAGGCTCGTAAAGGAACTAAAATTTTTCCTCTTATGGATGTGAATACATCAAGATCACGTAATCCAATGTGTAATTCCTCAAGATGCCTTCTAACGAATGATCTATTTCATGTATATAAGTTTCATCCATATTAGAGAGTTCTTGTTTGTTATCCCGGCTCCACATGTAACTCCTTTCCAATCTGATCAATTTATCCCGAGATTATTTTTCTAACCATTCATACAATTCACTCAGAAAGAAAATGAAGAAGGTCTCATAAAATTCATCATACATTCTTTCCTTTACTAATTCATGTGGATTGAAACCACTTCTAATGGTGTACCTCTACGTAGATGCATCTTAGATGCCATGTACCCAACACTAAATATTCTCCAATGATAGTAGGAATGATATGTGCACGCCAAATCTTGATGATCAAAACTAAAAGAGGTCCTAAGAATTGAACCAAAATGTAGTATTAAAAGTTAACACCACTTAGCCAAGTGTGCTAAGACATCACTTAGAGAGAGGTCCATGTGCTAACCCAAAGTGTACACAACCTAGAAGGTCCCCCTTTGTTTAGATAATTCAAGATTTATAGCCAACATTTAATATCACACAACATAAGATAGAAGACATATAACATAATAAGAGATCAAAATCACTAAGTAGAAGGACCCATCTTGACATTTTTCGTCTTAGAATGGGTCTAGGTAGTATATATTTTAGGTGATCAACTTTTGCAATGAGTTTGGTTATATGATTGGGAAAATAGTAACATAGTTTGTGAAATGAAAAATCTACTACTAAACACACTTTCTCAACCTATGAATACTTTATCTCATGATCAATAAGTGTTCTACTAAAATAATAGATTGCTTGCTCTTGGCCTTGATATTTATGTTATTCTAGAAATGCTCCTACTCCATATTATGTAGAAGATTTGTAGAGAAACATTATTTTATTTGATATTGGTTCCATGAGAACCAAAGTGGAGTTGATAGATATTATTTAAATTTTACAAAAAAATAAATCTTTTTTCACATTCTTGGTTCTATAAAAATGGAAATCTTTTTCAATAGTGGATCTTTTGGTGTTTTATGGATGATTCTCTGGTCTAGTCCAGAAATCTTTAGCTTGATTAGCTATTATGTTTAATAATGATAGTTGTGTGATAATGTCTGGTGGGAGTGGAGAGGATCTAAACACTAATGTTCACAAACCAACATCAATGTTGGATTGATTTGTAGGCTCGTTGGGTTGTGGGACCTGGATCACAACCATAAGTTCATGGTTGTTGTGGACCTCCTATGGTCATGTGAAGAATCAATCCCTTCTTCGATCCCAGAGTATCCAATAATCATATGCCTTTTCGGCCTCTACGTTTAGAACTAGAAGTTGCATGATTTTCTCGGAGTACCTAACAGGTGTTCTGGAAACTTGGATACGTAAGCTAGTGTCTATATCAATGAGGAGGTCTCCTGCATCTGGTTGTGGGACTAGTGGATCACAACCGAATGTTTGCTCTCTTTCAGGTCCTTCTACAGTCATACGGATATCTATCAAGGCAATCTATAATTTGGCTGATTTGACCAGAACGTGTGTGCTTTGTCATCTTCTATGTTTAATCCTCTTAACTGTGTGCTGATTTCTTGTAGGTCTTGTTTGTTCGGAAGACCTGAATTCTAAGATTTTGGTCTATATCAGTTATTGCTGCAACAATATTTGGTTGAGGCATGATTGGCTCAAAAATGTATTCCCTGGGCTCTCTAGGTCCCGTGATTGTCATACAAGATCAATATAAGCCTAACTGAAATGAAATAAAAATAAATTATATGAAGATATATCTACAACATATATATATCCTCTTCTTTTTGTATTTTTTTATAGAATTTTAAATGGAATTGAAAGAACAACTAATCTAATATATTTAGAAAATGACAACTAATCTAATAACAAAATTAAAACAAACAAGGTAGCCCAGTGTAGCTACTTTCCTGTGCAGTTGTGAGTTTATCCTAAATAACTAGATAGTTGATTAACTTAATTGAAAGATTCTCGATCCTACCTCAGAAGTGAGGAATGAATCATAGTTTCTCAGAAACTATCAATCCCCACAGCTTCCCTGTAATATCGAGAATGAAACTTTAACTGAAATGAAATGTTTCACTACTCTATTTGATATATTTTAACTAGAACTTTGACAGATAAAACCTGGAATTTGCAGAACAGTGGTGAATCTAGTAGTGTATGACTTTGTCCCCTCAGAATGATCTCCTCATTCCTTCATGTTCACGTGAATCCAGAAGAGCGTGTATATGCTAGCATCAACAAAAAGGTATTTGAACAATGGCAGCTTTGGATATAGACCGAATATAATGCGAGTAGGAGAGGGACAACGCAAGAGATAGAGCTTGGCATATGCAATTCCTAGCGGGATTTATTGCGGGAATACAACACAAGAGTACCGAGAGATTCTAGAATCCACCTTCTATGAAGAACACAACCTGCAACTCTAATGGATGCAATCTATAACTGACACTACTCTACTCTAAACTAATTTGTATGAACAACTATGAACAAGACTGAAGCAAGAAGATTGAATGGCTTCTGAAAAGCAAAGGAAAAACTAGCATGGATGCAAACATGAAAACAAAATGAACTCTAAGCAAGAATTGAGAGACTAAACAATGGAAAATGAGAAATTGAGAGGTAGTTTTGAGGGGCCATTTGCTTGAAAACAAGTTGGCTATTTATAGATTTCACATTCACCCAAAGGTGATTCCCATTAGAACTCTTTTACCATTAAACAATGGAGAAACACTATTCCAGGGGACATAAAACATTAATACAAGCTAAGGCGGTGGAGAAAAGCTAGTAAAAGTTGAAAATTTACGCAAGTCGTGATCAAAAGAACGTGTTGGAAAATGTGAAGGACCACCACCCCAGGGGGGGTTAGGAGGACCGCCTTGAGGGCCAGGCCACGCCGCCCTAAGGTGGCGGTTTCATCACTAAAGGGAAAAAAGCTAAGAAATGAAGGGTAGAGGAATAAAACAAAGCACAAGGAACATGAATAAAGCATTTGGGATGCTAACATATACTTTGTGAGATTTTCTGGATCCGAACACCTTGCGAGGTGACCTGTATCATCATTGGGGCATGTGTAACATCATTCTAGGTGGTACAATACCCTACAATTTTGGGTACGTACATATTGCCCCCTCGGAGAAGCATTTTAGCCATGAAGAGGCGTAAAATGGTGGGTCCGAGTATGGTGGTCCCAAAATGGGAAGTTAGAAATTATACCTGACACGCCTATGTGTCGAAATGTCACCATCCAAGTTCTTGCTACTACTGCAAAATGGAAAGAAGACTCAAGTGCAGATAGACAAAACAAATCAAAAATAAATACTAAATTAGTATGAGATGAGGACTTACCATTTGTGTGGGGATGAGAACTTACCTCCGTTGGCGCTCTAAACCTACGAAAGGGGCACTCAAAATGCGTCAAAACACTATATATATATATATATATATATATATATATATATATATATATATATAATGGGACCATTTTCCTATTCATTTGCATGTTTGATTTGATAGTTTTTGAGCTCTGGGACCCACGGTGATGGTTTTCAATGAGAGTATAGTCAAAACGTTCATATCGAGATAGCGATCATGCCTCCATGAGTAGATCCTCGACCCATGAGATCTCAGGTTAGTTCTTCTCGATTTAACATTTTTTGCACCCAATATGTAAAAATGATGAAAACTTTGTCATGGGGGGGTTATTTTTTTTAGAAATGTCAGTTTTAAATGTATCTCTTAGGGGGCGCCTAATGGGTAGGCTTTTGTTTTAGTCAAAATGGTCATTTTTTAGCATTTTTGAGCATTTTAGGGCATGTGACCCATTTTTAAACGGGACAGGACCACCACCCCCGAGAGGGGTGGTGGTTACACCGCCCACCTTCCAAGGTGGTGGTTATGGAACCGCCACCTTGCTCAGGGCGGTTCTCTTCAAAATGTTAAAACAACATTAATTTGAGTTTATTTTTGCATTTTAGTATTCTTACTTGCTTTAATGATTTTTTTAATGCAATTTTGATACTAACTTGCTCCTTTTTGCATGTTTTTGTGTGTTTTGCAGAAGAAGGAAGAGTACATCAGATGGAGAGAGAGAGAGAGAGAGAGAGTGATTGGCTTCCAGCAGTGCTAGATGCACTCTCTCAGGATGAGCAGGATACTCTTTAGAGGGCAGGTATATTGAGGATCGCACAGGTCCCCCACGTTACACCTGCCAGTCACATACTATGTGACTTATTTTCTTACTGGGATGCAGATCGAACACTTTCCGATTTCCAGGTGTCAGGGGTGAGTGGACTATCACCTTAGAGGATGTCTACCACATTTTGGGAGTCCCGATTATTGGGAGGAGACTTTCATTTGATACAACAGTATCCAGAGCTCAGGTGACACAGTGGGCCACCTATATGGGAGACGCAGTTGTCTCCACTAGTTCGAAGAAGGGGGTGAAGGTCCATTCTATTCCTGGCTTGCCCATCCCTCTGATCCATCAGGCCATTATGGGCATCCTTGCTTTGAGATTGATCGGAGACAAGGGAGGGGATACTTTACTCTACTTGTTGGGCCCCCATCATCACACAGATTGAGGCACATGGTCGATTTATGCCTGGGAGCCGATATACTTGGGACCACCTATCATGACTTGTATAGGGTGGTTCATTACAGGGGACAGTCTTTGAGCCATCCGACCTTGGTTATGAGCTGGGTCTATGAGCGTATCATCCCTTATGGGAGAGGCATAGAGGTGGCGGATCCCGGAGCCATGAGGGCAGCTAGATGGATAGAGATGATGGTGCTTAGAGCACCCCACCAGCCAGTTGCTTCCCTTGACTACTAAGGATATGGAGGCCACACCTTATCAGGCCATGGCAGGGTTGTGGGGTGAGGAGACCTTCACTTTGATTTCCTGCTCTACTACAGGGCAGCTTGTGGATAGGATGGGGAAGGTAGAGACACACCCCTTTGATCGAGTGCCTCAGCAGTTCGGCCTTGCTTACGTTGATATGCTTCCCCCAGTGGTGCCAGTGTTCAAATCAGTTCGGGAGGCTAGGGGAGGTCCTAGGGGCCGGGGTTGGACTGTTGTTACTCCTGGCATCCCTATTGCAGCTAGGAGGGTGGTACGCACCCGAGAGAGAGTCGGTGCTCCTCAGGCACCTTTACTTTGGATTGCCACCGGTCCTGCCCATAGCAGTGATGACCCTATTGATATAGACTCTGAGTCTGAGGAGTTCACAGGGGGAGAGATGGAGGAGGAGACCGAGGACATGGAGGTCAGCGAGTCGGGTGGGGGAGAGGATAGCGATCCCGAGTGGCATGACACTCAGGAGATTTACAGGCCGAGAGGGCAGAGCAGAGCACGGAGAGGGTGACTCTAGTCTCAGAGGAGTTACCTTCTCAGGACTTAGGTGGAGAGGATGAGTCCATGGTAGGATGCTATGTTGCCCCAGACATAGGAGGAGGACATCAATCAGTGGCGGCATCTGTGGTAGGCGCTTGATCCTAGGATCCCTCTTGGAGGCCCGAGAGATCCGAGTGAGTTGTCACTCTTCTTTTAATATTTGTTTTTAGCTAGGATTGCCTTAGTTGCTATCTCTCCTTTTGTTCATCTTTGTTTTTATCTTTTGATTATTTTCTAATTTGTTTTCTCCTTTGCTTGCAGAGACTGCTGATGAGTGGCGAGACTTGATTCACTGGGTATGTACTGATACCCTGATGCTCCCCATGGAGAAGACTCATGCCGAGCTATCCATGGATGCAGGGGAGCCTTCAGCAGCTGGTAGGCATAGCGATGTCTTTTCCCCCATTCTGGCATGTGGCCAAGATGGTGACTTCCCTCCATACCGAGTTAGCCGGGTATAGGACTAGAGCACCTGATGAGGAGCCACTCTCATAGCGAGGCTACAGCTACTGTTTCGGGACCATGAGCCCTCAGTGCACTCAGAGCGCCGGCGTGTAGCCGAGTCCTAGATGTGGTCGTGTGCCTTTTGAGGGATCTCATAGGGGTTGAGAGGCCACTTGGCTCTTTTTGTAGTGACTCTTGCTAGATTGTTTATATGATCATTTTGTATTTTCTGGGCTCATTGAGCATTTTGACCATGCCTAGTGCATGATGGCATTGTACATAAAACCTGATTATATATATATATATATATATATCTTTTTTTTTTTGGATCTAGATCTCTTTGTACCTAGAGTTTTGTGATTCATTTTCACATGTATACTAGATGTTTATAAAAAAATTTGTTTTTATATGCTTTTCAGAATGTATGCAATGGAGAACAAATATCACAAATGTTTTCTTTTTATTTCATGATGCTGATGTATGATGATGCAAATGAACTTGTGATCTTGAACTTTAGCTTTCATAAGCAATTTTCCGGTACTTCATATTGTTTTGACAAAATGTGATGATGAATTGGTATGATGAGCAGATGCACTTGCCCCACTCCTAACTCCACGCAACTAGTAAGATGCGAGGGCTCACCACCGAGAGCTAGAAAGGGCACAAGCTATGAGGTGTGTTGAAATGGTAATGATGGGAGATAGACAAAGAGTTGGTGGAACCAAATTAGGATGCTACAAACCTACCTTACTCAAGTGACTCCATAGTTTAGAATGTGACTTGCTTTGCAGTTTATCTAGACTTAGATCCGTAGATGGCCACTTGGTTGACAAAATCTGGTTTTCAGGGTTTTGAACTCTCTTGGAATTTTGGACATCTGATTCATTTGTTTTTGACTCAAGATTTCAAAGGTTTATTTGAACTATTTTCTTATGACCTTCAACGTTTACTATCAAGAGGACCCCCTACACCTTGCCCCATGCTACTAGTAGGAAGCATGGGCTTATCACCATGGACAAGGCACAGTGAGTAAGGGCATTCCCATCCTTTCCCAACCCTACGTCACTAGTAAGAGATGCAAGCTCATCACCGAAGGTTGGTAGGGCAAGGAAATGTGTAAAAGTAAAATTTTCTGTTTGATCTATATTTGACTTACTTACTTGAGCAAAATGTCAGTATGTTCTTATTTCCAAAGAGATATATATATGGGATAGATGTGACACCATGAAGCTTCTAGAATAGACCATAGGCAAGACACCTATCCTAGGAAGAAACCAAAAGTGAGAACAAGCATGCAGGCCTTGGTATGGCTACCATTAAGACTTTGTCATATCTAGCTTTAATTGATGAAATGATTCTGAAATCAGTTGATGATGTTATGAAAATGAAGAAGTATGATTTGAATGCTCCTGTCAATACCATCAGAAGTTTGTAATGAATTGCTTAAGAATAAGTCCCTTGATCACCAAGTTTTACTGAAGTGAGTGAACAAAATGAACCTATCTAAATGAATATGTAATGTAGATATAATTATACAAATAGTGTTGATGCTTCATGCGTAAAACCATTTAAGGTGCAAGGAATTGATAGTTTCACCAAATTCCTCACCTTCTAGTGTGCACAAGAGATACACACCATTTCCATAGTCCTTCATGACTCGATATGGGCCCAACCACTTGGGCCAGAACTTTCTTCCTTCACCAGTTTTCTTATCGATCCGGTTGTCTAGTCTTAGAACTAGATCTCCTTCATATATTTCTCACTCATAGACCTTTTTGTTATACTGCCGGCACATCCGGTCAGCATAGACTCTATGCCATTGTTCAACATTTAACCTGGCCTCATCTAGGCTTTCTAGTTGGGAGAGGCGTGCCTCTCTATAAGCTTCTCATCCAGAATCCCTTGTAGTGAGATGCGGAGACTGGGTATTTCAACCTCAAGTGGGAGAACTACTTCCCCGAATACCAATGAGAAAGGAGTTGCTCCTGTTGGTGTTCTTATTGAGGTTCGGTGGGCCCACAAGGCCGGATATAATTTTAAATGCCAATCTCATTTGTTTTCTTTTACCATTTTGAGGAGAATAGCTTTCAACGTTTTGTTTGTCGCTTCACCTTGCCATTGGCTTGAGGGTAGTAAAGAGAGGCCATGTGATGGTTTATTTTGAACTTGCTACATAGCTCACAAACCTCATCATTTTTAAAGGATGTGCCATTATCAGAGATAATGACTTGTGGGACACCATACCTACAGATAATTTGGTTCAAAATGAATTTGGCGATCACCGAACCTGGTACGGTGGTGAGAGGCATGGCCTCTACCCATTTGGTGAAATATTCCATGGTTGTGATTATAAAATTATGGCCATCGGTTGATGAGGGAGAGAATTTCCCTATCAAGTCCAGACCCCACGTGGAGAAGGGCCACGGAGTTCTCTATTGGTTGCAGGGATTGTGTTGGCATGTGAATCTCGTGAGAGAATTCTTGACATTTGTGGCACTTACGTATAAATTCCACTACGTCATGTTCGAGAGTGGGCCAAAAATAGCCCATTCGATGTATTTTGTGAGTGGTGGCATGACCACCAAAGTGGCCCCCACATATCCCACTATGGGATTCATGAAGAATCTTCTTGGATTCTTCTATGTCGACGCATCTTAGAAGCATGTCGTCGAAGGCTCTGCGATAGAGCACTTGGTCTAAAACAACATATTTAGTGGTAATAATGTAACCACCTTCTTTGTTGTGGTGTGGCACTTTCCGGGTATGTATGGTCCATGATAAAATTGATGATATCAGTATACCAGGGACATGTAGAGATGGGGGGTCTGGTTTTGACAAAGTATACACATTCATCGGGAAAGTCTAGATCTACCAGCTCACCTCCATCTAGTGGATTGTCAGCTAACCAGTCTGTAATGATTTGTCCTTTAACAGATTTTTGGTTTACGAATGTTAACTCAAATTCTCCCATTAGGGTTATGAAATGGCCAACTTTTTTAGATAAAGATCCTTGTGTGAGAAATGTTCGTAAATGGTCTATCTTCACAATGACCCTTGTTTCTTGGTTTAACATGTAATGTCTCAAACATTTTGTTGCAAAAATTATGGCAAGGCATTCTCTCTCTGCTGTGTGTAACGTGTTTCATAATCGAGTAATGTTTGGCTAATGAAATAGATCATGCATTCTCATTTGTCATCATCTTCTTGAGCCAGCATGCAAGCCAACGAGACATGAGTGGCTCGTGAGTATAGGATTAAAGGGTGGTCTGGCTTGGGAGGCATTAGCATGGGTGGTGACAACAAGAAGCACTTAACTACTTTGAAAGCCTCATTGCAGTCTTTAGTCCAATCGATACTATAATCTTTCTTGAGTAGATTGTTGATTGGATGAATGGAAAAGCTTAAATCTGGGATGAACCTTGGATTGCACCGAGTTTCCCAAGAAATGACCTAATTCTAGATTCATCCAAGGTGGGATCATTTCGAGAACAACCCATATTTTGGCTGGATCAACATCAATCCCTCATGAAGATATAATGTATCCTAGAAGTTTTCCTCCTGTTACACCGAAAAACTTCTCTAGGGTTTAATGTGACACCATACTCAATTAGTCATGAGAGGATGATACGGAGCACCTCCGGATGATCACAACATTTCTTGGCCTTGGCCAACAAGTCATCCACATATGATTCCACAATTTTATGGATAAGATCATGGAATATATAAGTCATTTCCCATTGATACGTAGCGTCGGTGTTCTTAAGACCAAATGGCATGACAACATAACAATAAGTTCCCTAGGGAGTTATAAATGTGGTTTTGGCTTGATCTTGTTCGATATTTTGATTTGATTATATCCCGAGAACCCATCCATGAGAGACAAAAGCTCAAATCCAGTTGTTGCATCAATGATGACGTCAATGGATGGTAATGGGAAATCATCCTTGGGACAAGCTTTGTTAATATCCCAAAAATCTATGCAAATGTGTATCTTCCCATTCTTTTTGAGAATGGGGACGATATTAGACACCCATTGTGAATAATCGACTGGTTTGATGAATCCTACTTGGAGAAGTTTTATTACTTCCTCTTTTACCATGAGAGCCACTTTTGGCTTCATTGGTCTTGACTTTTGTTTAATTGGCTTCACATCTAGTTTAGTGACAAGATTATGTACCGCAACTTGTGGTGTGATACCTGTCATTTCTTTATAATTAAATGCAAAAGCCTTTTGATGTTCTTTGAGGATTTGGGTGTGTATTTCTATTTCTTCCGGAGTTAACGAGGATCCCAACTTCAAAATTCTTGGTTCTTCCTCCATTCCAATGTTTATATCAATGGTTTCTTCTATCAAAGAAGCGTTACCTTCTTCAAACTCAGGTGGGGCTGGAGGTAGTTCCAAGCTTTCTCCATTTTCTATCTCGTAGATATCGAGATCCTTTCTGTGGAGGAGACTCTACCATGGGATTTCCAAAGTAGGAAGAGGAATGTGGTATTAAGGAAAGATCAACTATACTGTGAGCAAGGTGTAGCTCCGCATAGGTGTTTAGATATTCGAGAGTGACTTTATCACTATCAACATGATGTAAGATAGGAGATTCATTCTCAGCTATATGTGTTAGCAGAGGGTTTGTTGACATTTTCTTCACCAATGGTTCAGCACGAAGTGATACTTTGAAACTTGTATCTTCTAACTCATTACTTGGGGTAAAACATGTGAAGTGAGAGGTTGCTATTGAATCTGTGAGAAGGTTTTGTTCTCATGGGATTGCCTCAATGGATATGAAGTCAATCTTTTGCTTAGATCTAATACCATTGTTTTATAGAGCTGTAAGTGCTCAGCTCTAGTCTCATATACTTGAGACTTGACTTGTTTGACTAATTGAGTCTCCTAACACTCTGATGTCATTAACACCAATCCTTTTGGCTATGATGAGGCCAAGGAGGAGGGCTTCATACTCAGCACCATTGTTTGTACATTCAAAGTTCAACTTAAAAGCAAAAGGTAGGATCTTTCCCTCAGGAGAAGTAAAGATTACACCTACCCGGCTCCATAGTGACATCTAGCTCCATCGAAATGGAGAGTCCAATATTTACTAGGAAAGATGGATGTTGGGACATTCTTCACGTCTGTTTCTTCTTTTGGTTACTTCTACCATGCAAAGTTCCTCTGCTTGGAAGAGAACCAACTCCTAGGGTGCATCCCATACCTGCGGAGTCAAATGGTAGGAAAATTGGTAGATCTTGTTCTAGTAATTTGACAATTTTTGTAGTAGTTCCTAATGACACTATTTCTACAATGTTAGCTTCATCCTTGAGGGCTGGGATGCTCTTGACTAGGTTCGTAATTTCTAGTTCTGTTGTAGGTATTAATTTTTCTTCTAGGTTTTGAGTCAATTGGTTTGTTAAGTTGGTTTGTTGGGAGTTCAAACTCAGAGTGAACACCTGGTCTTTTCTTCAGGTCTGCTAGGTGTATGTCGAATGGTTTTGGGTCACCTTTTTCTATGAATATCTTTCCTAGGTGTAAGAATCTTATTTCTTGGAATAACGTAGAGGGAATTGCTTTCATGCGATGTATCCATGGTCGACCGAGGATCATATTATAGTTGGTTTCCCGATCTATGATATAAAACTCGGTGAGGATTGTCTTGGGTCCTAAGGTGACTGGTAATATTATAGTCCCAATTGAAGTAGCTTTAAGGCTATCATAACCTCTTAGCGTATTTCTTGTTGTGGAACAGTTTGTTTCTCCATATCCTAGCTTTTGAAGGAAAGAGAAGGGGACAATGTTAATTGCTGCCCCATCATCCACCATTGCATGTTTAACGTAATTATTGTAAACCCACACTTGTAAATGCAAGGCCGGATCACCTCTACGTGTAATTTCAGCATCTGTTGGCATTTTTTTATGTCGAATATAAACTCGGTATCCCTATCTGGCTGCCCTGGAGGGTGGATATCAAGTCTATATGGTTTACTTGTGTTTCGGGAGGTGGAGTGATGTTAATTAAATGACCTAGACCTAGTGCTTCTAAAGAGCAGCCCTATGGGCAGGAGAGTTTTTCAACAAGTCCAAAAAGGAGATGTGAGAGAAGGTCTTTGTTAAGTCATTAATTAAATCATAAGCACCCACGGGTTTTACCAATGTTTGTTGAATGTTATCTAGTTCTAGTGGATAGATTGGATTTGGTTGAGAAGAATATTCTCATGTTCTTGTTATGGCTTCTACGTGTAGCTCAGTATCTAACTCCACTAGACCAACTATCTTGGTTCATGGCTGATTTCCTAATTGTGGTGCGACAGGTGGATTTAGTGAAGTTGAGGCTTCATGATCATTATTTCCTGTCATTACACCTTTGTTCATCCCATTTGGATTTAATTTATTATTGTTATTGTGATTTGGAAGTGGATCATTGAAGATCTTAAGAGGTGCGTTTTGAGGGGAGACTACCCCTGTGAAAGTATTTGGGATAGGTGTCACAGAATCTGTTAAGAACATATCTATGAAGAGTTGTCTTTGTTCTTCTAGCAAAGATGTTGCATGAACTTATTGTAATCATGGCAAGTCCTAGTGTCATGGCCTCAAATTTTGTGGAAACCACAATACGAGTTAGGATTATAACTCCTAGGTTGTTGGTTTGGCACGTGTTGTGGTCCAAAATTCTGATTAAACCGTTGACTATTAGGATTAAAGTTTTGCATTTGTTGTCTTTGGTTTTGGTTTTGATATCCAGTTGAGTTTTGACTTGGACCCTGTGTTTGGATCTGATTGTTGCATTGTTGTTTGTTGTTGTTGTTGTTGTGGATGATTAAAATCCACCGCATTGATTGTTGGGGTAAAATTGTTGTTTCGTTGATTGTTAACTGGTGGTGGAACATTTACAACATTTTCTTTTTAGTTTGGTCAGTCACTCCATCTGTTGTCACCCCCATGGTTTTTGTTAAGGATTTTAGGTCCTTGATTGGCATTTGTGGTAGTAGGATAAGTCATAGTGTTTTGGTTGGGGATGATTAACCTCCCATTTGTTCCATATGTCTTGCGACCGCTATCTATTGTAGCTTGATCTATTCGGAGAGCACTCTCGAGCACTTCATCATAAGTTCTTAGTGGGAACTTCTGGACTTCTTCCTTTATCTCTCTACTGAGAGAATGAAGGAATAAATCACATAGTTCCATCTGATCCATGTTTGGAGTGCTTGCTGAAGAATAGAGGACTGTACGCCATCTTTGGATGAAATGAGCAACATATTCATTGTGTTCTTGCTTAATATGCAAGAATTCCCTGATTCCTGTTCTCAACAATTTGTTCATGTCAAATGCCTTGATGAACTCTAAAACAAGTTGTTTAAATGAATGTATTGAGGCTTCAGGTATTCTATAATACCAATCGAGGGTGATACCCTCTAAATTTTTGGGGAATATTTTAGCAACAACTCCATCCCAAGGGAGCAGTTCTCGAATGGTCATGGCATAGGCCTTAATATGTGCATTTGGGTCTCCCTCTCCTTTGTACTTGGGTAGATCGGGGAGAGGTCTTGGAAGCATGACGCTTCATATAGTGAAGTCTAAAGGTTCTTTCAAATATTCTGAATAAGTCCCTATCGCATAGGTTTCGACCATTGATGGTGCTTGCTGAGGGGGAGGTGGAATGGGTTGTTGATATGGCGTAGCATATATATTTGCAGGGGCATAAGGAAATCCTTGTGGTTGAGTGAACATGCCGGGAGAAGAGAACATATCTCCCTGTGGTGATTTGGAATACATGTTTAAGTATGGAGGAGCATTGCTCAGAAATGGATTGTTTTGTACTAAACCGGGAGGTATCATATTTTCCAGGAGCGGTTAGAAAATGCACATGGTTCTAGTTGGCATTTGTTGTGAATACTGAGGAGGCATGCCCAATGTGCCTGTTCCTGTGAGGAGGTCTACTTGGCTAGGATGATGTGGAGGATTGGAATTTCTTGCCTGCATGAATTGTGAATTTTGACTTGCTTGAGCAAGTTCCAACCCTCTAACCTTCTCGACTAAGGCTGAGATGACCTCGTTTGGTGAAGATACGGTATTTTTCCTTAGTGGTGTTTGTTGTATACCTTGAGGTTGTATAGGCATATGGTACCCTACTATGAATTGATCATTTCCCTGCCAAGTATCACCGAGGGCATTTCCTATAGGTGGAGGAATGGGGGTGTTTTCTTGGAATGAGACCTCGGGTTGTATTTGCAAACCTCCTATAGGTGGGTACATACTTTGAGAGCATTGTTCACTCCTAGCATAACGTGCTAAGTATTCATCATCTAAAAATAGATATGGATCTGATTGTCTACTAATTTGTGGTCTAAGCAACACCTGAGGAGATGAACCAGATTCTCTAGTGAGCATCATGTTGTTCGAGCCTGAAGGCTCTGGTTGTTGCGTTTGAGTGAGCTGATCCAACTCCTCTATTTGGAAAGAAGAACTATATCTAGTCCTTTGAGGTGGAGTTTGTGTTGAAAACCGGTTAGTTGAATAGTTGTCACCCCATGCTGAGAGCGAGGGTGATGGTTGTCTATTTAGTTGATCGTAGTATGCTTCAAGACCTAGGAGAGGTCTGCCATATGCATCGAATCCCAACATATTCGGGGGTATATGAATACCCATAGAATAATGGGAAGAAGCGAAGATGGATAAAACTAAAAGAAGAGTGTGAAAGTGAAGAAATTGTTCCTTTTAAATATAATATTTTGTTCAAATCTTGTTAATCAAAGATGAAACATCATTCACCAATTTTGTTGGGGCTGAAGGCTGAAAGGCTAGATGAAAAGCTAATGAAGGTAGGTAAGATGAAAAATTGTTGTTTTTCACGTCAGTTCACCAATTTTGTATGATGGAAAAGTGACATGCGAGCATGGGAATCTACAAGTGAATCTTCCTCACACCCGACCTCTCGAGGTCATGCCGAGACAGCCGGTGGGGATGGAATACACACGGGATGTAGATAAGCTAGTTAGGTAATCTTATGTCTTCAACACACAATGATGGGATCTACGAATCTAAAGCAAAGAAGGCCCTCCTAACCTGAACCGATGTGATAGATCATTCGGTGAGGATAGCTTGCTCAAGGCTCCAATCAATATCGAGCTCTGTCATTATCCGATCTATGGGTTGTGGAATACGTGGAAGATAACCTGTGGGTGCTTCGTATATGTCTCCCAACAAGGTCATGAAAATGGAATGGCTAAATATGTAGTGGATCTTTTGGTGTTTTATGGATGATTCTCTGGTCTAGTCCAGAAATCTTTAGCTTGATTAGCTATTACATTTAATAATGATAGTTGTGTGATAATGTCTGGTGGGAGTGGAGAGGATCTAAACACTAATGTTCGCAAACCAACATCAATGTTGGATTGATTTGTAGGCTCGTTGGGTTGTGGGACCTTTGGATCACAACCGTAAGTTCATGGTTGTTGTGGACCTCCTATGGTCATGTGAAGAATCAATCCCTTCTTCTGATCCCGAGTATCCAATAATCGTATGCCTTTTTGGCCTCTACGTTTAGAACTAGAAGTTACATGATTTTCTCGGAGTATCTAACAGGTGTTCTGGAAACTTGGATACGTAAGCTAGTGTCTATATCAACGAGGAGGTCTCCTGCATCTGGCTGTGGGACTAGTGGATCACAACCGAATGTTTTCTCTCTTTCAGGTCCTTCTACAGTCATATGGATATCTATCAAGGCAATCTATAATTTGGCTGATTTGACCAGAACGTGTGTGCTTTGTCATCTTCTATGTTTAATCCTCTTAACTATGTGCTGATTTCTTGTAGGTCTATTGTTGTTCGGAAGACCTGAATTCTAAGATTTTGGTCTATGTCAGTTATTGCTGCAACAATATTTGGTTGAGGCACGATTGGCTCAAAAACGTATTCCCTGGGCTCTCTAGGTCCCGTGATTGTCATACAAGATCAATATAAGCCTAACTAAAATGAAATAAATTAACTATGCAAGATATATCTACAACATATATATATTCTCTATTTTTGTATTTTTTTAATAGAATTTTAAATGGAATTGAAAGAACAACTAATCTAATATATTCATAGAAAATGACAACTAATCTAATAACAAAATTAAAACAAACAAGGTAGCCCGGTGTAGCTACTTGCCTGTGCAGTTGTGAGTTTATCCTAAATAACTAGATAGCTGATTAACTTAATTGAAAGATTCTCGATCCTACCTCAGAAGTGAGGAATGAATCATAGTTTCTCAGAAACTATCAATCCCCACAGCTTCCCTAGTAATATCGAGAATGAAACTTTAACTGAAATGAAATGTTTCACTACTCTATTTGATATATTTTAACTAGAACTTTGACAGATAAAACCTAGAATTTGCAGAATAGTGGCGAATCCAGTAGTGTATGACTTTGTCCCCTCAGAATGATCTCCTCATTCCTTCGTGTTCACGTGAATCTAGAAGAGCGTGTATATGCTAGCATCAACAGAAAAAGGTATTCGAACAATGGCAGCTTTGGATATAGACCGAATATAATGCGAGTAGGAGAGGGACAACGCAAGAGACAGAGCTTGGCATATGTAATTCCTAGCGGGATTTATTACGGGAATACAACAAGAGTACCGAGAGATTCTAGAATCCACCTTCATGAAGAACACAACCTGCAACTCTAATGGATGCAATCTATAACTGACACTACTCTACTCTAAACTAATTTGTATGACAACAATGAAACAAGACTGAAGCAAGAAGATCAAATGGCTTCTTAAAAGTAAAGGAAAAACTAGCATGGATGCAAACATGAAACAAAATGAGCTCTAAACAAGAAATTGACAGACTAAACAATGGAAAATGAGAAGTTGAGAGGTAGTTTTGAGGGGCCATTTGCTTGAAAACAAGCTGGCTATTTATAGATTTCACATTCACCCAAAGGTGATTCCCATTAGAACTCTTTTACCATTAAACAATGGAGAAACACTATTCCAGGGGACATAAAACATTAATACAAGCCAAGGTGGTGGAGAAAAGGCTGGTAAAAGTTGAAAATTTACACAAGTCGTGATCAAAAGAATGTGCTGGAAAAATGTGAAGGACCGCCACCCTGAGCGGGTGGTTATGGGACCGCCACCTGAGCGGGGGTGTAGTTACGGGACGCCCGCCACCCCGCCAGGTGGTGGTTTCATCACTAAAGGGAAAAAAGCTAAGAAATGAAGGGTAGAGGAATAAAACAAAGCACAAGGAACATGAATAAAGCATTTGGGATCTATAATTTTGGGTACATACAAAGAAAGCATATCATTAACTATGTCTATCATAAATCTTTGATATGTGGCAGCTATTTTTAAGGCCAAAAGTCATGACCTTGTAATAGAATGTTCCCATGGTATAGTGAACATTGACTTATGTTGATCTTATTCAAGAATTTGTATCGATTTTTGCTTAATTTTTTTTCCATTAGGAAAGCATTTCATGACATGTTGAATCCACCGTCGTATCTATGTTTATTTTGGTGAGAAATTTTTTTAGGTGAACAAATAATGTGTCTCTACCAATTTTCATGGGGCTACTCCCCTCAACATTTAATGGCACAAAGCACCCATTATTACATGTAAACTAATCCTAATCCTATCTAAATGATGTCGATGGCCAAATTGGTTGGATGATCACATAGGTACTCTCTCTTGAACTGCTGGAAATTTTGGGTTAGTGTTGTTATTGATGTTAACCCCATTGATGGAAAAGGGTGTCATGGTTTTGAATGAGTCCTGATTATATGTTATTCATATGTCTAACATGAACATTGAGTAGTTTAGTGAGTTGTCATGGTGTCCTAGGGCATGGTTGAACTAAATCTGATCCACAAGCTTTTGAGGTCCCTAGTGTTAGTTGAATTTTTTCATGAGGTAATTCATGGTTCATGAGGTCTATTAAATTTTTAAATGATTATTCATAAGGTCAACATGGTTAGTTCATGGGTTGTCTTGGTTGAGTCAATTCATTCCAGGATTATTTCTAGCCCTAGAGCATCCAGAATGAAGTAGTGACATGAGATTTAGAGATGATGATTCTTATTGAATAAATATTTTAGAATTTTGGTAATATACCTGAAGTTTTGATGATTTTCAGGTAATAATTCAGAGGTTAGATGCATATTAAGGGTCCTTTGGAAGCTACATGTGATAAACATGAAGTTTAACACACGTAAATGAGATTAGATGGAGATTTTTTAGATGTATTTGAGCTATGTATTTAGATTTATCTAATATAGGTTGTTTTCATGGTGCTTCATGCCAAGGTTTAGGTCAGCATGATGAATATTTTTGAAGATATGCAATTTTTGGTGAAACCGAGTAAGTAACAATGTGATTTTAGAACAAATGTTGACCTTATGATGCTCATTGTGAACTATATGATTTTCGGGGAACCTGATATATTTGGAATATATTATTAGGTCATTTATGAAGCTTTAAAAAATTAATGATGTGTTTTATTTTCACATTTTTATGAACGAATATTAAGAAGTGTAGACACCCATAATTATGCCCGAGCAATTTAAATACTTAAATTGTGCTAATTATCTCCCTTCTTGCAAATTGGTGACATATCGTCAAAAAGTGCTCATATTCTCTCTTATCGTCGTTAATTAATTACAATATGCTAATTAATTAAGTCACCTATCCAAAAACACCCTAATTAATGACCTTCCATTAATTAATCACCCCTTCTATCTAGACTAATTAATTATTATCAATTAATTAGCTTTCCCTTTCATTTAACCAATAAATCAATATTTAATTGATTTAATCCCCTTCTAATAGCCTAAATCATACTAATATTCCTCTAATTAGCTTCTATAAGCTTACATCTACCTATTAATTAATCACCTTTGATTAATTAAAACACCCCCCAACTCCCATGACTTGCTAAGTATAAATTAAACCCTTCTAAAGTAAGGTTACCTTTTATAAAGCAACCTTATCCATTCCTAATCTTGTTTTACCTTTTATCCCACATGCAAAGGGATGAAGTGTTTCCTTTATCCATTGGGCTATATAAGGAGCCCTCCTTCTACCTTTATACCTACACCTAAACTTCTTGAGAAGACAAAAGCAAAGCATATAGCAAAATAGACTAAAATATTTCCTTTGTTTTCTTGAGAGTTCACCACTTGGAGAGTTAAGCCTCTTTTCTAGCCAAAAGTGCTTAGGTCATATGGGAGGTGTCAAAAGGGTCTTGTAGCCCAACTTTGATAAGCCCCCATTCCTAGGTTCTTGGAATATCAAGAACAACCACTTTGATTTGCCATGGAGCCTACATAGGTTCACCCATTTAATTTTTTTGTTAATTAAGAGAATAGAGGATTTAGACAACTAGCATGTTAAGTTTCAAAGTTTTAATATGATAAATGTTAGTGTCTAACCTTGTTTAATTCTTATCTTGATGGTGCTTTGTATTTTTCTTAATTTTGTTAATTAAGACTACTAGGTGTTAGTCTTTATTTTCATTAGCTTAGTTTAGCAAATCATGCACACGAGAAGGTAAAGTGGTCTAAAACCCTAGTTAAACCCTAGCTAGGAATAGTTTGTTGAAAAGTGATTATATCAACCTAGTTTTGATTGATAGTGAAAAAGTGATCATTATATGTTGTAGAGAACTATTCTATATTTACATAAGGGTACGTTCGAGGATGTGCCCATATGTTGGCCCCATCTAAAAATAATAGTTTCTGAAGAGTTTCAGTTTAAGGAAAAGTTATCCAAAGAAGGTGATGACTAAACTAGCATTTTGTTACTAATGTGATTTTATATTTATGTCCATTGATTTTTAAGGACATGTTCATGCACGTACATGGTGTTTTGAGGTCCAAAGAGGTTGGCTGATCAAAGGGTAGTTTTGGGATCTCAAATAGTAGGGTTTAGTAAAACGGTCATAACTTGAGCTACAAGTGGATTTTTGAGATTATTAAAGTTGAATTGGAAAGAGGATTTAGATATATTTTCGTTGGTATGTGGATTTCATCATGATGAGTTCATTTGATAGGGTTTCTAGAGCATTCTTTGAGCAAGAATATTTTTGGCAGTTCAAGATAAGATGTGTTCTAGTGAAAGTTTGGTGTTATTTGAAGAATGATATGGATTGGGTGATGCTTCATGTAGGTACTTGAAATAATATCACCCCTTTGTATTGAACATGCCTTCAATTTATTTTATGTTAATTTTTGTACCCATGTGAAAATGTGAGTTCAAATGTTACAAAGTGTTACTAAATCCATCTAAAAATCCCATGTTTAGGATTTTATTCCTCTTTTTTCATTCAAGGATCATGCTAGACATGTTGTTCTTAAAGATCCTTGCAAAAATTTGATCGTGAATTGGTTTTAAACCATGAAAAATGCCTTTGTATACCATTCCTTGGTCATGTTGTAAATTTCATGTTTGTCTTTGTCACCCGATGATACATGGCATTCTCCAATTGGTTGTGGTATGGTGGATTTAAGTTGCAAAGTTACAAAAATTGTATAACATCAAAAATTTGCTAACTTGGCCCCGAGGCCCGATGAATATTCCTTTGAATATTTGAATTCAAAAATACAAAAATATAAATTGACTCCACCTCCAAAGATGTACACATGTCACAATTCAGCTTAAATGCAGGGGATTGGGGCCTGATTGCATTTCTTGACATTGAGGTGATAAAGTATAAAAGTGTAAAGAAGTTCCTAAGACCCACCAAAGACACATGGCACTTTCTCATGTAAAGAGTAGGGAAGTAGGTCATCGAGAGAAAATTGGTAACTTTGAGTTCAATTGTGTAAAAGAAGAAATATTTAGAAATGACTCATAGCCCCACCACCATTGGGATGCAACCACATGTCAAACTTAGGATGGAAGTCAAGGGCGGGTGATTAGGTCAAATAGCTAAACATGTCTACATTTAAAACATGACGTAAAATTCCAAAACGTTTCCTCGAGCCCACATTTCATAAGACTATTCCACGTGGATGGCTCATATTTAAAATTGGGAAAAGAAAAATGGAGGGCCATTATGCAACACATTAATGAATGCCACCATTAATGTGTTTTTACACAAATCAAGGAGGAACTTTGAAGTTTTCAAATGCATTGAGTTTTTACTATCATTTTATGAGATCTGGATGCTATTATTAGTGAAATTTTTTGAAGAGCAATGTGAGATTGATTCCAAAACACAAATTGAGAACCAAAGATTGAAAATCCCTCGAACCAAAGCTGAATTGCATGGATATTCACTGAAAATTGGTAAGAACTAAGATACTTCTATACTATTATTCATTTGCAAGGAAATTCAAAGTAAAAATAGGGCATTAAATATGAGGACCATGTCATTGGGTTTTCCTATTACTTCTAAAATCGTAGTTATCTAGAAAAAATCATGAATATAGATTTGATGAATTCTGACCTAGATGAATTTTTGTAAAGATTCAATAGCCCAAACAAGAGTGAATTAATGGAAGTGATTCAAGCCAATAATATTTCTTTAGCTAGTGATATTTCTTCCTCATTAAATTGCTGAAAATGGTAAGACTTTGTGCCATGAATTATGCTCTAGAGAAGAGGAAATTACTTGGATGGAAGTGGCAAAGCGGTATTAACTTTGACACCTAGTGATTAGGATAATGCTAAAATTTCCTGTGATTAAAAATCCAATAACCCTAGGTATTGACTTAGCCCTAAAAGATTATGAAGATAAGAAAAAAGAATATTCTTGACTTATAAATACCAAATGGATTTTAACAAAGAAGAAAGCAACCACTCGAATCCCTAAAATACTTATTAGGGCACAATTCATTGAGGAAGTAGAAGATGTGATTGTATTGTTGAGTTGAATGGTTGGATTAGAAACAACGAATGAATTCAAGGAGTGGATGTGCACCTATATGTGGATAGTTTTAGAGAAGAAGGGGAACATTTTTTGGGTAACCTTCATTGCAGAAGCACTTCATGACCACATGATAGCACTAGAAAAAAATGGAGATGGGTGGCATTGGAGAATTAAAATTTTACATGATGACCTACTTGATTTATAATATTACAGGCCATAGGTGGTTCCCTGGCCTTGTGCCACATGCTAAATTTAAAAATTCCAAATGCATAAGATCTTCCCTCAATTATAATTGGGTAATTGGAAAGAGAATGTGAGATTGGTTAATGATGCCTTATTTGCACCAATCATATGCTTATTCAAGACAGAGATAAGGAACAATACAGATTTGTAAGGAGGCTAGGAAAGTAATAATGGAGTATGGATGTTATTTCATTCAGTATAGGAAGTTTACATACATCATGGTTAGTGGATTTAAAGGCCAACCATGTAAGTTTCCCAGATATCTAGATGACAAAATGGCCTTGTGTGAATTGGAAAGATAGTTGACACTAGTTCAAAACTAATTGCTGGAAAACACAAGACAAACATCAAGTTCCCCATCAATATTGAATTTACTCCTACCCTTCAATTATAAAGGCTAAATAAATGGATGACAAGATGAAAAGGTTTGAGATGGAATGGTTTGAGGCAAGGACCAATTATGACATCAGGTGGGTATTTAACAATCTTGTAAACACTTTTTAACATGAGCCTCAATTTGAGGATTATTGGATGAATTGTAGAGATGAGGAGGAGGTCAGGCTAAGATACTTCTCAAGAATGACCCTCACCCAAATTATAGACTTCAATATTGTTGTTATCCCTAAGGGAGTTGTGGATGATCCACATACTGTGAGTCAATATTATCTTGATCAAAAGGTGGAGGGAAAACTAATGGTCCCCTTGATTTGGAATGAAGAGGATTCAAATGAATTGTATGCCCAATAAATGATGTAATGAGAAGAACATTAAATTGGTTATCCCGAAAAACATTTATTTATCAATTCAAAGCACAAGAGTTCTTAATAAATTCAGGGATTTGGGAAAATTGAAAGATGACCTTCCTCCTTGAAAAAGGAGATGACAGAATGGATCCCTTGGGAGGAAAGGCCCCTCAATTTCCTTCAAAAATGCCTACCACAAGAATAGTGGATGAATGGACTTCTGCTACTAGTGGAACTAGTACTTCCATGTCTACTCTAAAGCAAAAAACTAAAGAAATGCTCCTAAAATCAATGCAAAATGCTACTATCACTTTTGTAGTTCCACTACAGCTTAAAAGGAACGGTCCAACTACACAAAGGGCCCCTCTAGAAGTGTTTGCAAAATCTCAGAATATGAAAAAGCTAATGAGAGGAGCCATAACTAGTGGAAACATCCAATCTAAATCACATAGTGTTGAAAGAAAGGTGGCACCAGATATTAAGAAATTTGAAATGGTACACAAGAGACACAAAGTTGTGTATAAGCCAATTATGGTAAGAGAAGGTTCTCATACACATAAGCACAAGTATGTAGTAATTGATCCCCCATAACATAAAATAACTGATGTTTCCCAAGTATAACATATAGCATCAGTGCCTTTATTTTCATATTTGTCTTCAAAGGGAGTGAAAATTAGGAGCACTCAAGAACAACAAGCTTAAGGTAATGTATTATATGATCAAGTAAATAGTGATTTCTTAAATCAAAGTGTGAAAACATCTGGAGCCATGATAGTTAAAAGTGTAAGCATACCTTCATTTGAACAATTGCAAGAGTCAACAAAGAGTCAGGTAGAGATAGTGGATGTTGATACTAGTGAGGATTTTACCACATTAGATGCATTTGACATGTTTATTAATGAAAAACCAGTAAAGGGTGCAAGTGATCCTTAATTAAGTGAAAGAGTAGAAAAAACTACTCATATGCCAACCATTGAAATTAGAGTTCAAACATCGAGGTATTCTCTTTAGATCATGTAGATCCAAAGTTGAACAAACCAAAAGTGCCTAGTGGATAGAGTGCACACAAAAGGTGTCAATTAAGAAGGATATTTCCCATGAATTCAAGGTCACTAAGAATAGTAAACCATCTCAAACAAGGAGGTCTACAGATGAAAATATAATAAAGGTTGCACAATATGCAAATGTTAAGGATAATGGCATTGATATTATGAATTTACAAGATTTTGGTAAGAATAAGGAGCCGATGAATGGAAATCCAACCCACCATGTTACAACATGAGGTATCAATAGGGAAAAAGAGGATAATGTGTTAGCTCAACAACCTCTAAAAGAGGTGGAAATCATAGAAGGAAAGGGAATGCCTACAAGAAAATTACTAGCTTAGGAAATTCCCAAGGAAAGGGATGAAGTTAAGGTCATTTAGCTGAAAAATAAAGAAATAATGCATCTTAATAATTGATGTAACTCGAGAAAGAACCTGGTCAGCCCCAAAATCAAAACCAATAAGGAATACAATCAAGGGAAGTGCCAATACAGAGTGAGAACAAAGAGACAACATTTGTAGTTGAAAAATAAAAGTGTGAAGAACCATCAGTCCAAACTAGGCAAGAGGGGTCCAAGTAGTTGGTGGTTATCCCCAAAAAACCCCAACAAGAACTGTAGGAAACAAAAATTGGGACCACTCTTACAAAAGGATGGATAGGAGAGTTGATCTCAAAAGAAGAAGAGGAAATTGTCCTTGTGAAGGCTATAGATCTCATAGCTCTATATTTTCCAAAACTAGTAAGAACCTCCAAAATGGATAGAGTCCTCACCAAAACTCATATTGACCCACTGGGATCTAAAACTTTAGAAGTGGCAATCCCTCATGAGGGAAAGACAAGAGAAAATATAACAACTAGTGATTATAGTTTCTAACTTATTCCCTTAGGAAAGCCTTTAAGAGACCAATTGAAATAGGGAGTATCAGAGGTAGTAAGTGATTTGTTGAAAAGGTTGATGCGATATAATAACTAAGAAACAATTGAAAGAACAAGTCAAATATTTGAGTTCCTATCTATAACAATTAATTGGGAAGTCTAGTAAAACTCAAACAATTAATTCAACCAATATGCCTCAAGGAATGGAAAGGATTGATAAGGATGTTAATAAATTTTAGGTTGTAGACACATGGGTTGAGAAGTTTACGAAAAGGGGGAAAATCAATTGAAGAAGATAGGAAAAAGTATGAAAATCTCAATAATAGGCTTAATGAAATTGATGAACTAATCAAGCAGTGTGATAATGAAATCTTCTACTTTGAAGGAGTCTTTCCCAAGTTAAACCATATAACTCAAATCAATGATGAATTGGTTGAAAAATAAGGGATTGTGCCACATAAATTCATGGGAACTCAACATGCTATGGAGGAGTTAGCAAGGATCAGGGTGGAAGTTTTGAATGGAATCAAAGAAAATATAGAAGCCAACAAGAAATGGGTTGATGATACCTTAGATGTTATTGATTATAAACTTGAAGGTATAGTTTTTGAAAAATCCAAGAAAATCTATGGTGATCTAAAGGATGAATTTTTTTATTTCTTTTGAGAAAAACATTCAAAAAGATCACTTTTCTTATGAGTTTGTTAAAGAAACAACGTAAATTGAGAACAAAAATAGAGAATTAAGAACCGGCCATTGGAATACAAGTAGAAAATGGGCTACTATGTGAATGCAATAACAAGATAGACATTGATTTTCTAACACCATACGAGGCCGATGAAGAATAAATGAATGATATATTTCTAAGGTATGTTACATATTTTGAAATCCTACTAGAATGAGGAGAAGAAATTGAAGAAGAAAAGGATGCAGACATGAAAGATGATAAACAAGTTTAGGCTTTTCATTCAAAAACTTTATCTTCTTTTCATATTCCATTTTTAACTAATGTTTAATTTGATACTATTCCTTCATAAAGGATGATCATTACTTTTAAAAAATTTATTATCTGATATAAATTATAACTCAACATAAAGCATTCAATTTTTATATTGCTTGGATGAAATTTTATGTCCATTATAAAAGCATATAAACTAATGAGACGTTTGTACTTTTTGTATTTTGAAAAAGGAAAAATGGGGATCTATAGGGGCCCCAGTCTTGTAAAAGAAATATTACAATATCCTTAAGAGTTGTATCACAAAAAGGGGATAATAATAAGAAACTTTAAGCATCCAATAGCAAAAAATCTTGTGCCGCAAAATCCTCTCTACAAAGAGGAAGTTTTTTCACCAATTTGTTTTTCCTAAGTCCATATTCATCCATCCCTAGTGCCATTTGAACAAAAAATAATGTGTCCTACCAATGTGTGAGACATGCCCATTAACAAAAGGTCATCCATACTAGACAAGGGACCATCCAATAGACTAAGCAATTCTGACCACCTCTTGTAAGAAGAGACCCATTCACCCATATCCAAACTACCTTTAAAAATTCCCTTTTTCCTCTAGTTTTTGTAGAAGAAGTTGGTTGAGAATCTTGAACTGGAAGGGAAACTAAAACTAACTTTGGAATAACTAGAGTAGAAGACATGGAGGTAGTAACTAAAGAATAATTCCTGGAACTAGACTCACCCTTATGTTTTTTCACAAAAGAAATGATGGTTCAGGAGCTAGAGGGGGTGTATTCATTGGTTGTTTTTCCTCCAAAACTTAAACACATTGTTCCAGTGCATTCATCTTGTGGTAAAGGGAAGGAACTGTATTCAGTGAGATATCTCCATCTAGCACATATGATCATAGGGGGATCTCTTTTACAACAAATGATTCATTACAAATAAATGGGAATACATGATTGCCTATACCATGCACACTAGGCCTACTCACCATCTAAAATATCCTCAAATCATCAAGAAGTCTTTAATACTCAAGCTAGAATAGATGAAAATACATCATCTGAAAGGTAGAAAACATGAGATTTATCTTAACAAGCCTTCTAACTAATGCAACTCAAACAATGCAGCTTGTCAAAGGCCTAAGATAGTCCTTTGGGGTCATAAATCTCAAACAAAATTCTCATAAATGTATCATTTGGACTAAACAAATAAAAAATAGAATCCAAAAATTTAAAGGATATCTCCTTCAAGATGGATGCTACTATTGTTTTTTCCATAACACATGAATTTCCTCAAAATGCCTATAGACAAAAAGGAAGTATGAATCGATGAAGTAAATGGTGTGTTTTTAAAGGAAATTCAAGGCGGGTAGGCTAAGCTAGGTGCAATCATGGTGATTTTTTTGAGATATCCCAATAAGATATCTGCACGAGGAAAATAAATGTTAAATGAATTGACATTTGAGAAGAAAATGGTGATTGATATGATTTGACAAGAACCATGCATGATAACTAACCTAGAAAGGCATGAAAAGAAATACACAACATCCAAGATGGATTCTTGAAAATAAAATGAGAGAATCTATCAAATAAAATCACCTAGAGGCGCTCGAAAATCATCAAAAGTAGATATCCAATCACCAAGTGAAAAAGAATAATTAAATAAATGGCCAAAATTGATGACATGGCACCCACCTCCTATGTAAAAAGAGAAAAAATGTAAAGGGATTGTAGTTATGAAACATGGCAACATTTGATGAGGAATATTCATGAGAATAACATAGATTAAATTATATGTTGTAAAGGGAAATATTCCTTTGAAGATTCATGTTTTTGGGGAAATTTGAAAGTAAATGAATGAATTTAATTATATAAATGCGATGAGAATACTCTCGCATTATGGGGGGTTAAAAATTTTGAGATATTTTTGAAGAGAAAGGAAAATTGAGAGAAAAACAATTTCCCAAGAAATCATCTGAGAAAACTGTTACTTTCTTCAAGACTTCAAATTAAATCATGCCAAGATGGTTGCAAGTGTATAGCCATTGACAAACACTTAGACTATAGATTAACTTTCCCTTGCTGATAAATTTGATGAGCCTTAAATTAATTATGTTAATCATGAGCATTTTTGTATCTGATCAAGATAATATACTTTAAAATAGTTATTCATGCTCTCATTGCAATCTTATTTTAGAGATCCTTTAAGTCACATAGAACTTTATCATTTTGGTAGCATTATGGAAATTGTAATTGCATTGTTGAGAAGAGATTTCATTTCATTTGTGTAATAAACAATTTTAAAGTCATTATGTCTCCACTTTGTTAAATGTTTCTTGTAATCCTTTGAGTGTATCTTAGGCGTGATAAATTGTGAATCTCTGATGTTTTATTAAGTCTTCAACATGAGCTTTTGTGTTTGAATCCTTAAAGATTGTGTGAAATCATGCATTCTTGGGATTCCATGAGTGTACATCTTCTGGTTGAAGGTTCATTATGAGCTATTTGAGGTGTATTTGTCTTGCACTTGGTAGATCTCCCAACATTTGTTAAAATTTCCTTGAAATTTTGTATAATCAACTTTATCCTGCTTAATTCACCTATCAAATACAACCAAACCAAATAATCCTACCAGAAATACTCATACTTTCCTCATTATAGCCAAAAATATGCCAAAGTGATCTTGTTCCATACTATCTTTAGTAGTTTGAGCTTTGTTTAGAAGACATCTGCACTATCTAGAAGTGACAACTTGTGAGATTTAGCCTTTGCTGAATTTGACCATGTCTTCCCAGAGTTGTTTTTCAATTACTTTACAAAGGAGTGCCAAATATTGTTGATACATCCATCCCACTCACAAATACAGACTACATAATGAGTCCTCTCACCCTAGCTAAAGGAAGAGCCTAAAGTAAGAGGGTAGGTCATACCCTCAGCATGGTGCTACCTAACTCCTCTGAGATCAAGTGAAAAAAAGATGATGAGATCCTTCCCAACTACAAAACAACACAAATATAGATCCATCATCCTCTAAGCATCCTTCTCATTTTGTTGATGCTTCTTGGCCATAAAGGAGGACCGATTTGGGTACCAACACCACTTTGGCACCATTTTTGGGGACATTTTTACAAATACATAAAAATATCGACCTATGGTAATATTTTATACATGTTTACATATAAATGTGTGGTCTAAATGTCACCCTTTATTGATATTTGTGAAAAATAAGCAAGATCAAAAGTTATTTGCATGATATTTCCTAGTTTAAGAAAACTTTGCACTAAATATGCTTTGCTAAGGATAAATATTGACAATTGGATTTGTCAAGCTTTATATAAATTGAGTGTTGATTTACAATTCACAAGTCATTTATAGTGTTTTACACATATAAGGTGTAAATCCCTAGTGGCGACTCCATATTTCATTCATAATTTACGTAAATGTCAATGTCTTAAGCTTTGATAATTAAAATTTTATGTTCATATCTCGCAAAGTGTAGACACTAAAATTAGGTCACACTCCCCTTTGGTCCCTCGGAAAATAAACACCCTTTATCACATTCACCTAACCATGGCCCTTTCACCCCACTAATATTAATTTAATTAATTTAATTAAATTAATTCATTACCTTCACCATATTTATTATTTATATATCTTAATTTAAATAATATCCATGCATATAGTTCACTTAGACACCTCACCAAGCTAACTCAACCAAAAATATCTTCTTAGTAAGTTGCCATAACTAACTAAGACTTACCCAACCCTAAAAATCAATGCCTATATTCCCTCTAACCACATTCCCGCATGCGTACAAGAATCTCCCAGTCTAATCCTCGGGTTAACGACATGAAATCGAGGAAATCAATAGGATCTCCCTTGTTTAGTAAGTCTAGAAATCCCACCTTGATCGAATGCCTCCTGTTACCCCTAACCATCACCGGTTAAGCCGAACCACCATCGATTACCCTTTTAACCCCAAAACAACCTTATTCTCAAGGTTGGAAGTTGAAAAAAACAAATTTTTTCAAACATTGGCGAGAAGTTTGGCAAGCATTAACACATCTTAGAGATATAACACATCTTCAGAGAGTTAATTCCAAAGAGGACATGCATGTAAGGAAGGAGATCAAACACTTTCTCTTGCACAGCCATCCTAGCCATGATCTGATCTAACCAAGCAAAGAGGAATGTACATGCACCCATCCGAGAATCTTTCTTTCAGTTGGTGATCACTTGCAGCCTTCAAACCTCTCATCAACACCTCTATTCCTCACTCCACGAAATCAAGGACCAAAATCCTAGTAAGTATAACATCATACTTCTCTGGTTTATTTTAATTTCATCATTATTTTATCATCTATTATTTACCTACCCACCTATTGACCTTCTCCAACACTTCCACCTCCATATACCCATTAAAATCTCACCAAATCCTACCCAAGTCACCCAATACCTCATCCCGACTAACAAATTACTTTATTCAATCACAAACGAGACCCAAAGCTTGTTCTCGTGGCATTCCCAAATTTCCATAAGAATGGCAGTGCACTGTTACACCTAATCATCGTTTGTCGCCCTTAACTAACATCAGTATAAGTATTTTCCCATACAACCTAGAACAGTGACCTATCCACCTAATTCCCTTTCACCCTTATTTACCTATGATCTACCTGAGACCTCTAGTAGACTTGCAGAGATCCAGAACCATTCACTTGACCTTCAGATCCTATTCTAACCTAGCCTGTTAGATTAGATCTATTTCTTATTATGTTTTAAGTGAGATACCTAAATCATTTCAAATTACAATAGGATTTAATTTGTTTACAACATTAAATTATTTAAATTAGTGGAAGGACAGCCATCTAGGAAGTATCACACTTCCCAGATCTAGCATATGCTAGGCAGTTCATTGCACATACTTTTTAATTCCTTCTGGTGGTCTTGCTTTTATTACAGGTAGTTCCTCCTAGCCAAATGGAAGCTCTCATAGTTAGCTATGGATTCAGAATTCATAGGCACATAACAACCCATTGACCATCATTTGAAACCAATGCTAAGAACACATCAACTTCGCACAAGTATTCCTCCTAAACCTATTACCCTATTTGTTTGGTCAATACTTCAAAGAAATGATCTAGAATCGGTGAAACATTTTGGCATGCCCAAAGGGACCCATCCAGTGGTTCCTTGCATTTCATTCATTCCTAGGAAAAAAATTGTGTGTTTGTTTCCTTCTCTTCTCCGAAAAGAATACACATTAATTTTCTTCCTTGGTAACCCACCTTTTCTTTCTATTTTCTCTAAAGGAAACTTTTCTTTTGGTGTAATTAAAAAGAACCATTTCTTCATGTTTTCTACATTGTAGTGAAAGAGCCTTTATCTTCTTCTTCATATTTTTGTGTCATCCAACGTCAAACTTCAATTTTGGCTTAGAAATAAGTGTATTCCATTTTGATTTATTGCATTAGCTCACATTAATTGAGGGTAACCTATATGCTTTGAAGTCTTGACCAATCGATGGTTGATAAATCAAACCGGGAGAAATAGAACTCTTAGGATCTTTCTTTCTCTTTCTCTTTATCACATTCTTTCATTTCTCTCCCATGCTCCTCATCATAGTCTTAAAAACTCACAAACACTTCTTAAAAGCAAAACATCTTACCTAGTAGAAAGAACTTTCTTTCTCTTTCACTCTCCGAATCTTTTTTTCTCTCATCCTCATCAAAAAAATTTCTCTCTCTCTCTGTCTTACCAAAACTCACAAAAATAAAAATACACACATTCTTAAACAACATCTTACCTAGAAGAAGATAGTGTATTATGGAAGTAACCACCAGTAGAAGTTAGGTGATCACATGATCACATTACACCATTTGATCGATCGGGCACCAGTCACTACTCTATTACCCAAAAGGAGTCATACTTTAGAGTGAAGCTCTGCCACACCATCACATACCCATCGATTTGGCATACCTGAAACCTCACCTTTTAGATCTCCTTCCGCACTATGACGATTTTTATTAAGGAAGCCATCCTCATCAAAAAACCTAATTCTATTTCACAACTCATTTTCCTGTGTCATTTACTAGTCCCTAAATAGCATAAGCTACTTGTAAAAAACCACATAATAGAAATCCAGGGATCACTAACTTTAGGATCACATTTTCCTTGACCAAAACTTCCATGTTTCGCCTTTCCCATGGCTTGGGTCGTTTTACGAGCATCGTGACTACCTCCCGACTCACGCATTCTTCCGGATTTTTTGTTCCGCCGGTCGTTTCATCCTATACCCACTATGACATGCTCCTCATCATATTACCACCTCCCGTGTCGGGTGATAACGTGGTCCTTGTGTTAGCCCCTATGGCTTCACCCAATGACCTAAACCTTCAAATAGCGTGTACCCACGCCTTTTCATCCAACATTTGCATCCCATTTCATCATTAGCCTCGAATGTCCACTATACTAAATTATGGCTATTCCTTCCTTCTTCTTGACCCATATCATCATCATTATAAGAATTCAGAGCATCGGTTTTAGACTCATTAGAGATTCCACCATCGAGATTTAATGACCAATCCCATGTCACGATTCTACATGAAATTTTAATTCAATAGCCAAAGAAAGACCAATCATTTTAAGGGCATTTCATGATGATGCCTTGCTCTTGAGACCTAATCTAATGTCCAAAACTGACCTGCATCAATTCTTTGGGTTACCTGAGACTCTGATTCTCATTCAATCGGGGAGCCCTAGCCTTCTTAGATCATTTCTCTATCATAGGTGAAGGTTACCATGACTCCATCTATACTCTCTGCCACCCATAAAATGAGGATGAACTATCACAATTTTTTGCTCCATGCTCATCCCACTGCCCAATCAATCAAGAACCTTCCAATTACCCAAATATAACTCATGCGAGCTCTTCACATAGGATTTGCTAGACATATCTCATGACCTTGCAGGTCCAAACCTTAGAACATTCGATGAAGCATTCACTATGGCATGAAAGTTAATGAGATTCAAGCCATCCAAGAAAGAAAATCCATCTATCACAAAATTCGAGCATGCGAATGATATGATTTCTTCTTCTTCGAAAGGCCAAAACAATTATTCAAAAGTTAAGGGCATTGCTTAACGTATTACCTATCCCGGTATGAGGTTCATCCGCGGATCAATGATGCCCCCTCATCAATGCTCTCAATCCACCTATTTTCAATTGGCCTTCAGATCATGAGGAAATTGACACCCCTCTGGGGAACCTCCTTCTCTACATCAGAAATCTTGAAAGTTTGACCTTCCACCCGATAAGGAACAAATTTTTGATCATCACCTATGGCATGAGTATAAAGAACATGATTTGCTAAGTATCATCAAGAGACCAGGGTCACCATCACTTTTTTGGAATACTGTAAGAAAACCGAGAAAGGTGAGTTACCCACTAGGATAATCTTATATGCACTTCAACCAAAACCCACTATTTACCTCTTAACTATCTTCGCCGATCATCTTTGGAGGCCACATCAGATCAAGATACCTTTCCCTTCACCTGATCATTCACCCATCACCTCGGCTACCCATCAAAATCTTTCTCAAATCCTAGAAAATCCTCCTTCCGCATCAGAGCTCAAATGTTCACCAATCGGTAACTCCTTCATCTTCTTCATCACCTAGAACATCTTCTCATAAAGTCACCATAATTATTCCCACTTATAGAGAAGTAATAGGAATTATAACATCATAGACTACTGCTTTCAACAGACTGTGAAGAAGCAATCTACATCCATTTGTGGAAAGTCGGGCCCATACTTGCAGAGGAATTGAATTGCTTGATGACCTCATGATCATTCTCCATCCGCTATGGAAATTTTCTGCACCTACTCAGCTGAGCTCTACCCACAGCGTAAGTTCCCAAACTAGCAAATCTCTACACATATAATGGCCATTAGTCCATCGGTGAACTCCACCTACGAACGATACCCATTGAGTTCACCAATCATCTTTAGATTATGTGGATCAGTACAATTTACTATAGAGCACCTCTTTGCTTCTTGTCTCAACATGAGATGCAAAATCACTCCTTGAAACCTTACACTATCTACCAAAAATATTTTTGACCAATCAAACCAAACACAACCACCTCTATCACAACCCCTTCCACGACACCTATTATAGTTCAAACCACACCCTTACCCATAACTCAACCTACACCTAAACTCCAAACCCATACCTACAACATTTGCATTGACTAAACCTATTACCACTTTAGGGGATCACCCCGACTACCAAATCTTTACTCATCCACCTATCAAACTAGATTTATCTACATCCTCCAAAGACAACACCACACCTACTCCAACACCAAAAGTAAGCACCAACCCATATAACTTCATACCTCTGGCCAATGGCAATCACACTCGCACTCTAACACGTCTGTTTAGATCTCGCTTTTCCCACATGGTCAAGAAACTCCACCCACCAATAAACCAAAACACAACAACCCATTTCTTCCTCAAAACCTTAAATCTCCCTAGACATCTAACATGACTTACACCAGACCTGCAGTGATCTTTACCACCCATACCTCCAATACTCCTCGCTAAGTTGCTTCACTTTACCACTACACATTTAGTCCATCTATAACCATACCTAAAAGATCACTTATCCGTGGGTATCTCATCCTTCATTTACCCTTCATCTCTCAATTGGCATCACATCGCTACCATGCTCAAACAACCCTACACCATCTATATACCCCTCACCAACATGATCGACACCCAAAACCAAACCAACACCCAAACCCATATGACCTCCTTCAAAGACCTCATAATCTCATAAAACGTCATGTTAACTCTTGTGATCCATGGAGGTTCTTGCCAAAATTATCTCCTCGAGGTTTTTAACCACTCGATGACCCTACACCCATAAGCCTCCATTATCACACCCCATCATGTAGCATCTCTCACCCTCAAATTACCACCTTCATCTTCTTTCACCCCACCCTATTCACCAAGTAACTTCCACTTAACTTCTCGAGGAAGAGATGATGATCACACTAAAACGATGATCCAAACCTATCCCTCTTCATTTCTATCCACCACACCCCACCAATTGCATCCTAGAGCCACCCCTAAGAGCTTGAAATTACATGGTTCACATTAGACATATGGGTATGTTGTGTGATGATTGATTTACCAACTCCTGCAGGGTGCTAAGCATTAAGCATCAAAAGGCAATCATCCCATGCCTATTCGCTCAAATCACATATCCGCGGCTCCCACATACCCCATAATGGCATCACATCCACCTACGTATAAACAATTACACCATCCCCTCACAATGTATGTTGTCATTCAAACCTAATGACACTCGCCCTCACCTCTACACTATTTAGGTTTTACCCAATGACCCTACACCCGTAACTCCTCCATTATCACACCTCCACATTCGCGTGTCACCAAACCCCTTCACTTTACCCCACCCTATTGTTTTATGTCTTGGAGGGGGAATTCCAATATAACATTTCTGTCCACATCTTACATATGGGTATGTTGTGTGATGATCTTTGATGGGGGTGCTCTAAGCAAGGTTAGCTAAATCACCTTTCACCCATGCATTCGCTCAAATGCGGATCCATGTCATGGGTCATAAACATCCAAATTAGCATGTTGTTTCAACTTCCTTCCATCACCTTTCGGGGTCATCCTCCACATCATTGTGTAAAATTTGATGTCTACTCAGAGACTCGAGAGGGGACATGAAGGACACACTTATACCATTCCATCTAACCCCATCACCTTTCAAAACATGAAACATGCTTTACCGACCCAATGATGTGCTCATACCTATTAAGCCATCTACCTCCACAACCGATACTTCTTCACCTACACCTCCACTTACTAATCGATACACATCACTACAACCGCTTTCTACTACACATACCTCCTCCATTCCTACCGCTGCCATAACCTCCATAGATGGCCCATCAGCTTCCCAATCAGCTTAAGTCTTCCTCAAAGATCGACCTTTGACACTTTATCCATACCAAATACCTACATATCAACCACATCGATCCTTTGGAAGGTGTTTTTCAACGCCTCACTCTAGGAGGGGACGAGTACCACCTATGTAGTGTCAACACATTCCTTACTCCACAAGAGTTTGAAGCCTTCACCAACACCCATGTTATGATCACCATATAGAGAGAATCTCCTTTATGGTCCTCCTTACCTTCATACTAGTCTTAATTATGGGGGACTTGATACTACCACTTACACACCCCAACCACCGTCACAAACTCGTCCTTTTCCGCCGACTTCCAATCACTTACCAATCTCCATTTATCCCACACCTTCTTGGGATGATTACCACTTACACACGAACCACAAAGTTGATAACTCGTCCTTTTACTTGCAAGCACCGATGTGCATGGAAGGGTTTTGGTTTTCACTTTTAAAATAAAGGCCGCCATACCATTATTCCATGTGCCACCCAAAAACATAAGACCGTAGTGGTATTGGCTTTCCCAAACCACCACCAAATAGGCCCACATTAAACTCATTAAGGACACTAGATCTTCTACACCTTCTTCACCCACTTTGCCTTCATCACCACCTTCATTGATAGTAGAGTCGATGGATCCCGAATCTATCCCTCCTAAATTTTTTTCATAAAACCATTTCCTTGGGGCCTCTAACTTATCAACTCGAGGGCGAGGCCCCTTCCACTCTTCCATTCCTGTATCCTGAAATGATCGATGATGATACACCTTCAATTAACATCGTTCAATGTCAGGATGATGAATCCATACTCACCTAACTCGGTGTAGAAGACTCATATATTCATCGGTCGTTACCTTCAGAGATGCAAACCATGTTGAATGAATTGACTATCGAGACCAACATTCATACTCAGGATGACTGCACATCCTAAAGATCGATAATCTTTAGATGATGCCTAACAAGAAATCATCACTTCTTTTCTTAGAGATCATAACCATTCTTTCACTTGGTCTTACGCATACATGCATGGTATTGACCCCACCATAGTGGTCCATAATATCGTAATCGTTTCCGATGCCAAACCCGTAAAAAAAGCCGAGGAAAATGCACCCTCACATTTCTCTCTCTCATCATGAGAAGAATTTCAGCACCTTCTTTTTGTTTCCTTCATCTTACCCATTGATTATCCTCATTGGATTTCTTACATTGTCCCTATCATTAAAGAAACTGGGGGACTCTAAATTTGCACAGACTTCCATGACCTCAACCTAGCCTACTTGAAATATGACTTTCCCTTACCTGGTATTGACCAACTAGTTGACCTTACCACTGGCCATGAGATGCTATCACTCATGGATGGCTTCTTGGAGTTATAACCAAATCTGCTTTTCCCTGAGGATCAACATAAAACCTTGTTCATCACCACTTGGGGACCTTCGCTATCAAGTCATGCCCTTTGGCCTTAAAAACACCTGGGTGCCACATATCAATGGGCTATGACTTACATCTTCCATGACATCATGCATTGCATATTGGAAGATTATGTGGATGATCTCTTGGCCAAATCCAAATGCCACTTTGATCACCTTACCGTCCTCAAAACCATCTTTGACCATCTCATTAAATATTGCATCCACCTTCAGCCAAAGAAGTGCATCTTCACGGTTCTCTCAGAAAGCTCTTGACATTTATCATTTCCTCCGTGGTATAGAAGTTGACCCTGTTAAAGTCAAGGCCATTCTTGAAATTCCTCTTCCTACTAACCTTAAACAACTCTGTAGTCTACAAAGTAAGTTGCAGTCCATTCACTATTTCATTTCCCAATTATCGGATCGGTTCCAACCATTTCATCATTTGCTAAAGAAGGATGTCTCCTTTAAATGGGATGATGACTACCACAAAGCTTTTGAGGCCTTAAAACAATACCTTCTCCAACCACCCATACTCATTCCACCTAAAGACGATCAACCTTTTTACCTATACATATCAACTACCGATCATTCCTTGGGAGCCATGCTCGCTCATTGTGATGAACAACACAAAGAGAAGGTGGCTTATTACATAATTTGTACTCTTTTGGACTATGAAACCCAATACACCCATCCCGAAAATAAAATTTAGCCTTAGTTTTCATTGCCACCAAACTCTGTCATTACCTACTTAACCACAAAACCTATGTTGTGACCAACACCGACCCCTTACACTTCATGTATGCCAAACCTTATCAAAATCATGTGCATGATGGCTTATGATTTTAGCTGATCTTGACCTCAAATTCATTCATCAAAAGTCCATCAAGGGCCAGGCTATCATCGACCAATTGGCCAATGCACCTATTTCTGGGGATCAACCCTCTAATTTTGACTTTCCAGATGAGTCAATTTCTACCCTTTCCCTGGATTAACCTCCTTACCAAATGACACTCTTTTTACGGTTCCAAGTGTCAGTGTGGGGGTGGGGCTGGTATTATCCTCATTCCTCTTGATGGTGAACTCATGCCTTTGTCTTTCAAATTATATTTTGAATGTACCAATAATATTTTCAATATGAAGCACTCGTACTAGGTCTCCAAGCCACCTATGCCCTAGATGTTAAATCAATCAACATCTTTGGTGATTCTCAATTGGTCATAAACCAAGTCAATGGTATGTACTAATGTCATAATGAGATACTTCAACAAAGATAAACATCATGTAGACATAATTTAGACCACCTTTTATCATTACACCCTTCAAACCATCCCATGTTCAACCAACAAATTTGTAGATGTCATGGCCTCGCTTAGCTTCCCAAATACCCACTTCACCTACCGATTCTATAATCTTCATCACCATACAATGACTTAATCACCTTGTTATTTACCTCACAATTTTTACTCAATAGGAATCAATACCCCGACCCGAGTGACCTTTGATATAAACAATACCCCGACTACCTTTCTCTCTCCATCTTACCTCCAGATCTCACCCATAACAAACAATGCACCTTCCTTAAAACCATCTCTTGTTACGTCATTCTAGGGGGCCTCCTCTATAATCACGGCTTTGATGGTATTCTCTTATGATGCCTCACAAGTTCTGAAATTCCTTATACCATTAAGGAAGTTCATGATGGCATATGTGGAGGCCACTTCAAAGGCCTTGTTGCTGTACTAAGTATATTCATCAAACATTCCAATTTTCATCATACATCCAGGTCATGCCTTACAGTCGCTTGAGACCTTTGGCCCTTCTCTCAATGGGGTTTGGATCTTGTTAGAGAAATCAATCCTCATTCTTCCCAACACCATCAATGGATCATCACTACTACCGAATACTATACAAAATGGGTGGAAGCCATACCACTCATTTCCACGAAAGCTAAGAAAATATGTGAGTTTATTAACCACCACATCATTTGTCACTTTGGTGTTCCTCATCACCTCATCACTGATAATGAAAAACAATTCAAAAATAAAACATTGCAAAACTTTGCGATGCCTTCGACATTTAGCTTAGTTTCTCATCACCTTATTACCCATAAACCAATGGCCAAGCCAAATCCACTAACAAAACCTTTATCAAAATTCTTATGAAAGTGGTTGACGATACTGGGAAGGATTGGCATACACACATTCCTTTTTCCCTATGGGCATACTGCACTAGTATTTGCACTTCCACTGTGGCCACACCCTTTTCTCTGGTCTACAGTATAGAGGTAGTTCTACCTCTCAAAGTCCAAATCCCCTCACTTCGTATTTCTCTCCATGACATGCTCAATGATGATGAATTTCATCAGGACCATTTATCATAGCTAGAGTTATTAGATGAATGTCATCTTAACACTCTAGATCACCTTCAAGTTTACCAAAAACGTATCAAATGTGCCTATGAAAATGTGTTCATGAATGAACCTTCCAATTCGGTGACCTTGTCCTGAAAGAAAATCAACACGTAACCAAAGCAGAAAAAAGTAAACGAGGTAAATTTTCTCCTAATTGGCTTGGACCATACATCGTAACTCATACCTATGGATCAGGAGCTTATCATTTATCTTCACTCAATGGTAAACCCAAACCTGAGCCCCTTAACACCTTGTATCTTTGACCATTCTATTGTTGACTTGTCATCCTACCTCACCTTTTGTCTCTTTCCATGCTCATCCCTTGAGTGCTATTCACTCCATACACCTCACCAATGATTAAACAAGAATCATGTGAGTACCCATCACTAGTTATCTTCTCTTGAATATGTGTAGCATGGTGCTGCACATAGCATGATTCTCATGGATACTTTTCATCTACCATTAGATGAGATCCCATGGTCATTTCTCTTTGTCTTTTGAACAAGAGTCCTATCCTTCACCTTGCTCTTTCCATGACTGCAAAGACCTCACATAGAGAAAACTCCTTGAGTCAAAATTATAATAAAAATATGACTCCTCTAAAAGGACAACTTCCTCTCGACAATTTCTGTTATAAATAGACTACTCCCTTAAAGGACAAATGTACATGTAAACTTAAAAAAAGGAGAGCAACCAAAGATTTCGGATCATCACTCACTTCACGAAGACCTCAATGATTTCAATTTTATTTATCCCATATAGACTTCCCGCATCAATCAATATATCTCAACTATAGGTAAAAATAACAACCTTTTTGTCATGGACTTGCCCATTATGACCTAGGTTCTCGCTCAAGCACATGCTACCTATACCATATACAGATTACCCACTCTTCACCCTTCAAAACCATGCCCACTCTCATTTCCTACCGCCTCAAGGGAATTCTTGGAACTTAGACATTTGGTGATCATGTGACTACTTTTCACCATAAAACAGTCTATCATGCAATGTTTGTAGGGTCTTATGTTCATTACCTTCGCTAAGGTATGATCTACTCGGTATGATCTTACCCAATCAGGTGGATTTATTTCCCCTCTTATCTTTTAGCCATCTTTATTTACATTTTGATTACCTTATATAGGACTTGGTCCTCGACGCTTACTTTTGGGGTAATCTTCTTCTTTCACCACAATCACCCTCACCTACATCATTTTACCTATAATCTACCCACACCTAACAAATCTAAACCTACAACATGCCCAACAACCTACCAACCCATTTTCATACCTCCTCATATTCTTCCCTAGCTTATGGGAGAACTACATCAGCCTGAGGTCCCTTTTTGTTGGGACTATGTAGGTAGCACTCCGAGGGCATGGGGCCCTTAGAGGTTAGCTCACCATCCTCTACCCTCAACAATTCATCTTCCATGTGCCTCACATTACATCACACCTAACTTCGTTTCCCTTTTATACCCAACATTGGAAATTAAACCACATACATAACAAGTTGTTTCATATTTTAAACATTATCACAACATACATTTATTACACCTACCATTTCTCTATCATCACTATGCATAGATTATACCACATCTCACATATGACCCATAGTATCATTCATCAGTAAAAATAATGAATACAACTTCACCTACTTTTAACACAACCATGCCTAACAAACCTGACTCAATCCATGCCTATAACCTAACTCAACCATGCCTAAATCGACCTGACTCAATCCATGCCTATAACCTAACTCAACCATGCCTAAACCAACCTGACTCCACCATGCCTAACTCACCTAATTTCCATCCATATCAAAATAAAAATCCATATCTCATCTAACACAAGCCATAAATTAAAATCTCATCAACACATCAACAAATCAAAAAATACCATGTATCTCATCATATAAATAAATAAATGTGTATCTCAAATATACATGGCTATCTCATCATGTCCATCATCTCAAAATGTTAGCACGCAGGATGATATACAATACAAAATGTCATCAACATGCAGGCATATCTCATATATACAAAAAAATATTGAAATAATACAAAATATCTTCAAAGACGTAGGCCGGTATATACTCAAAATATACAAATCACTTGTACATCCTCACTATCTTCAAAACACGGGCTGGTATGTGATCAAAAATACAATTATCTTCTGACGCAGCCAAGATATATATCTCAAAAATAGCTATCATACATCAAAACCAGTGTGACCGCATATTAATCATCTCACCGAATGTCCTCCATCTTTATGTCACCTATACCCTCAGCCTCATGTGTCCTTGATGACACCTCACCTAGAGTTGGTCTTCGTGCACTGGTGGCCTCTCCTTGATCGTGCCTTGAGATCACTAACCTCCTCTACTCTCCACACTATGAGTGCAGGATCTTGTCCTCTCACTAGATGCCTACTATGCCATGTACTTGACATAGGATATGAAATCTATCTCTACGCCATTAGCTGGTCTTAATAGTATCTCACCTCACCTAGGGCATCCTCGTAACCTAGATACAGGCACAATTTGTGGTGGTCCCATAGGTCTTGTCCCCTATACCTACCTCATAAAGACCCTATACCACTCTTGCCTATGAATTGGGACCTGGTCCTAGTGTCGTGGTGGTGCCCCATATCCTCGTGCCTATATCTAGGCTTGTAAGGCCCCACTTGCTTGGGTTATGGCCAACTAGCCATGTAAACCTACCACCGACCATCTCCATCTCCTCCATCAACCATCTTGGCTCGCAGACTAGCCATTTGTACATGTAACTCTGCTACCCTCCAGCCTATGTCTGTAGTATACCCAACTAGGTAATCAACGTAGCTACCTGCCCCTGTAGGGCATCTCTTTACACTATAATGGTAGCTAGGTATGGCTGCCCTGGTCCAGTTTGGGTGGTATGGCTCATAACTGAGCCACCCACCACTTCCTATACCTGTATGTACATCCAACGTCATCTATCTCGCTGATCCACTAGCTACTCCTCCTTCTCTATGGACACTGTAGGCTATGGTAGAGGTAAGGGCCTCTCCACGTCATCTCTTCGATACTATGGGAAGGGTAGAGGAATGTCTTGTAAGAGCCCAAACTACTGTCGACTCTCTATCTACCGGGATCATCTCATCCTCCCCACACAATGACCCTATATCCACCTCTCTAGTTGGAGCTTAGCTAGCTCCTCATGCATATTCCTATATGAGGGGAATCCCACATATGGCCTCTATATAATGTCCACTCTAGACAATCCCTCTAGTAACTACTAAAAATGGGCCACATCATGTGTCGGCCTATCTGATATCCACTCTCCTATCACTGGCACCCATCTCCTGTACCCCACCCAAAAAAATCTAGGTGGGAATGCATCTTCTCAGGGCATCCATATAGGCCATACATAGACTATAGGATGGTAGGCCCAACAGTGCATTATAAATGTATAAACAGATAAACCCGCATAGCCACCCATATGCCCACAACTCTCTATATAGTTGTACTAAGAATGTTGCTACCTAGGCAAAGTGGGTCTCATGCACCATCATGTCCTGGAGTACCCCCATCATTGATAAGGGAAAGCATCCACCCTCTACATCTAGTAGTGCATAGCAACACAATTCCTCCATCAACAGGACCACTATTCTCGTCTCCTCCTGGACGGGCTAGGTACATCTCTCCATAGCTCAAAATGGCACTATGGAATCTCAGATCAGCCACCCCTCACCAAAAATAGTCACAATCAACTCCTCGGAGGCCTTAGAGGAGATAGAATACACCTGGGCACCCCATATGGGTAATCAAGAATCTAGAATACGTCCTCCAAGGTGATAGTCATCTCACCCGTCGGTAGGTGGAACATGTTAGTCACGGAGTCCCATCTATCGATGAGCATGACCATCAAGCTAGGCTACTGAAAAACATGTCTATAGTGGTGAACCCCACTCAAGCCCACTGCATCCACATGTTGCAGCTACAACGGGTCCCCGCACCACACACTATCACCAGTAGTAATGGGACCTTGTCCCACATATGTAACTATGCTCTCCCCTGCATCCAATATAAACACAACATTAATTTACCTGTATCAATCCCTATTCACCAATTATCATTTTCCTACACCCTATTTTCACCCTACCCATCTCAACCACCTAGCCCACATCACTTTTGGACCCTTGTGCCCACTAATCTAACCGGTACTAGTTCATCCTAACTAACCCCGGTCACCCTTTAACTGGCACACCTATTTGGTGACCGATACCGGTTCACCCTTACCAACCATGGTTACCCCTTAACCGGCATCAGTCACCTATTTGGTGACCAATACCGGTTCCACCTAATCGACGTCCTCACACCGCTGTGGAAAAACTGCGACTTCCCAAAACCCCCTTTTCTAAAAACCTCCCCTTGCCCCTTTTACCCCACCTACAATGACCTAAACTACTCCTGGACCTCTACCCATCCCACCTATACTATTTACTACCCTCCCCATTCCTCCTTTTACCCAATATTCCCCCATTCCCAAATTCCATTTTTACCCACCCACAAAACCAAAAACCAAACAAAACCTAAACCAACACTACAATAATCCTCTAATCTATCAAATCAACAAAGAGTAGGGTGCTTACCTCGTTGCAGACTGCTGTTGTCTTGGTGGCACATCCTGCCACCGTACTAAATGGCCCGCCTAATCCCTCTCCATCCTCTGCCATCACCGAATAGCTACTCGTAACCTCCAACCAATCAAATCTCTTGCCCCCGATCCTCGTGGACCGGCCGCTCACCAACTAGTCCTCATCAAATCACACTACCATCTCACTGTTCCATTTCATCTAGACATTTTTCTCTCTTTTCTCTCTTTTTTGTCATTTTGTCACTTTACATAATAACAAATGAATAAAAAACACACAATTTATTTGTTTTTATAACCAACCTGACCTAACCGACGTCGGTTACGCTTGATCGGCATCGATCACGTGCCCTCTACCCGTTATTAGTTGACCTATACCAACGCTCGGTTAATATGTGACTGGCATAGGTCACCCTCACCTACACATTACCCTAAATTAACCCCATTTACCCGACCCCACCTTTATCCTACCCATTTACCTCACCTTTCTAACCCTCATCATTTACCCCACCCCACCTTAACCCCTACCTTGGTCGTACCGGTGTCGTGACCTAGATATTTAGACTTGGACCATCGCTAGTGACCTTTGACCTCATGTGTTTGCTATACCTTATGGCAGCCATTATTTGTGTTGATTGACCTCGATGACCTTACCTCACCTATTGCCGTGACCATTTACCAAACCCTACCTTTAGTGTATTGGAAAAGACCTAAACGCTCTGCACCTAACCTACATTGTGTTTCCCACCATATCTTATACCTTGGATACCGTAATTACTTCAACCTTGTTTGATAAACCTCTCAACCTTAGAGGATGTAGAGTTTTCCCGCTTTTCAACCCGGTAGTGTGTCTGTAGTTTATACGTGTGCGTGTGTTTTACTATTGCTACCTTTGACCCTGACCCATTACCTAGAATGGCCCGAGTAGACCTTTTACCCTCTTTCCCTGTGCCCACCTGCCTTTTCCTCGCATTTACCTTTTATTAAACCACTCACCGATTCTGCCTGCTACCTCATCAATTCTTGGTTTAAGGGGGATCACCTTCACCCACACACGGGGCAGCCACATCTTATTTTTGTTAGCGTCACTTACCAATACAAGCCATGCTACAAAAAGGGGCAAAATGTAGACACTAAAATTAGGTCACACCCCCCTTTGGTCCCTCGACAAATAATCACCCTTCATCACATTCACCTAACCATGGCCCCTTTCACCCTACTAATATTAATTAAATTTATTTAATTCAATTAATTAATTATCCTCACCATATTTATTATTTATATATCTTAATTTAAATAATATCCACACATACAGTTCACTTAGATACCTCACCAAGCTAACTCAACCGAAGACCTTTCTTAGTAAGTTGCCATAACTAACTAAGACTTACCCAAACCCTAAAAATCAATGCCGACACTCCCTCTATCCATGTTCCCGCATGCTTACAAGAAGCTCCCAGTCTAATTTATGGGTTAACGACATGAAATCTGAGGAAATCAAGAGGATCTCCCTAGTTTAGTAAACCTAGGAAATCCCACCTTAACCAAGGCCGGTTACCCCTAACCGTTGTCGGTTAAGCCAAAACCGTATCGCTACCATGTTAACCCCAAAAAAACCTTATTCTCAAGGTTTGAAAATGTTGGCAGAAGGTTGGTGAGCATTAACACATCTCAGAGAGATAACACATCTTCAGAGAGTGAATTCCAAAGACAACACGCATGCAAGGAAGGAGATCAAGCACTTTCTCTTACATAGCCATCCCAGCCATGATCTGATCTAACCAAGCAAAGAGGAATGTACATACAACCCATGCAGAAGATTTCTTTCAGTTGGTGATCACTTGCAGCCTTCAAACCTCTCATCAGCACCTCCATCCCTCACTCACAGACATCCAGGACTAGAATCCCAGTAAGTATAACGTCATACTTCTCTGGTTTATTTCATTTCATCATTATTTTATCATCTCGTTGTTTACCTAATCACCTAATGACATTCTCCAACACTTCCACCTCCATATACAAATTAAAATCTTGCCAAATCCTACCCAAGTCACCCAATACCTCATCCCGACTAACAAAATCCTTTGTTTAATCACAAAGGAGACCCAAAGCTTGTTCTGTGGCATTCCCAAATTTCCACAGTAACCAGTACCAATTACACCTAACCACCGTTAGACACCCTTGATCGAAATCGGTCTTTGTATTTACCCATACAACCCAAAATAGTGACCTACACCTGATTCCCTTTCACCCTCATTCACCTACGATCTACCTAAGACCTCTATTAGACTCAGAGATCCCAAACCAGCCACTTGACCCTTGGATCCTATTCTGACCTAGCTTGTTAGATTAGATCTATTTCTTATTGTGTTTTAAGTGAGACACCTAAATCATTTCGAATTACAATAGGATTTACACTTTTGACAACATTAAATTGTTTAAAATAAAGGATCGACAACCATCTAGGAAGTATCACACTTCCCGCATCTAGAATACGCTAGGCGCTTCACTCGCACATATTTTTTAATTCCTTTTAGTGGCCTTGATTTTATTACGGTAGTTCCTCCTAGCCAAAAGGAATCTCTCACAATTAGTTATGGATTCGAAGTCATAAGCACACAACAACCCATCAACCATTATTTGAACAAGTATTCCTCCTACGTCCTACCCTATTTGTTTAATTAATACTTCAAAGAAATGATCTAAAATCAGTGAAACACAAATATGGAAGGAAGAAGGTATTTCTTCATCAAAGATCCTACTAGAAGAATATTTCTATAGCTTGGAAGAACAAATCCAAATAAGAAACAAGTCCAAAAAGCTTTGGGAGATCAAAGGTCGGGAGAGAAGGTAGTACCATTAAAGTGATGGAAAGTTATCATCCTTTGATAGCGGATTACTCTAGTTCTTCAAATAATTCTAGATCAAGTAGTCCATGTTTCAATTTATATACTCCAACTGGTGAGGAACCATCATTTGTAACTGATATAGGTATTCCTTATTTTCCTCCTCTATCACTTAGAAATCATAGATTTTTTTGTGAGACTGAGCCATTCAAGGATACATACTTTGAAGATCACACACCTTTTCCTCAACCTCTTGTCCCACAACATTTCAATCCTTCTACAAGATAACCTCCTCAAAATAACATGGCTCATCCTCCATCTAGACCTCCCTTTGTTTTCAATGTGTTTGGACCAATAGATTATAGAGGCATGGTTCGGTATCCTAATGTTGTACTAGAAGATGTAAGAAATAGGCTGCCCAAATTTAAGGGAAATAATTCCATCACTTGTGATCATCACCTTAACATTTTTGTTAATATGATGAAGGATTTTGAAATAGAGAATGAAAATGTATATACAAAATTCTTCATCCAAACTCTAGAAGAAGATGCATGTGATTAGTATAAATCATTTCTAGATAACTAACTCGAGATGAAGAATGCTTTCAAGTCACAATATGGGGATAAGACTAACCCTAGGTTCCTCTTGTCTGAGTTTGAGAATATAAAAAAGAATCCTAATGATCCTGTTCAAGACTTTAACACCAAATTCAACAAAAATTTAGCTAGATTGCCCATAATTTTGAGGTAAAGTGATGAATCATTCTTGGTAAATTATTCTAATTCTTTTGATAATAAAGATGCATATTATTTGACGGATAAAAACCATAGGACCTTAAGGAAAGATTTCTCTATGGTGGTGCAAATCAAGAATAACATCAAGGCATCAAGTAAATCCCCAAAAAGGGTGGTGTCAAATTAGTGAACCCTGAAAAGCCTCAAGATAGTAAGGCGGTGGATTTGGGGAAGTTGTGAATACTCTAGCAAGAGTAGTTAAATAAATATCTTATAAGCTTTCCAGAGTAGAAAAAGGAATAAGACAGAGCTCTCAAGGCCAACACCAACCTCATGGCCAAAACATATTTGGAAATCATCCTAAAGGTGATCATAGATTAGATGAGAGAGGTAAAGGGCCCATGGGATCAGGAAATAAATAGCCATAACCAAGAGAAAATAAACTTGTCCTTGATCCCTTAACTACTAGAGTTGTCATGCTAAAATAAAACCATGTTATTGAATGGTGTGATAAGTATTTCTTGCCACATTACCCTTATGACCCTGATGAATAATTTTAAGAATTAGATGATGATGAGACTTTTGGTGATGTATGCATGATGGAGTGCCCTGATAATCCATAACAAGGTGCCACTTCTACTGAATTTCTAAGTGTCAGAACTGCAAAATGTTTTTGGGATTACATTCACTGGGTATATCCTCTCCCTCCTAAGGATGATGTTGAAGTTGATATGGTGCAAGATTTTGATTTACCTAATCATGAATTTGAATACTTGAGAGCTTTAATGATCAAGAAGTATGATGGGGGAATTCATTCTGAGGAATACATGCAACTTATGATAAATACAACAAATACTCGGAAAAGGAGTATAATCTCAAAAGTAGAGTTGTCAAAGGAGGAGGGACACAACCCAATCCAAAAATTCCTCTTCTCACTAATATCTGAATGGATCCCCCTAAAAGGATACACCTAACAAAGGTCCAGTCACTCCAAATAAATTTTGTACCCTAGCTCATGCCTAAGCTATAAAGAGTCTCATACCACAAGAAGAGGCAGTCACTCTACCTCCTAATATAGCCTTACCTAAATACATACCCTCTGATATATCCTAGATGTTGAGTCAAATCAAATTCATTGTGATTTTTATTTATTTATTTGGATTCCTGAACATAAGAAGAAGGCATTTGAGTAATTTTTGTTCAAATAGAGGTAATACCCCCAAGAAAGAATGTGAATAATGTGGATACTCCCCTATCATTGTAGAACTGGAAGTGCCACAAGCATTAGAAGACTTGGGAGAATCACTTGAGGTATATCTGGGTACTTCTCTTGTTGAATCTCAACTTGATGTTGATCCTTTTTATACTACTTTAATCATTAAGGACATATTAGTACACAACTGCATGTTTGATTCAAGGGCCTCATGTAATGTGATGCCTCTTGAGGTAATGAATGAATTGAATATCAAAGTGACAACAAATTTTGGAAAGTGCACCACTATGGATTCAAGGGAGGTGTTGGTGATTGGGTATGTTAAAGGATTGGTAGTGCAGTTGGCAAAGCTTACCTAGGAAAATGTTTAACCATGAATGTAGTTATTGTGGATTGTCCTGCTAAGTGGGGAATGTTATTGTCAAGAAAGTGGGCTGCTAGTGTGGGTGGGAGTGTGCAGATGGATTTTTCATATGCAACCATACCAATATAAGAAAGCCTTGTTAAATTGTGTGGAGAGAAAAAGATGCTACATCTAATTGAAGATCCAAAAATGCTTCTTAAGAAGTTTTATATACAAATGTAGATGTTGATAATTTTGTGGGCTATGTAGATTTTAAAGAGCATGGCATTGATAAGTGTAAATTTCTTGAACAAAATGGTATCCCCTAGACTTTGATGTTTGATGGATCTTTCTCCAATATTGGAAACGATGTTGGTGTTTTCCTTGTGTCTCCAAACCAAGAGACTTTGAGTTTTTCCTTTAAACTTAAATTTGATTGCACTAACAATATTGTAGAATATGAAGCACTACTTTGGGTTTAAGGATTGCATGGAGGTATGGTATCAAGGATATAATTGTTAAAGGAGACTCAAAATTAGTAGTCAAGAAAGTTAGGAAACTGTATGCAACCAAGAATCAAAGAATGAAATAATATAAGCATGTGGTTTGGGAATTTATTGAAATGTTTGACTCTTTCAACATAATATATAATAATAGAAGTCAAAATTTTGTTGTAGATAGGTTGGTAGTATTGGGATCGAGATTTGAAAATTATACAATGTCTCCTTATTGTGACTATGATATAGAAATATTGTAAGAAAACGTTGTCCTTGACAATGTAAAACATTGACAAGTATTTGAAGATGATGCCCAGGTTCAAAGGTTCTTGCATAACTAAGGAGAATTTACAAACCAATGTGTGGATTGGGAACTAATGGGTTAAGTTTTTACGATAAGGAGACCTTGTTTGAAAAAGATATTATCCAGTTAAAGACCAACACTATTCCAAGAGGTTTGTTTTATTTATATTCAAACTTTGATAATGTTGATAGGGTTATCCATAGACATATGTCAGCCTCAAGATATGTGGAAGAGCACAATTTGGGGACTGAGGAAAAACCTAGAAAAATATTTCTAGGTAGTAATCCTAGTAAAGAATAAAAGTAGTCTTATGTCAAGCTATTAAAAAAGTATTAGGATTGCTTGGCATGGTCATATTTAGAATTGAAGGAATATAGGGAATACCTTTTCCAACATGAGATACCATTAGAACATAATTCCAGGCAATTTAGGAAAAAGAAAAGGCCAGTCAATCCACTCCTTTCCCTCAAAATGTAAGAAGAGTTGAAAAAATTAAAGGATGGATGCATCATACAACCAACAAGATATTCTTCATGGGTGGAAAACCTAGTGCCAGTTGGAAAAATGGAGATATAAGGTTATGTGTAGACTTTATAAATTTGAATAAGGCATCAATCAAAGGTAGTTATTCATTGCCTAATATGGATAACATGTTACAATTGGTTATTGGATCTGATTTCTTGTCTACTCTAGATGGATTTTCAGGGCATAACGAAGTTGTAGTAAAGCAATTAGAAATAATCAAAACTAATTTCACCACTCCATGGGGTACCTATGTGTATGTGAGAATTCCATTTTCCCGATGAATTTTGGGGCTACTTTTCAAAGATCCATGGATGTAGCATTCTCATGTTATATCAATGATTTTATTGTTGTGTATCAGGATGATGTGATAATGTTTTCAAGAAAGTGAAGTGATCACTTCCAACATGTGGAAAATATATTATTGAGGTGCAGAGAGTATGGTATCTCATTGAAACCTAAGAAGTGTCATTTTAGGGTTCAAAAGGAAAATTTTTTGGGGCACATTGTGTCAAAAGAAGGGGTCATGATTGATCTTGAAAGAGTGGAAGATATTGACAAAGTTCCTATTCCCAAAACTAAGAAAGGAATTCAGTATTTCTTTGGTAAGATAAACTTCACAATGAGATTCATTTTCATTTTTTCTAAAATGATTATCCCTATCACAAGAATGCTAAAAAGGATCAGATTATTAAATGGGAAGAGGAAGCTATATAAACTTTTATTGGAATACAGAAGCACTATAAATTACTCCTATCTTAACATTTTTTGATTACCAAAAGGCCTTTCAAAAATTTTCTTTTCCTTTTAAAAATACCATTGCATTTGTACTATTACAGAAGGATGAGGAAGGAAAATAGAGGACAATTGATTTCTTCAATAAAGCATTGCAGGGAGCTAAGTGAAATACACCATCATGGAGAAGCAATATTTTTCCTTGGTTAGAGAAACAAAAATTTCATGCCATATATCTTAAGTTCCAAGATTATAGCTTATGTTCCCCATACCATGGTCAAGGACATCTTATCATAAATGGAAATCTCAAGTAAAAGATGTCGATGGGTGAACAAATTATAGGAATATGACATGGATATTCAGACCACTAAGTTAGTTAGAGGTCTAGGATTGGAAAAGATAATGGTAGAAAGAAATCTACAAGTGATGGAAGTAAATGAAGTTGAGGAGGGAGATATGAATGTTCATGAGAAACTAGTCAGCTCCACATGGTATAAGGACATCATATTTTACCTCAAGAATTTAGAGTGTCCTGGGCATTTAGATAAGAATCAAATAAGGAAACTTAAACTAGCCTCCCAAAAGTACATCATCATTGATTATGGGTTGGCATGGAATAATCCTGAAGGGGTTATTCTAAGATGTATTATAGAGGATGAAGCTCCCAAATTGATTACATATTTTCATGGGGAGTATGTGGGGGTAATTTTTTCAAAAGGGTAACTACCCATAAGATCTTGAGGGAAGGTTATTGGTGGCCCACACTTTTTAAGGATACAACCTTGTTGGTAAGAAAATGTGAATTTTTCAAAGATTTTGAGGAAGAATGAAGGCTTTGGGTGCTCTCCTCTTCAACCAAGAAAGATTGAAGCCCCTTTTAAGAAATGGGGTATGGATTTTGTTGGGGAGATATCAGATCCTTCAAGTGCGGGCCATAAATGGATATTAGCGGCCAATGATTATTTCAACAAATGGGTTGAGGCTATCCCTACCAAGAAGGAACCTCATCAGATTGTTATGGATTTTATTTTAAATCATGTAATTTATAGGTTTGGAGTACCTACAAAGATAGTTATTGACAATGTCATGATATTTCGAGCTAAACCATTAGTGGCCATGTGTCAAGAGTATGGGATAAGCCTAACATATGCATCTAACTATAACCCTCAGGGAAATGGATAGGATGAATCAAGTAACAAAAACTTCCTGAAGATAATTAGAAGAACATTAGAAGTTAACAAAAGGAGATGGGGTGAGCAGTTAAAGTTTGTTGTTTGGGTAGATCAAATCAATACTAAAAGAGCCACTAGAAAAATCCCATTTTAATTAGTTTATGGAGTGCATGCCCTTATTTCCCTATACATGTAATTATACTCTTACCAATTCATTCAACATGTTGAGGATGAAGAAGTCAGCCTTATGATGCAAGGATTAATCAAATTGTTGAGTTAGATGAAGAAAGAAGAGAATCCCACCAAAGACATTTGAAATTCAAAGAGAAGCTCAAAAGTTATTTGATAAGAAGGTAACTCCTAGAAATTTTAGTGTTGGAGATCTTGTATTATTATGGGATAATAGACATGAGGATAAGGGAAAACATGGAAAATTTGATGCATTATGGATGGGCCCTTATTCCATTGATATCAAAATTGGTGAACACACTTTCTTCTTGAAGGATCTAGATGGATAATTACTTGAGTTTCCTATTAATGAAAGGCACCTAAAACATTTTCTCGATTGATTTCAAAGAAAGGTATGAATCAATGTACAATGTATAGTATTTTTGATTTGTTTTTCATTTTTTGTGTCTGTTTTTGTTTCCCTTTTTGTTTTCCTAGTCTATAGTGACCAGTTTCCCTAGTTTTTTACTTAACTTCATAACCTAATGGACATTTTCACTTGGTCTATAATGTGTGTATTTTGTATGGTTCTTGTGGCACCCACGAGGTGGTACCCATCCCCAAGTCAAGAGCCGGTGTTAGTACTCGAAATAATCCCACCCCTTTGTCTTGAACATGTCTTCAAAAATTTTTACGTTGTTTTGTTTTACCATGTGAAAATGCACATTCAAATGTTACAGTCATGCTAAATCCATCTAAAAATCTTGTGTTTAGGATGTTATGCCTCTTTTTTTGGTCGAGGATTGTGCTAGACATGTTGTTATTAAATATCCCTACAAAACTTGACTATTAATCTATTTTAAACCATGAAAAATGCCTTTGTATACCATTCCCTGATTGTGTTGTAAATTTCATGTTTGTCTCCATCGCCCGATGATACATGGAATTCTGAAATTGGTTTTGGTTTGGTGGATATTAGTCAAAGTTACAACAATTTTATAACATTAATAATTTGTTAAATTTTCCCTTAAGGCCCGACGAATATTCCTTCGAATATTCATAGTCAAAAATGCAAAATAGAAATTAATCTACCTCAAGAAGTACAATGTCACATGCTATTAAATACGAGGATTGATATAATTTCTTGACATTGATAAAGTATAAAAGTGTAAAGAAGCTCCCAATACCTATTAAGGAGACGTGACACTTTCTCATGCGAAAGAGTGATGGGTCATCTTTAGTAAATTTGAGTTCAATCAAATATTCAAAAATGGCATAGTCATTGGGATGCAACCATGTGTCAAACATGGGATAAAAATCAAGGGCGGTGATTAGGTCAAATAGATACATGTCTACATTTGAAACATAACGCTAAAGTGCAAAATGTTTCCTTGACTCGATTGCATAAGACTATACCACCTCGATGACTCATTTTGAAATTGGGAAAATAAAAATGGAGGGGCATGATGAAACACACTAATGAATGCTACCATTATTAACTTTTAAGTTTTCGAATGCTTTGATTTTTTTACTATCGGAGATCTCTGACGCATATCATAGCATAAATTCATGGAGAGCAATGTGAGATTGATTATAAAACACAAATTAAGAACTTGAGATTTAAAATACCTCGAATCTTTAACAACTCTAACATGGTTGTTATCTATAATAACTCCTATTTTGAAGGTGTAAACATTAACATGTGATTCTTGTCTTAAGATGGTGTAGCGTTAGGATCTATGAAATCATGTTTGTAGTATTTAATATGTTATCTGTGGAAATAGGTACAATTATGCCATATTTATGCTTAATATGAAATGAAGCAATTCATCCTTTTATTTTATGCAGAATAATTCACTCCTTAGGAATGAAAAATTGAGTTTTAGTTTCATAATTCGTGGGGATCCAAAAAAATTACCTTGGATCAATTTCATTGATCCAAGGTATGATTCTAACTTATAAACTTTGAGTTCATAATGACCAAGCTGAAAAGATGAAAGGATCCCGACCTTGAATGTACAAAGGTAAAGAATGATCCGATCTCCATGAATCTATGCTTCATACTCAAATTGGTGTTTTAATATGATCCTTATTTTTGTTAATGCGTGATGTAATTTTATTATAAACATGGAACATAGTTACAATGTTCCTTAAATGAGGAACTTTATCCTAAAAAGTGTAACCTAACCTAAGTTATTAAGTTCTTTTCTTTATGGGATGTTAAATGGTACCTAAGGCTAAAGACTTAGACCTAAGGATGTATGTTAGTAAACTAATGTTGAACCTAAACTAATTTTTGATAACTGTTAGTGCAAAATCACAAAGACAGATGTTGATCAGATTTTTAGGTTGATCAAACTAATATCAAGTGTGATTGATAACATTGAATCCTTTCTCCAAGTGTGGGACTTGAAGAGTGAGAAAGGAATCTCCAGAGAAAGGCTGGTTCCTATTCCTCTGTTCAGCACACTAAAATATGCAGAGGGTTTTCTCAAAATCTAATCTAATCACTTAAGAAGATGCATAAAATAAATCTAAGCTAATAGAGGTGATACACCGAGGAATGAAGAACATATGCTTTACCAAATTAAACACAGACCATGTAGATATAACACAACACCATGCACAGATGGAAAAAATGCAATGAAAGATCAAAATTGACATTTTAAATATGTAAGAGGGTTTAGAAGCAACCATACGCACACATATATATATTGCTCAAGGATCGATTCAATACATTGTAATGGCCAAAAGGCAAAAAAAAAAAAAAAAAAAAAAAAGGTGTTACAATTATATGGGAGGTTTGAAAACTCCACAAATCTTCTTATGAACAGGGAGAGAAGGGAGGGTGCAAAGCGTAAAAATGTCCAACTTGTCTCTTTGGAGCAAATGACAACCATCAAGAGAGCTCCCAATGAGTAGCTAACCGACTTCAACTTCGTTTTCAAAGATCTTGGGATAGAATTCTTAGTCAAACAAAGGTAAGGTGCTTTTCTATACTACCTTAAAGCTTTAAATTCTGATATTTCTATGTTGGTTCAATCTATGGGAGGCACAACTATCCCTTCTCGCTTATAGTATTGCCATTAGAGCTGAAAATTGTTCCCGATCTTAAGCTAGCTCCTAGGCCTCCAATGCCATTATATCCAAGTTTAGAGAGCCCAAGTACGGTCACACTGCTTAACTCCTATTCCCACTCCTAGAAATCAAAGTTCAAACGGAGCTTCCACTTCATCTCCAAGTGCCCCAAATGAGCTTCTCAGGAGGTCATGAAGCAATTCTAGGCAATGAGCTGGTTACTCTAAAAAGACAAGAAGCTCAAGGTTTTAGACCTTCGTATCAGCCTCAAGCTCAACCTAATAGGCAGCCATATCAGCCTCAAAGGCCACCTAATCCAGCCTGCAAATATGAATCAAACAAGGCCTCTCTAATAGGTTAGCATTCCAAATGTATATAATCCAAATGCCATATCTCGCTCTAAGGCATTAGTACTGTTTGCCCAGTGAGTATGAATGGTGTTTTCCATGTAATGAACCCCATAATCAATCCATGTTTATAATGGTGCTTTAACCCAAGCTTTAATGGTAACAAGTACTGGTGTGGAGGGTGAGAGTAATCAAGAAAACAGCCAACAACAAGAAATATTCCAACAAAGAACTCCGCCCCCAAATGACACCACATTGGTAAATTGTAGCAAGGAGGATTTCTATGGCATGAATCGTAGTTTCTCAAGGTGTTGCTGCCAACACAAGGTCAAAAAGGAGAAATTTGGGTGAAGAATAAATTAGCCCAACCAATCCACAACCTTCCACACTCTACAAATGATTGGCAAGCAAAACCCAGGCTTCAAATGCACAAGGGCAGCCAAGAACAGCCCTAGGCCAACTCAAATGCCATGTTGCTGCCCACATTCAAGGAGCAAATGTGCAAATCAAGGGACAGCAGAGAGATCCTTCATCACCATTTAATATCATTGATCGATGAAGAAGACAAATATCAATATATCTATGTGGGAATCCCTATCCATCCCGAAAGAAATCATTTAAGTTGCCATAAAGGATTGGCCAACTTCAATCAACAGTTCGTGAGGCAAGATGCTTACAAATGCTGCCCACCAAGGAAATCATGGAGCACAACAAGGTAGAATGCTGAAACCTCCCCTTTCTATGTTTCGTTAATCATTGGAAATCAACTAGTACATAATTGCATGATAGATTAAGGGCAAGTAGCTCAAGAATGCCTAAACAGATAGCTGATCGCTTAGGGCTCCAAAGTGATGAAATAACATCTAAGGGAGTAGTGCGCTGGATGGGACAGCAATAAGAATAGCTTGGAGTGATTAGAAATTTGAGTCTTACATCGTATGCATGTCCAAATGTTGTCTTTTACAAGATATATCGTGATAGACCTTCCACCACTCTTTGCCCTCTGTTTGTCAAGGGACTTTACCGCCAAGATTGGGGGATATTTGTCTATTGATTGGTCACACATGTTGTTAACGAGGTATGGAACTAAAGCTTCGTAACCTATTGCAGATTTCCACATTGAGCCCTATACTCCAAGTCATATCAATACCAATTGCTTTAAGCATTTGATTCACCTTTGAAGCCCACACTAAGGTTGGAAGTATCCCATTTGACTCTTGATGAATGGGCAAGCAAGGTGCATGCTTTTGATCCTTATCGAAGTAGAAGAATCTGAGCTAGGGGTCTATCAGATACACGAAGAAAGTCAACCTATTCCTAGCATCACCAAGCCAAGCCACAAGGATGACAACGAGGTATGGCAACTGCTTTTTGATGGATCAAGGAGTAGACAAGGCGCAGGGAGGTGGAGCCGTGCTTATTTCACCTCAAGGAGTAAAGTATTATTCAGCTTTTAGATTTCAATTTGCATGCTCCAATAACACCGCTGAATATGAAGGTGCAAGGGATGCATTGGGCAATAAAGAGAAAATAAATAACTTGCAAGTTTTGGGGACAAAGTGAGCTGATTGTAAATCAGGTCAAAGGGCCCACCAAAAATGATCTACTCTGATGCTACAAGAATAGGGTGTGGGACCTCATGGAAGATTTTGAGGGTTTCGGCATCAAGGCCATTCCCGAGAAAGAGAATCAAGTTCGCCGAAAAGTGTTGCAGCAGAGGGGCAGCGCTGTGACATTGTAGAAAACATTCAACAAAACAAGGTACAACCAAACATCCACGTGATTTGAGGCCTTGGATAACGATGTCAATTGGCAAGTATTTGAGAATGACCAGCAATCATCCACTTCTTGCAAGAAGATTTAGTTCTCACGCTAAGAATCAAGAGAAGTTGGACAATGACAATATGGTGACCAAGTGATACAAATTTGAGAACCGACAAGCTGCCCAAGGGACTCATCACTTTGGAGTCCATTTTTAACCCCAATGATCAGTTTAGAAAGGGGAAAGAAAATATTCAGGTCAAGAGGGAGGATTCGGCATCCATCTTGGTAGAAGAGAACAAGCCACCGCAAATTGGAAAGATGACAACCTAAAAGGTATGAGTTCATACAAACTATGTCGAGAATTCCCGATGTGTTTGCTTGGAGCTATGAAGACTTGAAAGGGTTCAATCCCAACTTAGCTCAAGATACAATCGAAGTTGGACATTTCTGTTTTGCAACCCCTCCCTTCTCTCCTTCTTGCAAGAGAATTCGTGGAGTTTTCAAGCCTCCCACATGGACTGTAATGTCACATTGCCTCTTAGCCACCGCAATGTATTGAATCGATTCTCTCGAGCAATATATATGTCTCGTGATTAAGTTTAAATCCTCTCATGTATTCATTGTTGTCATTTTGATCTCTCATTACATTTCAGTTACTGTGCGTGGTGTGGTATTGCGTTATTTATATGGTTCGTGTTTATTTTGCAAAACTTATGTTCTTCATTCCTGCATCACCTCCTAGATTAGGTTTATTTTTATGCATTTCTCTCTCCCCTGTCTCCTTGGTAGTTAGATTAGTTTTGGGGTAAACCTCGTGTTTCATTGGTGCATCCGAACAGGGAATAGGAACTAGCCTTCTCTGGAGATTCCTTTCTCACTCTTCAAGTCCCACACTTGGAGAAAGGATTCAATGTTATGCAATCACACCGGATGTTAGTATGATCAACCTAGAAATATAATCAACATCCAGGGGTCTTGATTTTGCACTAACAATAACCTAAAAGGGGCCTATGGGACGACATAGGGAGGGGAAAGTTGGTGACATCGATTCTATAAATTTATGAGGAAGTTAATGTGGTCTTATCTCTTTTGATCTACCAAATTTGGTGAAGGCATGAGGAAATTTGGGGGAATGAGATGACATCTCCACCAAGTTTTAGATGCATGAAATTTTGAACTTAGTCATTTCTAGAAATAGAGGTGGCGGTGGCGGGAGAAATGGAAGGACTGATAGTCCTATTTTTGCATTTTATAATTTTTAAATTTGCAAAAACCACATAAGAAGAAGAAAGAGGGGTTTGGTTTTATTTTTTTCATGTGGTCTTTGAGCTTGAGTTCTGCATGTGGTTTTTGTGCTTCAATTCAATCCTGCATGAATTCTCTTTCCTTGCATGGCATTTGAATGAAGAAGTTGGCACTATGGAAACTATAAGAAAGAGAAGGAGAAGGTTTGGAGGGTTGTTGGCATTTCAAGGAAGAATTGAAGCTCTACTTGGAGAATTTTCTCTGAAGAAAGAGAAAATTGAGCTCTATCGTGAATGATAAACCCTATCCATTAAGTCTTATGCTTTTACTTAAATGTTCATAAAAACAACTCTTCTCTTAAGGAAATATTATGGGTTTATTTCTTTGATCAAATTTTTCTTTTTCTCTATGGTATTTTGTTGTTTTCCTAAATGCATTATTGTTTTGGTTTGATATTGGAGAGTGCGTTGTGAAGTATAGTTATATACTTCGAGTAAGTTAGTTTTTGCTTGAATATTTTTAATCAAACTTAAAATAGAGTCGAGATCTATTGAGTGAGCTTTTAGTTAGAGGTTATGCTTGCAATGTATGTATCTTAGTTGTTTGATACAGATAATATGGCTTATAATGTTTCCTTTAGTCATTGTTGAAAGACTTGAGATAGGAAATTGTTTGGATATCTAGACCATTTCTTGAGATCTTGTTGTTTTTGTTTTTGGCGTATGTTTTCCTTTCTGTTTCTTAATTGAAGACCATCGCTATTCTTGACTGGAAAATACTTATGCTTTCAAGACCATTATTATTGATGGAAAATTGGAGCTCTATCAGAATGATAAACCCTATCCATTAAGTCTTATGATTTTACTTAAATGTTCATAAAAACAACTCTTCTCTTAAGGAAATATTATGGGTTTATTTATTTGATCAAAATTTTCTTTTCCTTCTATGGTATTTTGTTGTTTTCCTAAATGCATTATTGTTTTGGTTTTATATTGGAGAGTGCGTTCAGGAAGTATAGTTACATACTTCTGAGTAAGTTAGTTTTTGCTTGAATATTTTTAACTGAAACTTAAAATAGAGACGAGATCTGATTGAGTGAGCTTTTAGTTAGAGGTTATGCATGCAATGTATGTATCTTAGTTGTTTGATATAGAGAATATGGCTTATAATGTTTCCTTTAGTCATTGTTGGAAGACTTGAGATAGGAAATTGTATGGATATCTGGACCATTTCTTGAGATCTTGTTGTTTTGGTTTTTGGCATATGTTTTCCTTTATGTTTCTTAATTGAAGACCATCGTTGTTCTTGATTGGAAAAGACTTATGTTTTGAGCTGCATATCTTGAACATTAGTAAGGATGAGAAGAAATCCTCTGATTTCAACTTGTATGTTATCTTTTTATTTTCATTAAAATAACTTGAAGGAATTCTTGTGTAAACATCATAGGAAATACCATTTGTGGACGTTGTTTCTAATATAAGTGGAAAACATCTTTCTATTTTTAACTTGCACTATAATTTTGAGTTATCAGTGGAATACTCACTTAGCGTTTTGGTCTAAAAAAACCATTCTAGGTATCAATTTTATATAAAATATTTTCATTGAAGGTACTTTGGATCGCATTTCGGTTAGGGATGATTTTTATTTGATGTATACTTCTCTAGTTATCTTAAACCACATGGGCTTTTGAGATGAGTAATATATCTTTTGGGTCTAGGTTATTGTTTTGATCATAGCTGGAAGAATCTCTTTTTGAGGAATATACATATGCTTATTTTCCTTCTTATAAATGGTTAAATTTATAGGCGGTCTATTTCAGTTTTGACTTGTAGTTCTATTGTTTACCTTCCTCCCTTCACTGGGATTTTTAGAACTAAATCGATTCTTTTATCCTTTAGATGGAATCATGCTTTATGAACTTGTCTTTCCTAAAACCACCAAAAGAAAAGGTTGGATGTTTATTTATGTTCAATTCTCCTAGTTTTGTTGTACTCATCCAATTTGAGACCTAGGTGAATCTTTGTTTTGATTTTAAATTAGGTCATATGAGATAAGTTCTTAAATTTTTCAACACTGATGTGAGTTGTTTAAACAAATATCTATTATGTGTATTAAGTTTTCTTTGTTTAAAATGTTTTCTCTTCTTCAAAAGAGTTTGGGACAAATGAGGAGATTGCAATCTCACTCATTCACTCTTCAATATATCAATGGGGATATTTTTCACTTTGCAGATACAGTTGTTGTCCCTCCTCCGTCTGCTTTATTTTATATCATTTCTTGACCATGTGATAGGACTTAGTGTATTAATGTCCTTAGGGAAGCAGAGTATAATTTTATGATATGCTTGGAAAGAGTATCAAGCCTTGTATCAGTTCTAAACTTAAACCAATCTTCTCCTTTCTGGAATACTAATGAATGTGTATCTTGTTTGAGGACTAAATGTTAGTTTGTTTTCTTGATAGAAGTAACCTTATACTTTTGATAAGGTCTAAATGATGTTATCTTTGACTTCTAACTTGAATTGGATGCTAATCTAAACCTAAGAATTTTAGGATGCTTCAATAGGGGTTACTTTAATGTTTTATGATGATTTAGTTACCCTTACTTGTCCATATGATCTTATTTATGATTAATGACATCTTAGAATTAGGATGAATCTGAGTAAGTGGGACAATTATAAAAAGGCAATATTCATTATTACTCAATCAGTAGAATTAAAACTGAAAGATAGATTTATGTATCTTATATTCTTATTGTTAAATAGCTTTAGATGATTGAAGAAACGTAAATTGTTTATTGGAAAGTGACAAGAAGGTTAATATGAAATGAAAATTCCTCTTTAACTCTAATATTTAAATTATGTATGATGAAAGGGGTTTTGTGAAGGAAAGTTATGGTTGATAGGTTGTTTGACCAAACCTTAATTTTGTTTTAAAATATCTCTATCTCTCTTCTTCTTGGATTGTATTCTTTTTGGTTAAGTCTTTTTATTAGTTCGGTTGTATTTTTTAGAATGTTTCATAAACAACAAAGTTCTTTTTATGAAATAGTTAGTTAAAAGCACATCATTTTAATGATATAGTGCTTATCATGCTCAGTTCAATGAACTGACCCGTGCTAACAATTTTACATATGGACTTCGTAAAATATGAAAGGAGAAAGACATATAGAAAGTTACATTTGTTTTATTAAAGGGATTATATCTTAATTATGATGAAATGTGGCTTCATTATTTGAGATGCACTTGTTGGAAATGAAATTTATAATAAGAACTGGTTAGGTATTTTTCTTTTGAGATTTTGAGATATCTGAAATGTATTGGATTTAGTTAATGTATCACTCCTTGATGAATAAAAGATGTGTTGATTTTAAATAATACTTTTGTAATAATTTCTTACGAATCGGCCGAAAGTTGACATGTATTACCCTAATGAATGATGGTAGTTAATATAATTAAATAATATGGAATTGTTGGGGTAGGAATCTATGTTGTTATATGTATTATTATCTCTAGTAGCCATGCAACTTATAAAGTATACATTCTTAAGTTGATACTCAATAATTACAAAACAAAAAGACAATAATTGAATTACATGGATGTATTTGTATTAAACCATGATTATAACTTCCAATATACTATTTGATTATAAATGGACATTAGCCCTTAATATGGGGAAAGAAAGATACTTTCCATAAAATAAATCATGGACATAACTTAAGATCTTGTTAAAAGAATCATTATTAATGTAAGTAAATAATTGAAGGTGTTCTTCCTTAAGTAGACTTCCATAGTCAAAGTTAGGAATGCTTGGAAGGGAAGTAAAAAGGGAATTTAGAATTCATTTCCATGAAGTCTAAAATAAAAGGTTTACTTGGAACTTATTTAAGCTAGGGCTGAAATAAGTAAGAAATTAATTAACACTTTCATAAATGCAAAATCTATCTATACAACCATGATTCAAAGTTTGTTGTGGTATAATAAGCACAACATGTAATTAATTGATTAGGAATCAAATCTTACCTGAAATGCAACTTCAATTTGAAACCCTATAGGTTAAAGAACAATCACCACCTCCTTTGGACAACACTAATGTTGGGAACATGGGCGCCCGATAATAATAATGCTACAAATTCTAATGTAAATGTACCCAATCATCCTAAAAATAAAAAGGAAAAGTTAGCATCTAAACTCACAAATGATATAAAAAGGATAAGTCCACCTAAGTTTGATGGCACTAAACTGGGGATGGAGCCGAGAACTAGCTAAGCAAAATGGACAAGTAATTTGCAATAAGAACTTCTCAAAGGAGACTAAAGAATTAAGGGGAGCTTATAAGCTTTCCCATGAGGCATATTCCTAGTGGGACAACCACAAAGATGAATTGAATATTGATGAATCAAGCATCATTTGGGATCAATTTAAAAACTATTTTAGGCAACGATGGCTGCCACAACTTTATTATGATCGAAGATGACTGAATTTCAGAACTTGACTCAGGGAAAGTTAACTGTAATAGAATATTGGGAGAGGTTCACTAAACTTCTCAAGTATGTGCCTTAGTATCAAACTAATGAGAAGTTCAAGATACAAAAATTCATTATGGGATTAAATCCTATCATAGGGGGTGAAGTAGATGTTCACATCCCAACCACCATGGAAGGGGTTGTATAAAAATCCATTCGAAAGGAATAGAAATTAAAAGCAATCTCTACCCATAAGGAAGAAATCAGAAAGAAAATTCCTAATTCTTCTTCATCTCTTGCACCCAAAAAGGGGGCATGGAAGAATTTTGGTACCAAAAATAATTTTTTTGAATTTAATAACAAGAAAACAACAACAAATAAATCTACTACAAATGTTTGAAACAATTTCGTTAAGAACAATAATAATGAATGAAGTCCTATGGAGGACAGAACAACAATTTTAAGGATAGAAATAAATTTGAGCCTAAAAGAGGACCTATAGGAGGCTACTACAATTGTGGAAAATATCATTATGAAAATTAGTTCCCTCTAAGGAAAGATGACAAATATCAACAACATAAGATACATGCTGCAAAAGAGTGATAAACAAGTTGAAAAGAAAGTTACACCTATAGAAGTGCCAGGTAAGTTATTTGGTATACCTTATATAATTTTTGATAATAAAGCTATTGCATACTTTATTTCTACTAAATTAGCTTCTAAACTAAAAATAAAAGATGGAAAAATGGAAAAATCTTAGGTTGTACATTATGGAAATAATGTTGTCCACATGAAGTCGTCAAGTGTCTTTTTGGAGAAGTCCTAGACTTGCCTAGTTTTTCCACAGAAGTTGATCTTTATGTTGCTCCTTTGGGGTCATATGATGTCATAATAGGTCTTAATTGGATTTTTGAACATAAGACTAAAGTAGATTGTTTTGAAAATCATATTAGCTATCTTGATGATTTGTAGAAAACAACAGACATTCAAGGAATAAAATGTGAGATTTCAATTAGAAAATTGTTAGCTATGCAGCTTAAAAAGGCAAAAACAAAGGTTGCACCTTGTATGCAATACAAAATTATGAAACAACTGAAGGGGATAGCGATTTCTTCAAAAAATATTTGTTGTTAAGATATTTCAGCGATGTGTTTCTCGGAAGAACTACCCGGTCTTCCACCCAAATGGGAGTTTGATTTCATAATTGAGATCAAGTCGGGAACTAAACCTATTTCCAAGGCACCATATTGAATGAATACCATCAAACTAGTAGATCTTAAGGCACATTTACAATAATTTTTGTCTAAAGGTTTGATAAGACCGACTGTCTCACCTTGGGAACACCGATAATTTTGGTGAGAAAGAAGGATGGAACACTTAGGATATGTATTGATTATAGGATGATAAAAAAATCTACAATTAAAAACAGATATCCAATTCTGAAAATTGATGATCTGTTCGATCAAATACATGGTGCATCAAGTATATTCCGAGATAGATTTTTTTTTTGGGTATCATCGGTTAAGAATCAATGACAAAGATATTCATAAAATAGTTTTTAGGACAAGGTACGGAATTATGAATTTACAATTTTACCTTTCATTTTGACAAATGCACCTATATATTTTATGAATTTAATGAATAATATCTTTCAAGAATACCTGGAAAAATTTGTGCTTGTATTCTTGGATGATATTCTCATATATTCTAAAAGCATTGATGAGCATCATGAGCATTTGAAAATAGTTCTTGAAATCTTAAGAAAAATAAGATTGTATGGTAAGTTGTCTAAATGTTCTTTCTATGAGACAAAAGTGCACTATCTAGGACATGTTATAAGTAAAGATGGAATAACAGTTGATCCATCAAATATTGTTGCCATAACTGACTGGCCTACACCTAAGAATGTACATGAAGTCAAAAGCTTCATGGGTCTTGTTGGTTATTATAGAAAATTTGTTAAGGACTTTTCAAAAGTTGTTGCACCAATAACTTCATTACAAAAGAAAGATAAGAAATTTGAGTGGAGTGAAAAATACGAATGAGCATTTAAAATTCTTAATGATCAATTAACAGATTGCAGCTATTTTGGATGTACCGATCCAAATGGAAACTTTATGGTAGTTAAAAATACTTATGAAGAAGGAATCAAATGTATTTTGTTATAAAATTAGAATATTATAGCGTATGAGAGTATAAAACTCAAGTTACATGAATTGAATTATTCTCCCCATGACTTAGAGCTTGTTGTCATAGTACATGCACTTCAAGTATGGAGACATTATCCTTTAGGAAAACCTTTTGAATTAAAGATTGATCATCTTAGGCGGAATTTTATTTTCACTTATCCAAAGTTGAATGCAAGACAACGAAGGTGGTTAGAGTTTCTATCACAATATGATTTTGACATAAGTTACATAAAAGGAAAAGAAAATAGAGTGGCAGATACACTAAGTCGTAGGAAACATATTTCTACACTTATAACTTTGAGAACTTAGTTTAAGGATGAGGTAAAAAGCATCATGGAATCTAATTCATACTTTCAGCAAGTAAAAACAACACTTGCTGCAAATCCAAATGACTCAAGATTTAAAGGTTTTCACTTCGATGACAAAGGAATCTTGAGATATGATAAATGGGTGTATATACCTTTGGGAAATGAATTAATAAGGAAGTTGATAATTTAATTTCATAATCCACATTATTGAGGACATCTCGATATTACAAAACTACTTGATATAAAAAACAATATTTTTGGAAAGGGATGAAGAAAGATGTAATTGATTTTGTGACACACTGCTTAGAATGTCAGCATGATAAGGTTGAACATATATGCATCCAATCGGTTTATTTTATCCTCATAGCATACCACACTATAAGTGGCAGGTAATTAGCATGGATTTTGTTCAGGGGTTTCCTATGTCAATAAATAAGCATGATGTTATTTTATTTGTTGTTGATAAACTGACAAAAGTAGCACATTTTATTACTTGTAATCTTAAGGATGATTCACCTGTTTTAGCAAAAGATTTGTGCATGAAATTTTCAGATTGCATGGAGTACCTAAATTGATCATATCAGATAGATACCCTAGAATGAAATCTCAATTTTGGCAAATGCTTAATGTAGCCTTAGGAACTAAATTGAATTTTAGTTTAGCATACCATCCAAAAACAAATGGGAAAACTGAAAGAGTTAATTAGGTTTTGGAAGATATGTTACGAATGTACTACATGGATCAAGCAGTACAAATGGGAAGAGTACCTTCCATTAGTTGAATTTTATTATAATAATATTTACCATGCCTCTTTGAAAATGACACCTTTTGAAGAATTGTATAGAAGGAAATGTAGAACTCCAGTTAGTTGGGATAACATTGACGACAAAGAGGTAATTGGACCTGAAAGCCTTAGTGAAATGGAACAATGAGTTAAATTAATTTTTGAATGTTTAAAAGAAGCAAATGATAGGTAGAAAATTTATGCAAACCTGGAAAGGGTTGATAAGAAATTTGAACTTGGTGAAAACGTCTCTTTATGGATTAAGCCGAAAAAGAGTTCCATAACTTTTGCAAGGTAGCCAAGTTATGACCTCATTATGTGGGACCTTTAGAAATTATTGAAGTAATCAATCATGTACCTTATCATTTAGCTTTACCACCTGCTTTATCACAAAAGCATGATGTTTTCCATATTTCTTTACTTAAGAAATACGTTTCATATTTATCTCATGTGTTAAATTTGGATTCCTTGCAGGTCCAAGACCCAGGAATAATCATGGTTGAACCCATAAGAGTGTTGAAAACTCTCCAGCTTACACTTGATAAATAAGGAAATTAGTCAATGCAAAGACCACTGGGACCAATTTAATAAATAAAGTGCTACTTGGGAAAAACTTAAGGACTTGAAAATTTTAAGGACATGAAAATTGTTTTTCCTCATTTATTTGAACGTAATTAATGTTGTTGATTTATAACAATTTGAGACCTTGTTTTGAATTTATCAATAATTTTGCCAGCTTTAACTAAGGCACTATATTCCTTAGTACTAAAAACAACTATTTTGATGTTGTAATAAATTGTGGAAATTTGAAATTCTCAACTCTAGTTTTTGTTTATGAACTTATGGATGAAAGAACTATAATTAGGATTATTTTTCTTGTTTGAGAATTTGGACTAAGTTAATCATTGGGATGATGATTCTTTTTAGGAGGGAGGTATGTAACACCTATAACATGGCTGATATCTATAATAACTCTTGTTTGGAAGGTGACAATGTTGACATGTGATTCTTGTCTTAAGACAGTGTACTCTTAGGATCTATGAAATCATGTTTTCAGTAGGTAATATGTTATCTGCTGAAATAGGTATGATTATGCCATGTTTATGCTTAATATGAAATGAAGAAATTCATCTTTTTATTTTATGTAGAATAATTCACTGCTTGGGAATGAAAATTTGAGTTTTAGTTTCATAATTCGTGGGGATCCAACTAAAATTACCTTGGATCAATTTCATTGATCCAAGGTATGCTTCTAACTTATAAACCTTGAGGTCATAATGACCAAGCCGAAAAGATGAAAGGATCCTAGACCTTTAATATACAAAGGTAAATAATGATCAAATCTCCATAACACTCGCTTCATACTCAAATTGGTGTTTTAATCTTATCCTTATTTTTGGCTAATGCATGATGTATTTTTATTATAAATATGGAACCTATTTACACTATGTTCCTTAAATTAGGAACTTTATCCTAAAAAGTGTAACCTAACCTAAGTTACTAAGTTATTTTGTTATTATGGGATGTTAAATGGGACCTAAGACTAAATACTTAGACCTAAGGACCTATGTTAGTTCCTAAAATAATGTTGAACCTAACCTAATGTTTGACTAACCTAAAAGGGGCCTATGGGACAACATAGGAAGGGAAGGTTGGTGGAATCAGTTCTAGAAATTTATGAGGAAGTTAATGTGGTCTTATCTCTTTTGATCTGCCAAATTTGGTGAAGGCATGAGGAAAGTTTGGGGAATGAGATGGCATCTCCACCAAGTTTTAGATGCATGTAATTTTGAACTTAGTCATTGCCAAAAATAGAGGTGGTGGTGGTGGGAGAAATGGAAGGACTGACAGTCCTATTTTTGCATTTAATATTTTTAAATTGGCAAAAACCACCTAGGAAGAAGAAAGATGGGTTTTGTTTTTGTTTTGTTCATTTGGTCTTCAATCTTGAGCTCTGCATGTGGTTTTTGTGCTTCAATTTGAATCCTTGCATGAATTATCTTACCTTTCATGGCGTTTGAATGAAGAACTTTTCACCGTGGAAGATATAAGAAAGAAAAGGAGAAGGTTTGGAGGGTTGTTGGCATTTTGAAGCAATAATTGAAGCTCGCTTGGAGTATTTTCTACAAAAAAAGAGAATATCATATCTCTATCAGGGCATGATAGGACCTATCCACTAAGTCTTATGATTTTACTTAAATGTTCTTAAAAACAACTCTACTCTTTAGGAATTATTCTGGTTTATTTGTTTGATCAAATTTTTCTTTTGCTTTATGGTATTTTATTATTTTCCTAAATAGATTGTTTTTTTGGTTTAATATTGGAGAGTGCATTTAGGGAGTATAGTTACATAATTCTCGAGTAAGCTAGTTCTTACTTGAATCTCTTTAACTAAAACTTTAAACAGAGTCGGGATCTATTGATTGAGCTTTTAGTTAGAGGTTATGTATGCAATGTATGTATCTTAGTTGTTTGATATAGAGAATTTGGCTTATAATGTTTCCTTTACTCATTGTAGGAAGACCTAAGGTAGGAAACTATTTGGATATCTAGACTAATTCTTGAGATCTTGTTGTTTTTTTTTTGTTGGCTAGATTTTCTCGCATAACACAAAACCTGGCGATCATGAGATAAATCTCCTCATTATCGGTGAGGCTCCCATGTCGATTTGTCAATTTATAATATGTTAATATCTAAATGGGGTTTTACTTTAACTGTTCAGCTCATGAACCATAATCAGAGTTCTACAGCAAGTAAGCAACTGTTTAAAGAAAGGAAATATTTATAGAAGAAGGGAAAGGGAATTATATAAACACAGAGAAGAAATGGGGAAGATGTGCATCCCAATCAATAGATAACAGAGTTGATTGCATGCACATAGAAGAAACCAATAGATATAAACACAAAATTATAAGCAAAGGTAGCTCTAGATCTAGATCTGAAATAACACAAAGTTTACTAAAAGATCTAAGATATAAAAGCTAGAAACACAATACACCGTGACACAAAGTTCTCTCGAAAATCTGCTCCTGTATATTCCTTTTCTTCAAGTGGCTCTCAAGGGTTTCAGCACAAAGTCTGGAACACAAGGTTGCTACTTACAAATTCTGATCTTTAACCCAAAGGTTCTTCCTCTACTTATAGAATGTAGAGGGGAAATTACAAGTTGGAAGCTTTTAGTTGAACTGGCACATGTGGAAGTGGGAAAAGAAACAACTGGAAATCTCCCTCCTAGAATTCCTCTTTGCATGACATGCATGATTTGCAACTAAAAATAGAACCTTCTATTTTACACATCTGCCACCTATCTCCAAGTAGTTGACTTCTTCAAGTAATGGCTTTTAAACCAATCACTTAAGTTGTATAATTTAATTGATCGCTCAATTACTTTGTCGGAGGCAATAAGAGAAAGAAGAAGAAAGAGGAAAGTTGCAGTCTTGTCCTTTTTCATATTCTGCATGCAGCTGATTCTTTTGCCTTTGATTCTCACCAAACTGGACCTGGGAGCAGCTGGATCTGGAAGCAAGATGGATCTGGAAACAAGCTGGATCTAGAAACTTGCTTACGAGTGTTGCCTTTTCCTTATCTTCCCTATTATCCTTGAAGCTTTTGTAGTTCTTCTCCGACTTCTTCACGGGCTGCATTCAAACAAGAGGATGAAGCCTTTATGACGGAATATTTTGCAATTATGAGATCTAGATCTGTGTCTTTGATGTCGAAAAATCTAGAAGTAATGCATGATGTTGCTGAGCTTTCTTTTTCATCTTGCTTTGCCATGGTCGAGCAATCTTTGTCTAAGCAACAAATCTAGAAGCTACACATGATTCTGCTGAGCTTTCTCTTTCATCCCACTTTGCCATGGCTAGAGAAATATTTTTCCGAGAAATTCTTTTCCTCCTTATCTTGCCAAAATTCTTCCAAACTGGTGTAGATCTAGATAATTATTCAGATTTGAGGATATATTCAATGTATTGGACATTGATTTAAGAACCTTTTCTTTTGTAAAGCACCTATAATGAATTCCTACAATTAATACAGACAAAGATGGCAACAAGAACATTAACAATGGAGTTTAATCATAAAAATCTCCATAATTCAAGCTTCTTACCCCAAATTTGATGTTTATTTGCATGCAAAGCAAGAATGAATTTTACCAACTTCACCTGAGAACCTGTATCACTTATGCAAACAATTATCTAGACAAAAATCAACTTCCTTCAACATGTGCGCCAAAATTGCAAGCATTTAGCATTAATTTCACCTTCTTTTGAGCAAAAATCCTCTTCAAATGGGGCACATTTTTCCTCTGGGCTGCACTTCTCTACCTGTGAATTAATTAATTCATCTTTATGGCAGCCCCTACTTATATAATCCTCATGATTCTATAATTAATTAATGCCTTTCCTATTACTGGCAATTAATTAATTAATTAATAAGCTTCACTCTTTAAATGGGGCGCCTATTTTGTGCATGCTTATGGCTGCCATTAAATAAATTAAATTTATTTAATTTTAGACTTCTGCTTCCAGTTAACTCAAGCCTTGCAGTATGCTTTGACCGTAGCCACTAAAATAAGGAATTAATTTAATCATTTAATACTTTAAAAATTATTATTTCTCTCCCAAAAGGGGCACACTTTTTGACATAAAGGGGCTGCATTAAATAAATATTATTTATTTAATTTTAGAATAGTCTATTTTCAACCACCTTTTGTCCTTTACCCTCTGTTGACTTTTCCACAAGCCTGGGCGCCAAAATTGGGTGAATAAATTAACAAATATTTATTTAATGCATTTATTATTCACCCAAGGTGGGTCACACTTTTTGGAATAAAGAATTTCTATTTTTAAAATTCAGATGTCAATGGGATTATTTACCCTGCAAGGCAGCCCTAAAAATCCCATGATTCACTTAAGTCGTTTGACTTTCATAATGGGATTATTTACCCTGCAAGGTAGGCAATAAAATCCCATGATTCACTTAAGTGATTTTTCTTTTATTCCACAATGGAAATTTTTACCCTACAAGGCAGTAAGAAATTCCCACCTAATCAGTAGGTAAGAAATTCCCGCCTACCTGTTGCCTCTAATTTTCCCATTGTGACTTAAGTGACGTTGCTTCCATGGGAAAAAGTACCCTGCTAGGCAGGTACAAAATTCTCACCTGCCTGCTACTTCCCAAAATCCCATGATCCACTTCAAACCTTCTTTTTCCAAAAATGCGGCCAACCCAGAAGAGGCTTTTTGGTGCATGACTTTGTCTTTTCCCAGAGAACCAGACCTCTGATGGCGAATTCCTTCTAGCACAATGTGCATATGTGATCTCTAGATACTCTAGGACAAGAATTAGGCCAAACTAGCAAAGGAATTGATCCAAATAAATTTCACAGAAAACGAAATGAGAAAAACACAAAAACACAAAACGTTGCCAAAAGTTACAAATAAAGCCCAGGATTCATTCCTGGTTAAAACCCTACTGGTATACTGGAATAACGATATATACGATCACAACAGGTTAAACTGGAGCGCAAATTGCCTCAAACGGGGCTCAAAATAATTAAATACAAATTTCCCGCAAAACAAATCACAATGACAAAATATAACAATTTTAGGCATATAGGTATTTGGTGAAAATGGCTAATATGAATCTCTAGGATTATCCCGACACGATAAACACTTTCTCGAAATTAAAACACAAAATGACCCATTATTTTAAAAGAACAAATTTTTTTAACATGGGCTAGTCTCGGATTTCACGGTGAAATCTGGGACACTATTTTTTTAGTATGTTTTCCTTTACGCTTATGAATTAAAGACCATCGCTATTCCCGATTGGAAAAGAGTTATGTCTTGAGTTGCATATCTTGAACATTAGTAAGGCTGAGAGTAAATCCTCTGATTTCAACTTGTATGTTATCTTTTTGTCATCACTAAAAGAACTTGAAGGAATTCCTTTGTAAACATAACGAGAAATAACATTTGTGGATGTTGATTGCTAATATAAGTAGAAAACTTCTTTTTACTTTTAAATTGCACTTGAAAGTTTGAGTTATCAATGGAATACTCACTTAGCGATTTGGTCCGAAAACCCATTCAGGTATCGATTGTATATTAAATATTTTTGTTGAAGGTACTTTAGATTGCATTTCGGTTAGGGTTGATTTTTATTTGATGTATACTTATCTAGTTATCTTAAACCACATGGGATTTTGAGATGAGTAATAGATATTTTGGAGTCCAGGTTATTTTTTTATCATAGCTAGATGAATCTCTTTTTAAGGAATGTGCGTATGCTTATCTACCTTCTTATAAATGATTAAATTTATATGCGGTGTGTTTTTGTTTGTACTATAGTTCTATTATTTACCTTCTCTCCTTCATGAGATTTTGGAACTAAATTGATTCTTTTATCCTTTATATGGAATCATGCTTTATGAACTTTTCTTTCCTGAAATGACTAAAAGAAAAGGTTGGATGTTGATTTATGTTCATTTCTCCTATTTCGTTGTACTCATCGAATTTGAGACCTAGGTGAATCTCTATTTTGATTTTAAATTGGGTCATATGAGATTTGTCCTTAACTATTTCAACACCTGATGTGAGTTGTTCAAATGGAGATCTATTCTATGTATTTTTAGTTTTCTTTGTTTAAAATGTTTTCTCTTCTTCACAAGAGTATCAATGATGAGGAGACTACAATCTCACTCATTCACTCTTCAATCTTTCAATGGGGATATTGTTCACTTGGTATAGTTGTTGTCCCTCCTCTGGTCTATTTTAGTTTATATCATTTCTTGACCATGTGATAGGACTTAGTGTATTAATGTCCTTAAGGTAGGAGAGTAGAAGTTTATGTAATGATTGGAAAGAGTATCAACCCTTGTATTAGTTCTAAACTTAAACCATACCACTCCTTTCTAGAATTCTAATGAATGTGTATCTTGTTTGAGGACCGAATGTTAGTTTGTTTTCTCCATATAAGTAACGTTATACTTTTGATAAGGTATGAATGATGTTATCTTTGACAACTAAATAGAATTGGATGTTAATCTAAACCTAAGACTTGTAGGATGGTTCAATATTCGTTACTTTAATGTTTTATGATGATTTGGTTACCCTTACTTGTTCATATGATCTTATTTATGATTGATGACATCTTATACTTAAGATGAATCGAGTAAGTGGGAAAATTTGATAAAAGGAAATATTCATTATTACTCAATCGGTAGAATTAAAACTAAAATTTAGCTTTATGTATCATATATTATTATTGTTAAATAGATTTAATTGATTAAAGAAACTGAAATTTGTTATAGGAAAGTGAAAGTAAGGTTTAGATGAAATAAAAATTCCTCTTTAACTTAGCTATTTAAATTATGTATGATGAAAGGGGTTTTGTGAAGGAAAGTTAGGGTTGATAGGTTTTTTTACTAGACCTTGATTTTTTTAAAATCTATCTCTCTTCTTCTTGGATTGTATTATTTTTGGTTAAGTATTTCTATTAGTTCAGTTGTATTTTCTGGAATATTTCATTAACAATAGAGTTCTTTTTATGAAACAATTAGTTAAAATCACATCTTTGTGATGATATAGTGCTTATCATGCTCATTTTGATGAATTGACCCATGCTAATAATTTTGTAGATGGACTTTGTAAAAGATGAAAGGAGAAAGACATATAGAAAGTTACATTTGTTTTATAAAAGTGATTATATCTTAAGTATGACAAAATGTGGCTTCATTTTTTTGAGATGCACTTATTGGATATGAAATTTGTAATAAGAATTGGTTAGGTACTATTGTTTTGACATTTTGTGATATCTGAAATGTTTTGGATTTAGTGAATGTATCACTCCTTGATGAATAAAATATGTGTTGATTTTAATTAATACTTGTTGTAATAATTTCTTGGCATGAATTGGACTGAATTGACATGTATTACCCTAATGAAGGAGGGTAGTTAATATACTTAAATAATATGGAATGGTTGGGGTAGGAATCTATGTTGTTAGATGTATTATTCTCTCTAGTAGAAATGCAACTTATAAAGTTGACATTCTTAAGATGATACCCAACCATTACAAAAAAAAAAGTAATTGAATTACATGGATGTATGTGTATTAAACCATGATTATAACTTACAATGTGTTATTTGATTATAAATGGACATTATCCCTTAATTCGGGAAAGAACAATAGTTTCCATAAAATAAATCATGGACATAACTTAAGATCTTGTTAAAAGAATCATTATTAATGTAAGTAAATAATGGAAGGTGTTCTTCCTTAAGTAGACTTCCATAGTCAAAGTTAGAAATGCATGGAAGGGAAGTAAAAAGGGAATTTAGACTTCATTTTCATGAAGTCTAAAATAAATGGTTTACTTGGAACTTATTTAAGCTAGGGCTGAAATAAGTAAGAAATAAATTAACACTTTCATAAATGCAAAATCTATTATGTAAAAACATGATTCAGTTGTTGTGGTATAATAAACATAACATGTAATTAATTGGTTAGGAAGCAGATTTTATCTACACACCTACCTCAAATGCAACTTCAATTTGTAACCCTATAGGTTAAAGAACCTAGTTCAATCAGTAAGGTTGTTGTAATTAATCTATAATGAAGTGATTAATAAGATATTAACTTTCAATCTAAGGTATGTTCATCTAGATGAGGGAACTCAGTTGGATGTTGACACATGCCAACTACAACATAGTACCTTTGTAATGATAGGATTCATTACGAGGATACTATGTTGCAGTTGACATGTCTCAATACCCCACATAGTTTTTTCAACTAGACTAACATAAGTTCTTGATTGGATCACGGTTATGCCCTATGTAAAGATAGGGACATGATCTAGTGTTAGGGTTAACTTACATTGAATTAGGTTAACTAGACACACCTAATAGATGTAAGTTGGTTGAGTCTATCTATGTACCCTTAGTCACCGCAAGCAGTCATCCACACTAGGGCATGTTTCTAACCTTGTATAGGGTTAAACTTTGAATCAAGTGGGAATGACAAGAAGTTAGTGAAGACCACTCTAGATAACAAATCAAGTGTGGTGAAGGACTTATTCCATTTGATGAGTATGCCATCTAGGAATGTAAACATGATATACATGTTTAAAATCTTTGGCCAAAGTATCGAAAGTTGTTGGTTACGTTGTCCTATGTCACCTAGTTTAAGAAGTGGGATTTTAGATGAGTATCAGTAACAAATATTTATATAGGCTCTTAAACAGAACACTTGGGTACCCCTAATAGGGTAAAGGAACCAATTATACTTCATATACACATTACTAAATAACATGAGAGATCAGTTTTATGTCGAGTCATGAAATGAGAGATCGAGTGTTTCACCGAGTCATTACAACTACATATGGTTTTCTGTTATGAGATAGTTTGGCATTGAAATGTGTGTTCTAAATTATGATTTAGAACAGAGAACATTATGTAAAAATGAAAATTCCTTGTTTCTAAATTCTTAAAATGGGAATGTTACATCTTGGTATTAGAGATGAAGGTTGCAAGTCTTGGAACTATTGTGTCCATAATTTGATAAAAAAATTTTATTGTTAACAAATAATGGTTAGAACAAGGGGAAGTGATGCAAAAAACCAACCCCCAAGTGGATAGGTAACTACAGCCCAAAAACTTGATGAGATCCTTGCTGCCCTATTAGACATAAGAGATCATCTGGATGTACTTGAAGAACAAGTTGTGCGAAATGAGGAGGAAGAAGATGTTGGTATTAATAATTACCCACCTCTTGTGGACAACACCAATGTTAGGAATTCGGTGTCAATAATAATAATGTTGCAAATGCTAATGCAAATATACCCAATCATCCTAAAAATAAAAAGGCAAGGGTAGGAGCTGAAATAAAAAACAATATAAAAAGGATAATTCCACCTAATTCTGATGTCACTAAACTGGGGGATGGAGCTGAGAAATGGCTCAGTGAAATGGAGTACTTTACAATAAGAAACTTCTCGGAGAGACAAAAGTCGTATGGGGAGCTTATCATCTTTTCCATGAGGCATCTTCCTGGTGGGACATCCGCAAGGTTGAATTGAATATTTATGAATCAAGCATCACTTGGGATCAATTAAAAAAGTATTTTAGGAAATGATAGCTACCAAAAATTTATTATTATTAGAAGACTAAATTTCAAAACTTGACTCGGGGAAAGTTAAGCTATATGTGCAGTCTTGGGAGAGGCTCACCAAACTTCTCAAGTACGTTCCTAGGTATCAAACTAAAGAGAAGTTTAGGATATGAAAATTTATTATGGGATTAAATCCTATCATAAGGGGTGAAGTAGATGTTCATAGCCCAACCACCATGTAAGGGGTTGTAGAAAATGACATTCGGTGGGAAAGAAATTAAAAGAAATCAAATAAGGAATAAATCTAAAAGAAAATTCCCAATTCTTCTTCTTCTCTTGCACCCAAAAATGGGGCATGGAAGAAGATTGGTACCAAAAAGTTTTTAATGATAGCTTCTTTTCACTAATCATATGTGTATTCATGCCAGAATGGCAACAATACAAGATTTCTAGAAGGCTAGGAAAGTAAACACGGAGTATGGATGTTATTTCATTCAGTATAGAAACCTTACATACATTAGGGTTAGTGGATTTTAAGGCTAGCCATGTAAGATACCAAGATATTTAGATGACAAAATGGCCTTGTGTGAATTGGAAAGATAGTTGACACCAGTTCACAAACTAATTGTTGGAAAACACAAGACAAACATCAAGTTCCCCATCAAGATTGGAAGGTACTCATGTCCTTCAATTATAAACACCAGATTAACATAAGATGAGATAAAAATGTTTGAGATGGAAAGGTTTGAGGCAAGGACCAATTATGACATCAGGTGGGTATTCAATAATATTGCAAACACTTTTGAACATGAGATTAAATTTAAGGATTATTGGATGAATTGTAGAGATGAGGAGGAGGTTAGGCTAAGAGACTTCTCAAGAATGACCCTCACCCAAATTATAGACTTCAAGATTGTTGTTATCCCTGAGGGAGTCATGGATGATTCACATATTGTGATTCAATACTATCTTGATCAAAAGGTGGAGGGATAACCAACGGTCCCATTGAAATGGAATGAAGAGGGGTCAAATGACTCCTATGCCCGAATAATAAATGTAATGACAAAAAAATTGATTTGGTTTTCCCAGAAAAAAATTAAAAGGAGCTGATAGAATGGGTACCTTAGGAGGAAAGGCCCGTCATTTTCCTTCAAAAATGCCTACCATAGGAATAATGGATGAATGGAATTATACTACTAGTGGAATTGGTACTTCCATGTCTACTCTAAAGTAGAAAACTTAAGAAATGATCCTAAAATCAATGTAAAATGCTACTATTACTTTTTTAGTTCTAGTATAATCAAAAGGAAAGGGTCCACTAAACAAACATCCCCTCTAGAATTGTTGCTAGAATCTTATAATATTGAAAATATAACAAGAAGAGCAATAAAAAAGTGGCAACATCCAATCTAAATCACAGAGTGTTGAAAGAAAGGTGGCACCAAATATTAAGAAATTTGAAAGGGAACATAAGAGACAAAAAGTTGTGTATGATCCAATTCTGGTAAGAGAAGGTGCTCATACACACAAGAAACATAAGCACATGGATGTAGTGATTGATCCCATAGAACATGAAAGAATTGATGTTTCCCAAGTACAACATGTAGCATCAGTTCCTTTATTTTCATCTTTGTCTTCAAAGGGAGTGATAATTGGGAGCACTCAGAACAAACAACTCAAGGTAATGTCTTATCTGATCTAGTAGATAGTGATGTCTTGAATCAAGGTGTAAAAAGTATGAAGCCATGACAGTTGAAATTTTCAATGAACCTTCATTTGAAAAATTGTAAGAGTCAGGTAGAGATAGTGGATGTTTATACTAGGGAGGAGTTTACCACATTAGATGCATTCAAAATTTTTATTGATGAATAGATGGTAAAGGGTGTAATTGATCCTCAAATTATTGAAGGAGAAGAAAAAACTACTCGTGTGCCAACCGCTAAAATTAAAGTTCAAACATTAGAGGTATTCTTTGTAAATCAGGAAAATCTAGAGTTGAACAAACCAGAACTTCCTAGTGGGAAGAGTGTAGACATAGAGGTGTCAATTGAGAAGGATATTTCTCATGAAGTAAAGGTCACTAAGGATAGTGAACCATCTCAAATATGGAGGTCTACAGATGAAAATATAGTAGAGGTTTAACGAGATGCACTGCTAAGGATGAGGTTGTTGATAATGTGAATGTATAAGATTTGGGTAAGGATAAGGAACTAGTAATGGAAATCCAACCCACCATGTTACAACATGAGGTATCAACAGGGAAAAATATGATAATGTGTCAACTCAGTAACCTCCAAAAGAGGTGGAAATCATGGAAGGAAAGGGAATGCCTACAAGAGAAGTACCAACTCAAGAAACTCCCAAGGAAAAGGATGAAGTTAAGATTGCATCAGCTAAAGAAATAAAGAAAGAAAAAATCTTAATTACTGATGTAACTCAAAAGAGGTTGAGTCACCCCGAAACTCAAAACATAGAAGGAAGACAATCATTGGAAGTTCCAATACACAATGAAAAAAAAAGAGATGATATTTGTAGTTCAAAAAAAAATGTGAGGAACCATCAATCAAAACTATGTTTGGAGGGGTCCAAGCAAGTTGGTGGTTATCCCCAAAAAACCCCAACAAGAAATACACGATAGAACAAAAGTTGGGACCACTTTTACAAAAGGATTGATAGGAGAGATAATCTCTAAGAAAGAAGAGGATATTTTTCTGTGAAGGCTATATATCTCACAAATCTATCTTTTCCAAAGCCGTAAGAACCTCCAAAAGGGAGAGAGTCCTCACCAAAAATCATACTAACCCATTGGGGTCTAGAAATTTAGAAGTGACAATCCCTCATGAGGGAAAGACAAGAGAAAATATAACAACTAGTGATTATAGTGTCTAACTTATTCCCTTAGGAAAGTATTCAAGAGGCCTATTGAAACAAGGAGTATTAGAGGTGGTAAGTGATTTGTTGCAAAATATTGATGAGGATAGAATAAATAAGAAACAATTTAAAGAACAAGTCAAAGCTTTGAGTTCTAGTCTAACAATTAATTGGGAAGTCTATTCAAACTTAATCAATTACCTCTAGCAATAATTCTAAAGGAATGGAAAAGATTTATAAGGATGTTAAGAACGTCTAGGCTATGGACACATGGGTTGATAAGTTGAAAAAGAGGGAAAAAAATCAATTTACGAAGCTAGGATAAAGTATGAAGAGCTTAAGAATAGGTAAAATGAAATTGATGAACTGATCGAGTAATGTGATAACGGAATCTTCCGTTGAAGGAGTATTTCCCAAGTTAAACCATATAACTCAACTTAGTTATGAATTGGTTGAAAAATAAGAGATTTTGCTACAAACATTTAGGGGAACTTAGCATGCGATAGAGGAGTTAGCAAGGATCAAGGTGGAAGTTTTGAATGGAATTAAAGAAAAGATAGCAACCAATAGGAAATGGGTTGATGATACCTTAGATGCTATTGATTATAAAATTGAAGGTATAGTTTTTGACAAATCCAAGAAAATCTATGGTGATCTAAAGGATGAATTTTTTTAGTTATTTTGAGAAAAACATTCAAAAAGATGACTTTTATTATGAAATTATTAAAGAAATGAGGAAAATTGAGAACAAAATTATAGAGTTAAGAGCCAGGCCATTGGAATACAAGCACAAAAAATGGGCTACTGTGTGAATGCAATAACAAGATAGACATTGATTTTCCAACACCATACAGGGCTAGATGAAGAATAAATCAATGAGCTCTTTTGAAGGTATGATGCATATGTGGCAAGGCTACCAGAAAAGAAGAAGCAAGAGAAGAAACTGAAGAACAAAAGGATGTGGACATGAGAGATGATAAACAAGCTTAGGCTTGTTGTTCTTAAAAATTTATATTATTTTCATATTCCATTTGAAACTGATGTTTCATTTGATATTATTACTTCATGAAGGATGAACATTACTTTTAAAACTTGTTATTCTCTAATATAAATTGTAACTTGATATAATGCATTAGATTTTTATATTGCCTGGATGAAATTTATTGTCCATTATACAAGCATATAAACTAATGAGATGTTTGTATTTTCTGTATTTTGAAAAAGGAAAAATTTGGATCTATAGGGTCCCCAACCCATGATAAGAAAGATTACATATATCCTTAAGAGTTATATCACAAAAATGGGATAATAACAAGAAACTTTAAACATCCAATACCACAAACTCATTTACCACAAAATCCTCTCTGAAAAGAGGAATTTTTCACTAATTTGTTTTTCCTAAGCCCATTTACATCTATCCCTAGTGCCATTTGTACATAATAATGTCTCTTTCCATTGTGTGACACATGCCCATTAACAAAAGGTCATCCATAATAGACAAGGGACCATCCAACACACTAATGAATTCTTATTGCCTCTTGTAAGAAGAGACATATCACTCATATCCAAACCACCTTTAGAAAATGCCCTTTTTCCTCTAGTTTTGGTAGAAGAAGTTGGTTGAGAATCTTGAAATGGAAGGGAAACCACAAATGACTTTGGAACAACTGGAGCAGAAGGCATGGAGGTAGTAACTGGAGTAGAAGGTATGGAGGTAGTAACTGGAGTAGAAGGCATGGAACTAGAATCACCCTTATGCTTTTTCACAAAAGGAAATGATGGTTCAAGAGATAGAGGGGGTGTAGTCATTGGTTGTTTTTCATCCAAAATTGAAACACGTTGTTCTAGTGCATTCATCTTATGGTAAATGTAAGGCATTATATTCAAAGTGAGATATTACCATCTAGAACATATGATCCTAGGGGATTGTCTACATTAAAATTTCCCTCCATAATTTCTATTTCATTAATATATGTATTAGGAATATGATGTTATTAAGTATAATTAGTAGTGGCATCCGATAGAAGATAATGACACTATTTGATGCAGTCACGCCAATAAATTAGAGTATGGTAATACTCAAAGTCTGTAAGAAGTAAATATTTGTCGTAAGTGGTCCGATAATGTTAAAATGTCAAAGTTGGGGTGAGTAGAGAAGTAGGGTCTACATGATTAGGAATTAGAAATATTATATTTGTAATAAGGACAAGGAGTGATGTCATAAATATTTTATGTATTTTATTTGTAGAAAATTCTAAAAAGGTGGAACCCATGTGAGATGATAAGGTTTATCTTATCTTAGAAGATAAGCCTACATGTAAAGGTAAGAGTTTAGGAATGGAATATGATTGGCGGAAGAGATTTCCTATCCTATCTTAGAGATAGGGTGGATAAGCCTAAATTTCTATAAATAGAGAGGCCACCCCCTCTCATATATCATAGAACAAAGTTGTAATAATTATTTTATAAATAAAGGATTCATTGTGAAGGTGTGTTATGGAAGTCATCAAGAGGAGTAATTGTAAAGTTTCTCCCATAACTATTGTTGGAAAACAAGTGGAGTTGGTAGCACTTGGAGCAATTCATGGGTGAGATTGTAATAATTTCATTTTAATAATACATGTTATAGCTATATTTAAAAATTTTCATCGTTCTTTTATGTTATAGTCTTTGGTATTCTTGTGTTATGTGCATTGTTGTGTTTTTCATATTACTACCACCAAACCAAAGGTTGTGCATTACTAAAATAATCATAGCACAAGAAGTTCTCGGTGAAATACTATCAGAGTGCTAGATTCGTGTTGACATTTTGGTTCCATTTTTGAGACCATTCCTCATTGATGGATTTTCTGGAGAGATATTCCCACTTAGTCATAAATCATTTGGAGGGTAACCTTGTTTTTTACCATGCATAGTAGTTACCATGGTAAAATCACTTTTTTCCATGAATAGTATTTACCACAGTAACTTCACTTTTTACTGTGAATAATATTTACCATGAATAGTATTTACCACAAGAACTTTAATTTTTACTGTGAATAGTATTTACCACATTAACTTCACTTTTATCGTGAACAGTGTTTACCGCAGTAAAGTCAGTTTTTATCGTAGTAAGTCAAGTTTTACCATAGTTTACCGTGGTCATTCATATTTTACTATAGAAAGGTGTAAATTCACTTTCTATTATAGTGATTCCAATTATTTGTGCACATAAGTCTTATTGATTCTACTTGTGGGTTGGTATTTCACTGTGGTTAATTTTAAAAATGAGGAAGATTCCTATTTTTTCAGCCCAATCTAATGAATATGCTTCCTCTTTCATTCAAGAGTTTAAATGATCTTTCATTTGTAATGGCCTCATAAGAAGGTAACAATGGAATTAATTTTTCCTACCTTTTTGGATGGTTAATCCCTTAGGTGGTTTGAAACACTAGTTGGTAATGTGAAAAACTCATGACATTTATTAACTGAAATTTTTCTTAAAGAATTTGGTGAACAACATAAATATGCAGATCTCATGATCGATATCACAAATTTATCCCAAGGAGAGAAGGATAAGATAAGGGATTATCACGCTCGTGTTCTAAAGCTAAGGAGGAAGCTCGATGCCAAGATCCGAGAAGGAAGGATTAGTGGATGGGTTGATGAATGGTGTGGATAATCTCCTCTGTAAGCACTTCATTCTTGGGATGAAGCTAGAGATCGACAATGAGTGAAGTATGACCATCTACTCGACCCTCGAACAAGCAAAGAAGATTGCAAGAAGGAATGAAGAAATCATGGAATAAGATCCCAAAGAAATTGTTGCTATGGTAGAGCCTACGCCAACACCTTTAATCCAAAATCCACAACCACTCTCGATGAGCACAATTATTTCTCCTAGTACATCTACCGAGTATGAAGATATGCTCGGGAATATGGGCTAGTTAACTATTAATCTTCTTCAAGGAAAATAATTTATTTATCAAGGAGGAGATAGAGGTCCAAAAAGAAATATATTTGAAGTTGTATGTTATGGTTGTCATAAAAAAGGTCATTATAAGTATAATTGTCTAGATAGAGCTTCTACATCTAGTACAAGAGATAAAGATAAAGTAAAATCACCATGAATTCTTTTGATATAGTAGATAGGAGCATAAATAATGAAGTAGATGTGTTTGTAACAAAAATAAAGAAATAAAAAGATAACTAAGATGGAAATGATCCTATGAAGATGAAAGGAGAAACTAGTAAGAAACATAGGAGAAGAAAGTTGGGTGCGCAAAATTTTTTGATTTCACGGGGCAAGACCATACTCTATCTTAGAAGATCTTTCCAAAAGGCCTAAAAATATTACATATGGTCAACTTTTGGCTGTCTTCGAGAAGAGGAAGGAGGCATGTGAAGTGGACTCAATGCTCGACGAAGGAAGGAACTTGAGGTCCTTATTTTAGAAACGGCGGATCCCTATTCTCCAAAAGATGAGGTATTATGCAATGGTATTTCAATTCATGATGTCTTAGTAGACAAAGGTGTTGTAGTTAATGTAATGACCGGGTTTGTAATGAATTTTTTGGGATTAGAAATTGATCGCCCCTCAACACTTATGTTAAGATAATTAAATAAGGGAAAACTACACCGAAAGTTGTTGTTTCAAATGTGGAATATTTTTTATGGGTGTTTTATGTGTGGTATAATTTCAAGGTGATGAAACATGGTATTGTTGCATACCCAATGTTGTTAGGAAGGCCATGGCTAAGGAGAGTTCATGCAAGAAACTACTATGGAATGAAGGCTTCATGACACTTGGACATGGCAGAGAGAGGGTGAAGATAAACATGATCCCTTGGCATCATAAGGCGTAACCTGTGGATTCAAGTGATGAAACTGATGATTGGAAATCCTCTAATTACTCTAGTACCCGAGTGAAGTGGACACAAAAGATGAAGGAATTGAGGTTGATGTTTCGGTCATGGATATCCTTCCATTCACACCAAATCATGAACCCATAAAATTACCCGAAGAAGAAATTGATGATCATCTCCAAAAATAAAGATTGGTGATGTTGTGATGGAGAGTGAGAAGGAATCCTACCTCCGAGATCTTTCGAAGGTATATACAATTATTCACTTTTGATTACAAGGAAACTTTGTCAAGTAAGTTGCGTAGAACATTCTATTGAGCTGGAAAATGGTGCTAAGCCCATAAAGAAAATGCCATACGAGAATGAATCCTAATTTCTCCAAGACTGTAAAAGAAGAAATAAATAATTTTCTTGATGCGGGATTCATATTTGCTATGGAGAATACGAGAATGGGTTTCTCTCATTGTGATCTCAATTAAAAAATGGGAAGTTACACATTTGTGTTGATTACAGAAATCTCAACAAGGAAACAAAAAATATCATTACCCTCTTCCATTCCCAGATCAGATCTTGGATGAAGTAGCTCGCCAGGAGTGCTATAGTTTTGTCTTTGATGGATATACCAGATACAACCAAGTTTTTATACCAAAGAAAGATCAGCTAAAGACCATGTTCACCACTCCTTGGGAATGTTTGCTTATAGAGTGATGTCTTTTGGGTTGTGTAATGCTTCGAAAACATTCCAGCACTTGATGAATAAGGTATTTAAACCCTACATTGGAAGCTTCATTAGAGTATTTCTGGATGATTTTTACATCTATGGGAGCAAAATGGACAACCTGCACCAAATGGAGACAACATTTCAAAGGTTAGATGAAGCAAAAGCCTCACTAAACCCTACAAAGTGTATCTTTGGATGTTCTAAAGGCATTTTGTTAGGACATGTTGTATCCAAAGATGGTATTGGTACTGATCCTGATAAAGTTTCAAAAATCAAAGAGTTACCATTTCCTATGAATAGAAGTAAGTTGAGATCATTTTTAGGCCATGTGGGTTACTATAGAATGTTCATCAAGAATTTCTCAAATATTTCACAGCCACTAACCTAGTTCTTAAAGAAGGATGTTACTTATGAACCAAGAAAGAAGGCGCATGAAGCTTTTGAAAAACTGAAGGAAGCTTTGGTGTCTTCACTAGTTTTAAAGAATCCAGATTGGAGCAAGCCATTCATTGTGTATACCAATGCCTCAAATGTAGCACTAGGAAGTACTCTGAGCCAAAAGGATGAAAATGAGAATGATCATCTAGTTTACTTTTGGAGTAGACAAATGAGGAGTGCTAAGGTTAATTATACTATAACAGAAAAAGAGGCTCTAGTTATCATTTTTTCTGTAAAGAAGTTTAGAAATTACTTTCTATGGAAGAAATTTATAGTTGTAACATATTTTCGATAGTTTTCGGATCAGACCTATGGCAGCCATAGAGAAAGGGTTTGGCATCATCTACAGAGAGTTTCACAAGGTTTTGGCCATCTACCAAAGAGTGTGACTTGTTTGGGAGATTGCAGCCCTAATTTCTAGGGTTTCCAATTGGCCGTTTTCAGATTTGAAGGTAGCAAAAAGTCATCTTATATATTCATATATGTTATTTCCTAAGTTTCATAATTTTTGCACTTGTATTCGGAAGATATTTATTTTTGAAGTTTTCTAGCTGTTTTAGGCACACGTAATTTATTGGCAGCATTATATTGATTGAAAAATTCAAAAAAATATTTCCCTTTTGTTCTTTATTTTATTATCTAGTTCCATTTAAAATTTCAAGTGATTTGAATGGATATTGTGGGAGTTATTCATATTTTACTTGTTCACTTTGCCCTAGCTGTAATTTTCTACAAAAAAACAAGATTTCTGTTTATTTGTGTTTTGTCTATCTTTTACATATTTTATAGTGATATCCTATAAGGGATATTTTAGTGGTATCAGAGATGTTGTTCCTCCATCCTGTTAGGGTTGAAAGATGGGAGACAGAGACAGAGACAGTGAAGAGATGGGAGTAGTTCTGATGAGACAACTATTCACCAACATGGTGAAGCAACAGGAGACTACCAACCTCCATTTGAGCCAGCTTACTGAGAGGTTAGCACAGGGTAGGATTGAGGCTCATGCGGAGAAAGGAGAATCCAACAATATGGGACATCATGGTAATAGAGGTGAGAGTGGACATTCGGGACAAGGGTCTCCTCATGCATCTACTGTGCCCTTGGGACTCTACGAGCCTTCCTTCTTTAAAGATCCGTTTCATAGAAATGAAAGGCCACGAAGTTGTGGATGAGGAATCTTGTTGGGAGAAGTACCAAACATTGAGTGATGGTTTCCAGGACAACATGCCATTTTAGGAGTATTGCAAAATGAAGATTGGTAGCAGGCCCAAGAGAGATTACTAGACACAGGTACCTGAGTTTCAGAGGAGATTGGGACAAATCTCTATTCCACACTTCGATGGCTCTAAGAACTATACCACCCAGTCTTGGATTCAGAAGTTAAAGACTTACTTCAACTTGAATCCCATGCACGAAGAAGAAGCAATTAAGTTTTCTATCTTACACCTCGAGGGAGATGCCCATGACTGGTGGCATCATGGATTGATCATACAGGGGCACATGCATATCACTACGTATGCAGATTTTACACAGAGATTGATGAGTAGGTTCGACAAGAGGGACCTAGATAGGCACTTCAGAGAATTGACCCACTTGAGGCAGACAAGTTCTCTAGATCAGTACATTGTAGATTTTCAGAGGTTATCAGTAATGGTATCTGATGTTTTAGAGATGAGGTTGACTTCACTCTTCATGGCAGGATTAGATGACACTTTAGTAGGATTTGTGAAGGAATTTGAGCCTTCCTCCCTACATGAGGTGATTAGGTGAGCACGTGATTTGGAGTTTTCCACTCCAAAATCAAGGTTTCCCCCTTGAATTCAGCCTAAGGTATTTCCTTCGAGAGCTGATGGTTCACAGCTGAAGGGGGCCCCACCCAGGAAGGATACCACAAGGAGACCATTTGTATTGAGAGAGGATAGGGAGGAGTTGAGGTGAAAGAAACTATGTTTCGATTGCCGCACACCATGGGTTCCAGGACATGATTGTAGAGGAAAGGGGAAGGCCCAATTCATAGAGGTCTTCGAGGAGAGCGAGAACAAGGAGGAGCGGTACCCTTAGGAGTTAGAAGATGAAGATGAGGAGGCGTTGGATAGTTTAACGGTGGAACAGGAGGAGGAGAATTTTCCCCATGAGACTATTGAGAATTTTTTGAGTATCCGAGGTACAAGGCATTCAGAGTTAGGGGAATATTACAGGGTCAGAGAGTGGTAGTACTCATTGATAGTGGGGCGACCCACAATTTCATTGATGCATCTTTGGTAGAGAAGCGGGGATTACAGGCAGAAGACTTTGAGGGTTTCAATGTAGTGGTAGCCAATGGTGAGTCCATGAGATGCATGCAGCGAGTTCCGCAGTTGAGTATCACCATGGGTAACCATACAGTCACCGATGACTTCTATGTGGTTGGTATTGGAGAGACCAACCTTGTGCTCGGTGTACAGTGGCTCCATTCTCTTGGAGAATTTCAGACTAACTTTCAGACGATGGAACTCAAGTTCAAGTCCGAGGGGAAGAATGTAACCTTGAGGGGTTTATCTTCAGAGGCACCCAGGGTTGTTTCAGCAAAGAGGATCGAGAGGATTCACAGACACAATGGGGTTGATTGGGCAGTACAGTGCTTGGTTTCTACCAAGAACTCAGAGGATGGACAACCAGAGTATCATGTGGATATACAGGGGCTATTGGACAAGCACAGTACAGTTTTTAGCGACATACCACCTGGTGTACCGCCAGATAGGGGATTTGAGCATGTGATTGAGCTCGAGGACACTAGACCAGTAGTTACTACTCCTTACCGTCACCCCAAACGGTTTAAGGATGAGATTGAGAGGACCATCCATGAGCTTATTGACATGGGACACATTAGGCCGAGTTCTAGTCCTTTTGCTTCCTCGGTGGTGTTGGTGAAAAAGAAGGATGGGACCATGCGGATGTGCATCGACTATCGGGCATTGAATAAGAGGACAATCAAGAACAAATATCCAGTGCCGCGTATTGATGAGCTACTAGATGAGCTACAGGGGGCAATCTATTTTTCTAAAATAGATTTGTGATCTGGATATCACCAGATCAAGGTTAGGGAGCAGGATGTGCATAAGACCACTTTCAGATGCCATTATGGACATTTTGAGTTTCTAGTGATGCCATTCGGACTGTCTAATGCACCAGCTACATTCCAGTCTTGCATGAACCACGTGTTCAACCGCCATTTGCGGAAGTTTGTTTTGGTCTTCTTTGATGATATATTGGTCTACAACAGGACTTGGGAGAGCCATATCCGCCACCTTGACAAGATATTGGGAATACTAGAAGCTAATTTGCTATATGCAAAAGCTTCTAAATGTGAGTTTGGCATGACAGAGTTGTTATATTTGGGATATGTGATTGGTGGAGGGGGAGTAAAGGTGGACAGAGAGAAGATACAGGCAATTTTGGATTGGCCTCCACCTAGGACGTTGACACATTTGAGGGGATTCTTGGGACTATGCACCTATTACAGAGGTTCGTGAAGAATTTCTCACAATTGACTGCCCCAATGACAGATTTGACCAAGAAGGGAGCTTTTGCTTGGTTAGAAGTAGCACAACAGATTTTTGATCATCTCAAGGAGGTGATGAGTTCATGTCCCATCCTTGCATTTCCATATTTTTCTCAGCCATTTGTTTTAGAGTGTGATGCATCAGGTGAGGGGGTTGGAGCGGTGCTTATGTAGGATAGGCATCCCATTGCTTACAAGAGTTGGAAATTGAGCCCCGTGGAGAGGGGGTACTCGATTTACGACAAGGAGATGTTGGCCATCATGCATGCTTTGGCCAAATTCAGACAGTACCTTGTGGGCAGCAGGTTTGTGGTACGTACAGATCACAATAGTTTGAGGTTCTTTTTGGGGCAGAAGGATCTCAACGACCGCCAACAGAGATGGGTGAACAAGGTACAAACGTATGACTTTGACATAGAATACACTAGAGGTAAGAATAATGTTGTGGCTGATGCTTTATCTAGGAGGCCTTACCTTACTACTATGTTGAGTTCTATGTCTGAAATTTCAGCAGATTGGAAGGCTCACATACTTGTTGAGTACTCCAAGAATCAGTTTGCATGCGAGATCATGGATGGTATTATCAAAGATGACCGATACAGGGTGGTAGATGATCTCATTTTCTACAAGGATCGGATTTTCCTTGTACCGGGGTCTAAGATGAAGGACAAGATCCTTCGTGCAGTACATGACACACCACTAGCTGGACACCCCAGATATTTCAAAACATACAGGTACATCAGGGAGAGATTCACTTGGAAGGGGATGAAGGATGATGTCCTTAATCATGTCAGAGAGTGTATGGTTTTCCAGCAAACCAAATTGGAGCATTCTTTTCCTGCAGGGTTACTTCAGCCTCTTCCCATCCCTGAGTAGAAGTGGGAGAGCATATCGATGGACTTCATCATAGGACTCCCTATGGTGCATGGGCATAATTGCATTTATGTGGTAGTTGATTGATTGACCAAGTATACACACTTATTTTCTCTACCTAAGAGGCATGAGGCAACTGACGTGGCTCAGGTATTTTATACATGGATTTTTAGGCTACACAGGTTACCTAAAAATATTATCAGTGATAGAGATAAGATATTCATGAGCACCTTTTGGTAGGAGATTTTTAGAATTTCCGATACCGAGAGTTGACTCTAGCATGAGCTACCACCCTCGATGACGAGAAAACCGAGATTGTCAACAAATGGATAGAGGGCTATTTACGGAGTTATGTGGACTGGACATCAGCAGGCATGGATCGAGATAGTTGCATATGGGGTGAGTATTGCTTCACAATACCACATATCGATGAGCATCGGCATGAATCCTTTCGAGAGATTTGTATGGATATGATGCCATGTCATTTGCTGATTTGGTATTATTGGATAGTCAAGCTCCCAAAGCTCGAGATTGGTTACAAGAGAACCAAGATATCCTGCGATCTCTTAAGGAGAACCTCCAAAAGGTGCAGAATCAGCAGAAGGATTATGCGGATCAGTACAAGATAGAGAGATCCTTTAAGGTAGGATACTTGGTATTCTTACGTTTGCAGCCATACAGATAGTCGTCTCTCAAGCAGAAGGGGGCAGAAAAGCTGAAACCACAGTTTTATGGTCCATACAGGGTAGTCCGGTGAGTGGGTGTAGTTTCTTATGAGTTGGATCTTCTAGAGCACAGTAAGATACATAATGTCTTCCATGTTTCATGCCTTAAGAAGGCCCTAGGACAGCACATTATCCCTTCTACGGAGTTTCCACCATTGGATGAGGAGGGGAAACTGGTTTTAGAACCAGACTCTATTATTGAGGTCAGACAGAGGAAGCTCAGGAACAGAGATATCACAGAATATTTGGTACGATGGAAGGGTTTACCTCTTGAGGATGCTACTTGGGAAGGAGAACAGATTCTACAGCATCCTAGTTTGCATTTGCTTGGGGACAAGCAAATTTTGGGAAGGGAGGACTGTAATGTCCCCTTTCCCTCGCCCAAGGCCTGAGGGCCAATGCGAGTCCTAACCCTAGTCATGCCCAAGGGGTTACGGACACTATGAGCTATTGGGTATGAATATCTAGTCCAATTGTTATTATTTTTCCATTGACAGGGTTATAAAGTGCTTTTAAAAGGACTAGATGTTATGTTTCTTCATTGGGGCCACTTAAAGGCCCTTTTTGGCGACTTGAGGGGATATGTATTGCATTAAATGTTATATTTCTTTGTTGGGGTGACCTTTTGGGCCAAGGCGCCTAGAAGGGGAAAAAGTAACTTTAAGTTATTTAATTAATTGGGCCCTCTCTAAGAGAAAGTGCGACTTGGGGGTTTTAGGGTTTCCTTGACATGGAAAAGGTTATAAAAGGAGAAGAGGGGTGAAAGGATATTCATTCATGCATACACTTATATTTCTTTTCATGTGCAACTGTTGTTTGCAAATATTTATCTTATAGAGTAAGATCCCATGGGAAACCTAGCTTCGGTGGTGAGAGATCTATCCCTAGCTAGCAGGGCATTCTTCGGTAGTGAGAGATCTACCCTAGCTTGTCATTTGGAGCTGATTTCGGGCTGTTTTGACAGAGGTATTTTCAGGTTTTCTTAATTAAGGTTTTGAGGGTTTTTGTGAGTTTTGGTGGAGATTTTCAGCTGGTTTTTTGGATCAGACCTACGACACCATAGAGGAAGGTTTGGCATCATCTACAGAGAGTTTCACAAGGTTTTTGGCCATCTACCAAAGAGGGTGACTTGTTTGGGAGATTGCAGCCCTAATTTCTAGGGTTTCCAGTTGGCCGTTTTCAGATCTGAAGGTTGGAAAGTCATCTTCTATATTTATATATGTTATTTCCCAAGTTTCATAATTTTTGCACTTGTATTCGGGAAGATATTAATTTTCAAAGTTTTCCAATTGTTTTAGGCACGTTGTAATTTTCTGGCAGTGTTATATTGACTAAAAATTCCAAAAATATTTCCCTTGTGTTCTTTATATTATTATCTAGTTCCATTTAAAATTTCAAGTGATTTGAACAGATATTGTGGGAGTTATTCATATTTTACTGTTCGCTGCCCTAGCTGTAATTTTCTGCAAAAAACCAGATTTCTGTTCGGCTGTGTTTTGTCTATCTTTTGCATATTTTACAGTGATATCCTATAAGGGATATTTCAGATGATTTCCTAGATGTAGCATTTTTATCCTTGACACAATCCCTAGTGAATACATAGATATTTGGAATTATCCGAATGAATTCAAGTTTCTATGGTGCCAATGCAAAGACTATGAGGAAGATTAATCAAGCCGCTCTTCCATATTCTATTCTACATGTAGTATTATTTCAAATAGGAATTGATGGAAAGTACAAGAGGGAAGTTGGACGTGATTAAGGGAAGGAGCTAATAGAAGAATTCTAAAATGGTACATGTGGAGGACACTTCTCTAGAAAACTCACAACAAGAAGGATCTTGGATGTAGGTTATCATTGGCCCACTTTTTTAGAGATTGTTATAATTATTGTAAGACATATGATATTTGTCAAACACATGGTAACCGTAATACTTCATCAGCTCCATTATACTCTATTCTTCCACTTGATCCCTTTGAAAATTGGGAAATATATATTGTAGGTCCACTTCCAATTTCCCCATTCCAAAATAAGTATAATGTAGTTGCCACAGCATTATTTAACCAAGTGGGTTGAAGCTAGGCCATTGAAAAAAATCCATGGATGAAGTGGCAAGGTTCATGTATGAACACATTTTCACCATATTTGGTTGTCCATTAGAAATTGTAATAGATCAAGGAAGCAATTTCATTAATGAGGTGGTAGAGGCCCCGTAAACAAGTTTTCTATTAAGCACAGAAGGCAACAACTTACAAGCTAAGCACAAATGGACAGTGGAGCAAAAAAATTATGTATTGTGCAAAATAGTAGGAAAAGATGCAACTTTGCAGGTATATAACTAGCATAAAAGGATTCATGCAGCATTGTGGGCATATAGGACAACATCAAAATTGTGCAAAGATTGTGAAAACATCTTTTTATGGGTTAAGCCCAAAAAGAGTTCCATAACTTTTGGCAAAGTAGCAAATTTATCACCTCGTTATGTGGGACCTTTAGAAATTATTGAAGTAATCAATCATGTAGCTTATAATTTAGCTTTACTACCTGCTTCATCATGAAAGCATGATGTTTTCCATATTTATTTACTTAAGAAATACATTTCAGATTTATCACATGTGTTAAATTTAGATTCCTTGCATGTCCAAGACCCACAAATAATCATGGTTGAATCCATAAGAGTGCTAGAAACTCTCCAGTTACACTTGATAAATCATGAAATTAGTCAATGAAAAGTCTAGTGGGACCAATTTAATAAATAAAGTGCTACTTGGGAAAACCTTAAGGACATGAAAATTGTTTTTCCTCATTTATTTGAATGTAATTAATGTTGTTGATTGATAAAAACTTAAGTCCTTGTTTTGAATTTATCAATAATTTTGCCGCTTTAAAGCGGGCACTATATTCCTTAGTACTAAAAACAACTATTTTGATGTTGTAATAAATTGTGGAAATTTGAAATTATCAATTCTAGTTTTTATTTATGAACTTATGGATGAAAGAATAATAATTAGGATTGTTTTTCTTGTTTGAGAATTTGGACTAAGACAATCATCGGGATGATGATGATTTTTAGGAGGGAGGTATGTAACACCTATAACAAAGCTGATATTTATAATAACTCCTGTTTGGAAGGTGTAGACGTTGACATCTGATTCTTGTCTTAAGACGGTGTACTCTTAGGATCTATGAAATCATGTTTGCAGTAGGTAATATGTTATTTACGGAAATAGGTACAATTATGCCATGTTTATGCTTAATATGAAATGAAGCAATTCATCTTTTTATTTTATGTAGAATAATTCACTGCTTGAAATGAAAATTGAGTTTCAGTTTCATAATTTGTGGGGATCCAAAACAAAATTACCTTGGATTAATTTCATTGATCCAAGGTATGCTTCCAACTTATAAACCTTGAGGCCATATTGACCAATCCGAAAAGAGGAAATGATCCTAGAAATTTAATGTATGAATGTAAATAATGATCTAATCTCCATGACTCTCTGCTTCGTACTCAAATTTGTGTTTTAATCTGATCCTTCTTTTTGGTTAATGCGTGATGTAATTTTTATTATAAACATGGAACCTAGTTACACTATGTTCCTTAAATTAGGAACTTTATCCTAAAAAGTGTAACCTAACCTAAGTTACTAAGTTATTTTGTTTTTATGGGATGTTAAATGGGACCTAAGACTAAATACTTAGACCTAAGGACCTATGTTAGTTCCTAAAATAATTTTGAACCTAACCTAATGTATGGAAAATCTAAAAGGTGCATATGGGATGACATAGGAAGGGAAGGTTGGTGGCATCAGTTCCTAGAAATTTATGAGGAACTTAATGTGGTCGTATCTATTTTGATCTGCCAAATTTGGTGAAGGCATGAGGAAATTTTGGGGAATGAGATGGCATCTTCGCCAAGTTTAGATGCATTTAATTTTGAACTTAGTCATTGCGCTGTAAATAGAGGTGGTGGTGGGAGAAAATGAAGGACTACCCTCCTATTTTTGCATTTAATATTTTTAAATTGGCAAAAACCACCTAGGAATAAGAGAGATGGGTTTTGTTTTTGTTTTCTTCATTTTGTCTTTGAGCTTGAGCTCTGCATGTGTGGTTTTTGTGCTTCACTTTGAATCCCCGCATGAATTACCTTGCCTTGCCTCGGTTTGAATGAAGGATTTTTCACCGTGGAAGATATAAGAAAGAAAATGAGAAGGTTTAGAGGGTTGTTGGCATTTTGAAGGAATAATTGAAGCTCTACTTGGAGGATTTTCTACAAAAAAGAGAAGACCAAAGCTCTATCAGGCATGATAGGCCCTATCCATTAAGTCTTATGCTTTTATTTAAATGTTCATAAAAATAACTCTACTCTTTAGGAATTATTCGGGTTTATTTGTTTGATCAAATTTTGCTTTTGCTTTATGGTATTTTATTATTTTCCTAAATACATTATTGTTTTGGTTTGATATTGAGAGTGCATTCGGGAGTATAGTTACATACTTGAGTAAGCTAGTTTTTACTTGAATCTCTTTGACTAAAACTTCAAATAGAGTCGGAATCTATTGATTGATCTTCTAGTTAGAGGTTATGTTTGCAATGTATTTATCTTAGTTGTTTGATATAGAGAATTTTACTTATAATGTTTCCTTTACTCATTGTTGGAAGACCTCGAGGTAGGAAACTATTTGGATATCTAGACTATTTCTTGAGATTTTATTGTTGTTTTTAGTATGTTTTCCTTTTGCTTCGAATTAAAGACCATCGCTATTCGTGATTGGAAAAGAGTTATGTTTCGAGTTGTATATCTTGAACATTAGTAAGGCCGAGAGTAAATACTCTTATTTCAACTTGTATGTTATCTGCTTTTCATCACTAAAATAACTTGGAGGAATTCCTTTGTAAATATAACGAGAAATAACATTTGTTGACGTTGATTGCTAATATAAGTAGAAAACATATTTCTATTTTTAAATTGCACTGAAATTTTGAGTTATCAATGGAATACTCACTTAGTGATTTGCTCTGAAAACCCATTATGGGTATCAATTGTATATAAAATATTTTTTTAAAGGTACTTTGGATCGCATTTTGGTTAGGGTTGATTTTTCTTTGATGTATACTTATCTAGTTCTCTTAAACCATATGGGATTTTGAGATGAGTAAAAGACATTTTGTGTCTGGGTTATTGTTTTGATCATAGCTAGATGAATCTTTTTTTGAGGAATGTACGTATTCTTATCTACCTTCTTATAAATGGTTAAATTTATAGGAAGTATTGGTTTGTACCTTATAGTTTTATTGTTTACCTTCTCTCCTTCACTAAGATTTTGGAACTCAATCAATTATTTTATCCTTTATATGGAATCATGCTTTATGAAATTTTCTTTCCTAAAATGACTAAAATAATAGGTTGGATGTTGATTTATGTTCATTCTCCTATTTATGTTGTACTCATCAAATTTAATACCTAGGTGAATCTCTATTTTTATTTTAAATTGGGGTATATGAGATTTGTCTTAACTATTTCAACACCTAATGTGATTTGTTCAAATGGAGATCGGTTCTATGTATTTTAAGTTTTCCTTGTTTAAAATGTTTTCTCTTCTTCACAAGAGTTTTTGATAGATGAGGAGAGTGCAATCTCACTCATTCACTCTTCAATCTTTCAATGGGGATATTGTTCACTTGGTATAGTTGTTGTTCCTCCTCTAGTCTATTTTAGTTTATATCATTTCTTAACCATGTGATAGGAATTAATGTATTAATGTCCTTAAGGTAAGAGAGTAGAAGTTTATGTAATTCTTGGAAAGAGTATCAACCCTTGCACTAGTTCTAAAATTAAACCATACTGCTCCTTTTGGAATTCTAATGAATGTGTATCTTGTTTGAGGACTAAATGTTAGTTTGTTTTCTCTATATAAGTAACCTTATACTTTTGAAAAGGTATAAATGATGTTATATTTGACTTATAAATATAATTAGATGTTAATCTAAACCTAATACTTTTAGGATGGTTCAATGTAATGTTTTATGATGATTTGGTTACCCTTACTTGTTCATATGATCTTATTTATGATTAATGACATCTTAGACTTAGGATGAATCTGAGTAAGTGGGAAAATTTGATAAAAGGTAATATTTATTATTACTCAATCAGTAGAATTAAAACTGAAAGATAGCTTTATGTATCTTATATTCTTCTTGTTAAATAGATTTAGTTGATTGAAGAAACTTAAATTGGTTATAGGAAAGTGAAAGTAAGGTTCAGATGAAATGAAAATTCTTCTTTAACTCTGCTATTTAAATTTTGTATGATGAAAGGGGTTTTGTGAAGGAAAGTTAGGGTTGATAGGTTTTTGACTAGACCTTAATTTTTTTAAAATCTATCTCTCTTCTTCTTGTATTGTATTATTTTTGGTTAAGTCTTTCTATTAGTTTGGTTGTATTTTCTGGACTGTTTCATAAACAGTAGAGTTCTTTTTATGAAACAATTAGTTAAAATCACATTGTTTTAATGATATAGTGCTTATCATGCTCATTTCGATGAACTGACCTGTGCTAACAATTTTGTAGATGGACTTTGTAAAAGATGAAAGGAGAAAGACATATAGAAAGTTACATTTGTTTTATTAAAGGGATTATATCTTTATTATGATGAAATGTGGCTTCATTATTTGAGATGCACTTGTTGGAAATGAAATTTGTAATAAGAATTGGTTAGGTACTGTTGTTTTGAAATTTTGTGATATCTGAAATGTTTTGGATTTAGTGAATGTATCACTCCTCCTTGATGAATAAAAGATGTGTTGATTTTAAATAATACTTGTTGTAATACTTTCTTGGCATGAATTGGGCTGAATTGATATGTATTACCCTAATGAAGGAGGGTAGTTAATATACTTAAATAATATGGAATGGTTGGGGTAGGAATCTGAGTTGTTAGATGTATTATTTTCTCTAGTAGTAATGTAACTTATAAATTTGACATTCTTAAGATGATACCCAACCATTACAAAAAAGACAATGTAATTGAATTACATGGATGTATGTGTATTAAACCATGATTATAACTTACAATGTGCTATTTGATTATAAATGGACATTATCCCTTAATATGGGGAAAGAAAGATACTTTCCATAAAATAAATCATGGACATAACTTAAGATCTTGTTAAAAGAATCATTATTAATGTAAGTAAATAATGGAAGGCGTTCTTCCTTAAGTAGAATTCCATTGTCAAATTTACAAATGCATGGAAGGGAAGTAAAAAGGGAATTTAGACTTCATTTTCATGAAGTCTAAAATAAATGGTTTACTTGGAACTTATTTAACCTATAGCTGAAATAAGTAAGAAATAAATTAATACTTTCATAAATGCAAAATATATTTGTAAAAATATGATTCAGGTTGTTGTGGTATAATAAGTATAACATGTAATTAATTAGTTAGGAAGTAGATTTTACCTCTATACCTACCTCAAATGTAGTTTCAATTTATAACCCTATAGGTTAAAGAACCTAGTTCAATTGGTAAGGTTATGGTAATTAATTTGTAATGAAGTGATTAATAAGATATTAACTTTCAATCTAAGGTATGTTCGTCTAGATGAGGGAAGTCAATTGGTAGTTAGAACACGTCAACTACAATGCAAAGACCTTTGTAATGATAGGATTCATTAGAGGAGATTATGTTGCAGCTGACATGTCTTAATACTCCATAGTTTTTTTAACTAGACTAACATAAGTTCTTGATTGGATCACGGTTCTGCCCTATGTAAAGATAGGGACATGATCTAGTGTCGGGGTTAACTCACGTTGAATTAGGATAACTAGACACACCCAATCAATGTAATTCGATTGAGTATGTCTATATACCCTTAGTCACTGCAAGTAGTCCTCCACACTAGGGCATGTTGCTAACCTTGTATAGGGTTAAACTTTGAATTAAGTGGGACTGACAAGAAGTAAGTGAATACTACTCTAAATAACATATCAAGTGTGGTGAAGGACTTATTTTGTTTGATGAGTATGCCATCTAGGAATGTAAATATGATATACATGTTTAAAATCTTTAGCCAAAGTATAGCAAGCTATTGGTTACGTTGTCCTACGTCACCTAGTTTAAGAAGTGGGATTTCATAAGAGTATTAGTAATAGATACTTAGATTGAATCTTAAATAGAACACTTGGGTACCCCTAATAGGGTAAAGGAACCAAGTATACTTCGTATACACATTATTGAATAACATGAGAGATCAGTTTTGTGTCGAGTCATGAAATGAGAGATCAGTGTTTCACCGAGTCATTATAGCTGCATATGGTTTTCTATTATGATATATTTTGGCGTTGGAATGTGTGTTCTAAATTATGATTTAGAACAATGAACATTATGTAAAAATGAAAATTCCTTGTTTCTAAATTCTTAAAATGGGAATGTTACATCTTGGTATTAGAGATGAAGGTTACAGCTCTTAGACCTATTATGTCCATAATCTGATAAAAACTTAATTTTCTTGTTAACAAAAAATGGTTAGAACAAGGGGGAATGATGAACAAAACCAACCCCAAGTGGACAGTAACTACAACTAGAAAACTTGATGAGATCCTTGCTTCCCTGTTGGACAAAAGAGATCATCTTGATGTACTTAAAGAACAAGTTATGGGAAATGAGGAGGAAGAATATGTTGGTGATAATAATCATCCTTCTCTTGTGGATAACACTAATGTTGGTAATTTTGGTGTTGATAATAATAATGCTACAAATGCTAATGCAAATATACCCAATCATCCTGAAAATAAAAAAGGCAAGGGTAGGAGCTAAACTCACAAATAATATAAAAATGATAAGTCCACCTAAGTTTGATGTCACTAAATCGGGGATGGAGCTAAGAAATGGCTTAGCGAAATGGAGAAATACTTTATAATAAGAAACTTCTGAGAGGAGAAAAAAAGTTAGTATGGGGAGCTTATTAGTTTTTTCATGGGGCATCTTCCTGGTGGGACATCCGCAAGGCTGAATTGAATATTTATGAATCAAGAATGACTTGGGATCAATTTAAAAACTTATTTAGGAAATGATGGTTGCCAAAACTTTATTTTGATTAGAATATCACTGAATTTCATAACTTGACTCAGGGAAAGTTAACTATAACAGAATACCAAGAGAGGCTCACCAAACTTCTCAAGTACGTTCTTAAGTATCAAAACGAAGAGAAGTTTAGGATATGAAAATTCATTATTGGATTAAATCGTATCATAAGGGTTGAAGTAGATGTTCATAGCCCAACCACCATGTAAGGGGTTGTAGAAAATGACATTCGGTGGGGGAACATAAATTAAAATAAATATCTGCCGATAAGGAATAAATCAGAAAGAAAATTTCCAATTCTTCTTCATCTCTTGCACCCTAAAATGGGGCATGGAAGAAGATTGGTACCAAAAATTTGTTAATGATACCTTCTTTGCACTAATCATATGCTTATTCATTCCGAATGGCAATAATACAATATTTTTAAGGAGGCTAGGAAATTAATCATGGATTATTGATTTTATTTCATTCAGTACATAAATCTTACATACATTAGGGTTAGTGTATTTTAAGGCCAGCCATGTAAGATGCCAATATATTTAGATGACAAAATGGCCTTGTGTAAATTGGAAAGACAATTGACACAAGTTCACAAACTAATTACTGGAAAACACAAGACAAACATCAAGTTCCCTATCATGATTGGAAAGTACTCTTGTCCTTCAATTATAAACACCAAATTAATGGAAGATGAGATGAAAAGGTTTGAGATGGAAAGGTTTGAGGCAAGGAAAATTATGACATCAAGTGGGTATTGAGTAATATGCAAACACTTTTCAACATGAGATTAAATTTAAGGATTATTAGATGAATTGCAGAGATGAGGATGAGGTTAAGCTAAGAGACTTCTCAAGAATGAACCTCACCCAAATTATAGACTTCAAGATTGTTGTTATCCCTGAGGGATTCATGGATGATCCACATATTGTGATTCAATACTATCTTGATCAAAAGGTGGAGAGACAACCAATGGTCCCATTGAAATGGTATGAAGAGGGGTCAAATGACTCCTATGCCCGAATAATAGATGTAATGACAAAAAAATTGATTTGGTTTTCCTAGAAAAAAATTAAAAGGAGCTGATAGAATGGGTCCTTAGGAGGAAAGGCCCATCGGTTTCCATAAAAAATTCCTACCATAGGAAGAATGGATGAACGGAATTATACTACCGGTGGAATTGGTACTTCCATGTCTACTCTAAAGTAGAAAACTTAAGAAATGAACCTAAAACTAGTTTAAAATGCTACTATTACTTTTTTAGTTCTATTATAATCAAAAGGAAAGGGTCCAGCTAAACAAAATCCCCCTCCAGAAGTGTTGTTAGAATCTCATAATATTAAAAATATAATGAGAAGAGCCATAAAAAGTGGCAACATCCAATCTAAATCACATAGTGTTGAAATAAAAGTGGCACCAAATATTAAGAAATTTCAAGGGAACATAAGAGACAAAAAGCAATGTATGATCCAATTCTCGCTAACAAAAGATGCTCATACACACAAGAAACATAAGTACATGGATGTAGTGATTGATCCCCTAGAACATGAAAGAATTGATGTTTCCCAAGTACAACATGTAGCATCAGTGCCTTTATTTTCATCTTTGTCTTCAAAGGGAGTGATAATTGGGAGCACTCAGAACAAACAACTCAAGGTAATGTCTTATCTGATCTAGTAGATAGTGATGTCTTGAATCAAGGTGTAAAAAGTATGAAGCCATGTCAGTTGAAAGTTTTAGTGTACCTTCATTTGAAAAATTGTAAGAGTCAGGTAGAGATAGTGGATGTTGATACTAGGGAGGAGTTTACCACATTAGATGCATTCAAAATGTTTATTGATGAACAACTAGTAAAGGGTGTAATTGATCCTCAATTGAGTGAAGAAGTAGAAAAAACTACTCATGATCCAACTGCAGAAATTAGAGTTCAAACATTAGAGGTATTCTTTGTAAATCAGGTAGATCCAGAGTTGAACAAACTAGAAGTTCCTAGTGGAAAGAGTGCAGATCAGAGACACCAAATTTGTGTCTTACGACCCCTCGTGACCCGCATCTCATCTCGCAACCTAACCTCATCACCTAAACCTTACACAATTATTTATTAATTACCTTGTAATTGATAAATCCACATCATCTCACCTGCCACCTCATTTTGCCACTTCATCATGACCTAGCCCTAACCCTAAACTAACCTAATTAAGACCTATAACTTGGTCTACACCTACACCCATGACTAATGACCCCTTTCTTGCACCCAAAACCGACCTTCTAGTCACTTGACCAAGCCCGCAACTAATCCCTCGGGAGAAAAGCAAGGAAGGTGGGCTATTTTACTAAAAATAGCCTACTTTTTCCTTACCGATGCCGGTTCCTACTCGACCGCCGTCGGTTACGTAACCGCCATCGGTTCCCTGTAAAATGGGCTCCCCTAACCAAAAACAAAGGGGGAAGGATTTTTGAATCAACAGAGATCATTTGGGAGCGATCAAGAGAGTCCAGATCTTCACTTGACCGAGCAGAGACGAGTGAAGAAACCAGAAGAGTTGCAGCAAAAGGAGATCAAGCCCAAAACTACAACAGAACAGCCAGAGTTCTCAGATACTCAGCTGATCATCGGGAGGGAGATATTTCATCTTCTGTTTGTCCAGCCATCCTACCTAGAGTTCTGCCTTTGTCATCAGAGTTCTTGGACCTGCATCTTCATCAATAACCAGTAAGTTACATCTTGCATGTCCTCTTTAATAACATTTCTTAGACTTTTTGAAGCACAATCCTCACAAATCCATTCCTAGATCCACTACCCAGCGTGCTATTGCATCTCACTATCATTCATCTACCTCTCATCACCTTATTTCCTAATATCACCTATATACATCCTTACAAATAACACAACTACCAAACAACACAACCACCCCACAAAACAACCAACCTTCAGATCCTAGACCATACCGATATCGGTTATCAAAGAACCCAGTATCGGTTATCCCGACTATAACCAAAAACAGCCTTTCCCCTACCCAGCTCAACGAAGCAATTTAATTGATATCTTACGCTTTTTTGTGTTAATTCATATTAGCAGGGAACTCACCACCTTCAAAGGAAGTTTTATATTTCCGGCCCAAGGCAGCTTCCCTCATTTATTGTCTAATCAAAATCTTGTGGTCTTGTGTTCTTATTTGCAGTAGTCCTTCCAAGACAAAAAGGAGTTCTTCACAATAACCCGATCTTTCTCTACGGTACGCGCACACCATCTTGACATTCAAAAGTATTCCTCCTAGCCCTAACCTTATCTCTGCTTCTAAAAGGAATGAAAGGATAGAAGCAACTCTATTCCCGTGGCTTCAAACATTCCAAGCAAAACATTTTGGCACGCACTGGTGGGGACCCATTTTGGGTTTCTTTCTTTCTTGCTTGCTTTCATATAGGGAGTATACTTGCTATTTTCTTCTTCTAAAAGATATTCACAAGGTTTTGTATTATTTTGATAAAAGAATTGGCTTTGCTTTTACATCTCGCATTAGTGAAAGTCATCTCTTTTGCTTCATCGAATATCATTTTCGATTTGGGTTTAAAACACGTGCATTGCATTACTGCTTGCTGTTTTCAATTCTAGTGAACATAGATTAAGTAACAGGTCGTACACATGGGGGTGATATCCACGGTATTGACAAGAAATTAATCTTACTTTCACTGCACAACACATACCAAATCACTTCACAATTAACACAACAGCTCAAACATCCCCCTTTTCCACGGTATTCCTCCGCCCGATTGAGGTAACCTTATAAGCCAAAACAAACTTGACATTTCCCCTAAGTCTTTTGTTTAGGATTCTGACATCATTCTACGTCTAAAGGCATAAGCCCATGATAATTAAAATTAACCCTAGGGTTAGTCTCTGGATTTGCGTGTGCATCTTGCTTGTTTTTAGTTCTGTTTTCTTTGTCATACTGTCTTCTGTGATCAATAATTTGACAAGTATACTAAACGTTGTTAAAAATCAAATTAGCAGCCTTTTATATCTTGTTAGCCTAGACTTCTTACACCGACATCGGTTACCTGACCGACGTCGGCTATAGTATAACCGACATCGGTTACTAGACCGATATCGCCATTCTTTTTTCCCAATTCCCGACAAACCAAAGAACCTACCAATTTTACTAGCCCGAGTTTGTTTCTATTCCCGATGATTGAAACCCTACTGTGAACTCCTGTCCATGGTTGTTATCACTTGAAAGCAAGCCGCCGCCATGGTTTCACATGCTTGCTCTGTTTCTTTGCCTGAATCACCCCCTTCACATTCTGTGGGGAATCCTACGGATACCAGCGAGGTTCCTAAAATTCCTGTGGGAGATAAGGACTTTGCCAAGTTTCTGGATGCTAATTCTAGTGTCTGTATAAATACTATTTGTCTCATACCCTCACCGTACGCCTGATGGTCAGCTCCTTGTTGGTATGCCTATTAGTATAGCTGCTCATTTAGCTCCCACTCCACCTGATAACACCGCCTTGCTTCCTGCATCTTTAGCCCCGTCTCCCAATCCGACGGCTTCAGAGGTTCATACGACTCAGATTGGCTTTCCGTTGGTTAATCTTGGACCCCACATATCATTACCGCCGACTGCCTCCTACCTCATCTCTCTTGCAGACTGCTCCGTTCATGACTTGCTCTCTGCCACCTATCCACACTAGCTTTCCTTCTCAAGCTCCGCCTACCTTTTCATTCCCATACACGTATCCAGTGACCTCAACATCTTATATGGGACATCCATATTCGGTCGCCTCAACATATTCATCCCCATACCTTATCAACACTTAACCCTACCATTGTCCAAATAGAGGCCCTTGGCCCAATTTGCCTCCATTTACCACAACCGCACCATCATCTCATCCAACCACGGATTTCATCAAAAAATGATGGACAAAATGCATAACTGGAGGCTTCTGCTTCGGAGGTCGTAGCGCCTTGACATATGAGAAAGTTTGTCGAGCCTATTCACCCTTCTGTCCCCTTCATTCATATCCTCCTCAATGGGAATTGCCAAAATTTACCCATTTTAACAAAGAAAGAGGACCCTCAACAACACTTGCGATCATTTAGACATGCTTTATTATTTGATTGCTCATGATGATGCCTTGTTACTCCGCACCTTTCTCATGTCCTTATCGGACCCGCCTTGAGTGGTACAGCTTCTTTAACCCAACACTCAATCTTCTCTTTTAACCAACTAGCCCAATCTTTCTTGGATCATTTCTCCATTAACATTGCCAAGAAAGTATCTATCACCGACCTTTATGCCATCCGAAAATTTGAAGATGAATCTATCGCAGATTTCATTGGACGATGGCGGGGCCTTATCAACCAACTTACATATGCCTTGCCTCAGGCTGAACTTATCGAACTTTTTACGCGGGCATGTGCTAAGCACATTTCTCCTACTCTTCAAATTCAAACTTTCCACACATTTGATGAGGCCTTTACCATGGCTCGGAAACTAGAAATTCGAGCCTTAGAAGAAGAGAAATTGCGGTTGCGCAACAAAAACCCCAATTTCCGAACTCCAGATTCTACCAATAAACCAAACACCACCACTCCTCACACGTCCACTTCTTCAAAATCAAAAGGAGCTGTCCACGCGGTGATGGTCAAATCTCAAACACCGTCTAATACCCCACCAAAAACCACCTATAAGTACAAAGCCGAGCCCATCAATTACACTCCCTTGGGAGAAACTTATGGTGTCATCTTGGAAAAATTGCTCAAAGCCGGAGCTATCACCTTGCCTCCTGTTAAACCCCACTCCGGGTTTGATTCTACCCACGCTATACCTTCCTGGTACAAAGAAAATGACTTCTGTAACTTTCACCGCGTAAAAGGACATAGTCATGAAAACTGCAAAATGTTGAAAAACATAGTGCAGGAAATGGTTGACGCAGGTGATATAACCCTCGATAATCCTAATGCCCCTGCCAACCAAAATTTGAAAATCTTCAACAAACCATTCCCAAATCACTCGTCCAACAAAGAATGTAAACCAGATATCTTAGCCGAGGAGAGTGTTCATGAGATCCATGCAGTCTTCGACTCCCAGCCAAAAGCCTCTATCGAGAAAATTTTGAATCAAGCCTCTCCACTAACACAGGAGTCCGAACCTCCTTCACCACCATCAAGCCAAAGTGAAATCATTCCTTTACCCATAAAAGAGTTAACTGCCCAGACTTCTCTTCTCATCAATGAGTCTGCTTACACCACATCCCTACAAGACTGCGAACGGATGTTATCTAATTTATCTATTTCCCAAACGTCCCCTTCTACCGCTCTTGCTGCACAAGAGGAAGGCTCGCCACTCCTTTTGACATCCTTAGATGAGAAATCTCTTGCACCAACATCACCAAATTCTTTAACCATAACAGACCCTCTCAAACATGCCCTCCTGCCTATTAGTCCTTCATCGCCTAAATCTTTTCAACAACCGGTCGACCTCTTAATATCTATTGATACAGTACCTCATCTACCCCCTGTATCACACCCACAGTGGACTGGAATCACAACCCGTCTTTCTTCCGTACCAAATTTACAATTCATGCCTGAAGATTGTCATTCTCCAGAAGATAGACGAGTCCTATGGGAACGTTTGAGTACCCCTATTCTACTCAAATGCAGTGACCGATCCGACACCTCTACCATATACCCTAAGTGTTTACGTAAACTCAAAATGCCTATGTCCTCATTCTCACCCCCGTATCTATACCAAGTAGCCCATCCACCTCTATTAACCTAACCAAATCTTCCCCTACACTTGGGACCTCACCAATGCCCGGGCCTAACACCCCGCCTTTAAGCGACTCGATTTATCCAAAATAAAGCCGCCCCGCCACCTAGGAGACAAACTCAATCCGTGCCTCTATCACAATCAAAACCATCATCGTCACACCTACCTTCCATATTGGGACCTCATCCCTCCACCTTGCATCAATATATCATACCTCCTGCATTTTCTTCAAAACGACCTACGCCTTCTGCACCTATACAGAGATCAAAGGGTATATCAACATTGTCACCCCACGTATCCTGTCCACCCATCAACCCTAAATGAACTCCATCATCAAAGGATTTATTTTCTGTCACTCCCCTTTCTCCGTGGTTGTTTCCCGCTACCACGTCATCTGTAGCCTCATCATCTAACCAGCTGAATATAGCTTCTGCGCCAAAGAAACCACGTTTAGTGAAAACCACGTGTCAACACCCCTCGGCTAAACCACCACCCGTACGAACCAACCACGCCCAAACATTACCAAAACCCGCACAACCAATACCCTCATCCTCCTCCGATTTTGACCCACTCAAAGGATCTTACGCCAAAATCCTTGCTATGTTGGTGGAGAATGCGACCATTTCCCTACCCCCACTTAGACCTTATGACCCGTCTAAACCTCGACCTATAGGTTATGATGAGTCTAAAATCTGCGCCTATCACCGCACACCAGGACATGATGTGGAGGGATGCAAAGCTTTAAAAACCATCCTTCGTCAGTCACCTCTCCCAGATACAAAGGTTAAGAAAGACAACTTACGAAGGGAGAGACCTTTAGCTTCAATTCCCTCTACTATACCATCTGTCCCCGCCTCACCAAGATCTATCATTATTACAACCCCACCTCTTGAAGACCATGATTTATCCCAACCATCTTCCTCATCTCAGGTCTACGAGATTAATATGATTAGTGTTGCTACTCGAGCATAGAAAAACAACGAGAAAGCGAAAGAAAGCACACATGCGTCCTCTCTTTCTCCATCCAGCATCCCGATTGCACCACCACCCAAAGTGGTTATTCGTGGACCCGCTTACCCCATCTCTAATGGAGTTTCCCATCGAGCCATGATCAAACAACTTCACCAATCACCCGTAAAAATGACACTATATGATCTCATTCAGACTTCTGAATCTCATCGACAAGCTCTCGTTGAAATTCTTCAAGGGATTGAGGTCTTACCTAATGAAACCCTTCCTGTTGCCTCCATTCTAACACCCAATCACATTGCTTCTCTCACCAAACAACCCACTGCCCCAACCACTTCTGTCTCTGTACAACAAGCTGCGCAGTCAGTTTCTCTGAAGATGAAATTGTTGACTTTGGTACAGAAGATCCTGACCCTGCCCTTTTCATCTCAGCTTACGTCCGGGACATTCGGGTACGTCGTGTTATGATTGACGGGGGCACTAGCCTAAACATCATCTCTTCAAAAGCCTTCCAACAAATGAATATCCCTTCTAGCTACATGTGTGCCAATCCCATCATGTTGCGGTCATTCAATGACGCTATTACCTCTACCTTAGGCACCGTGATCCTCAACATTCGGGTAGGACCACGTACTTTACCCGAACTCTTCTATGTCCTTGAAGGAGAGTTCCAATATAACATATTGCTAGGTCACCCTTGGATCCGGGCTATGGGATGCGTTCCCTCAACATTACATAGATGCATAAAATTTGAGTACGAGGGGAAGTCCTACACCGTAAAAGCTGATCCTCCCCCCTTTAAAACCTGTAATATGTTATACCGCCCTAACGATGTGCTTGTACCAATCAAGACACCCATTCATTCAACCCAACCGTCCTCTTCAAATGTACCTCAACCATCCACCTCAACCGCACCTACGCCTTCAACTGATGAAACCACCATCACAAAAACCACTTCCCTTCCCACAGCTAACATCCCAACCGCAGACCCCTTAGTAGATGTTTTTCAACACCTTACGCTGGGGGAGTATCGCCTATATAATGTTAGTTCTTTCCATACCCCACAGGAGTATGGACAGGTACATGCACATCCTACCTATGACCGTCGTGGGGGAAGTAATCTCTTACGGACCACCCCATTGCCGCACCAACCTAACGTATGGGGGTGTTGACGCATCCTCCATTACCCCTGAACCCCCTCTTGGTGTGGTTCCCTTCCAATCTGATTTTCAATACTTGACAAATCATCGTTTCACCCTCACCTTCTTGACTCGCTGTGCTTGGAAAGGCTTTGGTTTTGGTCTTTATGAACAAGGCCGACATACACTCATTCCCGTGACTACACGCAAACACAATGATCGCAGTGGTCTCGGTTTTCCTGAAACACCTACACAGGAGGAACCTCGTGTCAGTTGTCTTCTAGAAGACAACGACGTCACCCCTACCGAACCATCATCACCCATTTTGCCTTCGTCACCCACAGAGTCGATAGATCCCGAATCTATCCCTCCTAACTTTTTTTTTTCATAAATGCTATCTTCCTAGGTCCTCTCAATTATCAACGCGATAATGAGGACCCCTCTTCTATCCCCCTTCTATATCCAGACATGATTGAAGAGGACTCACCTTCAATTAACGTTGTTGAGTGCCAGGATGATGACTCCATCCTCACTTACCTTGGCGCGGATGACTCTTATATTCAACGCGCCTTACCATCTGAAACCCAAACCATGCTGAACGAATCTACTATAGAAATCAACATCCACACGGAGGAGGATCCTCACATTGTGAAGATCGGACAATCCCTTAACACATCAGAACAAGTCACCTTTACTACCTTTCTCCGTGCTCGCAACCAAGCTTTCGCTTGGTCCTACGCTGACATACCAGGCATTGCTCCTGACATTGCCGTCCATAACATTACACTAAAACCTGATTCCAAGCCAATTAAACAGAAATTGAGAAAAATGCATCCACGCATTGCTCTCTTGGTCAAAGAGGAGCTTCAATGACTCCTTTCTGTTTCCTTCATTCTGCCTATTGACTATCCTCAATGGATTTCTAACATCGCACTGTCACTAAAGCGACGGGGACTTTGGATATGCATGATTTCCGGATCTTAACCTCGCTTGCCCTAAGGATGACTTCCCCTTACCTAGTATTGACCAACTTGTTGATCTCACCGCAGGCCATGAGATGCTCTCTCTCATGGATGGCTTTTCGGGATATAACCAAATTTTGGTTTCCCCATCAACATAAAACTACCTTCATAACTCCTCGGGAACCTTCTTCTCATTACATGTAATGCCATTTGGCCTTAAGAATGCTGGTGCAACCTATCAGTGGGCTATGACCTACATTTTTCATGACATTATGCACACTATCCTTGAAGATTACGTCGACGATCTTCTTGGCAAATCTAAACATCGTAGTGAACATCTCGATGTTTTAACCATTATTTTTGATCGCCTGTTACAATATTCTGTCCGCCTTCAACCAAAGAAATGTGTCTTTGGTGTCCTTTCGGGGAAACTTCTTGGCTTTATCATCTCTTTGCGTGGCATCGAGGTCGACCCATCTAAAGTCAAAGCTATCCTAGAAATGCCCCCACCTACCAATCTCAAACAATTGCGTAGTTTACAAGGTAAGCTCCAATCTATCCGACGTTTCATCTCCCAACTCTCGGATCGATGTCAACCTTTCCATCACCTTCTTAAAAAGGACATTGATTTTCAATGGAGCGAAGAGTGCCACCTAGCCTTTGAAGCTCTCAAAACTTATCTCTTGCATCCACCCGTGCTTATCCCACCTCAGGACGACCGCCCTTTCTACCTTTACCTTTCCGCCACTGACCACGCTGTAGGGGCCATGCTTGCACATCGTGACTCTGAGAATTGAGAACAAGCCGTTTATTATATAAGTCATACTTTGGTGGACTATGAGACTAGGTATACACATGTAGAAAAGTTATGCCTAGCCCTATCATTCGTGGCTACCAAACTCCGACACTACCTTCTGAATCACAAAACTTTCATCATCACCAACACGGACCCCATCCATTACATGTATGCCAAACCTCATCTAAACCAATGCATCGCCAGATGGCTCATGCTCCTCGCCGACCTCGACCTTGAGTTTGTCCACCAGAAATCAATCAAAGGACAAACCATCGCAGATCAACTTGCGGAAGCCCCTTTACCAGGGGAACAATTTACCAATTTTACATTCCCAGACGAACTCATCGCTACTCTTTCCCTCAAGGAGGAGTCGTATCCAATGACCCTCTTCTTCGATGGATCCAAATGCCACCGCGGTGGAGGAGCCGGCATTGTTCTCATTCCTCTCGATGCTGAGCCTATGCCTCTCTCATTCCGACTCGATTTCCCTTGCACTAATAATACAGCGGAATACGAGGCCCTTGTTCTGGGTCTCCAAGTTGCGTTACACTTAGGTATCAAATCTATCAATATTTTTGGCGATTCTCAATTGGTAGTCAATCAAGTTATGGGCATCTACTAATGCAAAAATGAAGAACTTCAAAAGTACAAACACTACGTGGACTCACTTCTAGCCTTATTTACTCACTATTCTATCCAAACCATTCCCGCTCCACTAACAAATTTGCGGATACTATGGCTTTCTTAGCTTCACAAATTCCAGCCTCATCAATCGACTCGACATTTTCGCCTTGGTCCAACAACTCTTTGCCCCATCTTATTCAGCCTCGGTTGTTTGTACGATAAATACATGTTCGCTAACTCACAGGATACTTGGTATCACCAATTCCACGACTACCTTACAACCTCTGTTCTCTCTTCTGACCTTACTAGTACCGGCAAACGCGCGTTTCTTAAACGTGTTTCTCATTATCTTGTTATGGGAGGACTCCTTTATAAACGTGGCTTTGATGGCATCCTCCTTCGATGTCTCACCGGTGCGGAGGTCACCCATACCATCCAACAAGTACATGACGGTATTTGTGGCGGGCATTTTAGTGGCCTTGCCATGGCCAAACGAATCCTTCGCCTTGGTTATTATTGGCCTACTCTCAATAATGATTGCTACGAATATGTTAAGCATTGTGTTATGTGTCAACAACACGCCAACCTTCAACATACTCCTAGCCACCCCCTACAGGTCGCCCGAGATCTTTGGCCTTTCTCACAATGGGGTTTAGACCTTATTGGTGAGATTCACCCGTCCTCTTCGCAACGTCACCGATGGATTATCACAGCAACCGAATATTACACAAAATGGGTGGAGGCTATTCCACTCATTTCAACCAAAAAAGAAAAAATTGTAGAGTTCATTAACCACCACATTATCTGTCGTTTTGGTGTTCCTCATCGCCTGATAACAGATAATGGAAAATCTTTCAAAAATAAGTTATTGCAAGACCTTTGTGACAACTTTGGTATCAAACTTAGCTTCTCATCACCCTACTATCCACAAGCAAATGGACAAGCCGAATCCTCTAATAAAACCCTAACCAAAATCCTCATGAAAGTTGTCAATGAGTCCGGAAGAAATTGGCACGATCACATCCCCTTTGCCCTTTGGGCTTATCGTACTAGCATTCGTACCTCTACTAATGCTACACCTTTTTCTTTGGTATATGGTACCGAGGCTGTCTTGCCTCTCGAAATACAAATACCCTCCCTCAGGATATCTCTTCAGGATATTCTCACCAACGATGATTTCCGCCAAGAGTGGTTAGCCCAATTGGAGCTTCTTGACGAACGTCATCTTACAGCTCTCGATCACCTTCAAATATATCAAAAACACATCAAGCGTGCTTATGATAAGTGACTTCATGAGCGTACCTTTAAAGTTGGTGATCTTGTCCTCAAAGAGAATCAACATGTAACCAAACTGGAAAAGAGCAAACGTGGAAAATTTGCTCCTAATTGGATTGGGCCTTATATAATCACTCACACTTATGGATCAGGTACTTATCATTTAGCTTCGCTTAATGGTAAGCCTGAGCCTGAACCCCTTAATGCCTTGCATCTTCGACCATTCTACTGTTGAATTTAGTGTTACATCACTTCCTATCTACCTACTGCTCATCCCTTGAGCTCATTTACCGCTACATACACTTTGTTTCCTACATCTCCAAATAAAATCAAGCTCACTTCTCACCTCCCCTTAACGATGCCTTCCCCTTTTTAGTCTAGTCCATGACTTCAAAGTATTAAAATAACACCTTCTTATGGGATTTTCTTGAGTCAAACTTCCTACCAAACTAGATGCTTCACGCCAAAAGAACATCTAGCTATCTAAATTATATATAGACTGCTCCCTCGAAGGACAGCTATATGCCAAACTATTGCTGCTATCATATATAGACTGCTCCCCCGAAGGACAGCTATGCACTAAAATCACAGCTGTTACTATAAATAGACTGCTCCCTCGAAGGACAGCTATGCACACGGCCGACCTTTTCTCGAAGCTTCTCGCATTGATCAGCTTTGTGAAGACCTCAAGAATAATACAATCAATATACCTTGTAGACTTCCCGCATCGATCGATCTATAATTCAATAAAATAAAAGCCTCATTCAAAAGAACTTTTGAGTCATGGACTTGTCTATTTAGGGTAGGTTCTCTTTCATCGTAACACTCGCTTTGTAACAAGTTCTCTCACCTCGTTATATCATCCACCTCACCTCACCATTTGTTTCAACTCAAGGGACGTGACGCGTACACCCGATATATTGTGATTATACAACTCTTTTCACCTATCGACTTCTCGCTTTATATGCAAGGTACCTAGGGTTCAAGCTCATTCTACGTTATTATGTGGTTTGTTTAGTTCTTTTCACCTACGGAGCATTCTTTCCTCTTTGCCTCGCATCTAGGATTGTGTGTTGATCTTAATCAGGACATGGTTCCCTACTACTTGGGTAGGCTAACTTTCGCTTCCCTTATACCTTTTACAACATCACCAATTCATTACCAACACCATCAACCTTACCTTACCAATATTAATATCAACATTTTTACCAACCAACAAATTGCCTAACCATACCTAAATTCACCTCTCCCTGGTCCTAAGGGAGAACTACATCGGTCTGAGGCCCCTCCTTGCTTTGTGCAATGGGCTATGTAGGCAGCACTTCGGAGACATGGGGTCTCCCAAGGTTAGCTCGACCATCCCCTACCATAACCTATCATGTGTGGTAAATATAAATATTTTTGTGTATTTCTATTTAATCACATTCCTCTTTTATCCTTTTTTCAAAACACCAACAGTCAAAACGAAAACATTCTTATTATTATCATAACTCAAATCAACATACATATTCAGTTTTATTTAGATGTTAAACAAATACATCTTCTCTATCATCGACACATGCAGTCAAAGATCCTTATTTATTCTTATACCTCGATAAAATTTACTTAGACCCTCACGACTCATCCCGACCAGAGATGATCATGATCGCCGACGCCTCTCACCAGCCTCCTCTCGTCCTCAACGGTACCACGGCTATTGGTACCGCCCACCGATCTACCAATCTCTCCTGTAACATATGAATATGCCTCTCGCATGGAGGACTCCAGCCTCTAGTCTCTCCGCCCGTGACTCCAACCGCTAACAATCCTCTTGTCTCATTCACCTGTGTTTGAAGCTGCTGAACTAAACTCTGCAGACGATCTCTCTCTGTTGTAATCATAGCTATGTCAGGATGATCACGTACACCTCGCAGTTCTGCTACCCACCATAATCTATAGGCCTCTTTCGTTCCTGCATCTATTACCCTGCGATCGGCTGCTACCTCTTCAGGACCTTCTGGAGGTGTTGGTCAGGGAGGTGAGAATGCTGCCTCGACATCAATCCTCATATATGGTCTATAAGCTTGCGGTATGTCCTGCACAAATCCAAATTGTCACCGCACGCGATCTATAGGAATCCTCTCATACTCACCTGGCCTGTGCCCCGCAATCCACCTCAATCGCTCTACACCCCTCAACTCCTCAGCTATGTTCTCTGTTACCATATAGTTCCCGTAAGGCCTCCAACAGATATCCACAATCGTCACCCTCTCCCATACCCGCCTGTAATACTCAATGTCACCCGTCACATGACTGGGATCTTGCCTCTTATTCTGCTCTGGGACCCATCGTCCCAACCCCAACCTCAGATCTCCGGTCTCTCGATGGATGGGTCGGCCTATTGGTCGCACACAAACAATGTGCTCATAGGCCCAACAGTGTAATAAGTATGAACAATCCAGTGTCGTCCTATGATTTCACCTACAAGCCCATAAACCCCTGTATAGTTCCGCCAAATATGCAGGTGCCCATGCAAAAGTCACGTTCCTTTCTATCATCTCCCAAATAACACACATCAATGCCTTTGGAAATCTTCCCCCTTCCACCCTCGGTAATGCATAATACCCTACCACTATCATTAATATCACTGCTAACCTTGTCTCCTCAGGGTGTGCTGCATACATTATCCCATATGTGAATGACAAACCTCGTTGTGTCAAATCTCGTGCGTATGGACCAAATCTTCGTCATTATCGCTCCCCGCGCCACGCTATGTAATGCCCGATATATCGGTTTCCCTGTAATAGGAGCCTCAAAATCTGGAACACATCTTCCAATGTTACTATCATCTCCCTTTGGCAGATAGAAGGTATTTTTCTGGGATTCCATCTCTCAATCAACGCCTGCAACATAGCATGGTTACGTGTGATTCGTGAATAATAGCGGATTCCACTTAACCCCAAACGATTTATCAATGTCCATTCAGCTGGTGTTACATCCGCCCGGATTCGTGACAACAGCGCTGGCACACTATCATTCATCCTCAACCCTGCCTCTGCCTGTATACATCAAAACAACAAACAACCATTCAATCCATCAAATCCCCACGGGTTTTTTCTCACATTCTGGAAATGCCTACAGGTACCGGTATCGGTTATAGCTAACCGCTACCGGTTTGGTGACCGATACCGGTTCTCTCTAACCGCTATCGGTCACTGTTACCTTCATACAGCCTTGCCAAAACACACCGCCTACGACAATAAATTGATCGTTTATTCCTCTCTCTCGTATACACAAACATACCCAAACCCCGATTACCTACCCCGTAACACTCACCTCATCTATAACCCTTGTTATCATGTTTTCTTTCTCATATCTACCCACTTAATCTCCCCATCTTATTCACAAAACATGCGAGTAATCAAATCACAACCAAAATGTTTACATATTGAGTTGCAGGCAGCTTGAGGTGGCACTTGTCTTCCCCACTCATCCCTACTGCCGGATGCTTCTCCTCGTTCTGCCATGATCACCACCCTTTTCAAATTCACCTTTCTACCTTCTGAATCTCAGATCACATTCACTTTCCCTGTCTCTTTTCTCCTTATCACTCAAATCTCTCATGCAATTACCTGTCTCAGTCGTCAAAAAGCGTCGCGTTCGCGTATTTAACTTCTTGCATGGCTCTCAAAATTAGAACTTAAGTTGCCACCCTAGCTTTTCTATTTTTAGAAAAGCTCATACCTAAATAACCGGTATCGGTTACATAACCGATATCGGTCTACTAACTACCGGCGTCGGTTACCTAACCGATATCGGTTACACACCTGCCTTTTTGAAACATAGTTCTTTTCTTCATTTTCTACCTAATTTTTTTATCGCGCCCGCCTCTTTTCCTACATAACAACACCATTATCCATATTTGTCCATCCAATCCACTTCTCATTACGATTTCATCCATATCATCTATCTACATTACCAAAACAAACATGCCATCATCTAAGGATATAAAAAAACTATCAATCTATACACCATTTGGATCCAACTCATCAGATACATACATTCAATGTCACAAAACCAGCAACAAAACATGCAACATTTCATCATATAACATGTCATCCATATATACGTGCAAAAGACATCAACATCATCAATATATCAACATGTCAATTAAACTCATCATACAACCTATATCACAAACCATTGACGAAATACTTAAAAACATTTTGAACACAGCATGTGGGTCAAATCATCATATCTATATATATATACAAGGTTTCAAATATACAACGTGCCCTGCATCGGGGCCTCTGTGATCTCATAATACAACAACAAAGCCGGCACGCATGCCGCAATAAATTTCAATAACCTCGACTCACTTGCAGCCGGTCCCTCATATCAAAAATATACTCGCTCTGCAGGCGGTATCAATCATCAACCCGTACTCGGCTCGCGGGTCGGTCTATAATAAATGAATGAATCAATGAATCAATGTAGGCACGCAGGCCTCTATCAAACACAACCGGTTCGTAGACCGGTGCCCATGCCTAATATACAAATGTGCAGGGACCCCTCAGCTCTCTCCACCTCCCTCTGCCTGTCTGCCTGCTGGTCCCTGTCCTGCCTCCCGCCTCCTACCTGTAACAGACACACTGCCGTGGTCCGCACCTCCCGAGACCTCCGCTATGAGAGGTCTCTGCTCTATGTGCCGTGCATATGGCTGATACTCAGCTCCGGTACTATCAAGAACATCCTGGTAGTACCGGGCCTCCGCTCTCGCCTCCATATATCTGTCCCGTGCCACCGTAGGTGCTGGGGCTGGTCCCCTGACACCTACTACCAAAGTGCCCCCATGTGCTGTCTTGGCTGCCGCTAGTGGTGCCTGTGGCCGTGGTGGTATTTGTACTGCAGTGCCTGGGCAATGGTCTGTGCCGCTGCTGGTGGTGGTGCTGTGCACGTGCACAATGCTGTCGTGCTGCTGTGCCTGCTGGGCTGCTAGCGCCTACCCCTCGTAAGACACCTATCTCGTGCTTGTGTGTGAGCCCTTTGCCTACCCTAGCTCGTAATTGCCCCCCTGAGCTAATCTCGCTCTCGCCATCACCATTGCCAAGTTTGGTTGTGCGGTGTCTACCCTCATTTGCTCTCGACCACCCACCAAACCATATATACTCCCGTCATAACCAAAGATCATCTACAATATCATCTTCCGGCCTCTCGGTAACCCAACTGGATCCACGGGTGTGGTGCGGGCAGTGGGGGCCTCTACATCATCCCTCTCAGTCTTGAGGGAAGGGAGGTGGCTTGTCTGTCATGCCCCATCTCCTGCATACCCTCTCAGGGGTATCCTCTCGTACTCTCCGGCCTCCGTCCCGCTATCCAGAAGTGTCTTGGATCAGCGTAATCAGTACTCGGGCTCATCTACGAGGGTGATGACCTCTGTAAGGTCTCCATACGATATCTACCACTGTCATGCCCTCTAACAAATGTCTATAATAAGCAACGTCCCGACCTGCAAGCACTGCTCGTGGCTGCCCCACGACCCCCAACCACCTCTGAAAGCCGTATCTGTATATGACCTGTGGCCCTGGCTGCTGGGGTAACCCTCTATGGTCCGATGCATATGATGTGCTCATATGCCCAACAAAGAAAGTAAAAATGTCGAAAAATCTGAATCGCCTCATCCGGCGATAGCCCCACAGCTCCCTGTATAACTGCACCAAGTATACTGGTGCCCAAGCGTAACAGGTGTGCTCCTCCACCATCTCATGCAGCACCCCCATCAATGCCTGTGGAAAGTGGCCTCCCTCTGAGTCCGGGAGGCGAAGCAGGTGATCCCGATCATCATCAACACGGCAAGCCATGTCTCATGTCGGTGCGCACGGTACATATCACCATACCCGATGCTCATCGTGATATGTCACTAGCGCAGCTGCATCCCCGAAAACCTGTAGGATGCTGTCCATGGCTGTCTCTGCATCCACCTGAAAAATGGCCTCTCCATCAATAGGTAATCGAAGGATGTGATATACATCCTCCAATGTGATGGTCATCTCTCCAGTCGGGAGATGGAACACATTGGTCGCCGGATCCCATCTCTCGATGAGGGCAACCATCAAACTATGATCTCTGTCGATCGCTCTATATCGCTGGACTCCACCGAGTCCCACCTCGTGCATGATAGCCCAGTGCGCTGCGGACACATGTGGTCGCATCCGCACCAACAGCGGAGGCATCCTGTCCCGCATCATCAGCTGCTGACGTGCCTGCAAAAGCCACCCACTACATTAGCCCTACTCTTTATCACGATATTTACCTATACCCCCTTTTATCCCCCCAACCACATCTCGACTCTCTAACCCACCCCTCTACCCACCTATCTTCTCCACTATCCCCCTCCCTCTTCACATTACACCGAAACCCCGCAACCAACACCCCAAAAACAAACAACACAAACAAAATAAAAACAACACAAACAAAACAAACCACACAAACAAAATACAAACCACACAAACAACATCAAAACAACACAACAAAAATAAAAACACAAACAAAAACAAAACAAAATAAAAAAACAAAACAAACAACACAAACCAAAAACACAAACAAAACAAAACAACACACAACACCCACCGACGCCGGCCGATATACGACCGACGCCGGTCAAGCACAAAGCGCCCTGCCCGCAAATTTTGCGACCGATGCCGGTCGCTTAGCAACCGACATCGGTCGCTGTAATTTCCCCGAGCCGAACCCCCGCGCGGCCCCCCACCTCCATTTTTTCATCTTTCTACCTACATACCCACCCAAACACCCTAAAAATCTACCCACCCAGCCGCCTTGGCTTATTTCACCTATCTACCCTCTCCCTTTTTCGAATTATTTCCATTTTCTAATTATTTCCTAAAACATGTAAATTCCTACCCAAACCCCCAATCTAGCTTAATAACATCAAATAAACACAATGAGGGGTTTTAAACCTACCACGACGACACGTTCACGTCGCCGTGTGGGATGGGTGGTGGTGGTCTAGCCGGTCCAGCTCCTCCCTGCTCCTCCCCAGGAATGCCATGGCTCCAATCGTCCTCTTTGGGTCCTCAACCAATCAACTCATCGCTCCTCCTCACTCGGCCTGCTACCAACTCACTCCTCCACCAATAGTGCCACCTCGAACAAATGCACCAATGTCAATATTCTACCTCAGATAACTTAATTTGATTTCCAATTTGACAAAGTGACAATGACCGGCCGTATTTTTCTTTTTATAGGTTTTTCACATAAAACCGATACCGGTCAAATCATGCCCTAAGGAACCGCCATCGGTTACCTAACCGGTACCGGTCATAGATAACCGATATCGGTTTTTTCCTTTCCTCACCCAACTTTTTGCCCTTATTTACTATTGCCCCTTTTCCACCAACATCGCCTATATCAACCTTTGATGCAAACATTATTAACCATTTGGCCCGACCCAAGGCCTCACCCTACCCATTTGGCCCGACCCAAGGCCGCAACCCTAACCATTTGGCTCGACCCAAGGCCTCACCCTACCCATTTGGCCCGACCCAAGGCCGCAACCCTAATCATTTGGCCCGACCCAAGGCATCACCCTACCCATTTGGCCCGACCCAAGGCCGCAACCTAACCATTTGGCCCGACCCAAGGCCTCACCCTACCCATTTGGCCGGACCCAAAGCCGCAACCCTAACCATTTGGCCCGACCCAAGGCCTCACCCCTACCCATTTGGCCCGACCCAAGGCCGCACCCTAACCATTTGGCCCGACCCAAGGCCTCACCCTACCCATTTGGCCCGACCCAAGGCCGCAACCCTACCCATCCGGCCCGACCCAAGGCCTCACCCTACCCATCCGGCCCGACCCAAGGCCTCACTCTACCCTTCCGGCCCGACCCAAGGCCGCAACCCAACAACTTGGCCCGACCCACGGCCGTACCACTTCAATACCCTACCCAACATCACCAACATACACTCTTATCCACCCATCCTGTCATTTTTTTTTGTTTAATCGAGCTCACCTGTTCGTGTTTTAGCATGATTAGGGTCCTTGACTTGATCCGTCGACCAACTTTGCCCAGACTTAGACCGTGACATTTATCTCAACCAAACCAACCATTTGGTACTGCCGAACATGCCTAAACGTTCCTGTACCTTACCTATTATATACCCCGGAGCTACTTCCTATGCCTTGATACCAGGGATTATATCACCCTTATTTGGATAAACTATCGACCTTTGCTATGCATTCTTTGGTTTGCTCATCAAATCATGTACCCTAGTCGTACTATTGCATTTCAACATGCGTCTGCTTCCTTGGACCTACCCCACCACCTTACCATCCTCTCTACAACATTTACCCTTTATCAACCATTAGAGGTATTCTTTGTAAATCGTGTAGATCCGAGTTGAACAAACCACTTCAAGTTCCTAGTGGAAAGAGTGCAGGGCTACTGTAGACACCAAATTTGTGTCTTACGACCCCTTGTGACCCGCATCTCATCTCGCAACCTAACCTCATCACCTAAACCTTACACAATTATTTATTAATTACCTTGTAATTGATAAATCCACATCATCTCACCTGCCACCTCATTTTGCCACTTCATCATGACCTAGCCCTAACCCTAAACTAACCTAATTAAGACCTATAACTTGGTCTACACCTACACCCATGACTAATGACCCCTTTCTCGCACCCAAAACCGACCTTCTAGTCACTTGACCAAGCCCACAACTAATCCCTCGGGAGAAAAGCAGGGAAGGTGGGCTATTTTACTAAAAATAGCCTACTTTTTCCTTACCGATGCCGGTTCCTACTCGACCGCTGTCGGTTACGTAACCGCCATCGGTTCCCTGTAAAATGGGCTCCCCTAACCAAAAACAAAGGGGGAAGGATTTTTGAATCAACAGAGATCATTTGGGAGCGATCAAGAGAGTCCAGATCTTCACTTGACCGAGCAGAGATGAGTGAAGAAACCAGAAGAGTTGCAGCAAAAGGAGATCAAGCCCAAAACTGCAACAGAACAGCCAGAGTTCTCAGATACTCAGCTGATCATCGGGAGGGAGATATTTCATCTTCTGTTTGTCCACCATCCTACCTAGAGTTCGCCTTTGTCATCAGAGTTCTTGGACCTGCATCTTCGTCAATAACCAGTAAGTTACATCTTGCATGTCCTCTTTAATAACATTTCTTAGACTTTTTGAAGCACAATCCTCACAAATCCATTCCTAGATCCACTACCCAGCGTGCTATTGCATCTAACTATCATTCATCTACCTCTCATCACCTTATTTCCTAATATCACCTATATACAGCCTTACAAATAACACAACTACCAAACAACACAACCACCCCACAAAACAACCAACCTTCGATCCTAGACCATACGATATCGGTTATCAAAGAACTGTATCGGTTATCCCGACTATAACCAAAACCAGCCTTTCCCTACCCGGTTCAACGAAGCAATTTAATTGATATCTTACAGTCTTTTGTGTTAATTCATATTAGCAGGGGAACTGACCACCTTCGAAAGGAAGTTTTATATTTCCTGGGCCCAAGGCAGTTCCCTCATTTATTGTCTAATCAAAATCTTGTGGTCTTGTGTTCTTATTTGCAGGTAGTCCTTCCAAGACAAAAAGGAGTTCTTCGCAGTCAACCTGATCTTTCTCTATGGTACGCGCACACCATCTCGACATTCAACAGGTATTCCTCCTAGCCCTAACCTTATCTGTTTCTAAAAGGAATGAAAGGATAGAAGCAACTCTATTCCCAGAAGCCGAAACATTCCGAGCGAAACACGGACATAGAGGTGTCAATTGAGAGGGATATTTCCCATGAAGTAAAGGTCACTAAGGATAGTTAACCATCTCAAATATGGAGGTCTACGAGATGAAAATATAGTAGAGGTTTCATGAGATGAAACCTAAGGATAAGGTTGTTGATAATGTGAATGTATAAGATTTGGGTAAGGATAAGGAACTAGTAATGGAAATCCAACCCAACATGTTAAAATATGATAATGTGTCAACTCAGTGACCTCCAAAGGTGGTGTAAATCATGGAAGGAAGGTAATGAATTCAAGAAAAGTACCATCTTAAGAAACTCCCAAGGAAAAGGATGAAGTTAAGGTTACATCAACTGAAGAAATAAAGAAAGAAAAAATATTAATTATTGATGTAACTCAAAAAGAGGCTATCTAGCCCTAAACTGAAAACATAGAAGGAAAAAAATCATTGGAAGTTCCAATACACAGTGAGAAAAAAGAGACCTTATTGGTAGTTGAAAAAAAACTGTGAAGAACCATCAATCAAAACTATGCATGAGGGGTCCAAGCAGTTGGTGGTTATCCCTGAAAAACCCCAACAAGAAATACAGTAAAGGTAAGTTGGGACCCCTCTTACAAAAGGATTGATAGGAGAGATGATCTTGAAGGAAGAAGAGGAGATTGTTCCTGTGAAGTCTATATATCTCACAACTCTATCTTTTCCAAATCTAGTAAGAACCTTCAAAAGGGATAGAGTCCTCACCAAAACTAATACTAACCCATTGGGACCTAAAACTTTAGAAGTGGCAATCCCTCATGAGGGAATGATAAGAGAAAATATATCTACTAGCGATTATAGTGTCCAACTTATTCCCTTAGGAAAGCCTTCAAGAGACCTATTGAAACAAGTAGTATTAGAGGCAGTAAGTGATTTGTTGCAAAAGGTTGATGAGGATAGAATAAATAAGAAACAATTGAAATAACAAGTCAAAGCTTTGAGTTCTAGTCCCAACAATTAATTGGGCGATCTATTCAAACTTAATCAATTACCTCTACAAATACTTTTGAAGGAATGGAAATGTTTGATAAGGTTGTTAAGAAAGTTTAGGCTATGGACACATGGGTTGAGAAGTTGACAAAAAGGGGAAAAAAGAAATTGAAGAAGTTAGGACAAAGTATGAAGAGCTCAAGAATAGGATTAATGAAATTGATGAACTGATTGAGTAGTGTGATAACGAAATCTTCTACTTTGAAGTAATTTTTCCCAAGTTAAACCGTATAACTCAACTTAGTGATGAATTGGTTGAAAAATAAGAGATTGTGCCATAGAAATTTAGGGGAACTAAACACGTTATAGAAAAGTTAGCAAGGATCGGGGTGGAAGTTTTGAATGAAATCAAAGAAAATATAGAAGCCAACGGGAAATGGGTTCTTTGATACCTTAGATGTTATTGATTATAAAATTGAAGGTATATTTTTGACAAATCAAATAAAATATATGGTGATCTAAAGGATGATTTTTTTAGTTATTTTGAGAAAAACATTCAAAAATATGAATTTTCTTATGATATTATTAAAGCAATGAGGAAAATTGAGAACAAAATTATAGCATTAAGAGTCAAGCCATTCTTATATAAGCACAAAATGGGCTCTTTGTGAATGCAAAACAAGATAGACATTGATTTTCAAACACCATACAAGGCTAGATGAAGAATAAATCAATGAGCTATTTCGAAGGTATGATGCATATGTGGCAAGGCTACCAGAGAAGAAGAAGTAGGAGAAGAAACTGAAGAAGAAAAGGATGTAGACATAAAAGATGATAAACAAGATTAGGCTTGTCATTCTTAAAAATTTATATTATTTTCATATTTCATTTGTAACTGATGTTTCATTTGATACTATTGCTTCATGAAGGATGATCATTACTTTTAAAACATTTATTCTGCTTATATAAATTGTAACTAGATATAATGCATTAGATTTTTATATTGCTTGGATGAAATTTATTGTCCATTATAAAAGCATATAAACTAACGAGATGGTTTTAATTTTTGTATTTTGAAAAATGAGAAATTGGGATCAATAGGGGCCATAACCCATGAAAATAAAGATTACATATATCCTTAAGAGTTATATCACAAAAAAGGGGATAATAACAAGAAACTTTAAACATCTAATACCAAAAACTCATGTGCCAGAAAATACTCTCTGGAAATATGATTTTTTTTCACTAATTTATTTTTCCTAAGCCCATGTACATCTGTCCCTAGTGCCATTTGAACATAGTAATGTTTCCTTCCATTGTGTGACACATGCCCATTAACAAAAGGTCATCCATACTAGACAAGGGACCATCAAGCACACTAATGAATTTTGATTGCATCTTGTAAGAAGAGACCCATTCACTCATATCCAAACCACCTTTAGAAAATTCCCTTTTTCCTCTAGTTTTGTAGAAGAAGTTGGTTGAGAAGCTTGAACTGGAAGGGAAACCACAACTAACTTTGGAAAAACTAGAGCAGAAGTCATGGAGGTAGTAACTAGAGTAGAAGGCATGGAGGTAGTAACTAGAGTAGAAGGCATGGAACTAGAATCACCCTTATGCTTTTTCACAAAAGGAAATGATGGTTCAAGAGATGGAGAGCATGTATTCATTGGTTTTTTTGAATCCAAAATTGAAACACATTGTTATAGTGCATTCATCTTGTGGGAAAGGTAAAGCAATCGTATTCGGTGAGATATATCCATCCGAAACATATGATCCTGTGGGATTGTTGACATTAAAATTTCCCTCCATAATTTCTATTTCATTAATGTATGTATTAGGAATAGGATGTTGTTAAGTATAATTAGTAGTGGCGTCCGATACAAAGATAACAAAACTATCGATACAAAGTCACCAATAAAGTAGAGTACGGTAATACTCAAAGTACAATAGAAATGTTGTGGTAAAAGTAAATATTTGTTGTAAGTGGTCCAATAATGTTAAAATTTCAAAGTTGGGGTAAGTAGAGAAGTAGGGTCTACATGATTTTGAATTAGGAATTTTATATTTGTAATAAGAATAAGGAGTGATGTCATAAATGTTTTATGTATTTTATTTGTAGAAAATTCTAAAAAGGTGGAACCCATGTGAGATGATAAAGTTTATCTTATCTTAGAAGATAATCCTACATGTAAAGGTAAGACTTTAGGCATGGAATATGATTGGTTGGAAGAGATTTCCTATCCTATCTTAGAGATAGGGTGGATAATCCTAATTTTATATAAATAGAGAGGCCACCCTATCATATATCATAGAACAAAGTTGTAATAAATATTTTATGAATAAAGAATTCATTGTGAAGGTATGTTAAGGAAGTCATCAAGAGGAGTAATTGTGAAGTTTCTCCCATAACTATTATTGTAAAACAAGTGGATTTGGTAACACTTGGAGTAATTCATGGGTGAGATTAAAACAATTTCATGTTAATAATACATTTTATTGTTGTATTTCATATTTTTCATCGTTCTTTTATGTCATAGTCTATGGTATTCTTGTGTTATGTCTGTTGTTTTGTTTCTAGATTACTACCACCAAACCAAAAGTTGTGAATTAATAAAATAATCATAGCACGAGGAGTTCGCGGTGAAATACTATCGAGTGTTATATTTGTGTTGACAGGATCTCTTTTACAACAAATTCTTCATTACAAATAAATGGGCATACACAATTTCCTATACCATGCATACTGGGCCTACTCACCATCCAAAATATCCTCAAATCATCAAGAAGTCTTTAATACTCAATCCGGAATAGATGAAAATACATCATCTAAAAGGTAGAAAACATGAGATTTATCTTGACAAGCCTTCTAACCAATGTAACTTGAACAACTACAGCTGTCAAAGGCCCAGTATAGTCCTCAAGGTCATCAATCTCAAACAGAATTCTCACAAATGTTTCATCTAGACCTGACAAATCAAAAATAGAATGCAAATATTTAGAGGATATCTCCTTCAAGCTTGGATGCTACTAGTGTTTTTTCCATAATGCAGATGAATTTCCTCAAAATGCCTATACTTAGAAAAGAAAGTATGAATTGATGAAGTAAATGGTGCATTTTATATGAAATTCAAGGTAGGAAAGTTGAGCTAGGTGAAATCATGGTGACGTAACTTCAATGATCCCAATAAGATATCTACACAAGGAAAATAAAGGTTTAATGAATCGACATTTGAGTAGAAAAATGGTGATTGATCTGATTTGACAAGAACCATGTATGATAACTAACCCAAAAAGGCATGAAAAGAAATACACAACATCCAAGATGGATTCTTGAAAAGTAAATGAGAGCATCTGTCAAATCAAATCACCTGAAGTGTTCAAAATCATCAAAAGTGGATATCCAGTCACCAAGTGAAAAATAATAATTAAATAAATGGCCAAAAGTGATGACATGGTATCCCAATCATATGTAAATAGAGAAAAAATGTGAAAGGCTCGTAGTTATCACATCTGACAACATTTGACAAGGCATCTTCATGAGAATAACATAGATTAAATTATATGTTGTAAAGGGAATATTCCCTTGAAGATTCATGTTTTTGGGGGGAAAATTGGAAAGTGAATGAGTTAATTGAATTGTATAAATTCGATAATAATACTCTCGCATTATGGGGAGTTAAAATTTTCTAAGATATTTTTTGAAGAGAAAGGAAAACTAAGATATTTTTTTTCCCCAAGAACTCATCTGAGAAACTTGTTACTTTCTTTGATCCTTCAAATTAAATCATGTCAAGATGGTTGCAAGTGTACATCCATTGAAAAGAACTAAGACTGTAGATCTACTTTCTCTTTGCTGATAAATTTGATGAGCCTTGAATTAATTGTGTTAATCATGAGCATTTTTGTATTTGTTGTCAAGATGAAATACTTTAAAATAGTTATTCATGCTCCGATTGCAATATTAGTTTAGAGATGAATTAAAGAGTGGTGGATTTGGGAAGGCACGGGACGGCCCAATCCAGGGCTTCTTCGAAGTTAAATAATGTTAAACAGAAAGTTAGAATATGGAAGAAAGAGGTTTTGGAAAAAAATTTGAAAAGAAGAAAGAACTTAAGCAACAGCTAGAAGAGCTTGAGCTAAATGTCTCCATGAAAGGTATGACCCTAGAGGATCATCAGCGGGAAAAAAACTCCTATCAGATCTACATAATATAAACAGCCATGAAGAAACCTTTTGGAGAATGAAATCTAGAGCCCTTTGGCTTAAAGATGGAGACAGAAATATAATTTTTTTTCATTTGACAACCATCAAACATAGAGCTTGTAACATAATTTCTGAGGTTGCTAAAGGAAATGGAAACATTACTAAGGATCTTGAGGATATCAAAACAGAGGCACTTAATTTTTACAAGAACCTCCTCACTGAAGATACCTCCTACAATGAACAAGTGGCCTCTTTCCTCTTAGAATCCATTCCTAATAATCTAATACCTGCTGAGAGATTTAAAAGTCTTTCAAAAACTATCACCATTGAGGAATTAAAAAAGGTTGTCTTTGCTTTAGAAGGGGATAAGGCTCCAGGTCCAGATGGCTTCTTGGCTAAATTTTACCAAAGATGTTGGGAAATATGCTCAAGAAGATATCTTCAAAGTTGTTAATGAATTTTACTGTAACGGAAAATCTTATTAAAGAACTAAATAATACACACATTGTGCTTGCCCCAAAAAGTTGGATGCAAAAGACTTCAAAGATTTCAGGCATATCGCTTTGGTTAATGTCATTTATAGGATTTTCACAAAAATTCTCACCACTAGAATGCAACCTATACTCATGGAGATCATTTCTCAACAGTAGAGAAGATTCATCCAGGGAAGAATTATCCAAGATGGCATTCTCATGGTTCATGAAACTATACATTCTATGGATAAAAGTAAAAATGTGGGGATGGCCATCAAACTTGACATGCATAAAGCTTTCAACAGAGTCTCCTGGAGATTCATGGATGAGGTCCTATCCAAATTTGGTTTTCAAAGAAAATTTAGAAAAATCATTCACTCGTGCATCTCTACCTCTAGATTCTCTGTGGTTGTTAATGGGGAACCTGTGGGTTTTTTTACCAGTAATAGAGGTATACGGAAAGGTGACCCAATCTCCCCTCTTTTATTCATTATTATGGTTGATAGTTTAAGCAGATCTATTTCCAAAGCTATTGACATTGGCATGAAAAAAGGCTTCCCTCCAACTACTAGTAATCAGATCTCTTCTCATCACCAGCTTGGTGATGAAACTTTGCTGCTACTAATGGCTTCTATTATTGAGGCAAAGGCCATTAAAACTATCCTTAGATTTTATGAGGAAGCGTCGGGACAAAAAGTTAATTTTGACAAAAGATCTATTTATTTCTTCAACACTCCTGAGGAGAGGCAAAGAAAGATTGCTAATATTCTAGGATGCACTATTAATTCTCTACTAGCTACTTACTTAGGGTTACCTTTAAGTACTGGCAAGCTTTCAGTGGAGGTATGGAATGATCTTATTAAGAGATTTCAAAGAAAGTTTGCTGGATGGAAAGGATCCATTCTTTCAAGTGTAGGTAAGTGTCTTTTGGTTAAAAGCACGCTTCAAAACTTGCCTATTTACATACTGTCAATGTTCAACATGCCTACAGCTGTGATGAATAGTATTGAGAAGATTCAAAAACACTTTCTGTGGCACGGTACTGAGGACAGATTCAGATATCATCTTGTGGCTTGGGAACAAGTTTGTAAACCTAAGAGACTAGGGGGTTAGACATCAAAGATATCAAACATATGAGTACTGCCCTTACTGAAAAATTAGGATGGAGGCTTATAAAAGAGCATAGACCTTGGACAGAGCTGATTAAGATCAAATATCTTTCAAATCAAAACAAGATTTCCTTCATTTATGATCAGTCCCTTCTGAGTGGTTCTATTTTCTGGAACAACCTTCTTTGCACGTAGTAGACACATTCTCTCTCAGGGGTGCAGTTGGAAGCTTGGAGATGGGCAAAACATAAACTTCTGGACTGATAAGTGGACGGATTCTAACTAGATTTCTGCTTATGATCATATTAAAGATAGATTAATTGCAAAGTATGGACACAAAATCCAGGGATACATTGAGAGGGATGGAAACAAAAGAAAATGGAAGCAGCTAAAAGTGGAGAATGATAATATTCAGGCTGATATTATATCTCTCCAGAATCAACTTTCCCTAATCCATATAAGTAATCAAAATCTTAAGGATGAGCTCATCTGGAAAGATTCTTTTGATGGGGAATACACTGTTAAATCAGGATATAATTCTTTCTTTGCATCCATGGAAAGTGAAATTAAGTGGCACAAGTTGTGGATGCTAGAGCTAACCCCTAGAGTGAACTTATTTTGGTGGCTAATTATTAATGGAAAGATCCTAACTAATGACAACCTCATTAAGAAGGGATTCATCATGCCGAATAGATGTTGCATGTATCGCAAGAGGTCAAGATATAAAGCATTTATTCCTTCATTGTGAGATTGCTTCCAAAATTTGGCAGCTTGTTTTTGTAAAATTTAATCTGAGATGGATTTTTCCCCTTACCTGCCTTCAGGCTTGGGAGCAATGGAGCTCTCTGTTTAAACATTACATGGTGAAAAGGCTATGGCAACTGGTTCTGCCCCACACTATGTGGAGAATCTGGAAGGCCCATAATGATAGTATTTTCAGAAACAATAGACAGGCTTGTAATAAAGTATATAAGGAAATTATCATTGTTGTGCAAGATAATATTGCTAGATTTAAACCCCCTAAAAATAGACTCTACCCTGGAGAATGAAGAATGCATTCTGACTGAATGGAATATTGCCACTGTCAATAGAAATAACAATGGTACTGACAGAAACACAGTCCGATGGATTAAACCCCCCACTGATTGGCACAAGTTAAATTTTGATGGGGCCTCTAAGGGCAATCCGGGTGACTCTGGAGGAGGGGGAATCATCAGGGATCAAAGAGGCTATTATGTTGCTACTTTTTCTGGGAGAATGGGCAGATAGACTAATCATTATTCCGAAGCCATGGTGGCTCTTTGGGGTATTAGACTTGCCAGAGATTGTAATATTCCAAATATCATAATTGAAGGTGATTCTCTAAATATTATCAATCTTCTGAATAAAAAGCAACACCCCAAATGGTCTATCGTGGGATTATATTGAGGAATCTATTGATATATGCAAAAATTTGAAAAGGTCCAAATCACCCACACCTACCGGAAGGAAATAGGGTCACCGACGCTTTGGCTAACTTCGGTGTTAATAATCCCTTTCAAACTTGGATTGGGGAAACGTTTCTACCCGCTCATGTCAATAAAGCCATTATCATTGATTTACATGGCGGTGAAAATCATAACTAACGGCCGTATTTTACACGCTAAGGTGCGGATCCCTAAGTACATAATGATGACATCACAAAAGATTTGGATGATTGTTGTGATCTGTGTGGGCTATATCACATACTAAGAGCTCATAGCTCGAGATCATGGGCCTCGGCACTGGAAGGCACAAAATTCTTCAATAAGAAGGTAGACAGGAGGTGGAAACCAAGAAATTTCTCGGAAGAGGGGAGAATCTTGAGTTCGTGACTACCGGCCTCAAGGTGGCGTTGATCCTGAACCTTTTGATGAACTGGCCAAAATGGTGGTAAGGTATGTTACCCTTGAAGGAAGATATGTGACTATACCTCAAAAGCATCTGATTTTTCTAAATCATTTTTGTAGAAATAACATTATCAGCTTTCCTCACTATCTGATTAACTCTCTGGAGAAATCTATAAGGGAAGTTCAAAGCCACTCTAGGGCTGTCCCTTTGCACCAGGGCCTTATCCTCTTGATTCACCACCATTTCTCCAGCTTCCCTCCCGTGAATCCTATCCCACCTCCCTCCTCCATACCTCCACCTACCCACACTACTCCCACTCCCCCCCTGCTAAAAAGAAAGAATGAAGATGCTATCTCCAGCAAGAAAAGCAAGAGCCTCAAAGCCAAAATCCCTACTTCCCAATGAGTCCTAAGGAGCCACAAAGACTTGGAACTAGCTGAAAACCTCCCGCATATTAGCAAGCCGGTTGAGGAGCCCAAAGAGGAGGAATTGCTAGATAGGGTGGACAGATTAGAAAAGGAGATACAAGAGCTCAAAGGGGCTATAAAAAACATGGAAAGAGCTAAGGGTAAAAGGATCCTTCAAAGTGAGGAGGAAGAGGGGGTTATTAGGGAAGTCTTCAAGAAAATACATTCCTTAGATGGAAGATTGGGGAATGCTAAAAGCCGAAATGACTGCATATTGTCTGCCCTCAAAAGCATTTATAATTTCATTGAACAACATGTCCACAGTGTTTATAGTTTAAGTGGGATTAATGAGGACATATGGGGCCCTAAAGAGAAAAGGGACATTGCAATTTCCCAAGAAAATTTGCAAGACTCCTCTCAGGCCACTGCCATTTCCTTCTTCATGTCACTATAGGCTATCAAGACCAAAATTGACAGAGCCATCAAGTAACGGGCTGTTGTGATGTTGTTTTTTGGCTGCGATGTGGCTGTCATCGGGTGGTTCTGGAGCTATTTTTTGCCGGAGCTCTTCATGATGTTTCTCTTTTGGTTTCTTTTTTATCTTTCCTTCTTTTTTCTGGATCTTTGTACGTTTAGATCCTTTTTTCTCCTATATTGTAATATTTGGCTGTTGAGCCTTCCTTGGTTGATTGTTTTTCCCTTCTCTGGGCTTCTTCTCTCATCTTTACTATCTGGCTTTTGAGCCCTTTTGTATACTGTGGTATAGTCCCTTCAAAACTATTTTCCCTTAATAAAAAAAAAAATTAGTTTAGAGATTGCTTAAGTCACACAAAAATTTATCATTCTAGTAGCATTCTAGAAATTGCAATTGCACTGTTGAGAAGAGATTTCATTTCATTTGTGTAATAATTTTTTTAAATTCATTATGTCTCCACTTTGTTAAATGTTGCTTGTAAGTCTTTGAGTGTATCTTAGATGTGATAAATTTTGAACCTCTGATTTTTATCAAGTTCTCACCATGATATTTTATTCCTAAATCCTTAAATATTACATGAAATCATGAATTCTTGGGCTTCCATGAGTGTACATCTTCTGGTTAAAGGTTCATTGTGAGCTATTTGAGGTGTATTTGTCTTGCACTTGGTAGATCTCCCAACATTTGTTAAAATTTCCTTGAAATATGGTATAATCAACTTTATCCTACTTAATTCCCCAAATCAAATACAACCAAAACTAACTAATCCTACCAGAACTACCCATGTTTTCCTCATTAAATCCAAAAATATGCTAAAGCAAGTTGGTTCCATACTATCTTTAGTAGTCTGAGCTTTGTTTAGAAGACATCTGCACTATCTAGAAGTGACAACTCATGAGAGTTAGCCTTTTCTAAATTGACCATGTCTTCCTAGAGTTATTTTTTAATTACTTTACAAAGGAGTGTCAAATATTGTTGATACATCCATCCCACTCAAAAATATAGACTATGAAATGGGTCCGCTCACCTTAGCTAAAGAAAGAGCCTAAAGTAGGAGGGTAGATCATACCCTCAATAAAGTGCTACCTAACTTCTCCAAGATTAAGTGATAAAGATATGGTGAGATCCTTCCCGGCTACAAAACGACACACATCTAAATCCATCATCCTCTAAGAATCCTTCTCATTTTTGATGTTTCTCGGCCACAAAGGGAAAACTGATTTGGGTACCAAAACTTTTTATCACCTCAAATTTGAATAGGCATTACTTTTGAATTCAATTAATCTATTTGGAGGTCTTTAATGTTTGTACAAATGATTTTACAAGCTAACATTTGGAAACAACTCTTTTTGCGAGTTGATCTAGTAAAGGAAAATATTGATGTATTTTTAAGTAAATGATGTTTCATGACTTATAACTTTCTTATAAGTGTTCTATAGGTTCTTTCATTTATTTTTGTTATCACATGGAATGTTTTGGCTCAATATAAGTAATTTGGTCGCATTATGAAGTTTTTAGGGTGTTGAAGGGTGCAAAAACAACCTTTTTGAGATTTGTAAAGGGAACTAGGCCCATTAAATTTAATAATTTGATTGGTTCTCAAAAATAATGGCCATGGTTAATGTTTAAATAATGTATTTATCATGTTTTATGAATATGGTAGCTTGAATATGTAACATCCACTTTCTCGTCACTTCATCTCTATATTTTTTTGTTTTATTTTCTAACTTTAGGCAAATGATTTAAATACCCATATATTTAAATCTACATAAACCTTAAAGCAATCCATTTCCAATAACTATCATGAACCATGTGCAGCTATATGAGAGAATGCTGAACCTACTCGTTCTCCCTCAATGCTCTATACGAGCCATACATAAAATGTATCCCTTTGGTTCCCCTTTAACAGATATGATATATAAGTGAAAACCCCTAAGTGTGTACCTGGGTTCCACCTATGAAATCCACAGGCATCTCACATCTTAGATAATGGTGAAATATCAATAGTGTAATCAGCATCTTACACCACTTTGCACAAAGTTTCTAAGTCATGTATGCCATGCTCGATTCTATGATGACACACTCGCCATTGGAATCTTGTCATCTCACCTTATTCACTTGTTCAGTTATATGGATTCACAAATTTTAATGTTGTAAACAGCTACAAGCCTTGAATGAGGTACAAACTAGTTTAACCTACATGAAGACATACCTCTATGTCATCCTATGATGCCTATGGGAAAGAAAGTGTTCTCGTAACAATTCACCTTGTTACTCACCCACATCTCTTCCCGTAGCCATCATAGGTTGATATAAGGGTGCATACCCAGGAGGTCCAATCTGTCTTATAACTCTATCAAGTTTTATACTTAGGACAAAACCATACTACAATCTAATCTCTTGATGAGATAACTCATTACAGATGCTAAACGACAGTATCCTAATAGTGACAATCATCACCATAGTGATATGACTGTGTAGTATATGTAGTGAGTTCACCCACCTATAATCCTATATTGGTGCACGGTGTTTAATGTTTTCAAGGTAATCATTATAGAATAGCCTAGTATTTACAACACCTTCTCCATGAGTGGGTCGTACCTAAGGTCCGGATTGAGTTGATCTCAGGACCACCAATCTCTATAACATTTTAATTACCTTTCAATATCTCATACCCATGTTAACCATTGATAGAAACAATACTATCAATGTCTATGACCATTATTATAGTTTCAAAAACTGTCTCGGCTTTAACATTTAAGCTCATGCTCCTTATTTCATATTCTAGGGATATGTATTTATATGAAGCTAAGAATTTAGTTATGATTCACTTGATTGAATTAAGTGTCATAGGCTATCAATGCCAATTGTCCATTCAGTTTAAGCACGTTACTTTTCTTAATTGTAGCTCAAGAAAGAGTGTTCATTTATTTTACTATCCGCACAAGTAAGATATATCTAGGGTATCGATATGGTATATTTTATGAACCACTTTCCCATTTATCTTTCCCTATCATATCATTTTAAAATATCACTCTCTAATTCTCTTTAGAGATAATTACAACATTGACTAGGGATAAGATTCAAATACTATGTTCTTTTAACTTAGTAAGCATGTACCATATTAATTCCATTATATCGACATGATTACGTACTCATAATTATGCATCATGGGACAAATTGTAATTAAAAAAATTCCATCTCTTTGAGCAAACTATTTCATAACACAATTTATCACAATTCTACAATTCCCGAAAAGTGAAACCATAATCAATATATAGTCATGTATGATTACAATAAGCCCGTCCTAATGTAGCTTATGTGTATCATCCTAGTATAGGACTTAGAGTTGATTTTAATTAGAAATCAATATGAAATTATTATATGTTTGCTAAGAGTTAGTATAATCTATGTTTATAAAATGGCCATAGCACATAAGTTCCTGGTTATCATAATCTTTCCATGGTTTTATGATAATCAAACTACTTTTAGCAATAGCGCCATTAAGATTAGACAATCTTACTTCTAGATATCTTTTATTGGTTGTGTACATTCTATATAAAACCTTTGGAGAACTTAACACAACTTTACAAGTAGGTTGATATATTGCACTTTATAATGAGGTAGTTATCCATTAGCAACCTCAACTATTTCCAAGTATGCTTAACATATAATTACTTAGAACAAGATATTTTTAGGCAACGTTCCTCCAATAGTCCCTTATATGATCCTTAGAATCTCACACATAAGATGTGTATAGTACTTACTACATGCTTGATACTAATGATTAATACAATAGTATTGTAGATGCTGATTTCTTAACTTGATAGATTTACGACTCATAACTCATCAATCAACAATCAACCACTTACAAAACAATATATATCAACAAGAAATCTGACTTAATTACATTTATGAGATAAATACAACTCATGCCTTTAAGCATGACCAAAATATTTTTTTAAATGAATAAACATTTACATTAAGTAGAAAGCCCTTTTCCATTTTCAAGGAGACATTTTTCATTTAAGAACATTCAAGTTAGTCATATATTCAAACTTTCCTCAATCAAAATAATATACAAAACTAAATACTTCAACCTTCCTTCTCTGCGTTTAACCTGTAAAATTATTAGCATGAGTCAGTTCACAGGAATTGAGAATGATAAGCACCAACTCACCATAATGACATACTCTACTTAATTATTTCATAGAAATAACCCATATTTATTTTATGAATCAATATTTCAAAGCTTAAATAGATAGACAATTCTTTCTATAACATGACAACAACAAGCAATTTAATGATCCATGGAAGAAATCAATTTCATACTTATTGTTCCATAAAACTACTTCAGTCGCTTAGAAACAGTCATACAATTCATAAGATATATGAGATTTATAATTATTCAAAGACTACCATATAAGAGTAATAAGATTTCACTCATGCAATCCCATACTTGCATGCCTGAAATCATTTTCCTCATCCATTAAGTAACCATATAAATATCAAGAACACATTCAAGGAATATCTCAAATCTTCATAACTTATCTAACAAGGGTTTCATACACCCATAAGGACTGCTAATGGTTTAGGAAATAATACCAAAACATCAAGTGTACTTGGCTAACAAAATATGATATTAGAGCATTTAACCTCAAGGATAAGAGGGAGAGAACATTCATGGCATCTTGCCATATAGAAATTAGGTATAACTTGAGTAATAGGCTACATATAAAACTTACCTCAACTTAAGAACTTATATGAGCATTCCAAACAAGAGTAAACAATACCTTCTTTAGATATGTTTCATCATATCAAGACCTAATAAATACTAAGGTCTTTAAAAATTTGGAAGAGACTAGGCACCATGAGTTGACGAGATAATAGAATTATTACTTAACCAAAAAAGTTCATCTAGAAATTTAATATCCCATGATTTTTCTCAACACAAAGTTCAACTTCTAACAACCAATTTTTTTCAAAGTAGTTCAAGACTTCACATGACTCTGAATTTAAGAATGATCTCCTAACCCATTCTACTAAACAAGGTTAGATCATACTGAACTAAATTCATGACACAACCAAGAAAGGTCAATAAGGAACTTTCAAAACATCAAGGAAACCCCATAATTAATAAATGAAACCGAGTACAGTTTGCTATAAGAGGAAGAGTCACTTCTGGGTTTGTTGAGGTACCACAAATTCAAATCAGAATCATTACACCCAGAGAGGATCTATCACATCTCACAGACTCAGTTAAAGGATGAATCCAGTTATCATCTATTATAAGAGTAGGAGTATATAACTTACCGTTTTGTCCCAAAATGGGTTACCATACAAAATCGATGCCTCCAGTTTCTTAATAGAACACATAGTAAGACAATGTGATCAACAAATTGTACCATGTTAATTACTACAGAGGGTAATACTACCAAATTTACAACCACTGAAGCCAAGAGTCTTCCTATTTTGGGACAACTTTAATCCCCAACCTTACTTAATGACTCAATTTCCAACATTTAGAACATAAACTCAGCTTTCGATAAAATGATCAGCCCATAGAAAGGGATCATCAAAACTCAAGGGATAGATCAATGTCTTTCCTTTAAACCTTCTAACAGCTGATTAAATGGTGGGTCATAATAATGATAATTAATCATCAAACTTTTATTATATCATTAGATCTTTGAACAGGTAACCAATAAACCCAACAAGCATAGATAAGAGTGTAAGGGTTTGTCGACATTAAAATTTTCCTCCATAATTTCTATTTTATTATGTATGTATTAGGAATAGGATGTTGTTAAGTATGATTAGTAGTGGCGTCTGATAGAAGATAACATTGCCATCATTACGGTGCCGCCACTAAAGTAGAGTACGGTAACAATAAAATTACAATAGGAATGTTGTGGTAAAAAGTAAATATTTGTCATAAGTGGTCCGGTAATGTTAAAATGTCAAAGTTGGGGTGAGTAGAGAAGTAGGGTCTACATGATTAGGAATTATAAATATTATATTTGTAATAAGGACACAAAGTGATGTCATAAATATTTTGTGTATTTTATTTGTGGAAAATTCTAAAAAGGTGGAACCCATGTGAGATGATAAGGTTTATCTTATCTTAAAATATAAGCCTACATGTAAAGGCAAGAGTTTAGGCATGGAATATGATTGGCTGGAAGATATTTGCTATCCTATCTTAGAGATAGGGTGGATAAGCCTGAATTCCTATAAATAAAAAGGCCACCCCCTCATTTAATAGAGAAGGAAGTAGTGAGAAATATTGTATGAGTAAGTATGTTAAAGAAGCCATGAAGAGGTGCAATTGTGAAGTTTCTCCCATAGTTATTTTTAGAAGGCAAGTGAAGTTAATAACACTTGAAGAACCTCATGGGTGAGATTGTAACAATTTCATGTTGATATTATAATTTATACTTATATTTTAGATTTTTCATTATTCCTTCGTATCATAGTCTATGTTATACTTGTGTTATGTTTTTGTTGTGTTTCTAGATTACATCCACCAAACTAAAGGTTGTGCATTAGTAAATAATCATAGCATGAGGAGTTCCCGGTGAGAGAATTATCATAGTGCCGATTGGTGATGACATTTTGGTTCCATTCCCAGACCATTTCTCATTGGTGGATTTTCGGAAAGATATTCCCACTTAGTCGAAATCATTTGGAGGGTAACCTTGTTTTTACTTTGCATAGTAGTTACCATGGTAAATTCACTTTTACCATGAATAGTATTTACCATAGTAACTTTACTTTAACCGTGAATAGTATTTACCATAAGTAACTTCACTTTTTACCGTAAATAATGTTTACCACTTTGTAAAGTCGAGTTTTACCACAAGAAAGTCAAGTTTTACCATAGTTTACTTGTGTTCATTCCTATTTTACTGTAGAAAGGTGTAAAGTCACTTTCTATTGTAGTGAATCCAACTATTTGTGCACATAAGTCCTTGTTGATTGTACTTGTCGGTTGGTATTTCACTATGGTTACTTTTGAAAATGGGGAAGATTCCTATTTTTTCAACCCAATCTAATGAAGATGCTTCTTCTTTCATTCAAGATTTTGAACAATCTTACATTTGTAATGCCCTCATAAGAAGGGAAGAATGGACTGAATTTTTCCTACCTTTTTGGATGGTTTAGCCATTAGGTCGTTTGAAACACTAGGTGATAATGTGAAAAACTCATGGGATTTATTAACTGAAAGTTTTCTTGAAGATTTTTAGTGAACAACGAAATATGTAGATCCCATGATCGATATCACAAAGCTATCCCAAGGAGAGAGGGAGAAGATAAGGGATTATCATTCTCATGTTTTAGAGCTAAGGAGGAAGCTCGATGCCCGATTCGGAAGGAAGGATTAGCGGATGGGTTGATGAATGATGTGGATAATATCCTCTCAGAAGAAATTCATTCTTGAGATGAAGCCGGAGATCGACAATGAGTGAAGTATGACCTCCCAGCTACCATTGAAAAAGCAAAGGAGATTGTAAGAAGACAAGAAGAAAGCATAGAAGAGGAGCCCAAAGAAATTGTTGCTAAAGTAGAGCCTACACCAGCACCTTTGGTCCAACATCCAAAACAACTCTAGGTGAGCACAAATATTTCCCCTAGTACATCTACTAAGTATGAAGATCTACTCATGAAGATGTGCCGGTTAAATATTAATCTTCTTGAAGGAAAAGAATTCAGTTCTCGGGAGGAGATAGAGGTCTAAAAAGAAATATTTCTGAAGTTGTATGTTATGGTTGTCATAAAAAGGGTCATTATAAGTATAATTGTCCATATAGAGTTTCTACATCTAGTACAAGAGATAATGATAAAGGAAAAGCACCCGTGAATTCTTCGATGTAGTATATAGGAGCATAAATAATGAATCAAATGTGTTTATAACAAAAATAAAGGAAGAAAAAGATAATCAATATGGAAATGATCATAAGAAGATGAAAGGAGAAACTAGTAAGAAATATAGGAGAAGAAAGTTGGTGCAATATTTTCTAATTTCGCAGGGACAAGGACCATACTCCATCTTAGAAGATTTGTCTAAAAGGCCTGCAAATATTACATATGGTCAAATTTTGGTTGTCTTATAAGAAGAGGTGGGAGCTATGAAGTGGACTCAATACTCGACAAAGTAAGGAGGTTGAGGTACCTGATTTGGAGGCAGAGGCGGATCCCTATGCTCCACAAGCTGAGGTATTATGTAATGATATTTCAATTCATGATATCTTAGTTGATGGAGGTGTTGCGAGCTTAATGTAATGACTGATTTTGTAATGAAGATGTTGGGTTTAAAATTGATCGCCCCTCAACACTTATGTAAGGTCATTAAATAAGGGAAAAACTAAACCAAAAGGTGTTGTTTCATATGTGGAAATATCTGATTATGGGTGTTGTATGTGTGGTAGACTTTCAGTGATGAAAAATGGTATTGTTGCATACCCAATGTTGTTGGGAAGGCCATGGCTAAGGAGAGTTCATGCAAGAAATTACCGGATCGAAGGCTTCATGACACTTGGACATGGCGAGAGAGAGGGTGAAGAGAAATGTGATCCCTCGGCATCATAAGGTAGAACTTGTGGATTCAAGTGATGAAACGATGATTGGACATCCTCTGATTACTCTAGTACCAGTGAAGTGGACACAGAAGATGAAGAAAGTGAGGTTGATGTTTCGGTCATGGATATCCTTCTAGTCACACCGACTCATGAACCCATAAGATTATCTGAAGAAGAAATTGTTGATCATCTCCAACAAATAAAGATTGGTGATGTTGTGATGGAGAGTGAGAAAGAATCCTACCTCCACTCATTCAAAGGTACATACACCTATTCACTTTTGATTACAAGGAAATCCATCAAGTAAGTTGGGTAGAACATTCTATTGAGCTGGTAGATGGTTATAAGCCCATAAAGCAAATGCCATATAGAATGAATCCTAATTTTTCCAAGACTGTAAAAAGAAGAAATAGATAAGTTGCTTGATGTAGGATTCATATTTGTTGTGGAGAATTTAGAATGGGTTTCTCCCATTGTGATCTCAATAAAAATAATGGGAAACTATGTATTTGTGTTGATTATAGGAAGCTCAACAAGGCAACAAAGAAGGATCATTACCCTCTTCCATTCTCAAATCAGATCTTGGACAAAGTAGCTTTTCAGGAGTGCTATAGTTTTGTTGATGGATATAGCGAGATCTGACCAAGTTTGTATAGTAGAGAAATATCAACTTAAGACCATGTTCACCACTCCTTGGGGAACATTTTCTTATAGAGTTATGTCTTTTAGGTTGTGTAATGCTCTCGGGCAATGTTCCAATGCTTGATGAATAGGGTATTTGAACCCTATATTGGAAACTTCATCAGAGTATTTCTAGATGATTTTTACATATATGGGAGCAAGATGGATCACCTGCACTAGATGGAGAAAAATTTCAAAGGTTAGATAAAGCACAAGCCTCACTAAACCCTACAAAGTGTGTCTTTAGATGTTATAAAGTTGTTTTGTTAGGGCATGTTGTATCTAGAGATAGTATTGGTACTGATCCCGATAAAGTTTCAAAAATCAAAGAGTTACCATTTCCTATGAATAAAAGTAAGTTGAAATCATTTTTAGGCCATGTGGATTACTATAGAAGGTTCATCAAGAAATTCTCAAAGATTACACAACCACGAACCCAGTTCTTGAAGAAGGATGTTACTTATGAACCGGGATAAGGCGCGTGAAGCTTTGAACAAATGAAGGAAGCTTTGGTGTCTTCACTGTTTTAAAGAATCAAGATTGGAGCAAGCCATTCATTGTGTATACTAATGCCTCGGATACAACACTAGGAAGTAATTGAGCCAAAAGGATGAAAATGGGAATGATCATCCAGGTTTACAAATGAGTAGTCTTTGAGGTAAATTATATTATGTAATCGAAAAGAGGCTCTAGCTATAATTTTTTTGTAAAGAAGTTTAGAAATTACTTGCTAGGGCAAAAATTTTATTTTTAATAGATCATCGGGCTCTAAAATATATTGTAAACAAGCCTAACCCATTAAGGAGGATAGTAAGATGGATAATTTTCCTACAAGAATTTGAATTTGATATTATAGATAGGTTGGGAAAGAAGCATGTAAATGCAGATGCACTCTCTCGAGCCTATGATGGTTTAGGTTCATCTTGTGATGATGATGATTTCCCAGATGTAGCATTGTTATCCCTTGACACAATCCCTAGTGAATACATAGATATTTGGAATTATCTGAATGAATTCAAGTTTCCTGATGGTGCCAATGTAAAGACTAAGAGGAAGATTACTCAATCCAGTTGTCCATATTCTATTCTGCATGGAGTATTATTTCGAATAGGACCTGATGGATAGTACAAGAGGGTAGTTGGACGTGATCAAGGGAAGGAGCTAATAGAATAATTCCACAATGGTACATGTGGAGGACACTTCTCTGGACAACTTACAATAAGAAGAATCTTGGATGCAGTTATCATGACCCCCTCTTTTTAGAAATTGTTATAATTATTGTAAGACATGTGATATTTTTCAAATACAAGGTAACCGTAAGACTTCATCAGCTCCATTATGCCTATTCTTCCACGTGGTCCCTTTGAAAACTAGGGAATAGATATTGTAGGTCCACTTCTAACTATCCCACCCCAAAATAAGTATATTGTAGTTGCCACATTATTTAACCAAGTGGGTTGAAGCTAGGCCATTGAAAACAACTTCCATGGATGAAGTGTCAAGGTTCATATATGAACGCATTGTCACCGAAATTGGTTGTCCATTAGAAATTGTAATGAGATCAAGAAATGCACTTCATTAATGCGGTGGTATAAACCCTAGTCAACAAGTTTTATATTAAGTACGGGAGGAAAAAACATACAAGCCAAGCACAAATGTATAGGTGGAATGAACAAATTTTGTGTTGTGTCAAATTATAGCAAAAGATGCAACCTTGTAGGTACATAAGTGGGATAAAAGGATTCATGCAGCATTTTAGGCATATAGGGCAACATTAAAGTAAGCAACAAGATAATCCCCATTTTAGTCACTTATGGCTTTGATCCAGTTCTTCCTATTGAGTTTGATATTCCCACCTTTGTGAGAGTTATAAAAAATGAAAGGATGGATGAAAGTGATTCAAGTAAAAGAAAGGTAGGTACATCTTCATTTACTAGAGGAAATGAGAGAAATAGCAAAGGATACAAGCTATAAGAAGAAAATGAAGTAGAAGGAATACTTTGATCAAAAGATCCATTGGTCTCCATTTCATGTGAATGACTTGGTTTTAGTATATGATTCTAGATACAAAAATAGAAGGTAGAGAAAATTCTTTCCCAAATGGATGGGCCCTACAAAATAGTTCTTTGTGCATGAAAATGGTACATATCGACTGGAGGAATTGGATGTCACCCCATTACGAAATGGGTCAACCACGACAAGTTAAATATTTTCTAAGCACTAGAATAGTCTACTCCGAGGATGGAGTAGAAGCTAGGAAGGGGAAAATGTTGACATTAAAATTTTCCTCCATAATTTCTATTTTATTATGTATGTATTAGGAATAGGATGTTGTTAAGTATGATTAGTAGTTGCATCTGATAGAATATAACGGTGCCATCGGTGCATGTTGCCAATAAAGTAGAGTACAGTAATAGTCAAAGTACAATAGGAATGTTGTGGTAAAAAGTAAATATTTGTCGTAAGTGGTCCGGTAATGTTAAAATGTCAAATTTGGGGTAAGTAGAGAAGTAGGGTCTACATGATTAGGAATTAGAAATATTATATTTATAATAAGGACAAAGAGTGATGTCATAAATATTTTGTGTATTTTATTTGTGGAAAAGTCTAAAAGTTGGAACCCATGTGAGATGATAAGGTTTATCTTATCTTAGAAGATAAGCCTACATGTAAAGGCAAGAGTTTTGGCATGGAATAAGATTAGCCGGAAGAGATTTCCTATCCTATCTTTGAGATAGGGTGGATAATCTTGAATTCCTATAAATAAAGAGGCCACCCCCTAATTTGATAGAGAAGGAAGTAGTGAGAAATATTGTATGAGTAAGTGTGTTAAAGAAGCCAATAAGAGGTGTAATTGTGAAGTTTCTCCCATAGTTATTGTTGGAAGGCAAGTGAAGTTAATAACACTTGAAGAACCTCATGGGTGAGATTGTAACAATTTCATGTTGATATCATAATTTACACTTATATTTTAGATTTTTCATCATTCCTTCGTATCATAGTCTATGTTATTCTTGTGTTATGTTTTTTATTGTGTTTCCAGTTACATCCACAAAACTAAAGGTCAGTGCATTAGTAAATAATCATAGCATGAGGAGTTCCCGTGGAGAATTATCATAGTGGTGGATTGGTGATGACAGGTCAATAAATCAAACTCAACTATCATTACTAGCTCATACGTTGAGATGAGGTGTACCTAATAAAAGGAACTGCTAAACAACTTTTCAACCATAAAATCTAATGCATAAACTTCTATAAGATCATCTCACTTTCTAGGATGGTTTCCTAATGGACAATAATGAACTATATATCTTATATGTGGAAGGAGATTCTTAGTTGAACTCGACAAGAATTGCAAGAAAAACCAAGCTTTAGTAATAATAGTAAATAAATTAGCCCACTATGTAACATACAAGGTTTTACAGGAGAATGTCCATCCTCCATTATAGAGGCTAAAATGGAACATAAGTGATGAGATTTTAACAAGCTGGACTTAACCATCACAATAATCAAATCTCAATATAACCTTTCCACAACCATCTTTAAACCCCGAAGGAGTCAGAATAGTTCCAAAGTTATTAAGAAGCAACAAGGAGATCAACATGATATAATAGAATGAAGTATTTGGATCTTATACAATCTTAAGTTGTAAACAAAATACAATAGTTAACTATTAAGAGACTCATGATTCAGTCAAGCCATAAAAGTGGCTCGGGGTAGACTAAAAATTCCATTCTAAACTACCTATTCAAGGGTCGGAGAGGTAGACCTTGTAATCATCACAACTGTCCTTATTATCTATAACTCGAGGATAATATTTAATTCAGTTGTTTTTCTTTCTTCAGTACAAATACTTATTTTAAATAAAACTAGGTCGATTATAAGTATCGACGATGCCTCCTACAAGACCAACATGACTCCAAAAGAATAGATTTATTTAAATAATCAAACCTAGTTGCGTAAATCCCACAAACACTAGGTCAAGGGAAGACATCTAAAACAAAAACTCACACAGAACAATTTCCAGCATACCACAATATCTTGCTATAATTACTCATATCCTTGAAGAGATGGGTAACAAATTAAACAAATTTTTCTATAGTATGGGTAGATATCTATTCACAGCTACAAGAAGATTTCAACAATGTTGGCGTATCAAATCAAACCCAGTAATCATTTCAACAGTAGTCCTCAAACATCTCAAGATTATATTCTTTTCTTAACTATAATAACCCTTATTGAAGCTTGTACTTAGTTAATCACGTTTAACAACATACATCACAAAGCCATATTAATTCACATTCTACAAAGAAAGTATAAAAATGATTCTACATCTCTGAAATTATACACACAAATTTCATTCAAGGCAAGGTTTTTTTGTGAAATTACTAAATAAAGCAAGAAATTATGAAAAGTTCAGAGCGTATCATGCCTGTTACATTGGAGTTTTTATTTCTTGCAAAACTTTCATGATTAATCAATAAAATCCCCAAACATTTGAAATGCATTCCTTCATTCAATTAGATCACAAATTTCCCATGATATTTTAATTAGTCTGGGAACTTGCTATTCCAACTACTACCAATCACAGATTTTTTTCTCCATGCAAACTCGCATCAACACATAGTTCCACTTTTGCATGTACAATTTCTGTGATTTTCATGTAATGAAGTGATTCAATACCAAAACCAAACTTGCTTTCCCCCAAATGTTCATGCACTTCCCGAGGAAGTTGGGCATTAAAAGACATTAATGTAAAGTTAATGGAGCTTGTCGCCAACTATTTTTGCTCTCCATTAAATTTGGCAGACTCATACTTCATGCCATGCAAGGTGATTTAGATAACTAAAATATTTCACTCCAAAATCAGTTGGTGAAGATAATTAATAAACAATTAAGGGACTGTGAGTACAACTATTAGGTGGTGGGTGCCACCTCATCAATCGTTTGAATTTGTGTAGGCTTAAATCATTTTCAAATGACCAAACAATATTTTATACCAATAGAAATTCAGATGTATTTTATTCGCATTCTTAAGGCTTTATACAATTTTCATATGCATATACATCCTTTCAAATAGCTAAAGTTATGTTCACATCTAGCTTCGCAAGTAACAGGTTTGCATGTTAGGTTTAGAACTATACCACTAGGATTAGATTGTCTTTCCTTTTACAATCTATATATATGTATATGTATATATATATTCACATGTATACACACATATATATCTATATATCTATATATCTATATATATAGATATATCTATATAGATATATAGATGTTCTGATGTTAGCGTTGATCAAGAAAGTTTCCCATGCATACTCGAAGGGTTAATTCCCTTAATTATTAATAATTAAGTCCTTGAATGACGACTATAGCCCCTTTATCCCTGGAAATACAATCATGATAGCATTAGTCATCAAATGGGGTAGACTATCAGATGGTCGGTTTAAGACCTATTATAAACCAATAGGAAGTCTTGATCACATTCCAAATTAAGTTGTTAAGTGAACTATCAAAATTGTCAAAGCCTCAACATAACTTAGTTATAAAAACTATAATGTTAATAATTTAATAGAGATAAGAAACAATATCGTAAATCACTTTTGAGGCTTAAATTTACACCAAGGATTTTATGACATACAACATTACAAACGATGTAATGTCACCTTAGTGAAAATAGTTCATCAATAAGATAGACCCCGGATTAGCAGGGTTCTCATCTAAGGAGATCATCCTTAGCTTATTCATGATATTGTGATTATGTGTTCACATCAAGTTTCCATTTAATTTTTGATACGCAAGGGTGCCAACAACATAGGATAAAACCATTTTTCCTATCATTACTTTGACAACAATAATGAAAGCATGGGGCATTACATACCTCCCCTCTTAAAAGCATCATCATCCCGATGATGTGGTCCTTGCTAAATAAAATCAAACAATTCCACACAGGATATAAGAATAATTCCTACATAATAGTTACTATTCCCCGAAATTTATGGTTTTCAGATTTGAAACTTTAAATTCAGTAGTTGCATCAACTTATCAGACTGTAAATAGTCACGTAGTCTGAATTATTTCATGATTACTTCACTAAAGTAAATCATTTTTGTACAATATTTATATTTGATATACAGAGGATATAGTAAAAACAAGCTTACTTGGTACCTTTTAAGGAATAACTATTCCTTTCTGGGATTACAACATATGGATCTATGGTAGTTCATTTAGATAGATCACTTCCCTCAACTTTGTTAAATACTTTTGAATTGAGGTTCCAAAACTCTACAACATTGGGTCCAAAAAGATAAAGTACCAACATTCATCGTTCAACTAAACTTGAACATTTCCTAATTAAGTTATCAACTTCCTCCACATATATTACACTTTTAATCTCCTATACTTGGTCCAATCAAAGAATATTGTCAACGTGGTTATCCAAGCTTATGGATCTACCAAATTTTAATTTTTTTACAAATATTAACTCATGAATGAGTACTGACAACACATTTTCTTGTCCTCAAACAAGAGGTCTTCAAGTTTATAAATGTTTGAGAAAACCAGTTTGCCAAAAACCTCTCAAAGTGTTAAGTAACAAAGTTACCTTATTAGATGTAGACTTTGACATCCACAACATTTTTATTCCACTGTTAAACCTCCTTAGTGGATTCACAGAATCGGTACTGATCCTAATATTACCAAGGTCATGCAAAATTTCCACTTGGTTTGCATGAGGGTTTCAAATAAGTAGTGTATTATTTGTAAAACCTTTTACTTTAATATATAGAAGTATGTAAATGACTTAATTCTCTTGGAAGCTCTAAACATTCCTCCGACTTACAAGTCGTCATATCTTTTTTTCCAACATAATATAAAGCATACGAGTTAAGCTTGAAACTCTAAGGGCTCGAAGATGCCATGCAGAGTTACATAGGAACTGTCATAAGAGAGGGATTTCACAATACATCCCTTGATCCTAAACCTACACATTTCTATAACAGGGTTCATATTAGTGAAGTATGAATTCCCTTATCTGGGTTTAACTAAAAATACTTGGAATCGACCATAAAAACCCATGAAAGTTCATAGTAATTCATAAACTAGAATTTCCACATAGCCACAACACGTCATGATAGGTGAACAGAAGGGAATCATGTCATGATAGGTAATATAAAAGAAATATTGTCTCCAGAGGTACAAGATATTACCAGAAGCTAAATATAACCTCATACTATCTATGCTTTTAGATGAGTCAACCTAGAATGAGCCATCATCAAACCTTTTGAGTATTTTTAAGTGATAGCTTTCCGAGCTCCCAGGTTCAAACCTAAGATCCTCCTTTCAACGTGATGATACCCCAAAACTTTGGGTACTTGAGTAACATAACCCAAAAGTAACATATACCAAAATAAACATATATATTACAACCACTGTTAAAAGTCAACAGATAGATTATAATATTTCAGTTCCTTGGAATTGAAATATTAATTATGTAAATCAAATATTTGACAGAATACAGAACAATCACTCAGATCAATGCTACCTAACCAGACATAAGCTGAAAATTGAGCATTTTTATTCCATATTACCAGAAAGAGTTAGGCTTCACAATTGTTGACCAGTTTTTCATTGAGTACAACAAATCCATATTTTCTTTCTTTTAGTATTGAAGAATACTAATCTCATGGATCTCTTCACAATTTTCTTTCTCCTGCTAGGGATACATGTTCCTTTCCTTTGTTAACTGCCCTTGCAGCATGCTTCATCATTCATGACTTGTCCATCTTCTTTAAAGGACATTGGTTGGCATAATGCCCATTGCCACACGTGAAACATCCACTAACAGGTCTTGATTGACCGCTTTTAACTTTTCCATTTGCAACAGTATTATGCTTTTTCCTGTAGGTTATCACTACAAGTTTTTGGGAAAATTTATTTTTGGTAGAACACATTTTCTTGCTATGCTTTTTCCACCAAATTTTCTTAGCATTCCGAGATGAAGAAGAATTATCATTTTTATGTCCCTTTTCATTTTTATGAGTGGGAGTGTCTAGCAGATTTGGTTTTAGCCCACTGGATTTTCCAAATATCATCTTATCAGAAGAAGATCCATGTTTATCCAATGCTTCCCCCAATTTTGGGTTTAGTCCATCTTTGGATTGGTAAGTCCAAAACTTTCCATCAATGATCAATTCATTATTTAAATAACTCTTCTATTGTTTATTAACAACAGACCTAAGTTGTCCTTTATCTAACTTATCACTTTCACCCATCACCAGCTGCTCTAAGGCATCTATCCAATTCTAGGTATATTGAAGGATTGAAGTATTTTGGCTAACTTTAGCACCGTTGAAACCGCAGCAAAATCAGACCCGGTTCTTTCTTCTCGGTGCATCCTTCTCATTTCCATTTTTATTTTAAAACAAAATAAAAGTTTTAATTAGCGTAAGGACCCAATAAGTCCAAGAGTTGCAACCTTCAGCTCTGATACCAAAATGTAACATCCACTTTTTGTCACTTCATCTCTAGAATTTTTTTTTTTTATAACTTTATACAACTGATTTAAATACCCATATATTTAAATCTACATAAACCTTAAAGAAATCCATTTCTGATAATTGTCATGAACCATGTGCAACTGTATGAGATAATGTTGAACCTACTCATTCTCCCTCAATTCTCTACGAGCCATACATAAAATGTATCCCTTTGGTTCCCCTTTAATAGGATATGATATATAAGTGAAAACCCCTAAGTGTGTACCTAGGTTCCACCTATGAAATCCATAGGCATCTCACATCTTAGATAATGGTGAAATCTTGATAGTGTAATCAATAACTTACACCACTTTGCGCAAATTTTTTGAGTCATGTATGCCATGCTCGATTCTATGACAACACACTTGCCATTGGAATCTTGTCATCTCACCTTATTCACTTGTTTAGTTATATGGATTCACAAATGTTAATGTTGTAAACAACTACAAGCCTTGAATGAGGTACAAACCAATTTAACCTACATGAAGACATACCTCTATGTCATCCTATGATGCCTATGGGAAAGAAAGTGTTCTCGTAACAATTCACCTTGTTACTCGCCCACATATCTTCCCGTAGCCATCATAGGTTGATATAAGGGTGCATACCCAGGAGGTCCAATCTGTCTTGTAACTCTATCAAGGTTTGTACTTAGGACAACACCATACTACAATCTAGTCTCTTGATGAGACAACTCATTATAGATGCTAAACGGTAGTATCCTAATGGTGACAATCATCACCATAGGGATACGACTGTGTAGTATATGCAATGAGTTCACCCACCTAGAATCCTATATTGGTGCATGGTGTTTAATGTTTTCAAGGTAATCATTATAGAATAGCCTAGGACTTACAACACCTTCTCCACGAATGGGTCGTACCTAAGGTCAGGATTGAGTTGATCCCAGGACCCCCAATCTCTATAACATTTTAATTACCTTTCAATATCTCATACCCATGTTAACCATTGATAGAAACAATACTATCAATGTCTATGACCATTATTACAGTTTCAAAAACTGTCTCGCTTTAACATTAAGCTCATGCTCCTTATTTCATATTCTAGGGATATGTACTTATATGAAGCTAAGTATTTAGGTATGATTCATTCCTTGAATTAAGTGCCATAGGCTATCAATGCCAACCCTCTTTTTAGTTTAAGCACATCACTTTTCTTAATTGCAGCTCAGTAAAGAGTGTTCATTTATTTTACTATCTCCAACAAGTAAGATATATCTAGGGTATCCGATATGGTAGATTTTATGAACCACTTACCCATTTATCTTTCCCTATCATATCCTTTTAAAATATCACTCTCTAATTCTCTTTAGAGATAATTACAATATTGACTAGGGATGAGATTCAAATGCTATGTTCTTTTAACTTAGTAAGCATGTACCATATTACTTCCATTGTATCTGACATGCTTAGGTACTCATAATGATGCATCATGGGACAAATCCTAATTAAAAACATTCCATCTCTTTGAGAAAAATATTTCATAACACAATTTATCACAATTATGCAATTCTGAAAAGTGAAACCATAATCAATATATAGTCATGTAAGATTACCATAAGCCTATCCTATTGTAGCTTATGTGTATCATCCTAGTATAGGACTTAGAGTTGATTTCACTTAGAAATCAATATTAAATTATTATATCTTTGATAAGAGTTAGTATAACCTGTGTTTATAAAACAACCATAGCACAGAAGTACCTAATTATCATAACCTTTCCATGGTTTCATGATAATCCAACTGCTTTTTCTTAGCAAAGGGCCATTAAGATTAGACAATCTTACTTCTAGATATCTTTTACTGGTTGTGTACATTCTATACAAAACCTTTGGAGAACTTAACACAACTTTACAAGTAGGTTGATATATTGCACTTTATAATGAGGTAGTTATCCATTAGCAACCTCAACTATTTCCAAGTATGCTTAACATATAATTACTTAGAACAAGATATTTTTAGGCAACATTCCTCCAATAGTCCCTTATATGATCCTTAGAATCTCACACATAAGATGTGTATAGTACTTATTACATGCTTGATACTAATGATTAATACAATAGTATTGTAGATGCTGATTTCTTAACTTGATAGATTTACGACTCATAACTCATCAATCGACAATCAACCACTTACAAAAATATATATATATCATCAGAGGAAATCTGTCTTAATTACATTTATGAGATAAATACAACTCATGCCTTTAAGCATGACCAAAATATTTCTTTTAAATGAATAAAACATTTACATTAAGTAGTAAGCCCTTTTTCCATTTTCAAGAGAATTATTTCATTTAAGAACATTCAAGTCAGTCATATCTTCAAACTTTCCTCAATCAAAATAATATACAAAACTAAATACTTCACCCTTCCTTCTCTACGTTTATCTACAAAATTGTTAGCATGAGTCAGTTCACAAGAACTGAGCATGATAAGCACCAACTCACCATAATGACATACTCTACTTAATTATTTCATAGAAATAACCCATATTATTTTTATGAATCAATATTTCAAAGCTTAAGTAGATAAACAATTATTTCTATAACATGACAAAAACAAGCAATTTAATGAACCATGGAAGAAATCAATTTCAGACTTACTTTTCATACAACTACTTCAATCACTCAGAAACAATCATACAATTCATAAGATACATGAGATTTATGAGTATTCAAAGACTACCGTATAAGAGTAACAAGATTTCAATCATGCAATCCCATAATTGTGTGCCTAAAATCATTTTACTCAACCAATAAGTAACCATGTAGATATCAAGAACACATTCAAGAAATCTATCAAATATTTATAACGGATCTAATGATGGTTTCATACACCCATAAGGACTACTAATGGTTCGAAATAATACCAAAACATCAAGTGTACTTGGCTAACGAAATATGACATTAGAGCGTTTGACCTTGAGGATAAGAGGAGAGAACATTCATGACATCCTGCCATATAGTAATCAGGTATAACTTGAGTAACAAGCTACATATAAAACTTACCTCAACTTAAGCACTTATATGAGCATTCCAAAAATAGAAAAGACACAATTCCTTCTTCAGATATGTTTCATCATATCAAGACCTAATAAATACTAAGGTCTTTAAAAGTCTAGAAGAGAGTAGGCACCATGAGTTGACGAGATAATATAATTGTTACTTAACCCAAAAAGTTCATCTGGACATTTAATATCCCATGAGTTTTCTCAACATGAAATTCAACTTCTAGCAAACCACTTTTTCCCAGTAAGTCAAGACTTCACATGACTCTGAATTTAAGAACGATCTCCTAACCCATTCTACTGAACAAGGTTAGATCATACTGAACTAAATTCATGACACAACCAGGAAAGGTCAATAAGGAACTTTCAAAATGTCAAGGAAACCCCATAATTAATAAATGAAACCAAGTACAGTTTGCTATAAGAGGAAGAGTCACTTCCGGTTTGTTAAGGTACCAAAAATTCAAATCAGAATCATTACACCCGGAGAGGATCTGTCACATCTCATGGACTTAGTTAAAGGATGAATCCAGTTATCATATATTATAAGAGTAGGAGTATATAGCTTACCATTTTGTCCCAAAATGGGTTACTAGACAAAATCAATGTCTCCACTTTCTTAATAGATCACATAGTAAGACAATGTGATCAAGAAATTATACCGTGTGTTAATTACTACAGAGGGTAATACTACCAACTTTACAACCCTAAAGCCAAGAGTTTTCCTATTTTGGGACAACCTTAATCCCTAGCCTTACTTAATGACTCAATTTCCAACATTTAGAACATAAAATTATATTCTAATAAAATGATCAGCCCATAGAAAAGGGATCATCAAAACTCAAGGGATAGCTCAAGGTATTTCCTTTAAACCTTCTAATTTATTAAATGGTGGGTCATAATAATGATAATTAATCATCAAACCTTTATTACAAGTTTAGATCTTCGAATAGGTAATAAATAAACCCAACAATCATAGATAAGACTGTAAGGGTCAAGAAATAAAAAATCAACTATCATTACCAGCTCATAGGTTGAGATGAGGTGTACATAATAAAAGGAACTGTTAAACAACTTTTAAACTATAAAATCTAATGCATAAACTTCTAGAAGATCAAATCACTTTCCAGGATGGTTTCCTAATGGACAATAGTGAACTACATCTCTTATAAGAGGAAGGAGATTCTTATTCGAAGTCGACATCATTTTCAAACTCAGCAAGAATTCCAAGAAGAACCAAGCTTTAGTAATAATAGTAAATAAATTATCCCACTATGTAATATACAAGGTTTTACAAGAGAATGTCCATCCTCTCGTTATAGAGGCTAAAATGGAACATAAGTGACGAGATTTTAACAAGTTGGACTTAACCATCATAGTAATCAAATCTCAATATAACCTTTCTACAACCAGCTTTAAACCCCAAAGGAGTTGGAATAGTTCCAGAGTTATTAAGAAGCAACAAGGAGATCAACATGATATAATAGAATGAAGTATTTGGATCTTATACAATCTTAAGTTGTAAAAAAGTACAATAGTTAACTATTAAGAGACTCAATGATTCAGTCAAGCCATAAAAGTGGCTCTAGAGTAGACCAAAATGCCATTCTAAACTACCTATTCAAGGGTCGAAGAGGAAGACCTTGTAATCATTACAATTGTCCTTATTATCTATAACTCGAGGATAATATTTAATTCAATTATTTTCCTTTCTTCAAGACAAATACTTATTTTAAATAAAACCGAGTTGATTATAAGTAATGAATATGCCTCCTACAAGACCAACATGACTCCATAGGCATAGATTTATTTAAAGAATCAAACCTAGTTGTAAATCCCACAAACACTAGATCAAGGAAGACATCTAAAACAAAAACTCACACAGAACAAATTCCAACATACCATAATATCTTGCTATAATTATCATATCCTTGAAGAGATGGGTAGAAAATTAAACAAGTTTTCTACAAAAGATGGGTAGATATCTATTCATAGTTGCAAGAAGATTTCAACAATGCTTTGGCATATCAAATCAAACCTAGTAATCATTTCAGCAGCAGTCCTCAAACATCTCAAGATTATATTCTTTTCTTAACGATAATAACCCTCATTGAAGCCTGTACTTAGTTAATCAATTTTAACAACATACATCACGAAGCCATATTAATTCATACTCTACAGAGAAATTATAAAAATGATTCTACATCTCTAAAATTATAAACACAAATTTCATTCAAGGCAAGGTTATTTTTGTGAAATTACTAAATAAAGCAAGAAATTATGAAAAGTTCAGAGCGTATCATGCCTATTATGCCGGTGTTTTATTTCCTTGCAAAAATTTCATGATTACTCAAGAAAATCCCCAAACCTTTGAAATGAGTTCCTTCATTCAATAGATCACAAATTTCCCATGATATTTTAATGAGTCTGGGAACTTGTTGTTCCAACTACTCAACTATTGTTTTCTCCATGCAAACTCGCATCAACACATAGTTCCACTTTTGCATGCAGAGCTTCTGTGAGTTTCATGTAATGAAGTGATTCAATACCAAAACCAAACTTGTTTTCCCCAAACATTCACACACTTCTTAAGGAAGGTGGGCATTAAAAGACATTAAATGCAGAGTTAATGGAGCTTGCCACCAACTATTCTTAGCTCTCCTTTAAATTTAGAAAACTCATACTTCATGCCATGCAAGGTGATTTAGATAACTAAAATACTTCACTCCAAAATCAGTTGGCGGAGATAATCAATAAACAATTAAGGGACTGTGTATAGCTATTAGGCGGTGGGTGCCACCTCATCAATCATTTGAATTTGAGAATCCTTATATAATTTTTAAATGACCAAACAATATTTTATACCAATATAAATTCAGAATTCTTTTCCATCACATTCTTAAGGATTCATACAATTTTCATATGCATATACATCCTTTCAAATAGCTAAACTTATGTTCACATCTAGCTTCGTAAGTAACAGGGTTTTGCATGTTAGGTTTAGAACTATACCACTAGGATTAGATTGTCTTTCCTTTTTGCAATGTGTGTGTGTGTGTGTGTGTGTGTGTGTGTGTGTGTGTGTGTGTGTGTGTGTGTGTGTGTGTGTGTGTGTGTATGTATGTGTATATATATATATATATATATATTCACATGTATATATATAGATGTTATAATGTTAGCGTTGATCAAGAAAGTTTCTCATGCATACTCATAGGGGTTGATGCCCTTAATTCTTAATAATTAAGTCCATGATTGATGACTATAGCCTCTTTATCCCTTTAAATATGATCATGATAGCATTAGTCATAAAATAGGGTAGACTATCGATGGTCTATTTAAGACCTAGTATAAACCAACAGAAGTCTTGATCACATTTTAAATTAAGTTGTTAAGAAAACTATCAAAATTGTCAAAGCCTCAACATAACTTAGTTATAAAAACTATAATGTTAATAATTTAATAGAGATAAGCAACAATATCGCAAATCACTTTTGAGGCTTAAATTTACACCAAGGATTTTATGACATACAACATTAAAAAAGACGTAGTGTCACCTTAGGGAAAATAGTTCATTAATAAGATAGAATCTGGATTAGCAGGGTTCTCATCCAAGGAGATCATCCTTAGCTTATTCATGATATTGTGATTACGTGTTCACATCAATTTTCCTTTTAATTTTTTGATACGAAAGGGTTCCAACAACATAGGATAAAACCATTTTTCCTATCATTACTTTGACAACAATAATGAAAGAATAGGGCATTACTGTAATAAACATGGTTTTGGAATGAGGATAATTTTTGATCTCAAAGTGCATGTGTTTTAGTTAATTTTGGATCTTGAAATGAAGGGTTTTTGCTAGGCTGACCTACTTGGGTCAATTGCAGCTATTCTAGAAAATTTGAGGGATGTTTTTAATGATGCATGGATTGACTTTATCATGAGGTATTGATCTCATTTTGTTTAGAAAGAATAAATGCATATAAAAGTGATGTTTTGGCTCATTTGGTGAGCTAGTCTTGCATGGGGAGAAGTGCAACCCATAAGTGTGTTTTTAATAGGATGGATGCATGTTTTAAATTTTGAGTAGGTAAATGATAGGTTTAATATTTTTTGAAGAAATGTGTGTAATATTTTAGAGGCAAGACAAGTACATGAAGACCTAGAGAGAGATAGTTGAAGGTGTGCTTGAGAGAGAGTTTGAAGGTGTTTGGAGCTGAATTTTGGGATCACTATCAACTATGGTATCAGCATATTTTTAGTGGTCATACTTCTGAAAATATATTATGATGATTCATATTCATAGGAGTCTTTTTTTTGATTGATGTCAACAAGAGTTTAGGGGTTGGTGCTCTTTTGTGGGGTTAGTGCCTTACTAAGGAAATCTCTGTTAAATACTGAACAATCACATTGAAAAGAAAACTCTAAATATCTTATTCATTGTTTGAGCATTACATATATAGGAAGTCAATTTCCACATAATATGGAATTTGACCATATCCCAATACTTATAAGATCTTCACAGATCACTCACAATCTTAGACCCATTCCAACGTGAGTTGTAAATGTTCACACTATAGTATATAAGATTTCTAACAATCACCCCCTTAGTGTGAACATGGGGAAAACCTAGATCATGTACCTGCATCTACTTTCATGATACTGGTGATTTTCAAAGGATAATCACAAACCTAGAATGATGGTTTTACATATGGTTTACCAAAAACAATGTATGAAGGTTTTATAGATGGTTTACCTACAACTAAATCATGATATACGATCTATCATCATTGGCCCTCATCATTATTCACATAGAAGGAGATTATTACAAATATGAACAGGAATATCACTTTTGTTCTTATTATAGCAGAAAATAAACACACAACTGAAATAAAGGAGGTCACCAATACATTTGAAGCAGTCTCTTTGTTGGTGACTAACAAGAGATGCTGATCAGCCTCCTCCTCCTTGCCTCTCGAGATCTTTATTTAGAATAGAAAGTCATCGGAATTGTAGTCAAGTTCTTCTAGTGCTGGTTCTTCTTCATATTCTGATTCTTCTTCCACAACAACATTTGCTTCATTTGGTTTAAGATTTCCATTGAGTAGATCTTTAGCTCGAATTCTGCAATATGTATATGTGTGTCCTTTTTTCTTGCAATAGAAGCATTCAGGGTCTTCTTTGTTTTTAGGAAAATTCTTGTATCTCTTTTTAACAAACAAAGTAGTTTCTTCTTTTACATCTTCTTTTGTTCTTTTCTCTTCACTTAGAAGTGCAGATATCATGTCTTCAAGTGATTGTGTGGGCATCTATCTGAGAGTGAACACAACATTACTGTACTTAGGTGGAAGACTGTTTAGAAGTATGGCTTTAGCATCTTCGTCTTCTATTACAACTTTCACTTCTGCAAGTTTCCTTATGAGTGATCTTAGTTCATTAATGTGGCTTGACATTGTCACATTTTCATTCATCTTGAGTTTGAATAGTTGCAGTTTTAGTGAAAATTTAGCATTGACTGCATTTGAGCCAAAAGTTTTGCCGAGTAGTTCCCAAATTATTTTTGAGGATTTTTCCAGATCCACATAGTGTAGCTCAGTGTCAGATAGGGCAAGTCCTATTATTGCTTTTGCCTTATCATCCCTTGTTTCCCACTCTATTAGTTTTGTAGCATCTGTGGGTTTTGATTCATCTCCTGATACAATCCTCCATAGATTTTTATGCATTAATTGCATTTGGATTTTGACTTTCTAGGTGTGAAAGTTCAATCCATTGAATTTTTCTAGTCAAATGTCCATAATACCTTAGAGTTTCGATTTTAACAGAAAATGCACTCTTAGGGGAGTTGAATTCAACCAATATTGCTCTTGACTTATAATATGTTTTTAAAAAGTAATAAGAACAAATTACTTTTTAAAATTTTACATGGATATTTTGACAATATTCTATTCTAATTTCTAATATAGCCGAAGGCTATACATTAGAAATAAATACTTTGTCTTTATTAAAGAAAAATAAAGTAATTTAAAATAGACTAACAAAACATTAACACAGTTTACCAAGGATCCACATTTTTTTTATTGGTTGTTAATGCTCTTGTCAACAAAAATCCTTCACGCGTAGAGTCCCTAAAACTCCTCCTACGTGGGCTACTTCTAGGTTACTAGTAATTCTCCTCCATGCAGTAGAAGAGACAGAACTCCACGCACAGGCAAGAGAATTTGATGCTGGTTGAACCAATCTACATAAATGAAAAACTTGACAATTTGAACTATAATATGTGGTGATCTCGAAAACTACACAAATTTCATGACAGAATCGCATGTATCAGTGTCAATGAACTTGATAGAAAATTTCTTTAAAAGACTCTCATGTTCGAATAACCTCATGCATCTCCAAACTGTAAGTTTGTCTTCACTGACGTTGTTAGAGACTCAAATAATAGTGCGTATCAGATCCAAATCTACTCGATACCAGTGTTAAATACTGAACAATCACATTGAAAAGAAAACTCCAAATATCTTATTCATTGTTTGAGCATTACATATATAGGAATTCAATTTCCACATAATATGGAATTTGATCATATCCCAATAATTATAAGATCTTCACGGATCACTCACAATATTAAACCCATTCCAACGTGAGTTGTAAATGTTCACACTATAGTATATAAGATTTCTAACAATCTCTTATGATGCATAATATTCAATCAGTCCTTTTTGTGAGTAATATTGTGAAATTTTTAGGGGTGGTTCTCCTTGTGAGGTTGGTCCCTTACTAAAAAAATCTTGTAGGATGTGTAATATTCTTGAAATTCCTTACTTTGAGTAATATAAGCAATGGTTTTAGTGGGTTTTATTCCCCTTGAGGGTTTCCCACATATATCTAGTGTCTTGAGTTCTATCTCTTTATTATTACACATGTGATTGTTTATTACACACATAATAAGTTTACATGGTTTATGGATATTGAATGGTTGAGTTGAATGATGAATTTAAGCAATAAAAAATGGAGTTGTAACTTTTGTATGACTAATTCACCCCCTCTTAGTCATTGTGCTTTCAACAATTGGTATTAGAGAAGGTCCTTGAGAAGAAAGTTTCACCACTTTAAGGAAATCCTACTAAATCACAGGTATAGAAAGTTATTAGGCTTTAAATTATGTGAATCCATTGATCAAATTGAGATCTTGTTTGAAAACCTTAGGGTTTGACATTTGGCAATGCATCTATGAAGTGTGTTCTCCCTCTCCATTAGGCATAGATTATGTGAAGTCTTATGAAGAAGATAAGGTAGGTTGTTCTAATGGAAATGATGATGACCTAGTAATTGATGATGAAGTTGATCTAGAAGCTGATTTTGATGTATATGACTTTAAAGAAGATGGTGAATTTTCTAATGATAGCCTAGGATTTGAAATGTAGGTTGTACCTGAATCAATCAATCTAATAGATGATGTAGATGTATTTGGGTCTTTGCAAGTAGAAAAAGGATGTATTAATGATATAATCATGATGGAAATTACTGAAGTGATCCTTGTGAACCCTATGATATAGAGGACTAGCCATTAAGTGCAAAAAAATACAGTTGGAACTATGAACATGATAATTCATGGAGAGTTTGAGGCCAAGAAGGGTTTGATTCTTCCAAGATAACATCAAGGTTCATCAATTATTCAAATAAGGTATGAGTTTTATTTTGAGTACTCCTTTTCATTCAAGCTAAGGGGTCGTAGGACAATTGACAAGTGGAAGGAGTGTGAGTGTTCAAGATCTGAGATTCAGTCATATCTTTGTGTAATCTATGTCATTGAGTCTTATTGTATGGCTACAATATTTTAGTGTCTTATCATGTGCCTTACAAGGGTCTACAAATGTAAATTTGTGTCTTGAGGTAAGTTTCAGTGGTCTTGGTCAAATTTCAAAGGCTAAATGATATTCTACATGTCTAAAGAGAGTGCTTTGAGTTCATAATTTTTACTCGCAGTCTTATAAAAATAAGGAAGGTTCTTTGGCATCATGAATATCTATATCTATTGATCAAGGTCATATATCAGTCTATAGTATCATCATAAATCAAAATGAATGATGAATCAACTAAGTTGCAAGTATCATGAATATTGTGTGTTCTTCAAAGTATAATATAAGTATTTATAAAGTGTCCGAACTAACTATTACACTTTGAAGTAGTTGAATGAAGTTGTAAGTCTGTCAAGTAAATGATAATTCCATAAAAGGATTCTAGGAATGGTTTATGCTTGTTCAAATATTGTGATTAAAATTTGGGTGCTTATCAAATCCATTTTGTTATGCATATGTTCTAAGTCCATGAACTAAGTTTGTTATGACTATTAGAACTCATTGATGGGCCTAGTCGATACTATCATGTGTTGTACATTTTGATCTATCTATACTAGTATGTGTGTGTTGTCATATTTATGAAGATTATTTGAGCATACGATATTAAAGTACTATCGATGTGTTTTATTCTCGAATGATTCATGTTCTCAAGTTTGTATGTTCTCAAAGCGTGTAATCTAATTATTTGTATGAAGAGTTGAGAATATGTATATATCTTGTCCAAGAGAATTTTTTAAGGGTTATTCAAGGTGTTGAAAAGGTTGCAATAATCAATCATGATCCTCAAGGGAGTTGAGTTAGTCAAGGATATATTCAAGGTGTGCCTTGTATATAGAGTTGTCTCAAAATTTATTAAAGAGACAATGTTGTGAAGATATATTTCTCAGGATCTGGAAGGAGTCTTGGGTGTTGGAGTGTGTTCTATTAAGCCCATATAAATATCGGTGGTGTTCCTCATAAGGAATTGAATAATGAACATATAAGGTGTATTATGGTCTGTAATAGAGGATACAAGTTTCTTAGAACACTACAATACAATTCTACATGTTGAAGAAGTGATCACTCTTGAAATAGGTCATGCATAGTTTGGAGAAGGAATATAACAGAGGGACAAGGTCTAAATGTCTGATAATTTCTTGAGAAGGTCTAAAAATATGTCTATGAGTATAATATGTCAATGAAATTAATTTCTATGAATCCTATAGTGCTAATAATGGTTTTAAAGTAGTAAAAATAGTACTTCTCAGCTAAGTGAGACAATGTACAGTCTAAGAAAGATGATATGATGTCTTCCAGTTGGTATATATTATTTAAGAGAAGTTTTAGTCACTAACCTTGTTGAAAATTGTATGGAACTTGATTTATAAGCTTGAATCAGGAATGTTAAGGTTTTACATGTATGTTCATCTTAGAAATAAGGTGAAAATTATTTTAGGATGAGAACATGCTCTGTTTCTAAGTTTATCTTTCATTATCATGGATGAAAATGGTTTTAAGAGAATGAAATCTATTATGGCAAGAGTGATATATTCTCCAAGGGATGCAAAGGTAAGCTACATGAATGATTTTAAGAGGTATAAGAGTGATCAGTGTATAATAAGTCTATGAAGCTATTATATGGACCTTAGAAGATGATCAATCATGGTATTGAGTGTTTTACCTCTTGGTGTTATCAAGTGTACTAGATGGATTTTAAGATCACAATCTCTATGAAGACTCTAAGGCAAGAGAGAGAAAATTTTGCATCAAATGAATTAGGAATAGTGAAATTTTTCTTGGTACAAGGGATTTAATATTTGTTCAAGTAGTAATAAGGGTTACATTTATTTGAGAAGGGAATGGTGTCAATATTGACACTCTACATATGCATCAAGAGAAGGGTATGTAAGGTTACAGGTCTAAGTGGTACTCAAAGTCTTTGGAAGGAAGTTTTTCCCTAGGTTTCTTAATGAAGAAAAGCTTTATGGTATGGTATAAGTCTGTAAAGTGCTCTATATAAGGTTAGGTACTTAAATTGTCATGATATGGTGTTCTTCATGAAGAATCAAAGTATGAGGTCTATGTATGTTTCTCACTGTCATCATTTTCCTAAAAATAAATTTTATCATGATGATCATCAGGGAGAAATGAGTGATTAGACCTCTTGTAGTGAGTACACAATTATGAATGCATCAAAGTATCTAAATAATGCATGGTGACTATGAATGGTCTATGATTACTCTTCCTTGCACTATGTCTCTATAGTTGTGATTGAATCTAGAACTTTATGGGTCAAGACTGACATGTTGTCAGGGTTTGGTATCACAATTCTTGCTTAGTATGATGTGAATAATGATACAATATTCATGAATCAAATGTGAAGACACAAAGTTGACTAACAATGAAGGTTTTCCTAAAGTTTCATGAAGATTTATCTCATGTATGTGAGGTCATAGATGAGTAAGAAGAATGGTACAAAAATGTTCCTATGTGTTATATTGGTCATTTGAGGATAAGAATATATCTATATCTTGAAGTCTCTGGGAGGTATTATCGGTGTAATAAAGTATGCAAAGACAAAAAAAGCATGCTACAACGAGCCTTTTCAAGTAAACCATGCCGATGAACCGCACAATATGTTGAAAGTAAACAAAGGTAAGCTCAAATTCTATTTTTTTGCTACATTATGAAGTGTGTATTGAGCTCATTAAGGTGTTTTATTTGGTTCAAATATATTGATCAAAGGTTTCAAGGTATACATGGATCAATACTTGAAATTCCTAATAAGAATTCATTCAAGCATGCCTTTGAATAGTCAAGGTATCTAGTGTTGAGTTGGTATCGTATGGTCTCATGTGTGTCAAGAGTAGTAAAGTTTGTTGAAATTAGCATCTAAAAAGTGTTCAAGATTATGATACATGACGCATAAAGAATCAATGTCTCCTCATCACTAGTTGTGTGTAACAATGTCTTGAACAATATAGTGTCAAGAACAAATATGTGTTTTGAATGTGCATTCCAAGGAATGAAATGTATGCACAAAAATGTTGAGGTCTGTGAGAGATTCTACAGGTCATTGATCTTGAAGATAGTTTGATGATAATATGGGGAATGTTTCATATGTATTTATGGTTGATCCTTGAAGTTATAAGAAAAAAAGTGCTATTTTTAATAACTTTAGCTTCGAACCCGATTATATGCTACTACAGAAAGTCAAAACTATAAAAGGAAATAAATAAAGTCTACAAGGTATGTGAAATTGTTTAGAGTCGTGGGGAGTCGTTTTGTTTCTCCCACTAGGTGGTAATGATACTCTAATAGGTGAGAAGGTAGTGTACTAGATGTTTACTAGACAAAGTGAGGAAGAGTGTAAGTCATGAGATCAAAAAGGACATATTTTTCTCGTAAAGAAAGCTTATAACACCGAAAGGAATCTTTAGGGATGTGGACATTGTGCTAACAAATATTTCATCACATGTATGCAAGGTAAGAAGGATAATTTTTGTACTCTCCACTAGATCTAGATTATAAAAACTCAAGGGGATATTTGAAAGCCTTTGATGTGCTTGAGATTGAGATGTTAGGACCTTTGTAATTTTTCCAAAATTACACTAAAGATGTTGTACAGGGACTTTGGTTATAAAGGTAAGAATGACAATATTAGAGGAATAATTTGTGTCTTGAGCATGGATAAGACCTAGAGTGTCATGAATGATCATGGATGAAGGGAAAATGGTAAGCATCTATTCAGGGGGAGTTTGTGTGATGATTTTTGAGGTCCATAATATCTTCGATGTTGTTAAAGGAGTCAAAGAGAAGAGAGTTCAGTCCTAGGGGGAGCTTATTGACAAAGTCAAATTTGTCCATTTTTGTCATTGTTGAGTCATGTGTTGTCATTATACATGTTGCGATTAAGTTTTGTGTTTTTCATAGATGGAAAATGGGGAGAGAGATATCAAAAACATGAGAATAAGGTCATTAGGTGTTTCTCTTGTTGATTGCCATCAATGATGTTTTCCATCAATGAAAAGGGGGAGATTGTTGGCCATTATAGGTTAGTGTTTTCATTGATGTCAACCTCCATTAATGGTAAAGGGTTTCATGGTGTTTTATGAGTCCCCATATGATGTTATTTAGATGTCTAGCATGAATATTGAGAGGTTTGGTGAGTTGTCATGGTGTCCCGGTACATGGTTGAGCTAGTATAGTCACCGTTTGAGCTCCGTAGTGTTGGTTAGATGTTGTCATGAGGTCATTCATGGTTCATGAGGTTTAGTATAGTTGTACATGCATATGCATAAGTTCCACATGGTCGAGTAATGGGTTGTCTTGGTTGAGTCGAGTTCATTCCGTGTTTGTTTCTAGCCCTGGAGCATCCAAGATGAAGTAGTGACATGATATTTGGAGTTGATTATTTTTGGAGCATTTTTGCATCATTTTTCAGTATACATAAAGTTTTTGATGAGTTTTAGGTCAGAATTCAGAGGTTAGATGCATATTTTGGGTCCTTGGGAAGCTACAAGTGAGAAATATGCGCTTAACACAAGTAAATGAAATTGGCTGGAGAGTTTGAAATGAATTTGGGATATGTGGTGGGTTTAACATCTAGAGGAGTTTTTCATGGTTCTTAATTCAAAGTTTCAATTCAGTATTATGAATATTTTTTAAGATATGTAAGTTTTGGTTAAATAGGGTAAGTACCAATATGATTTTAGAACAAATGTTGACCTTCTGATGCTCATTGTGAATTGAATAATTTTTATGGGGACATGAGCTATTTGGAATATATTATAAGGCTAGTTATGAATCTTTCACAAAAAAAATGAGGTGGTTTAATCATCACATTTTTATGTACGAATGTTAAGAAGGTAAAGTGGACTAAAACCCTAGTTAAACCCTAACTAGGAGTAGTTTGCATAAAAGTTCTTGTATCAGCTGAGTTTTGATTGATAGTGAAAAATTTATAATTGAATGTTGTAGATAACTCTTCAATATTTCCATGTGGCCATATGTGGGTCGCACCTAAAATTGAAGTTTCAAGAGATTCATTCAAGGAAAAGTTATCCAAATAAGGTAATGACTAAATTAGCATTGTGTGATTTATGTGATTTTTCATTTATTTAAATGGAGGTTTTAGGAAATGTTAATTCATGTACATGATTTTTGAGGTCCAAATAGGTTGATTCATCAAAGGGTAGTTTTGGGATCTCAAATAGCAAGGTTCATCTGACAATGGTCATAACTTGAGCTACATGTGGATTTTTCATATTATTAAGTTGCAATGAATGGAGATCTGATTCTAATAGATTTATAGTGATATGTGTTTTTCTCATGATGAGGTCATTTGAAATTATTTCAAGAGCATTATTTGAGCAAGAATATTTTTGGTAGTTCATGACAAGATGTGTTCTAGTTGAATTTTGGTGTTATTTGAAGAATGAGATGGATTGGATGATGCTTCCTATCACCTGGTATGTGAATAGTGATGATTTTTTCATCTAATAAATCTATTTTTAGGTATTTAATGTTTATATAAATTATTTTATGAGCTAACCTTTAGAAATAATGTTTTTGGCAGGTTGATCTGGTGAAGGAAAATGTTGTTATGGTTTGAAGTAAAGGATGTTTCATGACTTATAAATTTATTAGAAGTGTTATACATTTTCTTATATTTTTTGACAGGTCACATGGAATGTTTTTGTTAAATATAAGTTATTTGGTGGTATTATGAAGTTTTTAGGGTGTTGAAGGGTGCAAGAAACAACTGTTTTGAGATTTGTAAAGGGAACTAGGCCCATTAAATGAAATAATTTGATTGGTTAACAAAAATTGCAAACATTGTTAATGTTTAAATGATGTATTTATCATTTTTTTTAAATATGGGAGCTTGAATAATCATTTTTTTGGAATGAGGAGAATTTTGGCATCCCAATGCATGTGTTTTAGTGATTTTTGGATCATGAAATGAAGGGTTTTTTCTAGGCTGACCTTCTTGGGTTAGTTGTAGTTGTTGTGTAAAATTTATGATATGTTTTGAATGATTCATGGGCCGAATTTATCATGATATACTGACCTCCTTTTGGTTTTAAAGAATAAATTCACATAAAAGAGATTTTTGGCTCATTTGGTGAGCTAGTCTTACATGGGGAGAATTTTGGATGCATGTTGTGAAGGATGAGTAGGTGGATGACAGGTTAATATTTTTAAATACATGTGTGTAATATTTTAGAGGAAATACAAGTCCATGAAGACCTAGAGAGAGCTATTTGAAGAAGGTGTGTTTGAGAGAGAGTTTGAAGGTGTTTGGAGCTGAATTTTGGGATCACTATCAACTATGGTATCAACATAATTTCAAAGGTGGTCATAATTTCAGTAAATATATTATGATGATTCATATTCATAAGAGTCTCTTGTTGTGAGTCATATCAATAAGGGTTTAGGGGTTGGTGTCTTAGTAAAGAAATCTCTTGTGATGCGTAATATTAACTTGATTGCTTTGTTGTGTGTAATATCGAAAAGGTTTAGGGATTGGTGATCCTTGTGGGTTTAGTGCCTCACTTAAAAATATTGTAGGATGTGTAATATTTTTGCAAGTCCTTACTTAAAGTAATATAAGTAATGGTTTCAAAGTGAGTTTTCTTCCCCTTGAGATTTTCCCATATATATTTGGTTTCATTATTTATCTCTCTTAATTATCACATGTGATTTTTTAATGCACCATCATAAGTTTATATGGGTTATATATATTGAATGGTTGAGTTAAAGTAATATAAGTAATGGATAATGAAGTTTTAATTTTTGTATGACTAATTCATCCCCTTCTCTCGACACCGTGCTTCTAACATGAACTCGTGGCAAAGTGATTGTGACGAGGTACAAGGGATGAAATTACAATTATTAGGGGAAATGAGAGGAATGATGAAAGGTAGACTACTATCATGAGTAGGATTGTAGAACTCACTATAGAAACCTAAATTTTGTTACATTCCCCTTAGCCCCCGATCAAAAAAACCAACTTAAACATGGGCTCCTAACCATGAAAATTTTCACCCCACATTAATATTAATTTAATTATTTTAATTAAATTAAATACCCATCCTCACAATATCCATTATTTTATTACCTTAGTGACCTAATTTCCACCTCACCCTAGACCTATTCTTGGCATGTTTCCATAACTAACAATAACTAAGTCTTACTTTCCTTAATGAGCTAAGATTTGGTCTAAACCTAAAATCAATGCCTAAGATTTCTATAACCACATTTCCGCTCATATGAAGGGAAGATTCCGGTCTAATCCGTGACAACAAACCAACTTGGCCCAAGAAATTAGAAATATCTACCCATTTTCAGTAAACCTAGGTAATCCTACCTTAACCGACGTTGGTTAGACCTAAACCAATGCCAATCAAGACGGAACTATCGTCGGGTTACAAATTTATTCACCTTAGAAACCTTGTTTGAGAGGTTGACACATTCGAGACTAGACAAGAACAAGATCAGAGCTACATGTAAGTAGAACCATCATCATTTCATGCATCCATGCATCTAGAAGAATCATCTAAACATATCTAGGAGCATTGCACCTACGGTAGCATTTCAAGAAGCACTTATATGGCACCAAACACCATCCTCCGATCAACCATCACCTCCATCCAACCATCAAATCTGCATCACAAGAACTATCTTTTTAACCATCATTCTTCTATTTTCATTCTAGTAGGCTCTATTACCTCTGTTATTGGTTTCTACTTGAACTCTTGCTTCCCCACCATTTATCTCCATACAAGTTTGATCATTCCTTCACCCACACCATAAAATCACCCATACTTAACCTTCGACATCTCTAAGTATTTCCAACACCTCCTTAGACTAACATCCACTCCTCACCATCCCTTAATCAATCTCGGATAAATCACTAAACCAAGAAATATTGAGTTATTGAAAATATGTAATAAGTAATCATTGTCGGTTATTACTAAACCGTTGTCGGTCATATGAGACTCGACGCCGCTCTATGTTTTATACATTACCCAAAAATAGATCCAAACAACCTCCTACCAAATGACCTAAACAACTCAAAATCAAACCTTGACCAAACCTAATATCTTGACAATTACCTCCTCTTTTAGATCCAGCTATAACCTAGCCTTTGTTGTGATTGGATTTGCTTATTGTACTTGAATGAGATACCTAAATCATATCAGCTACAGTAGAACTTTATTTATTTCTCACATTAGTTTGTTTTAAACAAAGGATTGACAACCATTTAGGAAGTATCAAAATTCTCGGAACTAGCATATGCTATGCAGTCCTTCATGTCATATACCATTTAAGTTCTATTTTTGGTCTTGTTTTCTATTACGGGTAGTTCCTCCTAGCCAAAAGGAATCTCTCACAATCAACACTTTGGATCGAGAAGTCATAACGCACACAACAAACATCAACCAATCTATTTAACATGTATTTCTCCTAGCCCATAACCCTATTTGTTTCGTCATTTTAAAACGTAAAGAAAATGGTGAAACATTTTGCACACTTAGTGGGACCCATCAGGGGTTCCATTGCATTTTCTTCATTTATAGGTGAAGGTTGTTTGCTTTTTTCCCATTTAAAAGGTTTACAAAGTAATTTTCTTCCTTAATAATCCTCTTTTCTTTCTAATTTCTCTAAAAGAATCATTTCTCTTGGTGCATTTAAAAGGAATCATTCTTCTTTCTTTCTTTCTGCATTTAGTGAAAGAGCATTCCCTCTCCTATTCATCATTTTCTTCATCAAACGTAATATTTTTGATTTGGGCTTAAAATTGGTTACATTACATTTTGATTTGCTGCTTTTAGCTCACATTAAAATAAGTGCAACCTATATGTTGGAATTCATGCCCAGCTGATGGTTGACACAAAGAATCATAGAAATCACAATCTCTCTTTCTCTGTGTCTTACCAAACTTGCACAATATTAAAATATACATATCTTTCTTAAAAAATCTTACTTGGGAGCACACCGTCGCGATGATCACATGATCTGATTGGAAGGTATTCCCCAACTCGTTACCTTTGTCGAGTCATTATCTTAGAGGATGGCCCGCCCCCACCATAACATACCTAAAACCTCTCCTTTTAGATATCCTTCTTCATAGGAAGCCTTCCTCACCAAAAACTCTATTCTAAATTCATGAGTCAGTCTCCTAAATAGCATAAGCTCAACACATTAAAAATAACATGTTAGGTACATTTTTTTAGTGTTTGATTGACGTATATTTTGAGGTGTGAGGATACGCTTCTCAATTTTTCCATTCTGTTGCCTTACACACTCCACAATCATAGTTGGAGTATTATGACTTCTTTTGAGTGTGTCAGGACTTCATTACATCATCTCCAGACCTCTGGGTTGATCATTTATCTCACTAAAATTCATAACAATCCATTTTTCTACATCTTTCCAATTTTCACAATAACCTTCATCGGTTACTTGTGATCGGCATCAATTTTTCTTAACCGGCATTGGTTTTATGTTCTTTTGGGTTAAATTGCCTAAAAGAACCCTTATTTCATTTTCTTTACCTTTATCGAGTTCCTTTAAGTCTCTGTACTCTCTCTACTTTGATAAATATTCATCATTCAACTTTTTCATCTGACCGTCACCAGTCTTTTCCTCATTTGATAAAATTGTTCCTGTCTCATAGTAACTGACCTCGGTTACCCCTTAACCGCATCGGTCAACCTTAACCGGCATCGGTTACCCTGTATTGAACATCAACTGATATATTACCAAAATCTACCTATAAACACATGTTTTCTCCATTCCTGTTGCTTCCCGTGTCATCTACAAGATACAAAATCACCTGATATATACTTATCCACATGGTGTTAACTCGCAATCAAGCTAACGCCTTACATTTCATGTAATTCATAAACCACTCTTGCCTAGTCCTTCACCACCCTCTTTTTTTATCACCCATGGATCTAACCCTACCTACCACCATTGCCCTAGGTGATGAGGAATTTGCACAACTCCTCGACCACAATCCTATAGCCTTACATTTCTACCTTTCCCAATCTTCCACCTGAGACTCTTTAGGGCAGTTTATATATGGCATGCCTATATCAATCTCTCCTACCCTTATTCCCACTTCTACATCAGCCCCTAATAATGTGGTGTTAGCTTCACCCACTTCATCCCTAGTGGTTTCACAACTAGGACCCACACTTGCTATGACCATTGTGTTCAGCAGATCGATTGCACCCGTAGTATCTTTGTCCCCTCAAAGAATCACCTAGACCATAACCTCATCTCGCACCCATTGTCTCATAAATACCTATTGTAACACAACCACCCATGGTGTCAGTAACCCTTACTCCATTCTAGAATCTTTTCCTCTCCATCTCATAAACACTACTCCCAATCACTACTAGAATCACTATGACCATCCCACCTATATACACATACTATCAACAACCCCTATCTCATCATGTCACCCATCTGGATACATGCCCAATATGTTGGTCCCTTATTCTCAACCTCCCTATTCGGTATCATTGTATATTGGAATTCTACCCACCTCACAAGTTCAATATCAACCCTCTTTTCCCACAGAATTTCCCTACCATCACAACCTACCAATGACCTCATCAAATTGATTGTGGAAAAGATGCAGACACTAGAAACATCATTTTCCAGCTCACATAATTCTCTCGCCTATGATGAAATCTATAATAAGCTCATTCATCCATCTATCCCCATTCTCCCATACCTTGTACATTGGTAAATGCCAATATTCAACCATTTCAATAGTAAATAAGACCCACAACAACATTTACGGTCTTTCAAACATGGGTGTTACTTGGTTGCCCATGAGGATGCTTTACACCTACAAAACTTCCCGATGTCCTTGACAAAACTTTCCTTAGACTCGGTACAATGGGCTACTAAGACACTCCATCTACTCATTTAATCAAGTAGCCCAATACTTCTTAGATCACTTCTTCATCAACATTGTTAAGAAGGTTACCATGATTGATCTTTATTCTGATTTACAAGAAACGATGAGTCTATCACTTACTTTCTCACTCATTTGGCATATCCTAATTAACTAGCTCACCTTTAAATTACCTCAAACTGAACTCATAGAGTTGTTTACTTGGGCTTGTGCAAGACACATCTCACCAAATTTGTAGGTGCGAGACCTTTTACACTTTTGACGAGGCATTCACCATGGCACATAAAATGGAAATCTATGCTATCAAAGAGAAGAAAACTCAACTTCGTAACAAGAACATCACGTTCAAATCAAATGATGCTTCTTCATCTTCAAAATCTAAAATTTTTTTTTAAAACCCAAAGGATTTTCCAACATCATAGTTCTCAAGGCTGGTCCCCCTCATCAATCAAACCTAACCAAACCTCCTAATCTCTCTACTATCCAAGCTTTCCAGTTTAGACGAGAACAACAAAAGTAAACTTTGATAAGAGAATCTTACTCTTCTGTTTTGGAAAATCTTGTTAAGGCTGGTGTCATTACCCTTCCACCTATAAAACCACATATTGGTTTTGACCCTGAGTGACCCATGCCCGCATGGTATAAGGAACATGAATTTTGTAACTATCATCATGTCAAAGGTCATAGCAATAATAACTGCATCACCTTCAAGAATATCATCTAAGAAATGTTAGAAAACAAATATCTAGTCTTGGATAGCTCTGAATGCACACACTAACCAAAACCTACACATATTCAAGAATCCATTCCCTAATCATGCCCCATCTTCCACCAAGCTGGTGACACTTCAAAAATATAAAGCAATGTCCACGAGGTCCATGCTATTTTCATTGACATACCGATTACTTCCCAATTGCCTCATGTTCCTTCCATAGATGAAATCTTAGCCCAAGCTCCACTACCTGCATAGGAACCAATTTCATCTACTCCTCCACCCATAGGGGAACCTCCATTTTTTCCATCACCCATGGAAAATCCTATATTTACCATGCCACCTTTTATCCCTTAAATTTATGAGAAGTTATCGGTGGCACCTCTCCTACTCATAGGAGATGCATGTCCACAACCTACACCATCACAAGGAGATTCCACCTTGTCTAGCCCATACTCTCCTCTACCCATGAGAGGATCCTATAGAAATACCATTGTCTAAAGATGACCATTTACCATCGAGACCTTCAAGAGACCACAGACTGCTTTCGATCTCTTACCTGAGTTTGAGGCTAGCCATTTCACTATCTCAAACACATTTTATGGGAATTGTAACTCGATCCACATCAACCCCGCTCACAACAACACCATTTTCATGCTTGGCTAATTTCTGGACTATGTCTATAGAGCCTTACTTTAGGGATGCCTTCTTCTTCTTTGTTTCAACAAAATGTAGTTGTCACTCACCGACACCTCCACTATCTATCTAAAAGTGTTTCGAGCAATCGAGCCAAACACAACCATGACTATTGCAACACCTTCTATGTCATCCACCTATGGCCCAACTAACACCTCTCGCCATAACCCAACATACATCCACACCCAAACACTTACCCTCATCTATATCATCTCCCTTACCTAAACCTATCACTACCTTGGGGGTCATACTGACAACTAGCCTTACTCACCCACCCATCAAATTAAATTTAACCACATCTTCCAAAATCAATGCTAAACTTACCTCGGCCCCTAAAAATAAGATCCAATCTCCTAGGCCTCATACACCAACCTTTCCTACCATGCCATTATCACCTTCACCCCTTCCATCCATCCTAAGACCTCACCCTCCACCCTAGCAAAGAAATCCCCGTCCACCGGTAAACCGAGAACCCAAAGAACACATTTCCTCATCACAGGGCCTCTAATATACCCAAGCGACCCACACAACTTCTTCACCCGTAACCTTCTTACCACCCATACCTCCACTACCGTCCATAACTTATTCACTACCCATAACACTTTCTTCTCTTTCATGCATGCCTACTCCCCAACCTACACCACCCACCTCCACAACACCTTGGTTACCCCCATGGGTAACCCGTCCTCTTCCACCATCTACTTTTCCCTCCACATCTCATACACTTGTGTCATCATTGCCCAAAAAGATGCAACCTAAAGTTAAAAATTTTCTACCCTCCAATAAGGTAGTTAAACCAACCAAACCTTCCACCGCTAGCTCTTCTAGCATGCCCATACCCAAGCAGATGCAACCAAAACCTAAGACCGCTCCACATGCCAAGCTAGTAAACCAACCCACCATCTCTCTTGTAAATCCTCTTCCTCCACAATTAGTGTACCTAAACCCAAACCTACATTCACCTCCCATTTTGATCCACTAGCAGGATTCTATGCCAAAATATTAACCAATCTCCTAGAAAATTATGTCATCACACTACCACCTCTTAGACCTTATGACCCACTCAAACCCAAACCAAAAGGGTTTGACGGAACCAAAATTTTTCACCTCCCATCATGTGCCAGACATGATGTAGAGATCTCAGTAAGGCTTTAAAAACACTCTTGTCCAATTGTGTCCTCTTGAATAAAATTTTGACGATGATGATCTTCTTGATGAGGACCTAGTTTCACCTTCACCAATTTAAATAGATCTTCTCCCATTACCTACTCAGCTGACCAAAATCTCCACCCCACAACTATTTGATCCACCCTCAAGATTTGAGATTAACATGGTTTGTATCGAGAATTGGCCAAACCACCACCAAGATGCCAATGTGCTCTACTCATTTCACAAGGATTGTATCCCCCACTAAGGTTTTTTCCCTCATGCCGGTATACCTTCCATGACACACCCTCTTCATCCACCTCCCCTTAGATTAACATGAGCAACATTCCCACCCATGCTCAAAAAGACAAGGGAAAGGAAAATAAAATGGCCCATCAACCAACCCTGTACCCAACATACCATCCGCAGCCATACCCAAAGTTACCATTCAAGGTCTTGCATATCCTATTTCAAATGGGGTCACACATCATACAATGCTAAAACAACTACACCAATCCCCCCTCAAAATTTGTTTATATGACCTCGTCTAAACCTCGAAGGCACATCGTCAAGCCCTCATGGAGGTCCTTAAATATATTAAAGTCTTACCAAATTACCCCCACCCGTATCCTCCATCATTACCCCTCACCATGTGGTCTCTATCACTAGATCATCACCTTCCTCTACAGCTCCACCTACTCGCCAAGTGGCTACCCTCATATTTTCAGATGAAGAGATCACTCCTTCCAGCCTAAGGACCTTGACCCTCTCTTTCCATCTTTGTTTTTATTGATAATATACATATACGATGCATTATGATTGATGGGGGCTAGCATTAACATCATCTCCTCCCATGCGCATATGACCAAATGTAGATACCTTCCAATTGCATGCATGACAACCCAGCTTATGCTACGCTCCTTTAATGATGTCATGAATTCTACCCTATGTACCATTTTTCTCCATTTCCATGTGGGTCCCCACACTATTTTGGAACTTTTTATGTCCTAAAAGGGGAGTTCCAAAGATAATTTTCTACTCATTCGACCCTCGGATCTATGCCATGGGTTGTGTCCCTTCGACTTTACATCGTTGCCTCAAATTTGAACACGAGGAACATAATTACACCATCCCTTATGACCCATCACCTTTCAAGACCTATAACATGTTATATCATCCAAATTATGTGCTTGTACTAGTCAAGGCATCTGCCATTATCACTACTTCACCTTCACCCACAAGCCCATCCACCAAAACTACCACTACCTCTGCTACATCTAGCCTTATTATCCCCACTATAGCTATAGCCTCTACCACTGACGCACTTGTTTCCCCATCATCTAGTGAGCCATTTATCCCTGCTACTCACATACTAACTGTTGATCCCTTAGAAGGTATTTTTCAATGCCTCACTCTAGGTGAATACTTCCTATACAATATTGACACCTTCCTCACCCCACAAGAGTATGGGAATCTGCGTCAACACCCCAACTATGACATCTGCATCGGTGATGTTTTTCCTTATGGCCCTCCCCACCTTCGCACCAACCTAACATATAGGGGGCTTGATATGGCCACCTATAAACCTAAACCTCCATCCAAAATCTAACCATTTTCATCTAACCTACACTCCCTCACTAACCACCACTTTGATCACACTTTCTTCCACCGATGCATGTGGAAGGGATTTGTCTTTGGATTTTATGAACAAGGCTTCCATACTGTCATTTCTTGTACCTCTCGTAAACAAAATTACTATAGTGGCATTGGTGTTGATGCTCCACCCTCCAAGAAGGTTCACATAGACCTTATCTAGGATGAGAAATATTACCCATCTCATTCACCAACATTACCATATTCACCCACACGAGTCAATAGATCCCAAATTTATTCCTCCTAACTTTTTTTTCATAAAGACCATTTCCTAGGACCACCGACATAACAATGTGATGGCGAGGCTCCCTCTTTTATCCCATTCCTGTATCCTGACATGATCGATGATGATACACCTTCTATTAACGCTGCTCAATGTCGGGACGATGAGTCCATCCTCACCTACCTTGGTGTGGAAGACTCTTATATTCATCAATCATTACCCTCTCGAGATGAAAACTATGTTGAATGAATCAACCATCACATTAACACTTAGGATGACCCACACATTCTAAAGATCAGCCAATTCTTAGACACCAAAGAATAGGAAGCCTTCACCTCTTTCCTTTAGGACTCGTAGTAATGCTTTTTCCTAGTCCTATGCCAATATGCTTAGTATCAACCCAAAAATTGTGGTCCACAATATCATAACCATTCTTGATGTCAAACCCATCAAACAACAATTGCAGAAAATGCATCCTCGCATTGTTATTCTAGTGAAAGAAGAACTTCATTGCCTTCTCTCGCTTCCTTTATTCTACCCAAAGATTATCCCCAATGGATCTCTAACATTGTTCCTATCACAAAGGTGATAGGGGACTTCATATCTACATAGACTTTTGTGACCTCAACCTAGCCTACCCTATAGAAAACTTTCCCCTACGAAGCATTCACCAACTAGTTGATCTCACCGCTGGCCATGAAATTCTATCACTCATGGATAATTTCTCGAGTTATAATCAAATATTAATAGCTCCAAAATATCAACACAAGATCGCCTTCATTACCCTCGGGGACCTTCTACTATCGATTCATGCCTTTTGGCCTTAAAAATTCCGTGCTACATACTAACGTGCCATGACTTACATCTTCCATGACATCATGCAATGCATATTGGAAGATTATGTAGATGATCTTCTTTCCAAATCGAAACATCGAATCAACACCTTCCCGTCCCTTAAGGTCATCTTTGACTACTTCATCAAGTATTATGTTCATCTTCAACCAAAGAACTACATCTTTGCGGTAATTTCGAAAACTCTTGGGTTTCATCGCTTTCTTTACGTGACATGGAAGTTGATCCTAATAAAGTCAAGTCCATTCTGGAAATTCCTCCACCCAATAATCTCCGTTAACTTCAAATCCTACAAGGTAAGTTATAATCCATTCGTCATTTTATCTCATAGCTTTCCAACCGTTGTCAACCATTTCATCATCTTCTCAAGAAATAAGTTTCATTCAAATGGGATGATGAATTCCATAAAGCATTTGAGGACTTAAAAATACCTTCTTCAACCACCGCACTCATTCCTCATAAAAATAACTAACCCATATGTGATTTCTTTTGTAAAAGGATGTGTTCCTTTGATTGAGAAGTCATGCTTGATATGTACCGAATCTTCTTTGCAGATTGCAGATCTTTGACTCGAGTCGAATTTGATTAGACTCTTTTATTTATTTCATTTTACATCCGAGTTTAATCTGATCTCTAACGAATTATAAAGTTATTCATCTATAAGACCTAGCCTTGATCGGTGGTATTGATCCAAGTGGTGCTTTAAGTTTTTCATGATGAATTAAAAATTATAAACCTTTCACAGTCAGCAAGGTCTCAATTCGCTTGAATAAAGCCAATCCCAGTCTTAACTCAGGTTGATCGTGTGAAATGGAATGGTTCCCGATATCGAAGTATATCTGGAAGGTCTTGGTCGTGGACCAGGTAATAATTCTGTTGCATATAATTCCGTAGCCTAAGGCAGAACAGGAGCTAACCCTGTTCAAGGATGCATGTTGTAGGTCTTTTTCTGAGCATACGGAATGTAGACCTAACTGGAATTATTAATGTTAGTAACCTAAAACTAAACTTAACCTAGGGGTTAGTGTTAATCTAACCTAGACCTAGGCTAAGAGCTAACGTCCTAAGTTAGTATCTATGTTCTATGAAGTTAGACTAGGTGTTATCCTAAATCCTAACCTAAGTTACTAACCTAACTATGAACAAGGATTATTGGGGACCTATGGAGGGGTGCGAACCATGGGCGGCCTTTTCTATGTCATTAAATGCAAAGGATAAGTATGAAGGATAGGTATTGGTAGAAGTTTTAGAAACGGCTAACTTGAGCCGACGTGGCAGGTCGCCAAAACTGAAAATGGTCTTGAAATTTTATTTGTCTATCGCCAACTATGGCGGTCGGTGGCAGTGGAGTTTGAGCGGGAAATTGGGAGTAAATGCAATTAATGAGCTCGGAAGTCGAGCTCGGAATTCACGAGAAGGCATGCAAATTGGAAAGTTAATGTTTTGTTTGGCTTATCACGAATTCCGGTTTTTCCTCTGCCTGTTCACTGGTTCTTCGCACCAGTCTTCTTTGTGTTGCATGGCGAGTATGAGCGTATCTAGCTCTTTCCTCTGGCAAGGAAAATATATATGTCATGGAGATAGCAAAATTTTGTTGGTAGCTCTAACTTGGAAAAGGAAAAGAAAGTCCGAGCTCTTTCAGTGGTCTGCTTCGGAATTTTGAGCAAATATCCAGGCATGTTAGGCCCTAACCTTTAAAAATCTTGTTGTCTTTCAAGTGATTTCATTAGAACAACTCTGTTCAAATGATTTATGGAAATAGATGATTTTCTATGGTTGTCTTGTGATTTTGGTATCAGTATCTTCATGCTGGTTCGATTTTTCATTTATCCTTGATGGGTGTTTATTAAATTCGAATCATTGCTATATTTCTTTGTGTTTTGCATTCCGGCTTTAATATGCGAAATTATTGCAAGTATATGTGATAGGCCTGCTCTTCTGTGTGAGTCCATAAATTGTTCTCTCGATGGGTACAGACTATTGAGATGCTTGTTGATGGATACTTTTCATTGATTCTTGTTGTGGAAACTCGCTTTCGGAAGGGATATCAAGGACATTTGTTTGATTGTTCATTAATTGACCTTTTCTTTTGTAAGCTCTATCGTGGTGGTTGTTATTTAGTGGTGGTTATGGATTCTGGTTGGGTTTCGTTATGAAATTTTATAGTTATTTGTGAAAAGGTAACTCACAGTGTTACAGTATTCATTACGACCTTGCTGGAGTTGTTTTTCCCCTTGCGTGGAGGTTATGGGGATTCAACCCATTGATAGTATTGATTATATATATATATATATATATATATGATTATTGTATTGAAACGACTCTGTGGAGTCCTTTGAATGAATCGTATATTATGGTCCACTGTTGAGGATATAGATACATCTTTGAGTATTGATAATTTGAATTTCGTTGGAATCTTGTAGAAGTAACAGGTCATACGACCTCTGTTAATTGTAATGAAATTTGGTACAGACTCCATGGGTATACTTTTACGATTCCTTCTGAGTAAGCTTGTTCGAGAATTTTGAAGAGGTTCAGTTGAATTCCTTGTTATGAAATCAGTATTTTGATTTGCTTACACCTGATTTTTGAATGCTTACCATAGTTGGCATAGATAGAATCATTAACTATTTTTACCTTGTATACTGTTGTTGGGACTCAGTTGAATTCTTGATAGATAAACAGTGTAACTGCTTCAAATTAAGACTGTTGGGTTTACTATTGTTTTCGACACCGTTGGGTTCCGTGAGTATGGGAAGATATCTTGTATATCGGTTTCTGGAAAAGCTAAACTGTGAATACTGTTTACGGACTTAGTTTTAAATCCTCGAATGGTAATCTATGTCACTATTTTCTGTATAAGCCTGAGTATGAACATGTAATGTTCTTGGCTTTGTTGGTTTTCTTTAATAGCTTGACATCATGAATTATGGCTTCTATAAAGTAGGTCGTGAATAACATACTTTCAACTCTGGATGCATTCAGAAGTGACTATGTTATGTTATGTTGTGTTATGTTATGTTTTCTTTCTGATTACATTCCAGATAGATGTGGCTATGCATGTTGCTTGGATTTCATTTAAAAATCCCTCCGCATAGTCATAGGGAAATGTCATTGCTTAAATGATCATGAGTCTTTGGTTGACTGCGATAACAAAGGAGATCTTTTGATTTCGACCTTGTGTCTAAAAGCCTTTCAGTGTTTATCTTCTTGTCTGTCGCTTCTTGCGCAAGGTCATACTGAGTCTGCTTGGTAGATAGACACCGTTGTTTGGCAAGAGGGTTACTGTACTGTAGTTGCTTTATTTTAAGTTTTAACAAAACAGAGTGCTGTTGATGGACTCGACTGATTTATTTGCATGCGTATTAGGTGAATGCCTTGCTTTTGAAAAGACGGTACAGTCATGAGCTAATTCAGAGGGAAACATGTACAATTTGTTTATTTCTCTTCTGTTGTAAATTATAAGTTGATATAATTGTTTAACTAACATCTGTAATTGTTTTTACATAATGACGGTATCAGGATTGATAAGGTATTCCTCTTTTTTAAGTTGAATATCATGATTGTCTGATGTTTGTTCATCTTGGGATTTACAATGAATAATTGCTTAGGATACTTTTGTTCTTCTTGATCCCTAATATTTTGATGAAATATTTGAGAAGTATATAGTACTACTCTGTAACGAAAATTATTATTACACGTTATAGACATGATATATTCCTAACGTATAGTCTGAATCATGTTTACTTGTTTGGTGATTTTATATCATTTAAACAGTAGGTGTTTAATGAAAACAATTGATGATTGCAATTGTTTTAAGAGTTAGTGTTATCATGCTCGCCATCGAACCGACCCATGTTGATAATTTTTGCATGGATGCCGTAAGTGGTAAAAGCAATGCAGATCTGACAGGATGATCAGATTGTTTAATTTGATTTATAATGAATTACATCTTGATTTTCTAAATGTACTATATGTGGAAAGATGTTCCTTTTCCATTGAGCATTGTATCAAGTATGCTGAATGCATAAAAAGTATTTGTATAGTTCTGAAAGGAATAGAAATAAGTATTTGCTACTTATGTGTTGTATTCTTATTTTGATAGTTGACCTTCTTCGGTTTATATACCGGAGGGGCAATGTTATCTTTGTATAATTTGGAGACTTTTGTGATTGTCAATGAAAGCTTACAAGAAAATGTGATTGAATTCTTATGAGTGTTTAGTAGTTCTAATTTGTTCTATCGAAAGAAAAATTGAAATTTAAATCATTGTCTTTCTAAAGATAGGATTAAAATAAACCTAAGCAGAACGCTAATCAAGCTGAATTAAATTACTAATCCCTAGTCTTGATTATGACAGGACAACATTTAATTGGATTCTTAATCATTTATATCTTGATACTAATAAGTATGATATAAATTCAGTTAGGAGAACTGATATAAACCTAATGGGGTTCAGATGGCAATCTCATGTGAAGTTTATGAGTTATTGTCAAATTCCGTTGTCTTAGAATCATGTATATTCTAAGAACTCCATGATGAGACCTTGGCCTTAATATCTCCACCGTGTAATGGGTTTTATTGAGGAAGGTCATTCTAAGATGAAGAATCCAGGGATCGGGAAAGGCTAACCCTAGGGGAACGTCTTTAATGTAATTTAAACTCAACGTGCGTAACGCATATTAATAAGTAGATCTTTCCGAGGTGGATTTAAAGGTTGACGGCACAAGTCAACTACAGGGTTGTACCTCCGAGAAGATTAGGATCTTCTCGAAGTTACAACAATGCAGGTGACTTATGACGACACCCTTTGCATTGATCGCTAAGATTTACACTTTGATCTCGAACGAGTTACTCAGGGACCGATTAGGAATGTGGTCACGTTATAAGGCTGCCTTGGTGATTCGGGGTATCTTGACACCGGTTTAACTAGGGTTGAACCAAGATGTCATCGTATCCCTAATCCTCGTGGGCATCCATATAACGTTATCACCTTGTTAATCCGTTCCGAGTGAATAAAGTTGAGATAGGAGGAGGACCGATGTGTCGGTATAAGACATTCTACATAACATAAGAATGGGGTGAAGGGCGTATTCCGATTGACGAGTATGCCGTTAAGGAATACGAGACATAAATAAGATGTTTCAAATCTTTGGCCAAAGTATCGCAAGTCATGCTGATTGCGTTGTCCTAATTCACCTAGTCTAAGGGATGAGATGCCGATGAATAATGGTAACAATTATTCAGTTAGGTTCCTTGGACAGAGCATTCTGAATCCCAGAATAGGGAAGAGAACCGCAAGAGTGAAGTGTTAAATAAAAACGCCAACTCTTATTACTCATGAATAGATCGGTAGATTACCGAGTCATGGAATGAATAGATCGGAGGTACTCCGAGTCATTACAGCTGCATATGGTTGTCTATTATAAGAATGGTTATTTGATTGTGAGTTCTAAATTAGGTATTTAGAACCAGGATGCAATTATCAAAAAAAAAAAAATAAAAAAATTGACTTGTTCTATTGTCTAAAATGAGGATGTTACATCTTGGTATCGTGAGTCAAGGTTGCAGCTCTTGACCTATCAGTGTCCATAATCCGATAAAAACCTGAATTTTCTTGTAACAAAAATGGTTAGAACAAGGGGGAACGTTATAATAATGCTCCACCAAGGAGGAGCGGAACAACCTGAAACTTGATGAGATCCTTGCTGCCTTGTTGGACACAAGAGATCACTTAGTTGTACTTGAACAGCAGGTGATGGGAAATGAGGAGGATGAAGAAGCTGATAATAATAATCAGCAACCTCCTGAGGACAACCCCGACATGGGTGTTGATGTTAATGCTGGGAATGCACCTATCCAACCAGAAAACAAAAAGGCCAGATTGGCATTAGAACTCACTAATGATATAAAAAGGATAAGCCCACCTAAGTATGATGGCACCACATTAGGAGATGGAGCTGAGAACTGGCTCAGCGAAATGGAGAAGTACTTTGCAATAAGGAACTTCTCAGAGGAAACCAAAGCTATTTGGGAGCCTATCACTTTCCCAGAAGCATCTTCGTGGTGGGATAGCCGTAAAGCTGAACTAAACATTGATGAGACCAATATTACTTGGGATCAATTTAAAGGCTATTTTAGGCAACGTTGGCTGCCACAACTTTTCTATGATCAGAAAATGACAGAATTTCAGAACTTAGCTCAAGGGAAGCTAACGTAATCAATACACTCGAGCGGTTTACAAAACTCCTCAAGTATGTACCGCAGTATCAAACTGACGAGAAGTTCAGAATACGGAAATTCATCATGGGATTGAATCCCGTGATAGGGGGAGAGGTCGATGTTCACAGTCCAACCACTATGGAAGGAGTTGTTGAAAAGGCCATAAGGCAAGAACAGAAATTAAAGGCTATTTCTGCTCATAAAGAGGAAGTGCGGAAGAAGACTGCAAACCCTTCTTCAACCTCTCTTGCACCTAGAAAAGGACCATGGAAAAAGTTTGGAAACAAGAGTAAGTTTCCAGGAGATAACAATAAGAAAGCAGTAGTAAATAAGCCTGCTGGAAATGTAAGGGATAATTTTGTTAAAAATTATAATAATGGGCAGAAGCCCTATGGAGGACAACGTGACAATTACAAAACTGGAGGCAACTTTGAGCCTAAAAAGGGACCTGTAGGAGGCTGCTACAATTGTGGCAAAGATCACTACGCAAATCAGTGCCCTTTGAAGAAGGATGATCGTAATCAAGAAAGATAAGATACATGCCGCAAAGAGCGCATAAGCAAGTGAAAAGCAAGTAACACCTATAGAAGTTCCGGTAAGTTATTTGGCATACCGCTGCTCACTATTCTTTTTGATACAGAGCTACTAATGTTTTATTTCTAATAAACTTGCTTCTAAACTTAAAAGAAAAGCTGGAAAATGGATAAATCTTGACCGTATGCAAGATGGTAATAACTCTGTTCATACAGTGAGTATGTGTCTTTTTGGGGCAGTCCTTGACTTACCTAACTTTTCCACGGAAGTTGATCTCTATGTTACACCTTTGGGATCGTATGACATTGTCATCGGTGTCAATTGGTTAGCTGACCATAAAGCAAAAGTAGACTACTATGAAAAGAACATAAAATGTTTAGATGATCAGCTGGAATCAGCAGAGATTCAAGGGGTGAAATGGGAAATTTCAGTTAGAAAACTGTCAGCTATGCAGCTTAAAAAGGCTAAGAATAAAGGATGTACTCTTTATGCAGTAAAGATATCTGAATCTTCAGAAGAAGATGGTGATTATATGAAGCAAATTCCTCTGTTACAAAGTTTCAGGGATGTTTTTCCTGAAGAATTACTAGGGTTACCACCCAAGAGAGAATTTGACTTCACCATTGAAATCAAACCGGGAACTGAACCTATTTCCAAAGCGCCTTATAGGATGACTACTACAGAGTTAGTCGAGCTTAAGGCACAGTTGCATGAACTTTTGACAAAAGGTTTGATTAGACCAAGTGTTTCACCTTGGGGAGCGCCTGTAATATTTGTGAAAAAGAAGGATGGAACACTAAGGCTATGTATTGATTATCGGATGTTGAACAAAGCAACAATCAAGAACCGATATCCACTTCCTAGGATCGACGATCTATTTGATCAGATGCGTGGAGCAGCGGTTTATTCTAAGATAGACCTTCGATCTGGTTATCATCAGTTAAGGATTAAAGAAGAAGACATTCATAAAACAACTTTCCGAACAAGGTACGGACATTATGAATTCACGGTTCTACCCTTTGGATTAACTAATGCACCCGCAGCCTTTATGAACTTAATGAACAATATTTTTCAAGAATATCTGGACAAGTTTGTACTTGTATTCTTGGACGATATTCTCATTTATTCTAAAAGCATTGAGGAGCACAATGAGCATTTGAAGATAGTTTTGGAAATTCTGAGAAAAAGAAAGTTGTATGGTAAGTTATCCAAATGTTCTTTCTTTGATTCAGAAGTTCACTATTTGGGTCATGTCATAAGTAAAGAAGGAATTGCTGTAGATCCTTCAAAAATAGTGGCAATAACTGAGTGGCTTGCACTAAAGAATGTGCATGAAGTAAGAAGCTTCATGGGTCTTGCAGGTTACTATAGAAAATTTGTAAAGGATTTTTCTAAGGTAGCTGCACCAATAACTTCATTGCAGAAGAAGGATAAGAAATTCATATGGAATGACAAGTGCGAAGCGGCTTTCAAAAGTCTGAAAGACCAGTTGACTTCTGCACCTATATTAGCTCATGCACTGCACTCCTAATGGGAATTTTACTGATTGTAACGGATGCTTCGGGAAGGCCTTGGAGGTGTTTTGCTACAAAATGATCAGGTCATAGCATATGAAAGTAGAAAACTTAAGTTACATGAGCTGAATTATGCCCCTCATGATTTGGAACTTGCTGCCATTGTTCATGCACTTCAAGTCTGGAGACACTACTTACTTGGGAAACCTTTTGAGTTGAAAACTGATCACTTAGGGCTGAAATATATTTTTACTCACCTAATCAATGCCGACAGAAGGTGTGGTTAGAATTTTTATCACAATATGACTTTGATATTAGCTATATCAAAGGGAAGGAGAATAGAGTAGCTGATGCTCTAAGTCGTAGGAGGCACATTTCTGCTCTTATAACATTAAGAACTCAGTTCAAGGAGGAGGTAAAGAGTGCCTCAGAATCTGATAATTACTTTCTGCAGGTAAAGGCAGCGCTTGCTGCAGAACCTAATGATGAAAGGTATAAAGGTTTTCATTTTGATAATGAAGGAATCTTGCGTTATGAAAACAGGGTATATGTACCTATGTTGAACGACTTGAGGAAGAAGTTGTTAGTGGAATTTCATAATTCACCTTTCTCTGGACACCCGGGTATCACAAAGATGCTTGCTGATCTGAAACAACAATACTTTTGGAAAGGTATGAAAAAGGATGTCATAAATTTTGTGACCCATTGTTTGGAGTGTCAGCGGGTTAAGGCAGAACATATGCACCCTGCTGGACTGTTATATCCTCATAGCATACCGCAGTACAAATGGCAAGTAATAACCATGGATTTTGTACAAGGATTACCCATGTCTAGGAATAAACATGATGTTATCCTGGTAGTTGTAGATAAACTGACTAAGGTAGCTCATTTCATCGCTGGAAATCTAAAGGATGATTCACCAGTGCTGGCCAAAAGATTCGTACACGAAATTTTCAGATTGCATGGTGTACCAGAATTGATTATATCTGACAGGGATCCAAGAATGACGTCAAGGTTTTGGCAAACACTTAATACAGCTCTTGGAACAAAACTAAACTTCAGTTCTGCATATCATCCGGAAACGGATGGACAAACTGAAAGGGTAAATCAAGTGTTGGAGGACATGTTGCGGATGTATTGCATGGATCAACAGTATAAATGGGAAGAGTATCTTCCATTAGTTGAGTTCGCATACAACAATACTTATCATTCATCTCTTAAAATGGCACCATTTGAAGCACTTTATGGAAGAAAGTGCAGAACTCCTGTTAGTTGGGACAGTGTTGAGGATAGAGTGGTAATTGGACCAGAGATTCTCACAGAAATGGAACAGCAAGTTAAGCTGATTCGTGAAAGATTAAAGGAAGCAATGGATAGGCAAAAGAGCTATGCTGACCTTAAGCGGGTTGATAGAAGGTTTGAGCTTGGTGATAAGGTTTTTCTTCGTGTTAAACCCAGAAAGAGTTCTATAACTTTTGGCAAGGCTGCCAAGTTGTCACCTCGATTCGTGGGACCTTTCAAATTGTCGAAATAATCAATCCTCGTAGCTTATCGCTTAGCATTACCACCGCTTTATCTCGCATGCATGATGTTTTCCATATTTCTTTGCTTAAGAAATACGTTTCAGATCTGTCACATGTTTTAAATTGAATTCCTCGCAGTCCAAGACCTGGAATAATCGTGGTTAAACCCACACGAGTGCTGAAACTCACCAATTGCATTTAAGAAATCGTGAAATACATCAATGTGTAAGGTCCAGTGGGACCAGTTTAACGAAGAAAGTGCAACTTGGGAAAATCTGGAAGAGATGAAAATTGCTTTTCCTTCTCTTTTTCAACAGAATGAAATCTGTTGACAAAACATTCTTTAATGAACTTATTTTTTTAAGTATTTATGAAAGCCAGATGAAGGCAAACATTATTCAGGTTGAATAAAATGTGTTGTGACATTGATTTCTGGAACTATTCAAATTGGAAATAGTCACATTGTTTGTGTACTGATAAATTGGTTGACCTGAAGGTTAATTGAATATGTAATCATCGGGACGATGAATCTTTTTAGGAGGGAAGCATGTAACACCCTGAACTGTTGTTACTTCCTCCTAAGCATACAAGTGTTGATATGTGATTTCTTTTGTAAAAAGGATGTGTTCCTTTGATTGAGAAGTCATGCTTGATATGTACTGAATCTTCTTTGCAGATTGCAGATCTTTGACTGAGTCAGAATTTGATTAGACTCTTTTATTTATTTCATTTTACATCTGAGTTTAATCTGATCTCTAATGAATTATAAAGTTATTCATCATCTATAAGACCTAGCCTTGATCGGTGGTATTGATCCAAGTGGTGCTTTAAGTTTTTCATGATGAATTAAAAATTATAAACCTTTCACAAAGTCAGCAAGGTCTCGAATTCGTTGAATAAAGCCAATCCCAGTCTTAACTCAAAGTTGATCGTGTGAAATGGAATGGTTCCCGATATCGAAGTATATCTGGAAGGTCTTGGTCGTGGACCAGGTAATAATTTGTGTGCATATAATTCCAGTAGCCTAAGGTAGAACAGGAGCTAACCCTGTTCAAGGATGCATGTTGTAGGTCTTTTCTCGAGCATATAGAATGTAGACCTAATCGAATTATTAATGTTAGTAACCTAAAACTAAACTTAACCTAGGGGTTAGTGTTAATCTAACCTAGACCTAGGCTAAGAGCTAACGTCCTAAGTTAGTATCTATGTTCTATGAAGTTAGACTAGGTGTTATCCTAAATCCTAACCTAAGTTACTAACCTAACTATGAACAAGGATTATTGGGGACCTATGGAGGGGTGCGAACCATGGGCGGCCTTTTCTATGTCATTAAATGCAAAGGATAAGTATGAAGGACAGGTATTGGTAGAAGTTTTAGAAATGGCTAACTTGAGCCGACGTGGCAGGTCGCCAAAACTGAAAATGGTCTTGAAATTTTATTTGTCTATCGCCAACTATGGCGGTCGGTGGCAGTGGAGTTTGAGCGGAAATTGGGAGTAAATGCAATTAATGAGCTCGGAAGTCGAGCTCGGAATTCACGAGAAGGCATGCAAATTGGAAAGTTAATGTTTTGTTTGGCTTATCACGAATTCCGGTTTTTCCTCTGCCTGTTCACTAGTTCTTCGCACCAGTCTTCTTTGTGTTGCATGGCGAGTATGAGCGTATCTAGCTCTTTCCTCTGGCAAGGAAAATATATATGTCATGGAGATAGCAAAATTTTGTTGGTAGCTCTAACTTGGAAAAGGAAAAGAAAGTCCGAGCTCTTTCAGTGGTCTGCTTCGGAATTTTGAGCAAATATCCAGGCATGTTAGGCCCTAACCTTTAAAAATCTTGCCAGTCTTTCAAGTGATTTCATTAGAACAACTCTGTTCAAATGATTTATGGAAATAGATGATTTTCTATGGTTGTCTTGTGTGATTTTGGTACTATATCTTCATGCTGGTTCGATTTTTCATTTATCCCTTGATGGGTGTTTATTAAATTCGAACTGCTATATATTTCTTTGTGTTTTGCATTCCGGCTTTAATATGCGAAATTATTGCAAGTATATGTGATAGGCCTGCTCTGTGTGAGTCCATAAATTGTTCTCTCGATGGGTACAGACTATTGAGATGCTTGTTGATGGATACTTTTCGTTGATTCTTGTTGTGGAAACTGTCGGAAGGGATACTGAAGGACATTTGTTTGATTGTTCAGTTAATTGACCTTTTCTTTCGTAAGCTCTGTCGTGGTTGTTATTTAGTGGTGGTTATGGATTCTGGTTGGGTTTCGTTATGAAATTTTATAGTTATTTGTGAAAAGGTAACTCACAGTGTTACAGTATTCATTACGACCTTGCTGGAGTTGTTTTTCCCCCTTGCGTGGAGGTTATGGGGGTTCAACCCATTGATAGTATTGATATATATATATATATATATATAATTATTGATTATTGTATTGAAATGACTCTTGGAGTCCTTTGAATGAATCGTATATTATGGTCCACTGTTGAGGATATAGATACATCTTTGAGTATTGATAATTTGAATTTTGTTGAATCTTGTAGAAGTAACAGGTCATACGACCTCTGTTAATTGTAATGAATTTTGGTACAGACTCCATGGGTATACTTTTACGTTTCCTTCTGTGTAAGCTTGTTCGAGAATTTTGAAGAGGTTCAGTTGAATTCCTTGTTATGAAATCAGTATTTTGATTTGCTTACACCTGATTTTTGAATGCTTACCATAGTTGGCATAGATAGAATCATTAACTATTTTTACCTTGTATATTGTTGTTGGGACTCAGTTGAATTCTTGATAGATAAACAGTGTAACTGCTTCAAATTAAGACTGTTGGGTTTACTATTGTTTTCGACACCATTGGGTTCCGTGAGTATGGGAAGATATCTTGTATATCGGTTTCTGGAAAAGCTAAACTGTGAATACTATTTACGGACTTAGTTTTAAATCCTCGAATGGTAATCTATGTCACTGTTTTCTGTATAAGCCTGAGTATGAACATGTAATGTTCTTGGCTTTGTTGGTTTTCTTTAATAGCTTGACATCATGAATTATGGCTTCTATAAAGTAGGTCGTGAATAACATACTTTCAACTCTGGATGCGTTCAGAAGTGACTATGTTATGTTATGTTGTGTTATGTTATGTTTTCTTTCTGATTACATTCCAGATAGATGTGGCTGTGCATGTTGCTTGGATTTCATTTAAAAATCCCTCCGCATAGTCATAGGGAAATGTCATTGCTTAAATGATCATGAGTCTTTGGTTGACTGCGATAACAAAGGAGATCTTTTGATTTCGACCTTGTGTCTAAAAGCCTTTCAGTGCTAATCTTCTTATCTGTCGCTTTTGCGTAAGGTCATACGGAGTCCGCTTGGTAGATAGACACCGTGTTTGGCAAGAGGGTTACTGTACTGTAGTTGCTTTACTTTAAGTTTTAATAGAACAGAGTGCTGTTGATGGACTCGACTGATTTATTTGCATGCGTATTAAGTGAATGCCTTGCTTTTGAAAAGATGGTATAGACATGAGCTAGTTCAGAGGGAAACATGTACAATTTGTTTATTTCTCTTCTGTTGTAAATTATAAGTTGATATAATTGTTTAACTAACATCTGTAATTGTTTTTACATAATGACGGTATCAGGATTGATAAGGTATTCCTCTTTTTTAAGTTGAATATCATGATTGTCTGATGTTTGTTCATCTTGGGATTTACAATGAATAATTGCTTAGGATACTTTTGTTCTTCTTGATCCCTAATATTTTGATGAAATATTTGAGAAGTATATAGTACTACTCTGTAACGAAAATTATTATTACACGTTATAGACATGATATATTCCTAACGTATAGTCTGAATCATGTTTACTTGTTTGGTGATTTTATATCATTTAAACAGGGTGTTTAATGAAAACAATTGACGGATTGCAATTGTTTTAAGAGTTAGTGCTTATCATGCTCAGTTCATTGAACTGACCCATGTTGATAATTTTTGCAGATGGATGCCGTAAGTGGTAAAAGCAATGCAGATCTGACAGGATGATCAGATTGTTTAATTTGATTTATAATGAATTACATCTTGATTTTCTAAATGTACTATATGTGGAAAGATGTTCCTTTTCCGTTGAGCATTGTATCAAGTATGCTGAATGCATAAAATGTATTTGTATAGTTCTGAAAGGAATAGAAATAAGTATTTGCTACTTATGTGTTGTATTCTTATTTTGATAGTTGACCTTCTTTGGTTTATATACCGGAGGGGCAATGTTATCTTTGTATAATTTGGAGACTTTTGTGATTGTCAATGAAAGCTTACAAGAAAATGTGATTGAATTCTTATGAGTGTTTAGTAGTTCTAATTTGTTCTATCGAAAGCAAAATTGAAATTTAAATCATTGTCTTTCTAAAGATAGGATTAAAATAAACCTAAGCAGAACGCTAATCAAGCTGAATTAAATTACTAATCCCTAGTCTTGATTATGACAGGACAACATTTAATTGGATTCTTAATCATTTATATCTTGATACTAATAGGTATGATATAAATTCAGTTAGGAGAACTGATATAAACCTAATGGGGTTCAGAGGGCAATCTCATGTGAAGTTTATGAGTTATTGTCAAATTCCGTTGTCTTAGAATCATGTATATTCTAAGAACTCCATGATGAGACCTTGGCCTTAATATCTCCACCGTGTAATGGGTTTTATTGAGGAAGGTCATTCTAAGACGAAGAATCCAGGGATCGGGAAAGGCTAACCCTAGGGGAACGTCTTTAATGTAATTTAAACTCAACGTGCGTAACGCATATTAATAAGTAGATCTTTCCGAGGCGGATTTAAAGGTTGATGGCACAAGTCAACTCATAGGGTTGTACCTCCGAGAAGATTAGGATCTTCTCGAAGTTACAACAATGCAGGTGACTTATGACGACACCCTTTGCATTGATCGCTAAGATTTACACTTTGATCTCGAACGAGTTACTCAGGGACCGATTAGGAATGTGGTCACGTTATAAGGCTGCCTTGGTGATTCGGGGTATCTTGACACACTGGTTTAACTAGGGTTGAACCAGTATGTCATCGTATCCCTAATCCTCGTGGGCATCCATATAACGTTATCACCTTGTTAATCCGTTCCCGAGTGAATAAAGTTGAGATAGGAGGGACTGACAGAAGTCGGTATAAGACATTCTACATAACATAAGAATGGGGTGAAGGGCGTATTCCAGATTGACGAGTATGCCGTTAAGGAATACGAGACATAAACAGTATGTTTCAAATCTTTGGCCAAAGTATCGCAAGCTGCTGATTGCGTTGTCCTAATTCACCTAGTCTAAGGGATGAGATGCCGATGAATAATGGTAACAATTATTCAGTTAGGTTCCTTGGACAGAGCATTCTGAATCCTAGAATAGGGAAGAGAACCGCAAGAGTGAAGTGTTAAATAAAAACACCAACTCTTATTACTCATGAATAGATCGGTAGATTACCGAGTCATGGAATGAATAGATCGGAGGTACTCCGAGTCATTACAGCTGCATATGGTTGTCTGTTATAAGAATGGTTATTTGATTGTGAGTTCTAAATTAGGTATTTAGAACCAGGATGCAATTATCAAAAAAATAAAAAAAAAAATTGACTTGTTCTATTGTCTAAATCGGTGTGGGGTTGGGGCTGGTGTTATCCTCATTCCTCTTACAGTGAACCTATGCCTTTATCTTTCTAGATTGATTTTGATTATAAAAATAATATTGTTGAATACAAAACACTCGTATTGGGTCTCTGACCGCTTATGCCTTAGATGTTAAGACAATCAATATCTTTGGTGATTCTCGCTTGGTCATAACCCAAGTCAATGGTATATACCACTGTCATAATGAGATCCTTCAAAAGTATAAGCATCACATAGGTATGCTTTTAACCACCTTTGACCATTACACACTTCAAACCACCCCACATTCTACCAAAAAAATTTGGATACCATGGCCTATTTGGCTTCTCAAATACCTTCTTTCCCCGACTCTAAAATATTTGTCACCATACAAAGGATACAATCACCATCTTATTTACCTCATGAGGTCTACTACATTAGAACCATTTCCCCTAACTCACATGACCTTTGGTATAAGAAATATGTAGACTGTCTTTCCCTTTCCATTTTACCCATTGAAATCACTCAGAATGGACAACGAGCCTACCTTAAAAGTGTCTCCCATTATGTCATCGTGGGTGGTCTTATTTACAAGCAAGGATTCGACGACATTTTCTTATGATGCATTATAAGTTCTGAAATTCCCTACAAGATTAAGGAAGTCCACGATGGAATTTGTGGAGGTCCTTGGTTTATCCATCACAAAATGCAACCTTTACTTAGGCTATTATTGGCCAAACCTAAACCAAGACTATTTTGATTATGTCAAACATTGCGTAAAATGCCAACAACATGCTAATATCCATCACACACCTATTCATGCCTTACAAGTCACACGAGACCTTTGGCCTTTCTCTCAATGGGGTTTGGATCTTGTCAGTGAGATCAACACCCATTCTTCATAATGCCACCAATGGATCATAACCACTACCGATTATTACACTAAATGGGTAGAATCCATTACCCTCATTTATACAAAAGTTGAGAAGATATGTGAATTCATCAACCATCACATCATTTTTCATTTTGGTGTTCCTCATCACCTTATCACTGATAATAGAAAACAATTCAAAAAAACCCTCCATAAAATATGTGACACCTTTTACATCCAACTCAATTTCTCATCACCTTATTACCCATAAACCAATGGTCAAGCTGAATCAACCAATAAAACCTTGAACAAAATTCTTATGAAGGTCATCAATGATACTGGGAAATATTGACATACACACATCCCTTTCACCTTGTGGGCTTATCGTACTAGTATTCATACTTTGACGGATGCCACACCCTTTTCTCTAGTCTATAATATCGAGGTTGTCTTACCTCTTGAAGTCTAGATTCAATCTCTCTACATCACACTACAAGACATGCTCAACGACGATGAATTTTGCCAAGATCATTTGGTGTAACTTGATTTATTAGATGAATGTCATCTCAATGCTCTTGACCATCTCCAAATTTACCAAAAGTGTATCAAATGTGCATATGAAAAACATGTTCACGAACAAACCTTCCAAGTTGGTGACCTCATCCTGAAAGAAAATCAACATGTAACTAAAGAAGAGAAAAGTAAATGGGGTAAATTTTCTCCTAATTGGCTTGACCCTATATCATTACCCATGCCTATGGATTAGGTGCTTATCATTTGTCTTCACTCAAAGGTAAACCTGAACTTGAGCCCCTTAACGCCTTACATCTTCAACCATTTTATTTTTGATATCGAGTCCTATATCACTTTCTGTCAGTTGATCACTTGTCCCTTGAGCACTTTTCACTTCCATATTACCCATTTTTAAGGATCCGCAACTCAAAAAGAATCATGTGATTCCCATCACCTTACAACCTTATCTTCAATATGAGTACCATGGATCTACTCAGCATGAATCTCATGGATACTTTTCTTCTTCTTCAAGATAAGATCCCATGGTCGTTCATCACTCGAAACCACCTCTTTCATAGTTAATTTTTGTGTGTTATGGTCTTGTCATCTAAACAAGAAGCTAATCTTCCTCTATAGTCTTGTCGAAGACTTAGATGTCCAAAAACAAAAAGGGATACAACTCCTTGAGTCAAACTTCCAACAAAAGATGACTCCCCCAAAAGGGACATCTCTTCACTCTAATTCCACCACTATAAATAGACTACTCCCTTGAAGGAAAACTATACAAGGTCATTACAAAATGTAATAAATATCTAGAAGCTTCCCACATCGATCAACTTCACGAAGACCTCAAGGAGATAATATACTCATCCCATATAGACTTTCCGCATCGATTAATCTATTATTAAAAAAATGAAGTAAAGGATGATATTTTCATCATGGACTTTCCTATTCTTTATCCTAGGTATCTTGTGCTGAAAGACACGCTATCTTACACTAATTTATGCTCAATCACCCATTCTCACCTCCTTACCTTTTGTCTAATTTCCTCTTTACTCAAGGGACTTTCCGTAAAACATGACATTTTGTGATAATGTGACTTTCTTCACCTTTAGAATAGTCCATTATGCAATGCCTTTAGGTTCTTACGTTCATAAGCCCTTCTTAGGTTTGGTTGACCCATTAGGGTTTTTATCAATTAAGCGGCTCTTTTACCACCTCTTACCATTCACCTTCCTCATTTCTTATTGCTTATCCTATATAGGACTAGATCATCGACACTTATATTTAAAAACCACTCGACCATACCTGTGACCTAAAAAAACCATGTATATGACCTAGACTCAACCATGCCTATGACCTACATGCAACGATGCCTAATCCTTGCTAACACATTCTTCTACTTCATCATAATCTTCCCTAGCTTATGGGATAACTACATCAGCTTGAGGTATTTTTTCATTGGGACTATGTAGGTAGCACTCAAGGCATGAGCTCCTAGAGGTTAGCTCGGCCACTCTCTACCATGACCCATTCTCCATTTTTCCATTTCCTATTCACATTCTACCCTAGTTATTTTCCTTTCTATATCAATAACTAGAAATTAAACCACACAAACACCAATTAACAAACATCACTGTCAACCATTTTTCCACATATCATAATAACGTTCACTAATTTCCATAATTCACAAATATTCGTAAATTTCAAACATAACATGCATATCCATCATAATTTATTTCCTTTTTAACCAATAACATGGAACTTAAATTCAATCCAAAACATGACCCCACCCTACCTAGGACTGAATCGATCCATGCCTATGACATAACTCTAACCATGCCTATGACCTGACTTGATCCATGCCTAGGACCCTACTCAATCCATGCCTAAACCAACTTGACTCAATCCATGCCTATGACTTGACTCCACCATGCCTATGACATGACTCCAACCATGCATATGACCCGACTTGATCCATGCCTATGACCTGACTCGATCCATGCATAGGACCTGACTTGATCCATTCCTAAACAAATAAAACTCAATCCATGCCTATGACCTAACTCCATCTATGCCTATGACTTAACTTTATCATGCCTAACTTACCTAGTTCTCATCACATGTACAACATCATCATCAAAAGTACATATAAACATCATCATCGCCATATATATATAGCTCATCAACATCTCTACATGTCTGCTCAAATATTTCCAATATACAATATCTCTAATAAAAATGTCTCAAGACATAGAATATCATCGACACGTAGGTCAGTAACCTATACAAAAATAAAAATAAAAAATCATCAGTACGTAGGCCGGTCCATATCACAGATAATCCCTATACTATCCAAAATGGTGATATCCCTCACGAGCCCTTCGGATCTCTAACTCACTCTCTCTTGAATCCTATACCACTCCTATATGGTGCCCCGTACCCTCCTCACCACCTGTTGTGGGCCTCAATCTAGAATTCGATGGCCCCTCACCTTGACTCCGGCCTCCATAAACCGGTGGCCTCACACCGCTCTCTACCTCTAGGCTAATTGACCCCCTATGCTCACCACACTATAAGTGTGGAATCAAGTCTCCACACTATAAGTGTGGGATCAGTCCTCTCACTTGAGGCCTGATGTGCTTGGTACTCTACATATGAAGGGACATCTATCCTTACTGCTACCAAATGATCTTGATAATACCTTGCCTCACCTGGGCATCCCTAAATCTATCCATGAGAACTATATGAGGAGGTTCCATAGGTCTCATTACAACCTGTGTAGTCTTCCATATCAATAAGGGTCTTTGACCCCGTGCACTGCACTGCACCATGGGACCCTATCCCCGATCTCGTCTGCTACATGTGTTAGTGCTTGCATAGTAACCTCGGCCTGTAAGGCCACAATCTATGCTTGTGTAGTTTCCAACTAGCCCTACAATCCTATCACATGTTTCTATAGGGTGGCCACCTTCTCCCCATCTCTGGCCCCACATTGTGCGGGTACCTGCCCCTATAATGCTATGACCTAGGCCTGAAAGGCCATCACCTGTGCTTGTAACATGGCCACCTCTGCCTATGACCCTATTATTTGTCCCCGTAAACTCCGTAACCTAGACTGTAAGGTGGCCAATTATCCCGTAACATGTCCCTTTGGACTCTAAGGGTGGCCATGTTTGGCATTCCTAGTCTAGGTGGCAATTCTCACAAATGGGCTGCCCACCACAAGGTATGTATCTCGTTAGTACACCCAACATCATCAATGTGTCGGTCCACTAGTGCCTCCTCCTTCCCTATCGACACAGTAGGTCATGGAGGGGACATCGGCCTCTCCATATCATCCCTCCTATACTATGGGAAGGGAGGTGGTACATCCTATATAATCCCAAACTACCGTCGACCCTTTTTATGGGTATCATCTCATGATCTCCCATGTGATGCCCCTCTATCTATTAAACCAGATGTAACTTATCTAACTCCACAGCCATATGCTCATATGATGGAAAACCCACATAGGGCCTCCAAATAATGTCCATGCTAGACAAACCCTCTAGCAAATGCCTATAATAGGTTACATCGTGTGTAGCCCTCAGCGCACTCTATGCGCTCTAGTAATTAGCACCTGGGCTTATAACCCACTCGAACCAAACTAGTGTCAAATGCATCATCCCGGAGCATACCTAGTGGCCTCACACATACAATGTGCTCATATGCCCAGCAGTGGAGAAGAAAGGTGCAACATAGGCTAAACCATTGTAATATCCTATATACCCAAAACTCCCTATACAACTACACTAAGTATGTTGTTGCCAAAGCAAAGTGGGTCCTGTCAACATTAAAATTTTCCTTTGTAATTTCTATTTTATTATGTATGTATTAGGAATAGGATGTTGTTAAGTATGATTAGTAATGGCATCTGATAGAAGATAACAAAGTGCCATCAGTACAATGCCGCCAATAAAGTAGAGTATGGTAACAATAAAAATACAATAGGAATGTTGTGGTAAAAAGTAATTATTTGTCGTAAGTGGTCCGGTAATGTTAAAATGTCAAAGTTGGGGTAAATAGAGAAGTAGGGTCTACATGATTAGGAATTAGAAATATTATATTTGTAATAAGGACATAGAGTGATGTCATAAATATTTTGTGTATTTTATTTGTGGAAAAGTCTAAAAAGGTGGAACCCATGTGAGATGATAAGGTTTATCTTATCTTAGAAGATAAGCCTACATGTAAAGGCAAGAGTTTAAGTATGGAATATGATTGGCCGGAAGAGATTTCCTATCCTATCTTCATGATAGGGTGGATAAACTTGAATTCCTATAAATAAAGAGGCCACCCCCTCTTTTGATAGAGAAGGAAGTAGTGAGAAATATTGTATGAGTAAGTGTGTTAAAGAAGACATTAAGAGGTGTAATTGTAAAGTTTCTCCCATAGTTATTGTTGGAAGGCAAGTGAAGTTAATAACACTTGAAGAACCTCATGGGTGAGATTGTAACAATTTCATGTTGATATTATAATTTACACTTATATTTCAGATTTTTCATCATTCCTTCATATCATAGTCTATGTTATTCTTGTGTTATGTTTATTGTTGTGTTTCCATATTACATCCACCAAACTAAAGGTTGTGCATTAGTAAATAATCATAGCATGAGGAATTCCCGGTGGAGAATTATCATAGTGCTAGATTGGTGATGACATTTTGGTTCCGTTTCTAGGACCATTCCTCGTTGGTGGATTTTCTGGAGAGATATTCCCACTTAGTCGAAATCATTTGGAGGGTAACCTTGTTTTTTTACATGCATAGTAGTTACCATGGTAAAGTCACTTTTTACTATGAATAGTATTTACCATAGTAACTTTAATTTTTACTTGTGAATAGTATTTACCACAGTAACTTCACTTTTTAGCGTAAATAGTGTTTACCACACTAAAGTTAGTTTTTACCATAGTAATTCAAGTTTTACCATAGTTTATCATGGTCATTCCTATTTTACTGTAGAAAGGTGTAAAGTCACTTTCTATTGTAGTGAGTCCAATTATTTGTGCACATAAGTCTTGTTGATTGTACTTGTGGGTTGGTATTTCACTGTGGTTACTTTTGAAAATGGGAAGATTCATATTTTTTCAGCCCAATCTAATGAAGATGCTTCCTATTTCATTCAAGAGTTTAAATGATCTTGCATTTGTAATGGCCTCATAAGAAGGGAACAATGGACTAAATTTTTTCCTAATATTTTGGATGGTTCAGCCCTTATGTGGTTTGAAACACTAGGTGATAATGTGAAAAACTCATGGCATTTATTTACTAAAAGTTTTCTTGAAGAATTTTGTGAACAATAGAATTATGCAGATCTCATGATCGATATCACAAAGATATCCCAAGGATATATGTCCGAAGATAAGGGATTATCATGCTCGTGTTTTAAAGCTAAGGAGGAAGCTTGATGCCCAAATCTAGAAGGAAGGATTAGTGGATGGGTTGATGAATGGCATGGATAATATCCTCTTTAAGCACTTCATTCTTAGGATGAAGCTAGAGTTCAAACAACGAGTGAAGTATGTTCACCTAGATACCATTGAAAAGAAAAGGGGATTGCAAGAAGACAAGAAGAAAGCATGGAAGAGGAGCCCAAAGAAATTGTTGCTAAAGTAGATCCTACACCAGCACCTTTGGTCCAACATCCACAACCACTCTTGGTGATCATAAATCTTTTCCTAGTACATCTACTCGAGTATGAAGATCTTCTTAGGAAGATGGGCCAGTTAACTATTAATCTTCTTCAAGGAGGACAATTTAGTTCTCAAGGAGGAGATAGAGGTCCAAAAAGAAATATTTCTAAAGTTGTATATTATGGTTGTCGTAAAAGGGTCATTATAAGTATAATTGTCTAGATAGAGCTTCTACATCTGCTATAAGAGATAATGATAAAGGAAAAGAACTTGTGAATTCTTTTGATGTAGTAGATAGGAGCATAAATAATGAAGTAGATGTGTTTGTAACAAAAATAAAGAAAGAAAAAGATAACCAAGATGGAAATGATCCTAAGAAGATGAAAGGAGAAACTAGTAAGAAACATAGGAGAAGAAAGTTGGGTGTCCAGGATTTTCTAATTTCATAGGACAAGGACCATACTCCATCTTAGAAGATCTATCCAAAAGGCCTACAAATATTACATATGGTTAACTTCTCGCAATGTCTTCGAGAAGAGGCGGGAGCCTGTGAAGTTGACTCAATTCTCAACAAAGTAAGGAGGTTGAGGTACTTGTTTTAGATGCGGGTGGATCCCTATGCTTGCACAAGCTGAAGTATTATGTAATGGTATTTCAATTCATGATGTCTTAGTTGATGGAGGTGCTGCGCTAATGTAATGACCAAGTCTATAATGAAAATGTTGGGTTTAAAAATTGATCAACCCTCAAGACTTATGTTAAGGTCATTAAATAAGGGAAAAAATAAACCACAAGGTGTTGTTTCAAATGTGGCAATATCTGTTATGGGTGTTTTATGTGTGGTAGACTTTCAGGTGATGAAAAATGGTACTGTTGCATACCCAATGTTGTTGGGAAGGCCATGGCTAAGGAGAGTTCATGCAAGAAATTACTGGAATTAAGTCTTCATGACACTTGGACATGGTAGAGAGAGGGTGAAGATAAATGTGGTCCCTCGGTATCATAAGGAAAACCTATGGATTCAAGTGATGAAACTAATGATTAGACATCCTTTGATTACTCTAGTACGAGTGAAGTGGACACATAAGATAAAGAAAGTGAGGTTGATGTTTCGGTCATGGATATCCTTCTAGTCACACCAACTCATGAACCCATAAGATTATCTGAAGAAGAAATTATTATCATCTCCAACAAATAAAGATTGGTGATGCTATGATGGAGAGTGAGAAGGAATCCTACCTCTAGCTCTTTCAAAGGTACATACACCTATTCAATTTTGATTACAAGGAAATCTATCAAGTAAGTTGGGTAGAACATTCTATTGAGCTGGTAGATGGTGCTAAGCCCATAAAGGAAATTCCATATAGAATGAATCCTAATTTTTCCAGATCGTAAAAGAAGAAATAGATAAGTTACTTGATGCAGGATTCATATTTCTTTGTGGAGAATTCGAGAATGAGTTTCTCCCATTGTGATCTCAATAAAAAGAATGGGAAACTATGCATTTGTGTTAATTATAGGAAGCTCAACAAGGAAACAAAGAAGGATCATTACCCTCTTCCATTCTCGATTAGATCTTGGATGAAGTAGCTTGCAAGGAGTGCTATAGTTTTACTTGATTGATATAACGGATATAACTAAGTTCATATAGCGAGAAAGTTCAATTAAAGACCACGTTCACCACTCCTTGGGGAATTTTTGCTTATAGAGTTATGTCTTTTGGGTTGTGTAATGCTTTGGCAATGTTCCAATGCTTGATGAATAGGGTATTTTAACCCTACATTAGAAACTTCATTAGAGTATTTCTGGATGATTTTTGCATCTATGGGAGCAAGATGGACCACCTGCACTAGATGGAGACAACATTTCAAAGGTTAGATGAAGCACAAGCCTCACTAAACCCTACAAAGTGTGTCTTTTGATGTTCTAAGGGTGTTTTGTTAGGGCATGTTGTATCCAGAGATGGTATTGGTACTGATCCTAATAAATTTTCAAAATCAAAGAGTTACAATTTCCTATGAATAAAAGTAAGTTGAGATCATTTTTAGGCCATGTGGGTTACTATAAAAGGTTCATCAAGAATTTCTCAAAGATTACACAACCACTAACCTAGTTCTTGAAGAAGGATGTTACTTATGAGCCAGAAATAAGGTGCATGAAAATTTTGAACAACTTAAAGGAAGATTTGGTGTCTTCACCTATTTTAAAGAATCTTGATTGGAGCAAGCCATTCATTGTGTATATTGATGCCTCGGATGCAGCACTAGGAAGTACTTGTGAGCTAAAAGGATGAAAATGGGAATAATCATCCAATTTACTTTGGGAGAAGAAAAATGAGTAGTCTTTGAGGTACATTATACCAGTATTAAAAAAGAGGCTCTAGCTATTATTTTTGCTATAAAGAAGTTTATAAATTACTTGCTAGGGCAGAAATTTATAGTTGTAATAGATCATCGAGGCTCTAAAATATATTGTAAACAAGCCTAACCCATTAGGTAGGATAGTAAGATGGATAATTTTGGTATAAGAATTTGAATTTGATATTATAGATAGGCCGAGAAAGAAGCACGTAAATGCGGATGCACTCTCTCAAGCCTATGATGGTTTAGGTTCATTTTGTGATGATCATGATTTCCTAGATACAACATTGTTATCCTTGACACAATCCCTAGTGAATACATAGATATTTTGAATTATCTAAATGAATTCAATTTTCCTAATGGTGTCAATGCAAATACTAAGAGGAAGATTACTCAAGCCGATCGTCCATATTCTATTTTGTATGGATTATTATTTTAAATAGGACACGATGGAGCGATAAGAGGGCATTGGACGTGATCAACGGAAGGAGATAATAGAAGAATTCCACAATGGTACATGTGGAGGACACTTCTCTGAAAAATTATAGCAAGAAGGATCTTGGATGTAGGTTATCACTGGCCCACTCTTTTTAGAGATTGTTATAATTATTGTAAGACATGTGATATTTGTCAAACACATGGTAACCGTAAGAATTCATTATCTCCATTATGCCCTATTCTTCCACTTGGTCCCTTTGAAAAGTGGGGAATAGATATTGTAGGTCCACTTCCAACTACCCCACACCAAAATAAGTATATTGTAGTTGCCACAGATTATTTAACCAAGTGGGTTGAAGCTAGGCCATTGAAAACAACTTCCATGGATGAAGTGGCAAGGTTCATATATGAACGCATTGTCACCAGATTTGGTTTTCCATTAGAAATTGTAATAGATCAAGGAATCCACTTCATTAATGAGGTGGTAGAAGCCCTAGTAAACAATTTTTATATTAAGCACGGAAGACAACAACATTCAAGCCAAGCACAAATGGATAGGTGGAACAAACAAATTTTGTGTTGTGTAAAATTCTAGCAAAAGATGCGGCCTTGTAGGTACATAAGTGGGATAAAAGGATTCATGCAAGCATTGTGGGCATATAGGGCAATATCAAAGTTAGCAACAAGATACTCCCATTTCAGGTTGGCTTATGCCATTGATCCAGATTATTTCTATTGAGTTTGATATTCCCACCGTGAGAGTTATAAAAATGAAAGGATGGATGAAAGTGATTCAATAAAAGAAATGTTGGTACATCTTCATTTGCTAAAGGAAATGAGAGAAATAGCAAATGATACAAGATATAAGAATAAAATGAAGCGAAGGAATTCTTTGATCAAAAGATCCATTGGTCTCCATTTCATGTGAATGAATTGGTTCTATTATATGATTCCAAATATAAAAAAAGAATGCAGAGAAAATTCCTTCCCAAATGGATGGGGCCCTACAAAATAGCAGTTGTGCATGTAAATGGTACATATCAACTGGAGGAATTGGATGGCACCCCCATTACGAAATGGGTCAACCAAGACAAGTTAAATATTTTCCAAGAACCATAATAGTCTACTCCGAGGATGGAGAGAAGCTAGGAAGGGGAAAAATGTTGACATTAAAATTTTCCTCTGTAATTTCTATTTTATTATGTATGTATTAGGAATAGGATGTTGTTAAGTATGATTAGTAGTGGCGTCTGATAGAAGATAATGGTGCCATCAGTATGGTGCCGCCAATAAAGTAGAGTATGGTAATAGTCAAAGTACAATAGGAATGTTGTGGTAAAAAGTAAATATTTGTCGTAAGTGGTCCTAGTAATGTTAAAATGTCAAAGTTGGGGTAAGTAGAGAAGTAGGGTCTACATGATTAGGAATTAGAAATATTATATTTATAATAAGGACAAAGAGTGATGTCATAAATATTTTGTGTATTTTATTTGTGGAAAATTCTAAAAAGGTGGAACCCATGTGAGATGATAAGGTTTATCTTATCTTAGAAGATAAGCCTACATGTAAAGGCAAGAGTTTAGGCATGGAATATGATTGGCCGGAAGAGATTTCCTATCCTATCTTAGAGATAGGGTGGATAAGCCTGAATTCCTATAAATAAAGAGGCCACCCCCTCATTTGATATAGAAGGAAGTAGTGAGAAATATTGTATGAGTAAGTGTGTTAAAGAAGCCATTAAGAGGTGTAATTGTGAAGTTTCTCCCATAGTTATTGTTGGAAGGCAAGTGAAGTTAATAACACTTGAAGAACCTCATGGGTGAGATTGTAACAATTTCATGTTGATATTATAATTTACACTTATATTTCAAATTTTTTGTCATTCCTTTGTATCATAGTGTATGTTATTCTTGTGTTATGTTTGTTGTTGTGTTTCTAGATTACATCCAAAGAAAACTAAAGGTTGTGCATTAGTAAATAATCATAGCACGAGGAGTTCCTGGTGGAGAATTATCATAGTTCCAGATTGGTGATGACAGTCCTCTCCTCCATCATGTCATAGAGGACCCCCATCGGTGCCTGTGGGAATCTCTCACCCTCTACATCTAGCAAAGGTGCAAAAAAACACTACTTCCATAATCCAAACTACTAGCCTCATCTCCTCTAGATGGACTACATGCTTCTCACCATAGCTTAGAATGGTGCAATGTAACCTTATCTCTACCATACCCTCACAAAAATGGTTAGTATCAACTCCTTGGAGGCCTATGAAGAGATAGAATACACTGTTGTCCCACTATCGGTAGGCGCAGGATCTCGATAGACATCCTCTGTGGGTGACTATATCAGCTCACTGAAGGAAAATGGAATGTGTTGGTCACTGTATCCCACCTATTAATGAGTGTGACCATAAGGATAGGCTCCCATACTATATTCCTATAATGTCTCATGCCTATCAAGCTGACATCTGTCACGTGCCTCCACTCATCGGTAGTGACACTCAATCATACCAACAATAATAAAGGAGGTACACGATCCCTCATCCATAGCTTCTCTCTAGCCTGCATCCACCACATTACAAACATTATTCAACTTTCCTTTAACCAACATTTCCCTCCACCCCCACCTAACCCCTACAAACCTAAACCCTCTAGCCTAAAACCTAAACCCCAAACCCCCACCTAACCCTCCTCCAAACCTAAACCCTCCAAACTAAAACCTAAAACACCAAACCCCACCTAAAACCCCTAACCCCTACAAACCTAAACCCTCCAACCTAAACCCTAAACCCTAAACCCCCACCTAACCCCTCCAAACCTAAACCCTTCAACCTAAACCCCAAATCCTAAACACCCCGAACCTACAATCTTACTACGCCCAAACCCAAACCCCGATTTCCTTCCCCCATTTCTCCTAAACACCTACCCAAACTTCCCCAAATCCCTCCCTAACCCTATTCAACCTACTTATGTCCTTTTCCACCCCTCCTCTTACCCATTTTCATCACCAAATTTAAAATTATCTATCGTACCCACACCCCGACCGATATTCCTTCTACATTTAACAACAATACATAGAAAATATTAGCTCTTACCTCATCTCAACGATCACCTCCGCGGTGGCACATCTAGCTGCTATGTTGGTGGTCCACTCGACCCTCTCCAAATTTTTCCATGTAACACCTCTACCTCTAACCTCTCCACCAATCCACTCACTCTACCTGATCTCATGGGCCCATCTACCTGACTCCTCTCCCCACCCAGATCTCTCCACCTCACCTCGGTATGGTCCCACGTACTTCTCTCATGACAAAACATAACTTGTTTAGTTCTCTGTTGTTTTCCAAAAGTCAAAAGCATATAAATGAATCCATATTATATGGATTTTTCATTCTTATAAACCCACATTGACCTTACCGACGTCGGTTATACCTAGACCAACATCGGTCTAGTGCCCTAGCCAAACTCGGTCAACACCTAAACCAACATTGATATGCCCTCACAAACCATGATCGGTTTACCTAGACATTCACCGTTAAGTATGGCCGGCTTGATAACTGTCATACTCTTGTCAAGATCCTTTCCTATTTTTGACTAAAACTTACCCACCCTTATCGAAACCTACCTCCAAGCCTACATAACTTATACATGTCCTTAATTTATTTAAGGACTTGTTCTTTACCCGTACCTCAACCATACCCATGTCGTGACCTAGCTACCTAGACTCGGAACATTGTTAGTGACTTGTGAACTCATGTTCTTGTTATACCTTATGACAATGTTACTCGTGTTATTTGACCTAATGACCTTACCTTTCCTATTTTCATGATTTTTATCCCGACCCAAGCTTTGGTGTACGGAACATACCTAAACATTCCCGCACCCGATCTACGTTGTGTTTCCACACCATATCCTATGCCTTGGATATCGAATCACTTCAACCTTGTTTGGATAAACCTAATGACCTTGGAATATGTAGAGTTTGCAAGCTCTTCAACCTGGATCTATGTCACGCTTTATAATGTGTACATGTATTTGACTCGCCACTACCCTTGACCTTGTCCCATTTACCTATTTTCCCATTTTTGACCTCTACCCTTTCCCACATTCACCCACATATACACTCCTTTTCACCATATCCACCTTTTATTAAACCACTCACCACTTCCATCTTCCACCTCACCAGTTCCTAGTTTGAGGGGGATCACATTCACCCACACATGGGGCACCCACTTCTTATTTTTGTCAGCATCGCTTACCAATACAAGCTACATGACAAAAAGGGGAAAATGTAGACACCTAAATTTGGTTACATTCCCCTTATCCCCTAATCAGATAACCAACTTAAACATGAGCACCTAACCATGGCCCCTTTCACCCCACATTAATATTAATTTAATTATTTTAATTAAATTAAACACCCATCCTCATAATATCCATTATTTTATTACCTTAATTGACCTAATTTCAACCTCACCTAGACATCTCATCTATCCACCTCACCCTAGACCTATTCTTGGCATGTTTCCATATCTAACAATAACTAAGTTTTACCTTCCTTAATGAGCTAAGATTTGGTCTAACCCTAAAATCAATACCTAATATTTCTCTAACCACATTTCCACTCATAAGAAGTGAAGCTTCTTTTCTAATCTATGAAAACAAACCAATTTGGCCCAAGAAATTACAAAGATCTACCCATTTTAGTAAACCTAGGGAATCCTACCTTAACTAACCCAGTGCAGACCTAAATTGACATCGGTCAAGATGAAACTGTCATCGGTTACCATTTATTCACTTAAACAACCTTGTTTGAGAGGTTGACACATTCAAGACTAGATGAGAATGAGATCATAGATGCATGCAAGTAGAACCAACATCTTTTCATGCATCCGGGAATCCAAAACCATCATCCAAACAAATCTAGGAGCATTGCACCCACGGTAGTATTCTTGGAAGAACTGTTATAGTACCAAACACCATCCCTCCGATCATTGTCACCTCCATCTAACCATCGAATCTACATCATAGTAAGTATCTTTTTAACCAGCATTCTTCTATTTTCATTCTAGTAGGCCCTATTACCTATATTATTGGTTTCTACTTGAATTCTCACTTCCCAACCATTTATCTCCATACAATTTTGATCATTCCTTCACCTACACTATAAAATCACCTATACTTAACCGTCAAACATATATGAGTATTTCCAACACCTCCACAAACTTACATCCACTCCTCACCATCCCCAAATTAGTCTCGATAAATCGCTAAACCATGAAATATTGAGTTATTAAAAATCTGCGTGAACTTAGTCATCGGTTATTACTAAACCATCTTCGGTCATACGAGACCGATGCCGGTCTCTGTGTTTTATAAATTTTCCCAAAAATAGAGCCAAACAATCTCCTACCAATTGACCTAAACAACTCGTAATCATACGTGACCAAACCCAAGACTTTATAGTTACCTCCTCCTTTAGATCTAGCTATAACCTAGCCTTTGTTGTGATTGGATTTTCTTATTTTACTCGAATGAGATACCTAAATCATATCAACTATAGTAGGACTTTATTTATTTGTTGCATTAATTTGTTTTAAACAATGGATTGACAACCATCTACAAAGTATCACACTTCCCGTAACTAGCATATGTTAGGTAGTCCACTACCATATACCATTTAACTTCTCTTTTGTGGTCTTGTTTTCTATTACAGGTAGTTCCTCCTATCCAAAAGGAAGCTCTCACAATCAGCACTAGATCGAGAAGTCATAACACGCAGCAACCATCAACCAACACATTTTATAGGTATTCCTCCTATCCCATAACCCTATATGTTTCGTCATTATAAAATGTAAAGAAAATGGTGAAACACTCGTAACTAGTAACCGGAGAAGTGAAACATTAAATATAGAGGAAACACAATGAAGCTATCTAGTGATATGGAAAAATAAAGACACCAAGTTCTTAGATTCATCTATCAAAGATACAAATATCATTCATTAATATGCTTATAAAGTGTATAAAATAAGGGAATAGAAGAACCATGAGATCCCTATAACAACCATGCTTATCGTGTCAATGATGAGAGGAAACCATACATACAAATCTACACACATTCATACATCTTGGAAAATAGAAACTCTATTCCTTAATTGACATTTACACTAGTTGTACAAAGCAAGGGAAAAGGAGAAAGTGGAAGAAATTGTAGCTTTTATTCCTTGTGCATTGATACAAAGCTCAATAACTACAATTCACAATTGCTACAAAGTGAAAGTCTTCAAAATATGGAATCCTTTGGAATGGAGAGGCCATCCCAATTTATAGCAATTTGAATTGAATCTTCACCTCCCTCACATGAATCTTCATGTTCTATATTCCACTTGTGACTTTTCATTTTCCATTTAAGTATTTCTCTTATAATTTGAGAAAATACTTTTACAATTTTTAAAATAAGTCACTTAAGTGAATAGGAAAAAATACAATAATGAATCCCAACGAAGAATTAGAAATCATAGAGAAGGTAGAGGGAGAAAGAAAGGAGGGAGGGGATGAAGGAAAACCACTCCTCACAATGATCCAATTGAAGGCCTTGATGTAGTAAGGAACTTTGAGTGAAGTACTCTGACACTGATGATCCTCCACACTGATGAAGATTACTTCTCTATATTTTTTTGAAACTTCTCCCTTGTCGATGATGATTCATGATTTCCTCTTTGTATGATACACAGACACCCTAAATTTGAGTGTTTAATTTTTTTTTGAATGATACTCTTGATTACCATGAGTGTTACTCACCGACCCCTATGATGACTCTTTTCGCATGCAATTACCATTTCCTTGTTGATGAAGCTTTACCCTAAACATTTTTCCAATGATGATCCCAAACTCTATGATGTATAGACACCATGGATTGTTGAATGAGTGTTTAAAAACACTATTTGAGATTTTCCCAAAGTGAATTCAAGATGACCCATAGATAATTCTCGTGATGATATTCTATGACACTTTCATGCTCTGCTAACAAGTATTTCTCCTGAAGTGATGTACTTTTCCCATACACTAAGAAGGTAAGTGATGAGCACCGATGAGATGACAACAAAGAATGGTCATGCCACAAGCTTAAAACCACCATTCCAAACCATGAAACATCACCATTTCTTTGTGATTGATCACACATGTGGAATGAGAAACTGGAACAACCTGTGAACTTGAATTTCATGGCTGACACTAGTACTTCCCCATATTTAGAAAGTGAACTTACTATTTTTAGTAAACCACCATTTTGATCTTTTACAACTTCAATCATTCAAATTATCCTGCTAGATGACCTTTGTGTACACTACTGCCACCTAAATTATTCTTTGAGATGACTTACTATTTATATATAGTGCCCAAATAGGGAGCTTACTATTGTTAGCACCATTTTTGATACTGCTCAACCATTCTAATATTCTTACTATCTTTGGTGCACATCGTCTCCTCCATAAATACTTCTGGAGATGGCTTACTAAAAATGCTAGGCACCCATGTAAAAGGGATTACTATTTTTATTAATTGGATTTCTGGGCATTGGTTTGTGGTGAAACAAACTTTATTGATATGGGCTTTTTCTCTACAGCGTTGTTCCAGATTTTCAGCTCAAACCGGTTGTTGGATTGTGAGATTTTAAAATTGTAAAATTTTGTTGCGGGAAACTTGGGGTTTCTTTGCTGAAAAAAATCAAGGGTATGTCTATCAAATATTTCACTTGCATCCTCATGGCCTCTAAATAACTAGAATATTGAAAAAAATGGCATGTTGATCCGTGCATAGGTTTTTTAGATATGAGCAAATCTTCTTTATAGACTTTGAAGTCTCTTCATGAAAAAAACTTCATTTTCAAATGTTTAAAATCCATATTTATTTTTTTCTTATTTTTTTCACCTCTTCATATCATGGATAAGGTTCAATAATGGAGATAGAATGAAAATGGAGATGTAATGTTTAGATAAAATATGGCAGCATCCTGGCAACATGTGGAGGTTTGGGAGTTTGAATGCAAAAAATGGCTATCTCCTTGATTTATAGCTTTGGAAATGGAAGGAGAGAGGTGGGGTGAATTTTTTAGCACCTCACATCCCTTTATTTTGGTGCAATAGGAAATAAAAATTTCCTTTCCCCTAGCATGACAAGTGGTGAGTGTTGACTTGATGAGAAAAGTGAAGGGGGAGCCACATTTAAGCATTGGGGGGCCAGAAAAAGTCAGTATGAGGGACATGGAGGAAAAGAGACGTTGAGGAAGATTTTATTTTCCCTATTTTCCCCTTTAAAAGGGAAAAATAATGCTAAAAGTTTTCCCTAGCCTCACATTGACAAGTAGCATGCATACGGGAATTGGTAGAGGAGTTGGTGAACTGGTCAAAGGGGCTTAACATGAGTCATCACAATCATATGGGTGTCCAAGAGGATAAATAGGGGTTAGATGAATATTTTTGCACCTCATATCCCTTTTCAAAGGTGTAATTGGGATATTAAAATGTTCCTTAACCTCAGGTTGACACGTGTCCCATTGGAAATTTGGTTAAGTATTGAAGAGTGCACCTTGAGAGCCAACTTGTGAAGGTCATATCTTGAGCTCCAAGAAGACTTTATGGGTGCTTCCTTATATGATTTTTCATAAAAACACATTCTAATAATAATGGTTAGGTCATAAAGGATTGAAATAGTATAAATTCTTGATTCATACTAAAACAACTCCAAATGGATCCTTTTTTCTCAAGACTGCTAGTTGTGCGCCAAAAGAATGAGTTACCTAGAGAAATGCATGGGGTTTCATGTCTTTTCCACCATGTATAGTATTGAAAATTATTTCCATATGTAATTTTTGGGCTTGAAACTCATTGTGGAGATCCCAAAATCTTGCTTTGAATTTCAGGTCCTCTTTCATGGTGCAAGCTCCTTCAAGTCCAAAAACCTGCTTTCGTTGAATTGGCTCCAAAACCTCCAAAACTTCCCGAAATCTTCCAAAACCAGTTCCAAAACATTTTTATCTCTTTAATAATCCTCCATGATGGATTTTATATTTTATATCCACTTCGAGGCTGATGCACTAGTCATAGGAAGGTTAATGATAGCCCTTCCCAAAATGGCTCAAAAGTTCATTGTTGATTGCTTTACACCAGAAGTTCCTCGAATGAATTTTTATTCCTAAATCACCTAGGGGGATACATGAAAATTAATTAGGGGTCACTATGATGATAGGATAGAGCTAGTACTATTGGATGAACTAACCCGTAGGGTGTCTTTGGAAGGTCTCGACTTTGAAATTTTTGACACTGTGGTATGGTTGTCCTATTTTTGGGTGAATTTTTCCCATGAAAATACACAAGAAAATATTTTAGTAAAGGAAAGTAATATTTTGGAAAATCCTTATTGATGTTATGAAAATTTTACATATTCGATGTCTGGAATTTTCTTTTCCACGTATACTATGTTTGAAATCCATGTTAAATAGTATATTAGTTGAATGAAGATTTCTTCCAAAAATTTAAAGTTCACATTTCACAAGAAATGCAACTTTGGGATGCATATTTATCAATTTTTGCTTGATAAGTTTTACATCTGGATGTACCACAAGGTGGTGTACCATGAGAGATGGATCTAATCCTGGCATATATTTATAAGTCCATGTAAAAATATCTTGAAATTCCACAAGGAGTGCTGTGAACTCTACCCTTTCTTTATCTATTAGAGTTGCTTACAAGATGTAAAAATTTTGGTTGTGCCAAAGGTGTGGATGTTAATGTCTATTATTTCCTCCACCAACATTTTAGATGCATCCCTTCCTGAAAATGGATGTTGTTGGTTGATGTAAATCATTAGTTTTAGATGAATGAAATTCATTTCTCTCTCTCTAGTTCCTCATAAATGTTTTCACTAGGAGATACGTTCCTTTTCTTTTTATTATTTTTCATTTTTGTTATTGTGTTCCTCAAATAGTGCCTCAACAATATTTTCAATATGATATTTTTTTCTTTCTTTTTTATTTTTATTTTCACTTTTGTGCAGACTAGAGTAGTCTAGTTCCTTACCAAAATAGAAATTTGTGTTAAGGTCAATATTGAATGCCTTCATGTAATCGAAATGGGGATGGGATCCTCGATCCTGAGAAAATATTCAATGAAATCATAATTATAAAATAGATCCATAGAAACATGCTTTAGTTGGTCATGACTGATAAGAGTAGGATAGAAAAGCTAGAATTCAATGTTATTAATGGAAATATTTTCAGTAAAAAGGTTTTTTTATGTCAAAAAAGTAGCACCTGGGATTTTCTCATTATAGACCCTAATTTTTGCTAACATGGGATGATCTCACAAGTGTGGAACTCGCAGGTGATATCAACATCTAGAGAAGGCTAGTTCCTCAACCTAATACTAATGCTAAAAATATTGATAGAAAGGTAAATTTAGCTACCTAACACTAATCTATTATTCCAAGGTACCAATGAGGGTGGGAAATACATAAAATTAAAATCCTAAACTACAAGGAGGTGATAACACTAAGGAAAATGGGTGGATATATTATAGTGATTGAAAATGAGAGAAAACTGAATGAGGAAAGGGTAGACATAAGTTCCACAATCAAAAACAACATTCAAATCATAATTTTCATGGAGCAAAACATATTCAAAACTTGAAAGGAAAAATATATATGCACAATATACCTAGAAATGCAATGAAAGGAAAGGAAATCCAATATGACACAAGCTAGGGAAGATACAAGCCATAGAACATGAATTTTATTACTTAAAAGGATGCACAATCCATTATAATGGAGGCAGAAGGAAATAATCACCTTGAAAAATGCCCAAATCTAAGGCCTATAAATTAAAAAGTTTCTATAACAATTATGACAGAGTTCTTGTACATTTTCAAAATGTCCCCCTCACAAATGAGATGGTTTTACAATATATAGAGAGGGAAACTCAAATTTTCTTCCACCAACTAACAACCTGTATTAATTATTTGAAAAGAGGTATGGAAAAAATTATGAATTAATTTCCCAAAGGTACCTTACCCGCAAAGAAATACATAAGCACCATACCTCATTAAACTAGTCATTGAACTACTCTGATCGAACTCATAAATGCATATCCTATCATCGTTGGTCTTGTAGTCACCGGTTACACTATTTTCTCGGTGAGGGCTAGTAAAAACATGTTATTTTATTTTCTCTAGGTGTCACTCAACAAAATTAACATTTGTGGATTTGATTCGCTTCATGTTCACCACCTACCAACCGTTGCATTATTTCTTCCTTATGTTCTTACTATTGGCCAATAAGACTATTCCCTGCTACCGATCAGTAGCATCTATACCCCTAAACCTATCACACTTGCCTCAAACTTCTCTATTATGACCTAACCATTACCTTCCCTTGCTACCAATCGGTAGCATGAATGTTGCTACTAGCTAGTAGCATGAATCTTGTGTGAATCTTCCTACCAACCAAGAGTAGTATGAAACTTACTTCGAGTTGGTAGCATTAAAATTACTACCACTTCCTCTCTCATCGGTGATCCCAACTACTTTTCCCACTATAATTCCCGACAAAAATCACATTCTTACCGATTACCTATCGTTTGGGAGAATATGAGCTTATTTTCTTTGGTAGCATGAATTATGTTACCTATTCGGTAGATATGTACCTGCTACCAATGCCTTTGTCCACTTTTCTCGATAACCTTCACTCCTCCCTATCGAATAGAAAAATCCAAAATTTCTACCATCCAAGAACATATAAACTTATTTTCACCCCATAAAAAAATTCCCATGTATAAACAAAACATACGAGTTATCATAATAACCTTGGGGGATTTTAGATAACAATTTGATGACTCAATGGGGACATCTTCCTAAAGCACATGAAGAGATCGGGGGAGCATCATTGGGCATGGATTCTTCCCAAAAACTAGAAAACAAATCCTTACAACCTTGAAATTATTCTCATTCCATACTTCTTTTAAAGCCAACATGAACCGTGTAAAAACATTCCATCCAAAAGCAACAAACCATGTGTAGAGGAACTTATGGGAATTGAAACCTACACTACCAAAAAGACAATGTGGTGAAAATCACTTAGAGGAAATTGAATCTAAACTAATATCTCTAAGTAAATTTTTCCTTCAATAACAATGCTTGAGGTAGATCCCATTGACCGGGATTTGTAGTTCCTCTCCATCTAATTTTAATAGTTGGAAATTATTTTTTGACCTAGAACTTGAAATTACATTGGGGACACTCCATAATGCATCAAATTTTTAGTTTCTTCCCATATTTTTACTATCTACATCCTATTTCAGGACTAATTCCCCTCACTAGAAGCTCTTAGCTTTCACCTACCTTTCAAAACTCATCTTGATCTGAGCTTGATCATTTTCCATTGTTTGCACCGATTGGTTTCTCAACTCTTATATCTCCATGACCTCTGCATATCTGACTTCCATAGCTCAAAAATAAAACAACTCTAGTTGTTTGATGATCTCTAAACCTAGAAATTCAATGTATATTGATATCCTTACTTCCTTCCCATAGCCTAGTTTATAGGGAGAGCTACCAATTGATTTTTTAGGAGTGATCGTATCAACCCTAAAGGAAGATTTCAATTTTGTGTTCCATGTTCTATGCATCTCATCCAAATTTCTCATTATGATTCTTAAAAGGTATTTATTTTTGGACCTAGCTTAACCATTACCCTAGGGGTAATAATTTGAAGATGTTCTCAATTATATACCATTCTTTACATCCCAATTAGAGATATTTGTGTCAAGGAATGCCAATGCATTATAAAAATTATAGTTGAAGGAACACCAAATCTAACGACAATACCTTCATATAAATCAATAATGTTGGCCTCATTTTCTTCCTTTAGTGAATTTTCCTCTATCCACTTGGTGAAATAGGCTATGGCTGTGAGGATCCACTTATGTCCTAGGCTTGAATTTGAATTGATCACCCTAATATAATCCAGTCCCCATTACATGAATGATTGATCAAATGAGATGAGGTGGAATGGAAGGGATGATAGCCTCTCCTTTCCTGTAAAGAATGCACATGTGTTGTGTTTCTGATCCATGCATAATAGTCATTAAAAATATTAGGCTAGTAATATTCTATCTTTCATGATCTTGAAAGTTGTTACCACTGGGAAAACTTACCCCATGTTTCCCCATCATGGAATTCATGTAACACTCTCTCTATTTGATCTATTTTAATGTATCTTAGGAGGGTTCCAATCACATATTTATTAAATAAAATTCCATCAATAAGCACATATGGGATGGAATGAAGCCTGAAGTACCTCCTTTTAGCTTTGTGTAATCCTTGACGACATTGGCTTGTTTGGAGAAAGTGCATTACATCCTAAGTCCAAAAAGAGTTGGAAAAGGAATTGGATGATTTTTCTTGGTCATATTGAAGCACTAAAATAACCTCCTACTTATTTTTTTGTTCTCAAGCTAATTTTTCACATAGTCCTTTACCTCTAACTATTTTGGTTACCTTGATGTCAACATCATATTCCATTACCTTAGTTATCCAACCTGCTCTTTTCTTGTTCACGTCCCTTTTAAGAGGAATTATTTCACACCAGCATGTGAAACTAGTAAATGAATTTTATTGTTGGACAAGAGGTGTCTAAATTGATTTAAACTTATTATAACAAGGACATGTCTTTCAAAAAAAATAATATTTCACCTCATAATCCTTAAGGTTTTTGCTTAACAATGTAACGTGTTGTTTTAAAAATTCTCCGTTTAGTGTACTAATATGGTGTATATTGTCTTAGCACCCACAAAATATACAAAGTGAAATCCTTCATGAAATCCAAGTTGATGAGAGTTATAGCCTATGTAATTGATTTTTTTACGATTCAAGTTTTCCTTTTCTTCAACTATCCATTTGAAATCCATTTTGTTCTTTAGCATTAGTATTAAAGGTTTGAAAAGATTAGAAAACTTAGGCAAAAACCTCCTAACAAAATTTATCCTTCTTAAGAAACTCGGAGAGCTTTATTATGGCTTGGAAATGACAATCCAAGGATGGAAATAACTCTCTAGATCAATGCTCAACACTTCTCTAGAAATAATGTGGCCAAGGAGTTTACCTTCATGAGCTAGGAAGATGCACTTTTTCAGATTAAGAGAGACTCCAAACTACCTACATCTCTCAAATACCTACCTATATCTATCAAATACCTTTCTTAGGTGAAAAATATGGTCAGATTACACTCTTAAAAACACTATGATATCATACAAGTACACAAGAATAATGTTTTTGATCATCCCTTTGAATTTCATGTACATGGTCCTTTAAAAGGTTGCCTCTACATTTGATAGAGCAAATGGAATTTTCCAATAAGCATAGGCTCCCCATTTTTAGTGAATGTTTTCTTAAACTGATCCTCCTCTTTTACCATGATTTAGTTGTATCCTGAGTATCCATCTAGGAGAGAAAACCTATCGAACATGCTACCTTTTACAATATCTATTCCATAGAGGGAAACGGGTAATGATACTTCAAGGAGGCCTTGTTCAAATCCATGAAATCAACACATATCATGATTTCTCCATTCCTTTTCTACACCGAAACAAAATTAACATCCCATGATGTATTATTAATAAGGAAAATATGATTTCTTCAATTAACTTGTTTAGTTATTTCTTCATTAGGGCTCAATGTTTAGATTTTTCGGTCTCTACTTCTATCTAATGGTTTTGTGAGATAACTCCAAATCAATACCGTGTTGAGCTAAAATGGGATAAAAACTTCTAAGGTATTCATATCTCCATGAATGATATCACCAAGTTCTTGGAAAATTCCTATAAAATCATGTTTTTCTTCTTTGGATGCTCAACTTGTCAATCTGAGACATTTTCCTTCACCAATTGAGATGGGTTTTGAATCTTCACCTTTGACCATTATGTTTGATTTTTCTTTTATAAATTGGTCATGGGAGTTTAAGAAGGATTCTAAGGTTATTAGGCCCTTGGGCACCTTTTTTATATTATTTGAACCACTTGGTACCCATATTACCCTTCCAAAATTCCTAGTTCCTTGAAGAAAAATCAAGTTCCTTTTGAATGAAATTGATGATTTGTTGGTCATTCTCAAACACCTGCTAATTTTTTTTTATTGTTGGTACAAAAGTCTCACTATCTTCCTAATGTGAGGCTAGAATTTGTCTCTTTTAACATCCTCAACAACATCAAATCTTGCTCCAATTACGCAACTTTGTTGGTACCCAAATTTTTTTCTCCTTTTCAGTCTGAGCGACGTCGGAGATATGGCATGAATCTTGAATCGGATAGATTATGATGTGTGTCATTTTCTAGCCGGGGATGTGATCTAACCGGCACTCAAATTTGTGGAGAGATGGATAGCACTTTGAAAGGATTTGATCGACCCTCGGATTTTAGGTTGTGCCTTTCAACCAAGGTAAGAGAACCTACATTATAACCCCAAAATGGTGAAGAAGATGAAGATATCCCTCAATTTATACAAATATTATGAAAAGGCCTTGGGAAACTATGATCAACACTCCAAATCTAACTTTCACAAGTTGTCACTCCCAAATTATGGAGATATTTTCAATGCAAGGAAAGGGTTCTTGAAACATTATCGATCCCGATTTTCCTTGTGCATTTTTGTAAATGGATTTTATTATTTTATTGACACACAATGCAATGCAAAGTGGTAGTGTGGGTAGGATTAGTTTGTTTGAATGAAAATTTGGGTGGGGTTTTGACAAGACAAACGGGATATATTGAATCTTTGACAACCTCTACAATACTTGAACAACTATCGATAAAATGATTCAAATAATCGGGACATTCTTTCAACCAAAGAGGCATAAATGGAATCCTAGGTAGCACTCTTCACACAATATTTGAGAACTCATCAAAAATCTTGAAGTAAAGAACTCAATTAAACACAAAAATCCTTGATCAAACCATGTCTAAGGTGCCCCCAAAGGCTTACAAGCAATCTCTACAGTCAAGGAAGGTAAAGTGATTTTAAATTTGTTTATCTCCTTATCAAATGAAAGCTCTTCTGAATATGAGATTGCAAATGCCACTAAACTATCAACTAGAAATGGAGATCCTGTGTGATTTCTAAAGACTTTCAATGCAAGATTGCAACAAGAACAATGAAAACTATTTGCAAGCATTTAAAAATGATAACAGACACCATATTTCCCGAAAAATGTAGATTAACTCAAAAAATTGTTAGATTCATCAACAGGGGAGAGTTTCAAGAAAATCTCGAGCTTTGTGATGGATATAAAATTATAACCAACTCACATACATGAAGATCTAACATAGAAGAAATTATCCTAGTTCTTTGGTGGGTTTCTCGGAAGGATGAGATTTCTCTCGAATTTGCTCATGATTTTCAATTTTCCCCGACCTCTTACATGTCTAAAAACATGCATTATATACCTTATACCACATTGGATCCTTCTTTCCCAAGAAAATAATATGCCATGGGATTAGGTTTGTTACAAAACAATCCTCATGATTCAATGAAAATGACATCAAATAGAAAAACATTCATAGGTTGTCGGTATACCCAAAAAGATTAAATTATTACAAATATTTGGATCATTATCCATCCACGAAGACACGTTTTTCATCATTGAGGCATGAAAACACCTTTTACTCATCATTTTCACCTTTTTACCTTTTCAAATTACCTCTACAACTTTTGATTTTGTCATTTCATGTTTTTGAATGGATCACCTCAGATCAAAGAATTAAGCCATGAAAGTGATGCCAATGATCCTGGAAGGCCAAGACAACACAAAATCACTATAAATTTGATGAATTTTGATGCAAAAATCATGATTCCAAGCTTCTTTGAGCTCCCATGGCGGTCAAAACAAATGGATACACAGCAACCATCGATCTTATCCATCTTTTAATCCTAGCCCTCCACGTGGAAGATGCAGTCTTAAAAATAAGCTTGAGTTACTTTTTTAATTTGTTGGATAAGGTCGGACACGTGGCAAAAATGATTGAAACAAATTCGGGCTCATTTTTCAAATTTTCAACCTTTTGGAAAAAATGGAAAAATTTGACCCTTTCCCCCACCCCTCGCCTTTGAATTTTGGAGCTAACATGTGGCACAATTCTACACATTTTGACCAAATTGGAAATTTTTCACTCTTTGCTCCACAGGCCCGCACCTTCGATTTCTCCCTCGCCACATGTCGCTCGATGATTCGGTTGCGAGGCCTACACTTAAAATTTTGATTTTAAGCCTTCTTTTTAAAAGGGAAAAAATTCTCTCCTGCCTCCACCGACCCACCAACCCACCTTGTCACTCTTCCCGCCATGTGTCACTCATTGATTTGCTTGTGGGCCCGCGGCTTAAATTTTTGCCTTAACTCCTTTTGCCAAAAAGGAAAAAATCCTCATTTCCCTCCGCAGCCCGCACTTCCCTCGACCCCTGTTGGACACATGTCCACCTATGATTAGCCATGGGGCCACGCTCCAAAATTTTAATTTTAAGCCTTCTTTTCACAAAAGGGAAACAATTCCCTTTTATCTCCGTCGGCCGATGACCCGTTCAAAATTGATGCCACATGTCTTCCTTTGATTGGAGTGGGGCTAGAAATGATTTTTGTAATTTTTGGAAAATAGAGTTAAAACTCTAAGTCCCCAATCCAGCCCACTATTCCATTTTGAAACTTTTAGGACATATGTCCTCTTCCTCAAGTTAGCTATGGGGATTCGGAAAAATTTTGAATTAGGAAATTTTGTTAAATAAAGCCAAAATTTTCAAAGGAGATCCAACTCCCCACCTCTCCTCGTGAATAAGAACATGCCACGTAAGAAACTTTGAAAAATGTAGTCTTTGTGGAGCCAAATTTGCCACTTTTCCAAAAAATCAAAAAATGACAAGTTAGAAACATTTCCCATCATACCTCAACCAATGAAAGATTGTCATGTTTCCAATACCTTCTGAGGATGAATTTGATGGGAAAATGATGCTCGTATGATCATCAAAATGTAAAAAATTCAAAGGATTCCCTAGAATTCAATTTTTTTCACCAAGGATGGAAAAATTTTTATTTTAAATCAAGCTGAACCATGTTTTTACAACATTCTCGATCTAGGATTTGGATTTTCAAATATAAACAAGTATGGTTTGATCAATTTCAATTTTTCCACGATCTCGGCAAAGGAAAAAATGATATAGCCCACAAAATTGGAAAAACTAGGGGACAAAAAAGGAAAACTTGGATTATTCTTTCAATTTAGGGCAAAACAACAAGTTTTTGAGCATTTTTAAAGCATTTCAACTAGAGGGGAAGAATTACAGACCATCAAATCAAAGGATAAAACATTTTTTTGAGTAGATAAAAATTTGAAAATTTAGGGCAACATGGTGCAAGCTCAAAAATGGCACCAACATCGGCTCCTTCTTGGGGATGGGCACTCCCAGTGAGTGCCACAAGGACAAAATGTAGACCAAGTGCCAAAATAATCCATTGGGAAAAGTAGTCAATACGCAAGGTAGTAAAAAAACTAGAACCATCCTTCATAAACGAGCTGAGAAACCGACTGAATGGATGCCAAGAAAAAGGGAAAACCATACACCAAAAAAAACAAAGTAGAAATCAAATACTATACAACTATATAATTGGTGCATACAAGATTTAGGGATTAATCCAAGAAATGCTTCAAATGTCGCCATTAACGAGTAGCTCCAAAGAATTCCCCATCTAAGTCCTTAAGAAAGAAGGTATGTTCACCAATTTTGATATCTATGGCATAAGGGTCCATCCATAATGCATTAAATTTACCATGTTTGCCCTTGTCTTCATGCCTACTATCCCACAACAAAACTAGATCTCCAACATTGAAGGCTCTAGGAGTGACCTTCTTGTCAAACAATCTCTTCAATTTTTCCCTAAATTTAACATGCCTTTGATGGGATACTCTTCTCTCCTCATCAAGCTTAATAATCTGATTGATCCTTGATTCATATAGGCCAAGATCTTGATCTTCCAACTGTTGGGAAAAATGAAATGAAGACAACCGTAGGTGTAAGGATAGTAAAGCCCGAGTTCCATACACCAATTCAAATGGGCTTTTACAAGTAGCTCTTTTAGGAGTTATCCTATCATCCCACACTTTGTAAATTTCAATTGTTCACCCCATTTCTTCTTGTTTTTATCCAAGGTTCTTCCAATGATCTTAAACAAATTCTTATTGCTGGACTCATCTTGTCCATTTCCTTGGGGGTTATAGTTTGAAGAATAAGTCAGATTGATTTTGTATTCATTGCACATTACCAGCAAAGGTTTGGCTCTAAAGCACATGGCATTATCAGCTAAAATTTTGATCGGGACTCCAAATCTACATATGATTTGATTCAACAAGAAGTCCATAACTATTTGGTGTGTTTATTTCTTGGCGGGATTGCCTCTACCCACTTTGTAAAATAATCGGTGGCTATAAGGATCCACTTATGGCTAGCACTAGAAGGATCTAAAATCTCACCAATGAATTCCATCCCCCATTGCTTGAAAGGAGCTTGATTGATATAAGATGCAAAGGAAGGGAGCCTAAAACTATCACATTTTCTAACCAAATTTGGGTTGCATCTTTAAAGAGAGTAGGCCACTAATAAGCAACTCTTAAAATCTTATGAGTACATTACACTTCCAACAAAGTTTCCTCCACAAAATACCCCATGGAAATCAAACTATCTTGGGATCTTCATCTTGATTATGCATTTCAAGAGGACACCTTCGTGGTTATTCCAAGCTAGCCCAAGTGTCTGTGATGATATATTTTTGAGAAGCTAGCCTTTGAGGGCTCTTTTCTGATTTTTATTTAAGTGACTAGGGCAAAACAGGTGTTTGAGATAGAAGATCACATCCTTGTACCACTCAAAACTTAGCAACTTTGCAAGCACATCTACCCTTTCTTCCTCTAGCTGATTCAATTCCACATTCTACAAGTTGCTCTCGCCATGAGCTTAGCAAGAGCTCAAACCGCATACCAACATTATGGTTTGGATGTTCATATCATACTCTTGCAGACTTGTTCACCCACCCACATCTTTTTCTTGAGATATCCATCTCGATAAGATGTCTTTCACCATGGTGTGGGAACATAAGAAACAACTTTTGAACTCAATATATAAGGCCTGAAAATTTTTGTTGCTTTCACCAAGAAAAATGCTTTTTCTCCATGATTTATACTTTAGCTCAGCTACTTGTAAATCCTTACTAAATAAGGAAATAGGCCTCTCGAGTCCATTCTCATCCTTTTGCGAGAAAAAGCAAAGTAATGGTATACTCGAGGTAAAGGAAAATATTTGGAAAGGCCTCTTATAGTTTGGGGCTACTAAAATAGGTGCATGTTTTAGTGCATCCTTTTCCTTCAAAATCTTGAATGACACCTCCTCCCATTTGATAACTTGGTCCTTCTTTAGCATGCATGTAATTGAAGAGTAAACTCAACAAAGTTGGAAAAGAACCTTTTAATAAAATTAATTTGACCAAAGAAAGATTGGATGCCTTTCTTGGTTCTTGGGATAGGTACTTTGTTGATTGCTTCCACTCTCTCAAGGTCTCTCATAACACCATCTTTTGACACAATGTGACCAATCGGGTGTTGGCATTTTACACGCCAAAATGACACTTCTTTGGATTAAGAGAAATAACATACTCCCTACATCTGATCAGCATCCTCTCCAAGTGTTGCAAACGATCACCTCTCTGCCTTAAAAACATAGTCATATCATCTTGGTAAACCGCAATGAACTCATTGATGTAACCAGCAAAATCAACATCCATTGATCTTTGAAAATTGGCACCATCATTCATCAAACCAAAGGGCATCCTAAAAAAACATATGTTCCCCAAGGAGTAGTAAATGTTGTCTTAAGTCTTTCGATTCTTTAACAACCACTTGATTGTATCCGAGAAACCATCCAATGTAAAAGCAACTCGGACCACATGTCACAAGGTGCAACATATTTTCCATATTTGGCAAGGGATAGTTTTCCTTCATGGAAGATTTTTTTAGATTTCTAAAATCCACAAAAATTCTGATCTCTCCGTTCTTCTTTCTAACGGCATAAGGTTTGTAACTCAAGATGAATATCTAGTGGGTTGAATAATACCTCCATCTCTCAACTTCTTTAACTCCTTTTGCATTTTCATGGAGAAAAGTGGATTAATTGGCCTTTTCCTTTTCTGAATGGCTTATTCTTTGCCTCAAGAGGCATATCATGTTTAAACAAGTCTTCTCTATATGCTTTTAGCTTAGAATAGGACCAATCAAGGTAGTATTGATACTTTTTCAAGAGCCGGGCATAGGACTATTTTCATATTTACCTAAATTGTTGCCCAACCAAATCTTCCTTGGTTTACCATTAGTGCCCAAGTTATGCTCCTCCACATCCCTTAAGTCGAGACATGTTTCTATTTATGATGTAATCAGCATTGTTAAAATTTGACTCAAGTGCAACAACACCTCTAGGAATGGTGTTTGTTTTCAATTGGATGATGTCTTTCTCAAACAAATTTTCTCTTCCTTCACTCATGCATACCATTAGCTCCCAATAAATATTCTAATTTGCAAACTAACCTTGGTTTTTTAAGAACCTTAGCATGTGAGTATCATCATTAAAAACTTGCCAATGTTTCACATTATCAAGGACAACTGGCCTAGTTAGCACTTCAATGTTGTATTGACAATAAGGTGAAATGGTGAAATTTCCAAAGCTAGAACCAAGTACTTCCAACTTGTTAACAAAGAGCATTGAGACCTCTGTCATGATACACAATTTTAAAGTAATCAAACATTTCAATTAGATCCTAAACTGCATGCTTATATTGTTTCATACACTGATTTTTGTAGCATAAAATTTTCTTATTTGTTTGACAACCAGCTCTGAGTCTCCTTTTGCAACAATATCTTTCACTCCATAATTCCATGCAATTATTAACCCCAACAACAATGCCTCATACTCAGCAACATTTTTAGTGCATTCAAAATTAAGTTTGAAGCAAAAAGCAAACTCTTCCAAACTAGGAGAAAACAGAACTATACCAGCACCATTCCGAAATTTGTAGCAAGCTCCATCAAATAGAAATTTCCGTGGAGAACCTAACATATCAAGGCACTTTGATTTTTCCATCTTAGTTTCTTTTCCATCAGCAAAACCAATGAAATTCTTAGCATCTACATCAGAAAACAACACTTCATAGGAAGCATTGCTGGGATCTTCAATTAGGTACAACATCTTCTTCTCACCATAAAGTATAATAAGGTTGCCCTCAATTGGAATGGTGGAAAAAGACATGTCCATCTGAACACTGCCACCAACACTTGCAGCCCATTTTCTTGACAAAACCATACCCCATTTGGTAGGGCAATCAACAATTACAACATCAAGTCTCAAATTCTTACCCGGATAGACAACAAGTTGCACTACCAAACCCTTCACACATCCAACCACCGACACTTCCTTGAATCCATGGCGGTACACTTCCCATAGGCAATTTTAATCGCTTTGATATCCAACTCATTCATGAATTCTAAAGGCATGACATTACATGATGCACTGAAATCAAACATACAATTGTGAAGTAGCCTATCTTTTATGAGCAAGTTATAAAGAATGGACTAACATTCAATTGGGAATCAACCAAGGATGTTCCCAAATATACCTCAGGTGTCTCTCCAAGATATTCTACTACTGGTGGTGTTTCAAGGTCAACAATAATATGAGGTGGAGTTTCAACAACATTTACATTTCTACCTGGAGTAACCTTCTCTTCTTTCAATCCTAAGTACTCAAATGCTCTCTTTTATGCTCAGGGAATTCTAAGCAACTCAATTATTAGAAACCTCACTTTAATTTGGCTCAATAATTGGGCTATGTCATAGGGGACACTCTTTGGTAAAACAACATTGGAAGGGAGACAAGAAGATTCATTAGATGGTAGTGGATTCTTGGTAGCTTGGGCATGATGAGGACTGTAATTTTTGTTTGGGACAGTAGAACTTTTGATAGGTGCTTCTCTCCTAGGATCTTCTTTTGGAATGCTTGTGAGCAAGGGTGTTTTATGTTTGGATTGAGGCCCAACTCCCTTAACCACTTTTCTTCTAGTGTTATAGTCTCTCTCTTGAGCTACAAAAAATTCATCAACAATTATCTATCTTCCTCCAAAGGGATACCACCATCATACTTATTAATCATCAAAGCTCTTAAGTATTCAAATTCATTGTTAGGAATTTCAAAAGCTTGCACTACATCAACTTCAAGAGCATGAGGGGGGAGAAATACTTTTACCCTTTTGATGCAATCCCAAAAGGTAGCAGCAGTCCTAGCACTTATTACTTTAGTAGATGGTGCTCCTCCTTGTGGTCTTGAAGAAAAACCCACCATGCAAATATCCTCATCAATACCATAATCATTATTAGCTTCACCTTCTTGCTGGTCCACTTCACATGGAGAATGGGGTAGAAAACATCTATCACACCAATCAATATCAGCAACCTCTTTAACAACAAAAACCCTAGCAGTTAAGGGATCGGAGACAACATTATTCCTTCATGTGCTTGAGGATGTTTATTTACGAGATCAATAGGAACTTTACCTTTTCATCAAACCTCTGCTCATTCCTATGGTGATTGCAAAATCTATCTTGTGCTTACTTCCTAGGCTGACCTTGTGAAGTCTTCCCAATTCCCTTCTCATCTCTTACCAACTTGTATGAGATTTCTTTGACAGCCCCTGCCAAAGTTTTCACAACCTCTTCTAAATCAGCACCTTTGCTAGCTTGAGGTTTTTTAGGGTTTATCAATTTTACACCATCTCTCTTGAGAGGTTTCCCAATTTCTTTGATATTGTTCTCAATTTGAAGTGCCATGGTGAAAGCTTGTCTTAGATTGGTAGGGTTTTTGTCTCTTAGGTAATAGGCTACCTTCTTATCAAATGCATCTGCATATTTGATTAGACAAGATTCATCACAAGGCCTCAAATTAATAGGAATCCTTCTCAAAGTTTTGTTAAACCTTGTGTTGAAGTCATGGACTGATTCATTAGGGTTCTTCTTGATATTCTCAAACTCAGATAAAAGAAATATAGGATCAGTCTTGTCACCATATTGCAACCTAAATGCATTTTTCATTTCAGTCCATGAATCAATAGAATTATCAGGTAGAGCCTTGTACCAATCCCTTACATCCTCTTCTAGTGTATGAATAAACAATTTGACATACACATCCTCAAACTCTATCTCAAAATCTTCCATCATATTATCAAAAATTTTGAGATGTTGATCACCAGTAATAGCATTGTTACCCTAGAATTTTGGCAACCTATTTCTAACATCTTGTGGGACAACATTTGGGTAACCATCCATTCCTCTAAAATTTATAGGACAAAGGTGTTAACAAAAATGGAGGTTTAGGCTGAGCCATATTGTTTAGTGGAGGTGATCTTGGAGGTGAAACAAGGCGATGAGGAGTGCAAGGTATTTTGGTAATGGGAATGAAATATTTAAAAAAAACTCTCTTAAGGGCTCTCCTTCTTTATGATCTCTAGAAAATTTAGAAAATATAGGAGCAGATTTAGGAGCAAGCCTTTCAAATACACAAGAAGGTCCCTCACATGATGGGGAATTCAAATCAGTAATAGGATTGTCTAAATCAGATCCACTTGAAGAAGAATTGTAGTCCTCAATAACAGGTTTCGACTTTAAAACTCAATAATGGGGATCTCCTTTCTTGTAGTCAAGTCTCCAACAACCTTCCACACCTTTCTCCCCTCTAGCTCTAAGTTTCTTGAATCTATAAAAAAAATATTAGCAGAGTCCTTGATGAAGAGAGGTCTTCTTCCTTCTAGTTTTCAGATTTGAGCAACAAATTATAAATGATAGAAAGGTAAGACAACCCGTATTTTCAAGATCAAATTAGCATGGAGTCACCATTAAGGAATTTCAACTTAGTTGTGTAAGAATGCACTAAAATAATCAGTCAAATGTTTTCTAGTACTGAAACCTTTGCAAGGCTTTATAAATCATACCTTCTTCTTCTTAAATCAATCAATCACAACGCATCCAAAGTGTATGAACTACTAGGAAATGGAAAATGGGTAGAAAAAATTGAAACCCTTGTTTAAAACTTGCAGATCTGAAGTATAGAATGATATTTTAACAATGTAGCAGCTCAAATACTTGAATACTCAAATGCTCAAACTCTTCAAACACTTCACAAACAAAAACAAATTCCAATAATTCACCAAAGCAACGGCACTATAAGGTGTTGGTACAAAAAAAAATTCTCCTTTTCAATCTGAGTAGCATCAGAGATATGGCATGAAGCTTGAAGTCAGATAGATCATGATGTGTGTCATTTTGTAGCTGGGGATGTGATCTAACTAGCACTTAGATTTTTGGAGAGATGGATATAAATTTGAAAGGATTTGATCTAACCCTCACTATTTTAGGTTGTGCCTTTCAACCAAAGTAAGAGAACCTACATTATAACCCCAAAATGGTGAAGGAGATGAAAATATCCCTCAATTTATACAAATAGTATGAAAATGCCTTGGGAAAATATGATCAACACACCAAATCTAACTTTCACATGTTGTTACTCCCCCGATTATGGATATATTTTCAATGCAAGGAAAGGGTTACTGGAGACATTATATGATCCGGATTTTCCTTATGCATTTTTGTAAATGGATTGTATTCTTTTGTTGACACAAAATGAAATGCATGGGTAGTGTGGGTAGGATTAGTTTGTTTGAATGAAAATTTGGGTGGGCTGTTAGCAAGAAAAATGGGATATATCAGATCTTTGACAACCTCTACAATACTTGAACAACTATCAGATAAAATGCTTCAAATAATCAGGAAATTCTTTCAACTAGAAGAGGCATAAATGGAAGCCCATGTAGGACTCTTCACACAATCTTTGAGAACTCACCACAAAATCTTGAAGTAAAGAACTCAATTAAACACAAAAATCCTTGATCAAACCATGTCTAAGGTGCCCCCAAGGGCTTACAAGAAGCAATCTTTGTAGTCAAGGAAGGTAAATTGATTTTAAATTTGCTTATCTACTTATCAAATGAAATCTCTTCTCAATATGATATTGCAAATGCAACTAAACTATCAACTAGAAATGGAGATCTTGTGTGATTTCTAAATACTTTCAATGCAAGATTGCAACAAGAACAATGAAAACTATTTACAGGCATTTAAAAATGATAACAGACACCATATTGCCCAGAAAAACATAGATTAACTCAAAATATTGTTAGATTCATCAGCAAGGGAGAGTTTCATGAAAAATATTAGAGCTGTGTGATGGCTATACACTTCTAACCAACTCACATACATGAAGATCCAACACAAAAGAAATTATCCTGGTTCTTTGGTGGGTTTCTTAGAAGATGAGCTTTCTCTAAGAATTTTCTCATGATTTTAAATATTTCCCGACCTCTTGCATGTCTCAAAACATGAATTATATACCTTATGCCACATTGGAACCTTCTTTCCCAAGCAAAGAATATGCCATGGGATTAAGTTTGTTACAAAACAATTCTCATGATTCAATAAAAATGACATCAAATAGAAAAAAAATTTGCAGGTTGCCAGGTGTGCCTAAAAAGATTAAATCATTACAAATATCTAGATCATTATCCATCCTGAAGGCACATTTTTCATCATTGAGGCATGTAAACACCTTTTACTCATCATTTTCACCTTTTACCTTTTTAAATTACCTCTGTAACTTTTTATTTTGTCATTTCAAAATCACCTCGATCAAAGAATTAAGCCATGAAAGTGATGTCAATGATCACGGAAGGCCAAGATGATACAAAATCATTATAAATTTGATGAATTTTGATGCAAAAATTGTGATTCCAAGCTTCTGGAGCTCCCATGGTGGTTAAAACAAATGGATGCATTGCAACCATCGATCTTGTCTATCTTTTAATCCCATCCCTCCATGTGCAAGATGAAGTCTTAGAAATAAGCTTGAGTTACCTTTTAAATTTTTTTGGATAAGCCCTGGACACATGGCAAAAATGACCTGGAAACAAATTTGGGCTCGATTTTGACTTTTCAACCTTTTGGAATAAATGGAAAAATTTGACCTTTTTCCCCACCCTTACGCCTTTGAATTTTGGAGCTGACATGCTACACAATGGTGGGTCCCATTGGGATCGTGCTTCAATTTTGCACATTTTGACCCTTTTTGGAAAATTGGAAAATTTTCACTCTTTGCCCCAGTGATTGCACCTCCAATTTCTTCCCGGCCACATGTCGCATTGATGATTCGCTAGTGGGCTAGCGCTTAAAATTTTGATTTTAAGTCTTCTTTGTAAAAGGGAAAAAATTCTCTCCTTCCTCCACCGACCCACCTAGTCCACTCTACCCGCCATACATGTCACCGATTGATTTGGTTGCGGGCTGCGGTTTAAATTTTTGCCTTTTAACTCCTTTTTCCACAAAGGAAAAAAATCCCCATTTCCCTCTACAGCCCACACTTCCTTTGACCTGTTGGATAGGTGTCCACCGTGATTGGCCATAGGGCCATGCTCCAAAATTTTAATTTTAAGCCTTCTTTTTGTAAAAGGGAAACAATTCCCTTTTGCCTCCGCCAGCCCACCGACCCACTCAAAATTGATGCCACGTGTCCTCCTCTAATTGGAGTGGGGATAGAAATGATTTTTGTAATTTTTGGAAAATAGAGTTAAAACTCTAAGTCCCCAATCTAGCCCGCTCCTCCATTTTGAAAATTTTAGGACACGTGTCCTCTTCTAGTTGGTTGCATGGGATTCGGGCAAAATTTTGACTTAGGAAATTTTGCAAAATAAAGTCAAAATTTTCAAAGGAGATCCAACTCCTTGCCTCTCCTTGGCCAATAAGAACATGCCACGTAGGAAACTTTGAAAAAGGCAGAGCCGTGGAGACAAATTTTCCACTTTGCCAAAAAACTAAAAAAATGACAAGTTAGAAACATTTCCTACCGCACCTTGGCCAATGAAATCCCACCATGTTGCTAATACCTTATGAGGATGAATTTGATGGGCAAGTGACACCCGTATGACCTTGAAAATGCAAAAAATTCAAAGGATGCCCTAGAATTCAATTTTTTCAAGGAGGATGGCAAATTTTTCAATTTTAAATCAATTAAACCATGTTTTTACAACATTCTCGATCTAGGATTTGGATTTTCAAATACAAACAAGTATGATTTGATCAATTTCAATTTTTCCATGATCTAGTAAAGGAAAAATGACATAGCCCACAAAATTAGAATAACTAGGGAACAGAAAAGGGTAAACTTGGATTATTCTTTCAAATTAGCGAAAACAACAAGTTTGTGAGAGTTTTTAAAGCTTTTCAACTAGAGGGGAGGAATTACAGACCATTAAATCAAAGGATAAAATGTTTTTGAGAATATACATATTTGAAAATTTAGGGCAACATGGTGCGCAAGCTCAAAAATGGCACCAACACAACCAACCTATAAGCAGTCTTATTTTCCTTTCTTAGAATGGCATGGATATTGAAAGATTCAAAATACTCCAAAAGATCCCATACTCTGTGCTTATATGTTTTGATTAGGTCATTCTTGGTTGCATTTGATCCTCTAACTTTCTGGTTAACAATCAACTCACTATCACCGTAGGTGTACAATTTCTTGATATTATTTTTCCTTTCCCACTTAATGACCATGGATGGAAGACTCATACTATGCTATGTTGTTGAAGTAGCTGAATTGAAATATGAAAAAGAATAATACTTTATGCCAGTGTAGGAGACACAAGGACTACACCTCCTCCCACTCCTTGTCTACTTCTAGATTGGTGAAAGAACATTTTCCAAATGGATTCTTCCTCTTCACTATTTGTCTTTAAAACACTAGGAACGGGTGAATTCTCCTCATGTAGACAGTAAATTCCAAGTCCAAATTTCTCAATCTATTAGCATGGGTCATAACCATGATGTTCATTTCCCCACTCCTAAAGTGGTAAATTAGGAATACCTTCAATTTGATTATTTGATTCTTGAGTACTTGGACATTATTCTCGATCAAAAATTGTGTAATTTTCATTTGTTAGGGTAGTAACATATAGCTCTATATGATATGTGGAAATAAATTTAGAATATATAGTGGCCTTAGTGCCATACCTATTCACAAAGAGCATATGAGACCAATCAACTGATAGATATCCTCCAATTTTAGTAGTGAAATATCTAGATAGACATAGAGAAAAGAGTGAAGGTAAATCAATTATGAAAATGTCTTGAGGAATGAAACATTTGGGCATGCATATAATGTGAGGCTTAACCATCTAATAAATCTAGTAGTTTTGACTTCTATCCCATCCAAGTGTACTACTCCTTTAGGAATGGATTCATACTTGACACCCAACTAGCTTACAATTTGTTTTGGCATCATTGAACTGCTTTCTCTAGCTTCAATCATCCAATTGTGTAATAAATTATTCCCGATGATCAAGAATACGTAGGATGGCATGGGTTTCATGATTATTCTTGGTTTATCCACCTTTTTTGTATTGGATTGGTGAGAATGACCTTTTCTACTTCCTTTAACAACCCGCTAGGGATAGATAAGTTAGTCATAGCTACCTATAAGAGATCCTTTTGTCCTGGTATTTCTAGTGACTCCCACATTGATAAGCTCACATTATTTTTCTTCATCTTCTGAAGGATATTGAAAGGGGTTGAGTTATCCTTTTACTGGACTTTTCTATAACCATTTCTTATACCTAGGCTCATGTGGGAGGTCCTTTAGGTTCACTTTGCACATTTGGGGTTGTGTGTGAAATGCCATTTCCTAGTAGTATCAAAGAACATTGAGAAGGAAAAAAATTACTAACTAACCTCCTTCTATAGTCCCCTTCTATGAACTAGTATTAATAACCATGCCTTGAGAAAAAAATTTATTTACTCCACAAAATTCATTCATTTTCCAATTTACTAGTGAAGTATCACTTGGTGTTTCTTCTGAGTGACAATTCGCTGTTGATTTTCCTCTAATCTGCATCTTGAGAAACAAATGAACTTTTCACCATCAAGGCTTAGTTCAAAATTCCATTTGGGTAGATTTCTTGGTTATGTGGAAGATGATAAGGAAAATAACACTCATAATATTGCACAATGTTATTTTAGATAAGAACCAAAGCTTGAGATGAACTAGCCACATTTGGGTTATATGGTTGAAAAGGTCTTAGTGAAGGGAAATGGTTCTAATTTAGAGGGGTAGTTTGGGATTGAGGCTTGTTTGATTGATAAGAAGACCTATTAGGTTGGTATAGATGTTGGTAAGGTCTAACATTTTGGGCTTGTTGCTTCTTAATAGATACCAACTCATTCTTGCAATTTTTCAATTATTTTATCACTTCTTGCAACTCAATGAAAGGGCTTGAAGAGGTAGATGCTTCACTAGAAATATGATTCCTTGGGGTTGGGATAGGAGATAATTTAGTAGATTGATGAGAAGGAGGTGTCTCAATTTTTGGGAATATAGGAATAAGAGGTTTAGGAACAAGTGTTGCACCTGTATAAGACTATTCTCATCCCTAATAGCAATATTATAAGCACTTGGTAATGTTCTACCCCTTATAGACTGAATCATGAATAAAATATAACTATTTAAAGCCAAAAGATAATAAAGAAATTCATGTTAGGGTATATACATTAACACTTGAGGAATCAGGTCCCAAGTCCATTAAAATCGCGTATTAAAATAAATCATCTTCTCATTAGGTGTTCTCTTTGTTGTTGTTAGTTTCTCTAGTAAAGAAAGATGATCCGAATTTTCCTCAAAATAATTACACAATGTTTTACCAATATCATCCAAATTGGTAGTGGATTCAGGTCTCATACTTATATTCTATTTAAGTCCTTTACCTTTGAGTGAGGATGCTAACATCCTAACAACTACATCATCTTCTATAACTAAATGAACAAAGCATACATTTGCAACATCCTGAATATGCTCACTAGGGGTAACATGATTCTCACTAGTAAAGTATGGAATACTTGTGAGTGAAAATACTAGCATTTTATGTTATGCATGAAGGGAAAGAGGTATTTCACCACCGAATCGATAAATGGTAAATTCCTCTATGATGCTTCCATAATTAGAATGGGTCTCGAGAATCTGTAGATGACTTCAAAAAGGCCTACTAGGAGGTGGAGTAGAAAGATTCCAATATGATGGTAAAGGTGACCTTTGAACTATTCCACCCCTTCTTTTTCTCCATTTTTATAACTACATATATGCAAAATCTCTTTCTTATATTAATCTTGATCTTGTCTGAATTCTTCTCATGAAATTAAGCACTTATGACTACTGAAATCAGTTGACATAATGCTTGGAGTCACCATATGTGTTGTTGTAGAGCCTCTAAAGGTTGAAATTTACCATGATACACCCCAAAACTTTGTAAAAAGGAACTATTAATTTATAAACAATCCCACCGGCATGCCAAAAATGTTATGTCAAAACAATAGAACCATGGGATTTTCTCATTGCAAACCCCTCCTTTTTGCTAACATGAGATGATATCACTAGTGTGATACTTACGAGGTTAGATCAACCTCCAAATAAGGTTGGTTCCTCAACCTATTCCTAATGATAAAACTATGCCTAGAAAGGGAAATGCAGATACCTAACACTAATTTATGACTCCATAGGAACAACGAGAGGGGGAAATGCATAAAATTAAATTTCTAAACTAAGGAAGGTGATAGCACAAAGGATAAGGGGTGGAAATATTCCGGTGAGTGAAAATGAGAAAAAATGGAGGAAAGGGAAAAGATGAGTTCCATAATTTGAAAAACATTCAAATCACCATGTCCATGGAGCAAAATATATTTGAACCCTACAAAGAGAAAGATATATGTACAATATACCTATAAATGCAATGAAAGGAAAGGAAATGAAATACAACATAAGCTAGAGAATATATGTGTTATTATAATTTTCTTGTTCGATTTAAATTAATGATCTTAGATACAAAAGACAAATTAAAAACTTAGAACATGGATGATTTATGGTACCTCAAATGTGTGATATAGATGAATAGGCACAAAAGTGAATTATCTCGCCGCAACTTCATAAACCTCGCAAACGAGAATGTTTGAAAAGGATATTGATTAGATAATATATGTAGGGGTTTCCTAATAAATTCAACTCCAATAAGTGTTACCTTCCTTTCGTGGATGTCAACACCCTTTTGATAAGAGAAAGTTAACTAAAGGATAGATAAGTAGATAACATGGAAAAACAAAAATACTACTTTGAATATGATAGTAACTTGAAGCTGAATATAAACGCTGATCCGATTTGAATAAATATAAATAAAGTGGTATCTAATCGGGTCGATGTCGACCCAAACTATGCAGATCGGGTTGATGATGACGTGTTTGAGGAAATTTGGATGGTAGTGCAAATATGTAGATCTACAATGATCTGGGTGCAAATCGAATGTAATAGAAGCTGTGAGGCGGGGGTGACCTACGAAGAATTTCTAGGACAGAAAGGTAGAGAAAGTGGCAAAAAATAGTGACTAGGATGGAATTTTTGACAAAAAAACCCTGGTTGATGGAAACCATGGTGGGGAGATGATGAATATAGCAGGGTAGAACAAGGATGAGAGTAGATGGACTAAAACAATAACCTGCAAGTGAGGAAACTAGAAGAGAAGGCTAATAATGGAGCCTTGAGTTTTGTTGAAGATGATCTAGTCCTACAAATCATTAGTTTTAACAAGATAGTGATATAAATAACATAAGATAACACAAGAAAATAATGTAAAACCTCCTGAAGTCAACTAGTTAATCAAAACAAGCTTCTAAGGACTTTAAGAAGGTTTGCACAATTATTGAGATGCTCTGGTTTGAAGATGGATTCGTAGAATGAAAGAAAATCAATTGTTTTGTCATTCCTGTGTGTTTATGTGTCTCCTTTTGGAAAGGTAAGAACTTAATTTTATAAGGTCAATGGTGACTACGCTAGGTCACTATTGACTATGGGGAAACTTTCCCCAATGGGGTTGATTTTGTGATTTAGTCAGGATTTTAGGTTTTTAAGAATGGGAAAAGTGCTTTAAATCTTGTAGGTGGGAAGAGGTTGTTTAGGGATGTGTCATGGGTAGTTAGGGGATAAAGATAGGCAGGATAAAATCTAGAAAAAGCATAGGGATGTAGATTTGGGATAAAAGCATCCTAAAAGGAAAGTTGATTAGGGCTAGTGGATACTAATTAATTAATGAGGATTAAAGGTGATGGGATAATAGGTGGGAATTTAATTAAATGAAGGGAGATGAATTAAATAAAGGGGGTCTAGCTAGGACCATTTTGAAAAATGATGAGAGATGAAGAGTATGATGAGGATTGACAAAAGGTGGGTGACAAAAGATGGGTAAAATGATAAGGAAAGGAAAGACTCCCCAAGAAAAAAGGATCATAATAGAAATAAAATCCATAGTGGTGACTATGATATTACATGGGTAGGGGAAGTAGAGAGGTCTCAATGGAGATGGTGGAAATGTTCTATGGGATAGTGAGTGGGTGAAAGTCACCATGAAATGGAGATAATCCAATGAGAAACCTATTGAATTGATGTAATTTGGGATGGACAATGGGTCATAGGTAAGCATCAAACCATCTATAACCAAATGTGAAAATAATGTGAAATCCTTCGTACACAAGGAATTTATTGAAAAGGGTATGCATTCACAAGGAACGAGGATGAAAATAATGGTGCCCTAAAGACAGAAATGAAAATGGCTAAGAGGGAAAAGTTAAAAATAGTGGTGAAATAATATACCCCAAGGGGGAATAAGTGTTGCCACAAAGTAAAATAGGGAAACAAATGGAAAAATAATTAAAAACAATGCACGAGTGGGAATAAGTATGTCCACATGGTGGACTTTGTGTGCAAGTTGGATAGAATTATAAAATAAAATGCCCAAAGAGTGAGTAAATATGACCAAAAAGGTAGACTTTAAGGGTAGAAATGGATAGAGTGAATGTTGAATTAAATTCCCCAAGGAAAAATAAATATGGCAACAAATTTTGACTTTGAGATGAGAAGGGGATGATTAGAATATTAAAATAAAATTCCCTAAAGGGAGAATATAGATGGCCAAAAAAATGGACTTTGAGATAAAATCCTATGAGAGGTCACAAAAGGGGAAGTGGAAACCAAAATAAGGGCTATCAAGGCAAGTCAACGAGAGACCGGGGCTAATTGACAATGACCCAAGGTGATTGAAGATAGTTAGGTTTTAGTGGCTATATAAGCCTAGAATTCTATCTATGATGCTCATTTTCACGCTCATAATCGACCAAAAGATCAGATTGATTATAGATAAAACTGAGAAATGGAGGCCGTAGGAGTAGCGAGGAAACACCGGAGGCTACAAAATATGGTGAGTAATAAAGCCCAAACTCTTTTATAGTTTAATTTTATGTTCAATTGATTCTTCTTGTATTTTTTTATAAAAAGTGGATGATATCGGGGTGGTAGATAGTGATCTAGATGGGTTGATGTCAACTTGGGCCTTAGGCATTTCAATTGACCCTTAAAAATGATAACCTAACTTGCATCCATGTCATATAGGGTTAGATTGGATTTCTGATGATTAAAATGGATTTTGAATAAATTTTTAATGGATTTTAGATTGAGGGACTGATGTATGTATGTTTTATTGGTGATTTTAGGACAAGGAGACATTCTATTTTAGATACCGAGTGTCATCTCTATATGAGCATATTAGAGGGGATGTGATAGATGCCAAGTGGGATCATCTATCTACAATGGGATTAGGGGGTTTCTATAATTATGAGATGATCCAATGAGATATGGGATTTATGATACCATTAGTGGAGAAATGGTATAGATAGACACATAAATTTTGGCTTAGGACAGGTGGATATTTCATTCTTTGATTGCTTATTCGGGGTGAGGCAATAGTCCCCATCACATGTGACAATATATATTGGCGGTATTGACACGACTATTTAGAGCTTATGTGCCTCATATTAGATTCTCTTAAAGTGAGTTTTCATATGACCTGAAGTACGAGGTAGGCATCCCATGAAGACAATTGAATTTCTTGGTTATGATGGTTGTATCTTGTTATGCATTACCTGAATCGAGAGGAGCCAAGTTTCCATGAGCATTGGATGGCGTAGTTACAAATATCGTGGACCACCAAACAATATTTTATTTTGATACTACCTTGTTAACTCATGCATACCATGAGGTATCAATGTACGTGGAAATAAGGAGATCAAGATTAGATGTAGGCTTCTTGCTTCACTATTGGACTTATGAGAAAATTATGGTGAATGGGCCACTGTGGCTTCCATGGGTCAATGAAGACCATATAGAACTAGCAATAGGATTTTTGAGATGGAGGGTCAATCACATATTTGGAGACAAGGGGAGAGAGAAGTGGACTTATATGTGGATCGACTTTTAGAGTTGGATATAGATCGATAAGATAACAACCATACCAGATTTTTCCTTCATGGGTAGGGGCGGATGCAGATTTTTTTCGCTACGAGGCAAATGATGTGGGTATAGGGAACATGGCTGGAGATGATCGAGGACCTACAATTTGACCAAGTGTGACAACAGGTTTGGAGTTTTGTAGATTGTTCCGAGGGTCCTATTTTGTATATGAGGGAGGAGTTAGATAGGGAGTTATGAGATCCTAACATGGTAGATCCATTAGAGGAGGTAAAAATGCCTTGGGATGATGATGATGACGTAGGAGTTGGAGTAGGATTTTCAGATTGGTTAACCACAACTTGGGTAGCTTGGGTTGCTTGGGAGAGAGGAGATGAGGAAGATGAGGAGATAGAGGAGATGGAGGCTGAGGTAGGAGTAGCTCAAAGAGGTAGCAAATATGGGGATGGAGGAGAGCATATAGAGGTAGCACAATTCCGTGTAGAGCTAGATCATATGAGAGTTGAGAGAGATCTTGTGATGCATCGGAGGGATGTGGTTACATAGGATAGGGATTAGTATCACATGTAGAGGGAGGCCTATAGGGTCTATTTTAGAGATCTTGCTACTATATTGGTTGCCAAGGCTATGGGTGGTAGATAGAGAACACCATAGGGGGGAGGAGATATGGCACCTCTTGGTATGATTTCAATAGATAGATAGATATCCTTAACTATAGAGGCTAAGTATTTATAGGGTATCGTGATCGAGAAGCTTCTAAAGAAGATATGATATTTTGAGTATCTGTAGAGGCAAGTGACAACTATAGTTGGGCCATCTAGTGGAATAGTGAGTCATGAGTGTGGCTTAGCCACATCCGAGGAGAGGGTGAGGGTGGTGGCGAAAAGGCTGATAGATAGACATAGGTAATTTCCTCATAGGGGAATGATTTGAGACTTTCTTATGCCAACTTCACTAGTTTTACTGGTATCTCTACTTTGAGAGAGGACCCTTAGAGGTTGATGATGTAATGATATAGTTGATTTTGATGATATATACATATGATATTATTTTTTAGTGGTTTATCATGTGTGTATTTTTAGTTGATGTTGATTACTTGAATTATGATGACATGATATGGATATGTGATGATGACAAGGATGGTAAAAGAATGTAACTATGTTTTACTTGATGATGATGTTTAATATGTTTTACTTTAATTTATATTTGATGATGATGGTGAAATAAATGTATGATTAGATGGTTGGTTTGTAATGTATGATAGATGATACACACAAATGATGATATTGGATGTAAATGATGATAGTAATATGTTTTGTATTGATGATGATGAATGTTTATGTATGGATAGTATGTGATGTTAAGAAAAAGGGTAATTTGAAAATAGATGTGATGAGTGATGATTAAAAAGATAATAGGTAAGAATAAGTAAGTAGATGTGAAATATGTGGTTGCGATAAGTGTTGTAGATAAAGAAGGATGTGCTCGTAATAAAATAGAGATAAGATAAGAGTAGATATATTTTTATTAAAGGAGGGATAAAAGATAGATGTGAAAATAAGGTTTAGGATAAAACACAACTTAACAATGGTGACCCATGGGTATGAATGATATGATGTCATATCAAGGAATGCATGAGGAAAGGATTCCTCCAACCACGTTGAGTTAAAAATAAGGGGATCTAGGTAACGCAAGGCACATGTGGCTGAAACATGATGTTAGCATATAACCAACAATAGTTAGCTATAGCAAATATCATGAGAAAAAAATAAGGATGGAATGAACTCATAAACCTAATTTCAACACGATAAAGGGATATGTGATGCAAATTGTACATGGGAAGAGGGTTCTCCATGAGTGGTGTTCCCTAAATCTATGCCCCAACTTTGGGAAGAGGAAAGAGCACACTGATCAATGCGGGAAGTTTTCTAGAATAAATTTGATCAATGCGAGAAGCTTTGTTAGGATGTTAATGAAAGGTTGATCAATGTGGGAAGCCTTTGATTCCATAACAAAAAATACTATCCATACTTAGTGTGTATGTTATAATTTATACATATATTATATATATGGAAAGAATGATATACATGATAACCATCCTTCGAGGGATCAGTCTATTCATTTGATTTGATTTGATTTTATTTATGAATATTTTTCCTTCAAGGAGAAGTATTCTCGTGAAATATTTAATATTGATATGAGCATCCATGAATTTTGAATTTAACATTGGGAGGAGCTAGGAATAGCTAGGTAGACCACTTAGGAGGGGATAATGAATGTACAAGAGACACCTATGATCCCTTTGCATGGTTTCAAGAGGTAAAAAGGGGTTGATGGTTGTAATGATCATGGATTTATCACCGATGAGGGAGAACCTATCCATAACAAAAATTCTATGGGAAGAGTTTTGGTGCCCATATTTAAGGTCATGTCTATGAAAGTGAAGGTAGAAAACATAATTCCAAATCACTACAATGATAGATGGAAGAGGCTAATTATGGAATAATGATCTAAAGATATAACTAAGAGCTCATCGGTAATGTGCTATCTCGTAGAATGATCACAAGTGTAATGCGTTAATAGGTTCCACTTCTATTTTAATATCAAGGAGTCCAAGCTATAGGTTCTCAACCCATACTTATGTGTGATAATGTATGGTCTAATCTATTTGGGGAAAAATTTCCATGTTGGCTCTTTTATAAAGTAGTAACATTCTAATTTACTTTAAGGAAAAGGTCTCGACATTAAAGTGATGCTCTTTGAGGTTCTTATTATAAGCACAATTGATGTGTTCTTGATAAACATGATAGTTTTCAAGAGCGAGGAGGTTGTGTTCATCCAACAATTTGAGCTTTGTTTAACACTCCTAGAAGTAATCTTCATCAAAGATGCATTGTCCAAAGACACGTGTGATGATGGAATTTGAAATTCAATAGGAAGGAAGACTTGAGCTTTACACAAGGGAAAAGGTAGTGTATCCCTTAGAAGTGAAGATACTAGTATGATAAACCCAAAGAGCAAAAGGGAGATGAAGAATATTTTGACCAAGACAAATTTTGGTTTAAGTTGGTTAATTCGAGTTGTATGAAGATCATAAAACATAAGTAAATATGAAATTAAAGGTCACTAAAGTGGTTTTAGGGTGAGATTATACGACCACAATGGTGGAGTTTAGATAAATCCATGGTGCTCTAAGGGAAACTTAGATATGGCCGGGAGGTGTTCGTAAGAGAAGAAGATGATGAATATATTTTTGAGATAGATGAGATAAGGTAATGTCGAGTATGAAAAGGAATTAGTCTAGAAATTTTCTTCCTCATCCATACATCCTATCCCCAAAATGGATGATATAAATTTGGTCTTGGTTGGAGGAATATCTATCTTTCTATAGGGGTACACAAGGGATTGTTGTTGAAGGCTACCAAGGTTCTTAGATTTGGATTGCTAAGGATTACCCTTGGTAGGGATGAAAATAACTTCAAATGGGGGATCTAAAGGTTGTTTTGTGGCCGATGGAGGAAGTAATTTTTGCATGGTTTGATCTAAGGAAGGTGATGATTGGCTTGATGTAGGAGGATCTGATTGTATGGATGAGATGGGAGGATCACCTATAGTTGCTGCAAGTTTAAGTGCTCTCCAATATTATTCGAATGATGAAATTGATGTGGAAGAAGAGGGAGATGATGGAGATGTGGTCACGATAGTTGATGTGGTGGGTGTGGGTGGAAGTACGAAATATGAACCGATATTGACTCTAAGGATGGTATGATAGGTAAAGTTGGAATAAATGTAGGTAAGGTGGTCGAATATAATGAATTGGATGAGGTAGATGTGGGTGTGGAATCAATGATAGGTGTGGATGTGGTTATGGAAAGAGAGAGAGGTGTTTGGATGATGCATTGATGAGGTCTATGTGAGAGGGAGATGGTGTAGGTTGTGAATGGGTAGATGTAGAAATGATGGGTTTTATGGAAGGAGTATGAATGCAAATTATTCTTTTCTTAGGTGTTTTAAGGGGCATTTTGGATGTGTTTATGGATTGAGAAGGTGTGATTTATGTGAGAGTATATGTAGATGTGGGAATGGTAGATGTTGGGGAATTAGGTGTGGAAGAGTGGGGTGATGTGGGCATGGGTAAAGAAATATGTGATAATGATGTCAAGGTATACATGGGAAGATTTGTTGATGTGGTAGATATAAGTGTAGTGATGGGTGTGCTTGGGATAGATGTGGATAATGGGCTAGTTATGGTAATTTTGGGTAAGATAGGTGTGGATGAAGAGGTGGGCACAATCAAGGCCAATGAGGATGTGGTAAGGGTAGGACTGGATGTAGATGTGAGAGAAGTGGTAGAAGTTAAGGTGGTTGGTAGGGAAATTATGGATATGGTTGATGTGGGGATAAATTTTGAAGGAGCCGTAGGCACAATATCTAAGATAGAGGTATGAGAAATAAATATAGGGAGGTTTTGGTGTATGGTGTTGATTGAAAATGGGTTAAATTTGTATGGTGTGGCTAGTGAAGACAGATTTTTAGTGGTGGATTAGGAAAGGGTTGTCTAAAGATGTTGAGTGATGAAGATTGGATTGGTTAGGAGGATGCATGATGTGGGGAATTAGGAACACGATAGGGCGATTGAGATTGGATGGGAAGATCTGATACATAAGGAATAGGAATGTCAATAGGTTGGATAAACATGGTGATGTCGGATGAAGCAAGTGATGAGGGTGAAATAGGATCTATGGGTCAATGTGATCGAGAGGTGGTGGATCTACGGAGTAGGAAGTCATGGATGGGGATAGAAGATGGCCTAGAAGTAGCCACATGTTTAGTCATGGTAGATTTTTGTTGAGAACCATTTGAGGTAAAGTTTTTTTCCATTTTTAGATCAAAAAAGTCAAGAAAACATTTTATTTATGTTTTTAATTTAGAAATTGAAAAAGAAAAGGGTATGGATAACGAGGTCCCTAGGATTAGGCAATGTATGTCTAGTTTCAAGTGGTTATGGCTGGGGAAATCTCAGGAGGATTTTTGTTGTGTGATGAAATACTAATCAGTCCATTGGGTAGGAAGATATCTAGATGTGTTGTTTGATGTGTGATTTTAAGGTTGTGTGTAATTGAATTTGAGATACAACCAATTAACCCATATTTAAGCTATGTGATCAAGAAGGATGCATAAAATAAAGGTTCTTTTTGAACCAAATATAGATGTGATATTTTGATGAGGACACACAAATGAAAGGGAAATACAATGCAAAAAGGAGAAAATAAGGAAAAATGAAGAATACCTAGATAATGCTTTTCCTTTTTATCTAAACTTTAAGAGGAGAGTGATGTAGGAATCCAAACCCAACACAAGCAATAAAAAAGTGAAGCCTTGTGCTGCATTGTTGCTAGAAGATAGAAGAAGAAGAAGAAGAAAAAATAACAAGAAATGCAAAGGGTCACCTAAAGGGTAGTCCAAATGGGAATGCCGGAATTTTTTATAATTTCCTTGTTTGATTCAAATTACTGATGCTAGCTACAAAAGAAAGCTAAAAAATAAGAAAATGGAGGGTTTATGGTACCTCAAATGTGTGATATGGATGAATGGGCGCAAAAGTGAATGATCTCGATATAACTTAATAAACATGCAAATAAGAATGTATGAAAATTAGATTTATTAGAGTATATATGTGGGGTTTCCCGATATATCTAGCTTCAAGAGGTGTTTACTTTCCTTTCGCAGATGTAAACCCTTGTTTGATAAGAGAAATTGAAGTAAAGGATAGATAAATAGATAGCATGCGAAATAAAAATACAAGCGCATCATAAAGTAGCCAAGATGAATCTAAACACTTATCTGATCTGAATAAATATAAATAAAGTGGTACCTAACTAGGTCGATGGTGACCTAGACTGTGTAAGGAAGGTTGATGAAAATCTATGTGAGGAAATATGTACAATAATGCAAATATACACATCTGCATGGATCTAGGTAAAAGTGAATGTAACATAAGCCTATGGAGGCTAGGGGATGACATGCAAAATAATGTGTTGGATAGAAAGGTAGAGAAACTGGAAAAAAATGGTGATCGAGATGGAATGGATGAAAAACATAACCCTAATCGATGGGGACTAGGGTGGGCTTATAGGGACTATAGCGGGTAGTAGAACAAGGCCAAGAGTAGATGGAATGAAAAGTAACCTAAAAGTGAGGAAAATAGAAGAGAAGGCTAATAATAAAGCCTTGAGTACTACCAAGATGATCTGGTCTTACAAAACATTAGTTCCAACAAGATAGTGATAGAAATAACATAATATAACACAAGAAAGCAATTTAAACCTCCCGAAGTCAAGAAGTTAATCAAAAAAATCTTCCAAGGACTGTAAGAAGGTTGACATGGTTGCTGAGACACTCTGGTTCAAAAATGGATTTGTAGAATTCAATAAAAGCAAGTGTTTTGTCACACTTGTGTTTGTGTGTTTCCTTTTGGAAAGTGAAGAACTCAATTTTATAGGGTCGATGGTGACTGGGTTGGGTCACCACCAACTATGGGGAAACTTTCCCCAATGGGGTTAACTTTTTGTTTTAGTGGGGATTTAAGGTTTTAAAGAATGGGAATAGTCCTTTAAAGTTTCTAGGTGGGAATATGTTGTTTAGGGATGTCTCATGAGAAGTTAGGGGCTAAAGACAGGCATGATAAAAGCTAGAAAAAACATAGGGATGTAGATTTGGGATAGAATCATCCTAAAAGGAAAGTTCATTAGGGCTAGTGGATATAAATTAATTAATAAATGAGGATTAAAGTGATGGGATAATAGGTGGGATTTTAATTAAATGAAGGGAGATGAATTAAATAAATGGTATCTATCTAAGACCATGGTGAAATATGTGCACATGGGTAAACAAGAGTAGGAATACTGAATTTAGGTGTCTACAATATGAGCCACAAAACATGAATTTAATTTCTTAAAATGATGACGAATCCATGACAATGGAGGAAGAAGGAAAGAATCACCTTGAAAAACTCCTAAATATGAACCCTCAACTCACAAAATTTATGGAACAATTTTGATAGATTTTACATTTTATAAACACCCCCTCACAAATGAGGTAATTTTACAATATATAGAGAGGAAAACTTTAATTTTCTTCCACCAAATGAAAACCTAAATTAATTCTCTAAAAATAGGTATGCACAACCTTGATAATTCATTTCCCAATGTATTATTTATTTTTATACTCAAAAAGGCTAGGCACGCGACACTTCATCCAAAGAGATTTGGAATCTCACTCGAAGTGTGTGAAAAGCTACCAAGTACCTCTTTTTCTGTCTTGTCGAATTTTAGCATGTATGTTCATAATACTCATAATCAAAGTGTATATTCCATCATAATAATTAGATCCATGTACTCAATTTGGAAACACGCATAATAAGAAATTAGAATTATCACATAATAATTAATATCATATTTACCATCCAAACACCATGAACAGATAGGTCAACAAATAATATCCATCCACAATGATCCATTGTATTAATTCATCACAAAACAATAGTTGAATACATCATAATAATTACTAGAGAGTCATACATGCTTGAAATAGTAGATTAACATAACTTTCTAATACACAGTCTCTAAAAATAGTGGAATACATTACATACTTATAGGGGCGGGGACTTGTCTTTCACCATCTATACATCTCAAAATAGGCATCATGCTCAGAAAAACCATGCATGCATACAAAGATAACTATAAATCATGCAATATTTCCTAATAATAGATTATCTCTATAATTAAATCCTGATTTAATCTTATTATTAGCTTGATCTCAACATGTCTCTTGATCTCCACTTTTTCTGAAAATAGCCTTTCCTTAGCCTTGAATTCTTCACATCTTTACCTTGATTTTACTTGTTTGCAAGAAAATTTGTTGGGTGGAAAAACTTATGGATTTATTTCCAACGCTCTGGGAATATAATTCTCTCTACTTAACCGGTGCATCTGTAGTATGTGCATGCGTTAGAAAGTGTGTATTTCTGTGGTGGTATTTCGACTGGGGAACCAACAAGGGCACTCCACTAACCCTGCAACAAAGCTAGTAATATCTTACTAGGGAAGTATTTGTCTATAGAGTGGGAAAGGGGATTGAGAAAATAGGTAAGAGAACTAATGTTATAGGTATAAAATCAATTTCCTGCACACACACTAGTTAGAAACTTTAACACATGCATTCATGGGAAGAAACAACTCTGCGAATAGTAACTAATGTTGTAGGTATAAAATCAATTTCCCACACACACACTAGTTAGAAACTTTAACACATGCATTCATGGGAAGAAACAACTCTGCGAATAGCAACAAGACCAAATAGAACTTATTGATCACCAAGTTTCAAGAAACCCTTAGTCAAAGAAAGATAGAAACTCCTTCTTCTTATATTTATTGCTCAAATCAAAGTTGTACATAATATGGGAATGGAAGAAATTTGAGAGGGGAAGAAATTATAATAAAATGGCTCTCCTTTGCTTTCTCTAGGTACAATGCACTCTTGAGTCTACAAGATCAATTCCCAACCCTTTGGAATGGCAATGGCGTTACAATTTATAAAATGAGAGGTGACTTATGATCTTCCTCATGAACCTCCATATGCCTTAATATGACTTAAGACTGTTCATATTCCACTTTAAATATTTAATTCCCTTTTATAATAACAAGGTGACTTAATTTACATTATGTTTCTAAAGTCACTTTTAACCGACTTAAAGGCATATCAAAAAATGCAAAATGTAACGAAGAATTAAACATTTGAAAGTGAAAGAAATTTGGGGAATAGGAGAGAGAAAGAGAGAAAGAAGAAGAAGAGGAGACATCACCCGATGAAGTTTGTTGATCCTCATTGATGGAAAGTTCCAAATGCAATGAAACTATGAATCTTCGAACTCCTTGCACACTTTGAAACTCGTTCAAATTAGCTCCTACGAACACTTTCCCAATTGAATGAAATAAGGTGGATCTTGAATTACCTATGAAAAATGGTTAGGATTTTCCAAAACAATGATGTCCCCTTGAATGATTATCCTTATATGACCCATTGTGCCAAAACTACTTTTTGAGTGTAACTTACTATTTTTAGTAAGTGTGAATTGCGAGCCGAGATGACCCTTTTTTATGACCTTTCCTATGATGTTCCCTCTATGTTCACTACCTTCTTCATGGAATCTTAAAATGGTGGCTTACCTGAAGTAACATTCCCCTATGCAAGGAGACATGTTATTTTTAGTAAGTGTGCCACAAATGTCAAATTACGACGAAATGAGTCTTGAAATTTTGGGTTTTATTCCAGGTTCCACGCTCTGAATTTGGAGTAATTCCTTCATCTGAACAAGTGGTAAAATGATGTCTTCATTGGTGGGGGTAGAATACTAACAAAAAACACATCCCTCCATATCCCTAAAAAATAGGGGCTTCATGGTGCAAAAACTAGTTCATGTGAAACTAGATTTTTCAACGATCGTTCCCTCCAATTTTTAGATGATTTCACCCATCGGATCTTTAGGAATTTGAAAATTTATTTGAAGAGAAAATAATGATGAAACAAAAACAGCCATCCATATCCCTAAAAATAGGGAGTTTTGGTGTGAAAACTAGTTTGTGTGAAACTAAATTTTTCGATGATCGTTTCCTCCAATTTTCGGGCAATTTTGCCCATTATAACCTTGAGAAGTGGAGAGGTAGTTCACTAATTTTTTCCATTAATATGTCATGGAAGATATTAATGGAGATTTAAAATTTTAGGTCTGGTTTTTGTCTCCATAAGCAATGAAGTCAACTCCATTATGATAGGTTTTTCATTATGGTGCTTCACATGAAATTTCTCTTGATCTTGTGATCGGTTTGATGGGAAATCAAGATTTTTCCTTCATAGAGCTGGAAAGAGGGTTTCTTCATTGAAAGAAATACTTAATTAAAATTGTACATTTGAATATGTTTTTTAATGGCCTTCAAAAGGTTAAAACTTAGCAATAAACAGTTCATTAATCCGAGAGCACGGTTTGCGATATATGTTCAAATCTTCATTTTCATGGATATGGGGATTTCCATTGTTCTTCATCTCTTCTTCATTTCACCTTCTTAGATTGATAAAAATTCCTTTTGAGACCTGTGTATCTTCATGGAAAATTTATTTTAGTTCCTTTTCTGATTTGGTCCGAGTTTCTTAATGGTGGAGTTGTGGACTTGTGTTTTCTACAACTTTCTTCTGTAATGGAGAAGCAACTAGATACAACTAGAAGCGATTCTGATTAGAATTTTTAAAATTTTTGAGTTGGATTTTGGAACATTTTTTCATGTTTGATGTCCCTAAAATCAAGGACATGAGGTACATCAATTTCCATAATGAGCAAGACGTTGACATGTGGCGTTTAATCCAACGATGGGGAATGAAGGAGGAAAAAGCTGCTTTAAAGCACTGGGAGATAAAAGGTGGTCACGTGGGTGTCCAAAAAAATCCCTATGGGGGATGGGTGCAATTTTCAAGGTTTTATGTCCCCCAACTTAGGTGCATAAGGGACATCAAATTCCATGGTGGTTCTGGTGCTAACACGTGGTGCCCAATCCGACGATAGGGACCGAATGCTCCGAGAAAAGCACCAGGGGCTAAAAGTTGGTCACGTGGGTGTATAAATGACTCCCCATAGGTTATGGGCACATTTTTCAAGGTATTATGTCCCCAACCTCGGGTACATAAGGGACATAAATTTCTGCGGTGGTCCCGGAGATGACACGTGGCGCCCGATCCAATGGTAGGGAATGGATGCTCCAAAATGCACAGGGCTAAACTGTCAAGTCTTGAGGTCACATGAGGGTACAAGATGTCATATGACGGCTGAGAGATCTTCAAGGGGGCTAGGACCACTTTTCAAACCTTAACATCTCTAACCTTGGGGGACGTCAAGGACACAAAATCCCGCCAGGCTCCTGGTGCTGGCACGTGTCCTCCAAAACATTTGGCTAAGTCCTGAATTTGTGACAGTGATAACTTGAGCTCCCAATGGAAATTTTTGGAAAAATTTTATATGATCCTGACTGGAAATTTCCTTCTAAATCTAATGGTGGTGGTGCCATGTCTTTATTATTCCATTTTATCCCTAAAAAATAGGATGTTTTATTTTGTACTCCACCTGTGCCTGAGAAAAACTACTTGCAGACCTGATGCGCTAAAGTGTTGTGAAAAATATTATTTCACCATAATTTAGGTTATATAATCCTCATTCTGAGATATTTTTTTCTTCTAAATCTATTCGAGCTCCCAAAATCTTCTTTTGAATCCCAACATTTGTTTTAGGCACATGTACCACCTGGGCTTGTGAACCCTATTATTTACTCGGACTAATCCAAGTCTTGAAAAACTTTCAAAAATAATTTCCATGATTTTATAAGGTCTTCCATCCACCTCCATGTTGAATTTTTCCCTTTCTTTCTACGCTGTGGGGTTTAATTCAGTCAGGGAAGGCTAGCGATATCCCTTCCTATAATGTTTGAAGATAGTGTCTTTTTAGAACTCCCTAAAATCACCTAGGTGGAATGAGTAGACTTTCCTAAATTACCTAGGGGAAAAATTTGATACAAATAGGGGGTGACCAAGCCAACTAATGGATTTCACCCAGGTGTGTCTTGAAATGATAGGACTTGAAAAATTCGACACTAGGGTATAGTTGTCGTGCTCAGAAATTATCAATTTCCATGTTGCAAATTTGCACGACAACAACTAGCTCTAGCTTGGGGACATGACATGGACTGAGAAAAATGAAGACATGGCATGGGAATCCAAAATCTCAGCTTTGGACCATCTAATGTTTTCACCAAAGTTGCCTTATCTATTGGGCCTTGCGGAGTCATGTACAACTTCTAGAAAGGAAGATTAGAAGAGGAAACACACACACACAAAAAAGGATGGAAAGGAAACATGTGAAAAAAATAGAAAGGAAACACACCAAAAAATAAAATTATATACAAGGGGAGGGAAAATACAAAGGTGGGAAAAGGATATACACATACCCAGGTAATGGGTTGAGAAAAGTATATGCCTTCATGAAATAGTGGATTGAAGTATGACCATTGAAGCACAAAAACTATTATTTGATCAAAACATGCTTTGGTGATGGCTTTGCATGGCTTGAGAAGAATAAGGCTGACCACACTTCCATCCTTGTACTCATAATGTATCAATAATGTTTCTTTATCCATTGAAAATTTGGTTAACCTCTTGAAAATTTTGCATTTTGAATATTCCTCTTGATGTCCCACAAACATGAGACACCATCCCTCTATTTCTTCGAGAGTGGGAAAAATGTTTCTATCATGAAAAAATTCATCTTCTTTGAATTGCAACTTCAAATTGTCTCTTATATCAGCAAGACACTTGGAAGGAGTGAGGACAAACTGATTTTCTTTCCATTCAAGAACTTCCCTGAACATCCCACTTTGTTTTCTGGAGAAATGGTTGCCAATATGCATCTGTTGAGTACATCTTGATATCATTTTCAAAATTGCAGCTTTTGGTTTGGTTGTATAAGCATTCTTCACCCTCCATTGGATTTTTCCATATGAACTCTTGCTTTTCATTGATGGACCATTCTGAAATGGTGGGAGTGGGTTGGTTTTGAATATACTCCATACATTGTTGCAGATCTTTGCCATGTTCTGAACAACTTTCTCCAATGTAAATCAGCTCAATGTTTTCCCTATTATCTTCTTCCATGATGGAGGTGTTTTCTTCAAAACTGGAGATTTCCAAATGAGATACATGAAATTTTCTTCCTTTTCACTCATGAACTTCTTCGCACAATGTGGAAGCAAAAGACATGTTTTCATGTTTATTCTCAAACCAAAGTATTATAGAAGTCATCAAGCCTATCCAATTGCTCCATCTCAACATAAAAATTGGTGCACCAAAATAGGAAGCACAAATTGACTCATACTTTTCTTGTATCTCCATGGCCCGGGTTAGGAGTTCAAGACTGATTTGAGGATCCTCAGTTTCTTCTACAACCATTAAGATATCTTGTATAGATAGTTCTTCTGAAATTTCCATAAGATAATTTTTATGTTCATTGGAAGAATATTCTTGTTGTACCTCAAAGAGATGGCTATAAATATGATCCATACAAACCCATGATTCATTTGAAACATCCTCATTCACCTCTTCCATGCTTTGCATTACCAAAGATTCAATTTCGTGCAAATATAGGCATACTTGATTCATGACACCTACTGACAAGGAGAAGATATCCAAGCTTCATGGGAAGGGTGATCCTTCAAGCTCAAAATCCATATCATCTTCTTCTTGGTAAGAAGCAGAGAACCATGTTGGGACAACAGTATGAGAAGAATTTTCTGCTATATCTTGACCATCCATTATCAAATCTTCTTGCTCAGGTGAAAGATGAAAGGCTATGTTTTCACCGAGATGATGATTCTACTCCTTGAGTGAGTAGAGGTTGTGTTTAAATTGTTCATTCTCCTTGGATTTGAAAAGAGAGTGGGATTCTTCCATTTGATCATCCATGATTGCATCAAGATGAGAGTTTGATTCTTTGACTTCCTTAATTTCTTCATGCAACATTTCTACATCACTTGAAGAATCAAAATAGGAAGGAGGATTATCTATGACCATCTTGAATTCATCATTTTCAGACCATAATGTCGGCTGAATTTCTTGCACTTCTTCACATATCCCCATTTCATCATCAATTGAAAGATCAAAACTTGAAAAGAGATCATCCATGCTTACTTTGAATTGGTCGTCTTCTTCATCATTGGTGGAGTCTTCGAGGGCATTGGATCATCCATTATGTAACAAGGATCTTCTTTTATTGAATATATTATTCCCCTAATGGGCTGTGACTCGAGCCAAATGGAATTATTGAATGGTGATTCTATCTTTGTCTCTTCTACTTCTTCCTCCATGACGTTGCTTTGTCTTTCATCGGAGGTTCCATGAAAATATCTTCTTGAAGCATTTGAGAATCTCTCAGGAATGAAAACTTCATAGTATGGGAAGCAATCCAAGTCTTCTTCCATAGGGTGTGTCTCATCTTCTTCCTCCATTTGATGTGGAGCTTCAAGATGTTCATATCTTCTTTGTAGAGCTAAAGCATACCTCCAAATTTCATCAAAGACTTTGGGGTTAGAATTTTCTTTTATTATGCTCTAAAGTATTTCCACATATTATATTTTCAACATGTTCATTTCTTCATCACCATATGCAATGAATTCATCTAGAGAATGGTAGAAGAAGGACAAAGTTCTCAATTTTGTAGTGAGTTGTGCGAGATTGTAAAAATATTCTTTAGTGGATCTTGCACCATCCTATCTTTCGTCATCTTCTTGAATGCTGATTTTATCTTCATCGAAGGCTCAAGGATAGGATTTTCTTCAGTGGAATTCAAGAACCTTTTGGGTATGAAAACCCTATGGTATGAATGATCTTCAAGATCTTCCTCTATAGGAAAACTCTCCTCTTCTTCTTCCTCGCTATGGGCTGCTTCAAGTTTCTCATTCATCTCTTGTAATAATTTGGCATATTCTCAAACTTCACACCTTATCTTATGTCTCCTTTGAATCCATTCTTCTTCATTGATGACAGTTTTTCTTCTTTCCTTTTTCAACACTAGTCCTAACCATGGCTGATCTATGATCTTCTTTTCCGAGATCATTGTCTCTCATTGGTACTTCACTCCAATCTAGAAATTTCTTCATGATGTGGGAAACGAATGTGATAGGGTTCATTCCTTGATGGAGTAACCTTCAAAGAATGATTTTCCTTTGAAATCTGATTTTTATTTTATTTTAAGACCTTGCGGTCATATATTAGAGTGCAGATGTCTTGCTAAATCTGCTTAATGTGGGCACCAAAAAGTGGTCACATGGGTGTTCAAAAGACTCCCTATGGGGGCTGGGAATATTTTTAAGGTTTGATGTCTCCCACCTTAGGTGTATAAGGGACATCAGATTCCACGATGGTCCCGGGCTGACACGTGGCACCCAATCCGATGACAGAGAATGAATGCTCCAATAAAACACTGCGGTGAAAGTTGGTCACGTGGGTGTCCAAATGACTACCCATAAGGGCTGGGCCAATTTTTAAGTCTTATGCCTCCCACTTTAGGTACATAAGGGACATCAGTTTCCAAAGTTGTCCCGAGGTGACACATGGCACCCGATCCAACGATAGGGAATGGATGCTCCAAAATGCACCTGGGAGCTAAACTGCAAGTCTCAAGGTCACATGAGGGTACAAGAGGTCATATGAGGGATTCAAGGGGGCTGGGAGAACTTTTACAACCTTTATGTCCCTGATCTTGGGGAATTTTAGGGACACAACATCCCACCAGGCTCTTGGTGTTGACACGTGTCCTCCAAAAAATTTGGCTAAGTCTGAACTTTTGTGAGTGATAAATTGAGCTCTCGATGGAAGTTTTGGAAACAATTTATATGATCCCCGACTTGAAATTTCCTTTGGAATCTAATGGTGGGGTATAATGTCTTTAATATTCCATTTGATCCTTGAAAATATGATTTTGTATTTTTACTCCACCTTTTCTGAAAACCTTGCTGCACTGACTGATGCGCAAAGTGTTGTGAAAATATTTTTCCCCATAATTTAGGTATTAGAATCCTCTTTTTGGATTTTTTTTTTTTTTTTTTTGCTTCTTGTTGTCCACTCAAAATTCCCCTACTTTTAAGAAGTTGAAAATTTAAAATTTTGAGGTTAAGTGTCTTTTCTGTTGTATTGATAATGTGAAAAGTCAAGAAATTGGGAAAATCTACGTTTTTGGGTCATTTTGTGTGTTTTTCGGGCCTGTCGGACATTTTTGTCCCGCGTGTCCCAAGTTCAATTGGGCCCTCTATTCCCCAATCGGCTGGTTTACCCGAAGTTTGTTCTTTTCGGGCTCGTCGGAACTTTTTGTCCCAAATGTCCCAAGTTCACCCGGACCAGTTGTTCCATTTTCGCCCGATTTGGCCGAGTCATGTATTCCATGTACTTTTGTCCCAAAGGTCCCAAGTTATTCCGGACCCGTTGTTCCCTTTTTGCTCGATTCTCTGGATTCATGTACTCTACGTACTTTCATCCCTCATGTCCCAAAAGCATTTGTGTGTCTTTTCACCGCATTGCTGAATTGGCCGAACCGTGTACTTCGTGCTTTCGCGTCCCTCGTGTCCCAAATGAACCAAGTGCCATTCGTGCTAATTTTTCCCACTCTACCCAAATATTTTACTTTTCAATTTGGTAGATATGTATTTAATGCACATTTATTACCTTTCTCTCTCTAAGCAAAATGGCTATATAATGAAACTACCCCCTATGCATTTTTGCACACTACTTTCATGCTATCTATTGCTTGAACCCTTACAACCAAAATTCCTGCACGCGTATCCATTCCCCCTATAATTCCATCCCAAGTCTAGCTTGCAGCTCTGCTCTCTAAGTTACTATCAACATGAAGATCAAATTCTAGGGGCAGGAACAAATTTCACCACTCGAGTCCGTCGTTCCCGATATCGGGGACAGTGAAGTTCACCACCTTAACTTTGGATATTTTTGGACAAGGATGACAGATGTAAACCCTTCACCAATGATGCGAGATGATTCATAATAGTGGTCTGGATTTTGTTGGTGGTTTCCCTATCTCTGGTGCAATGCGCGAGACACGTGCTCTCATGCGGGGCTCATTTCAACCCCGATTGAGTGAGTTGACAAACGTGCATAGGGGAGCTCATCACCAAACTTGATGTTGCTGCCATTGGCACTGCACTAAGGATTCCAGAAATGGAAAATGCTATAGTTATCTCCCAAAATCAAGCACAAGCCCTTGTCAATCAAGACAAGTGATAACTATAAGGTGTGGGTGGTGAAGTCTGGTGAAAAACCCTAAAAAGGGGGCATCTTGTTTGTCCAAGACTCTTTTACATGTAGATTTCAATGAAGAATTATCGGATTTCATAATCCCTCTTTGGCTCGGGTCATGGGTTTACCCTCTACAAATGAGTTCCATTTACGGATGTGTCCACTTATCAATATGGTGTGCGAGGGAACTCGGAATATCAATGGGCGAGAGATCATCGGTATTAACCTAGGGAGCAGGCATGCTAATGTACAGCAAACAAAGAAATTCTATATGACTTCATACCTAATGTATACTCTAGCAGCATCGAGGCAATGGTTTGGCTTTTCATACATCGATGCTCACAAGGATGACCCCGTGTATGCCTACTACCCGTAGTTCACCCTAGAGACCAGCAATCACAATTTCCGAAGGGTGAATGATGCTTTCACCATGTACATGGTCAAGCTTCTTGAGAGTGACACAACGAGAAGATTTTCTGATGAAGCCATGAGTCTGATATCGCACTACGGTGCTTATTTTATCCAATTCAGAAAATTTTCCTATATCAGGCTTGCTGGCTATGAGAGCACTCCTCTCAAGCTCCCTATGTTCTGCAATGACAAAATGGCCTTGATAGAAGTGTGTAGGCAATTGGAAAAATTGCATAGAACCTACAGAGATGAGAAAATTACTAGTTTGCACTTCCTCATCTCTTTGGGAAATTACACCTGCAAAACAACCCTGGATGCACAAAATATAGAAAGAGCCCTAGCTCCCATCACTATCCATTTCTTCAAGCCAAGAACTTTTTTGACTTGAAGAAGTTTATTGAGCAGAATATCAAGATAACCTATCATCATAGGGCAGATACAGAGGACTATTGGGCTGACTGTGCTGATGATTTTGAAGCCAGAAGGAGGCATTATGGCAGGTTTTCCCTACATTGATTCAGAACTCAATTTTTACCAAGTTCCTGAAGGGCTTCAAGATGATAATTCTAACTTGTACTCATATGAGTATGACAATGTGGTCAAACACACTCCCTTGGAGGACTTGGATTAGTTCAAAATGGAGAAAGATGATTTGGCTGAGATCCTGGCTCCAGTCTTAGTCAGGACCAAGATCTGGATTGATAGGAAATTTCGTGAGCTTAGAAGGCACTCGGGGAATCCTCCTCCAAGGATGATTCAAAACCAAGGAGGGAAGCATCAAATCCCAGATCAGAAACACATGTGTAAACCCCTCCTACCTCATTAACTCAAGGACCTGCAGTCTCTACTCCTTCCTCATCCACCCAGGTATATCAGAAGAAATTCAAAGAAGTTAAGAAGGAGCCTGTGGAAGAAGATCCCCTAAGAAAGCATGCAGAATTGCCTTTGGGACCAGAGAACATTATTGTTTTTAGTGAAAGTGAAGAGAGTGAAGTGCCAGCTCCTGTAAACACCCCCGAAGCCCCAATGGATAAGAACAAAGAAGTCTAGAGCACTGAACTTCCAAGCACTGTTGATTCCTCTGCACCTGTTACCTCAAGTGCTCCACTCATATCTCAACTCAAGGCAACAAGTACAAACCTTGGGTGCCATGAGTTCTCTTTCTCTTGGTCCTCTTGCCCCACCTGCTTCTTCCTCCTCCTCTTTTGCATGGGTACGACCTGCTGTCGTCGGCGGGGAAGAGAAATTCTTCCTCCTAGAGCTCAGGACCAAATTTTGATGCTGTGGTAGCCTTGTTAGGCACTACTCCTCCTTCTCGCGCCAAAAAAACTAGAATTACCTCCAAGATAGTGTCTGATGCTCAGGGCCAGCAATTCTAGAGATAGCTAAGCCTATGGTAGACAAGCTAGAACAATATTTGCAAGCATCGGATCTTGAGCTCTCAAGAATTCCCATGGGAGAGTCTACCCCTGAAGGTGAGATCCACAATATTCAGGAAACAGTTACCAGAGTCATTGGGAGGGTAGAGAAAGGGCAGCAAACCATTGAACAGTTGGAGGAACAAGCCTAGATTCTTACAAGTTTCATCAAATCTCTTTTGTCCAAGGACAAAGTTTTGGACCCTACCCCATTGACTACTCTTCCACCACCTATAATTCTGAGCCAGGATGAAGTACAAAGTATCAAAGATATGCACAAGTATTCCGTATATGGAAGAGCCATGGAGGCCATGGTGGATGATATGTTGGTTGCAGGATTAAACTTTATTGATGAAGCCTTCAAACTCCACGGGAAGGTGAGTAATTTGCAATAGAAGCTCTCCTCCACTATTGGGAGCATTGATAAAGAACTTAAACTTTGGAGCAGTTGCATAGTAGACCTCTGCCTCATGGGACAAATAGATGAAAATATTTTGATGGCAAGCAAAGTCTTCGAGGATACAAAGGATAATTTGTCAAAGTCCTGGGTCTACAGCGTGGAATGGAAGATCAAGGTCCTGGAGGAGGCTTTGGGAGAATTAAGGAATAGCTGGCAGAAGGGTGAGGCCTTCAAAACACTAGTTATATCTACCTTCAAAGATATACATTGCCATCTTCATGATGAGACTTCTGGTGTGCCTCTCTCCTTACAAGAAATCAAAGCTCAATTCAGAGCTTTTGTCAAGGGTGATCTATTCAAGGAGAGTTCCATTTCCAAAGAAAATATGAAGGAGATCTGCTCTCTTCAATCGGCTATAGAGGAAGCGAACAAGGATTATCATACTCATGTCAAGTTCGATAAAGAAATGGAGAAGTGCCTCGGATTTTGGACTCAGTCTACTACCAACACATCAGTTCCATGTGGCAAAGACATAGCAGAGGTGTTGAAGAGATTCAAACATCGGATCGTAAAGTCGGTGGGTCCCTCCTAGTCATAAGCAACCGCTTGCTTCTCCTAATTCTTCTCTTCTCTTCCCCTTCTTTCTCTTGGATTTTTTTGTAATCAATTAAGGTATTGTGATTAAGAACCCTTTTAACTAATCTTTAGTTAAAAGAAGTAGTTACTTGAAGAGTAACTGATTTGTAAACTATATAATAGCCTCTCCTTGCCATTTTGAAGAAGGAAGAACTTGGCTTATTTACGAAAGTGTAAATAAATCTTAAAGAAATCAATACGAAGGACTTTTCATTCTTTGTCTATCTGGTTTCCTTTATTCCCAAGCTATTCATTTACTTTTATTAGATCATTTGTCTATATTATCTTTGAGAAGCTTTGTATTCTCACGCATGTTATTTATCGAACTTTGTGTCTTTTCAAATTTCATTTCTTAATATGATACAAATGATCTTGTTCTAATTCATTTGTACCCTCGCATGCATAAGGAATTACTCTGTCATCTATATTTACAGATGGTGTCTTTCTTCTCTTTCTCACATTTTCATTCCTCATCCTTTTTAATTGATGATCCTTATAGAAAACACTTTCATAATATCCAAGTTCCACAAGAAAACCATACTTTGTATATGTGTAAATAGGTTCATTTGAATAACGGAACCTATCCCATTAAAGAGGAGGGACTTCTTGTCCCAAAGTGGAGTCACCAAAAATGTTGGTCGTCAAATAGGACTTCAAGAAGAGCAATAGTCAGGGGACAAGAAGTCCCTCCTCTTTAATGGGAGAGGTTCCCTTATTCAAAAACGAACTATTTACACATATACAAAGTATGGTTTTCTTGTGGAACTTGATATTATGAAAGTGTTTTCTATAAGGACCATCAATTACAAAAGGACTAAGGAATGAAAATTTGAGAAAGATTAGAAAGGCACCATTCAATTATAGATGACAGAGTAATTCCTTATGCATGCGAGGGTACAATGAATTGGAACAAGATCATTTGTATCATATTAAGAAGATGAAATTTGAAAAGACACAAAGTTCTCAGAATAACATCTATGAGAATACAAAGCTTCTCAACATAATACGAAAAATGATCTAATAAAAGTAAATGAATAGCTTGGGAATAAAGGAAACTGATAGAAAAAGAATGAAAAGTCCTTCAGTATTGATTTCTTTAAGATTTATTTACACTTTCAAAATAAGCCAAGTTCTTCCTCAAGAAAACCATACTTTGTATATGTGTAAATAGGTTCGTTTCTGAATAAGGGAACCTCTCCCATTAAAGAGGAGGGACTTCTTGTCCCCTGACTGTTTCTCTTCTTGAAGTCCTATTTGATGACCAACAGTTTTTGGTGACTCCGCTGGGGAATCATATTCCAGTTCTATAATCATTTATTGATCATCTTTTGATCTGGCGACTCCGCGTTTTACTCGAGGGAGAAGGGCCCTTGGTATTGAAGATTCTCAGTTTCAGCTTTTGGAACAGCAAGGTTTTCCTTTCCCTTCAACAAGAAGAAATAGAAAGACTCGTTCAACAAGCACTCCACCTGTCCAAGATAGAATCCCTACGGGTGGTATTCCTTCAGAGCAAATCAGTCCTAATCTTCGAGCTTTGATTCTTGCTGGTGTTTCAGTTCCTCTTCAAGCCATTTTTCCAAGAATGGTGGTACCATTTCCTTGGGGTCATTGTGTTGGGCCTCTTTCCCTTCCTCAGCCTTTGCATGAGTTACCCAGAGGTAACCGGAATAACTTCCCTAAATTCAAAGGCGATGGCAAAGTACATCCTGATGAACACATCGCAGCCTTCATAGTTACATGTGGAGTTTTGGGAGTTGAACATGAAGACATCTCCATAAGGATTTTTGTTGAGACTTTACAAGATAATGCTACTGATTGGTTCTATCACCTTCCGGCTGGTGCTATCACTAGCTGGGACACAATGAGAACTAGGTTTGAAAACCGTTTCAAACCAACGGAAGACGTGCATGCCTTGCTAGCCCAAATTTCTCAAATAAAGAAGGATTCACAAGAGCCCATGAGAGAATTTGTGGCTCAATTCAATAGGTTGATTAACAAAATTCCACCAAATACTTGACCTGTAGATCAAATTCAAAAATGTTTCTTCCTAAATGCCCAATCACCTGAAGTTAGTTATGCACTGAGAAGGGCTAATCTCACAACATTGGCCGAGGATCAAACTCTTGTTGTTAGTGTTGAAGATGATTTAATCATGTCAGGGAAGTTGAGGAGAGACCCTTCTAAATCTAAGTCTGCTTCTTCCTCCTCTTCCACTCCTGGACCTAATACTGATCCATTGGTACAAAAACTTGCAAATGATCTCATCACCATTAAGAAACAATTGGCTCAGCATGCTCCCTATGCAGACGTTCCAAGGAGGAATTTTCAGCCCAGAAATCGTTTGCCTACTTCTCAAACAAGGCTAGCGCTTGAAGGACCTCCTATTAAAGTTCCTGTCAATGCAACCTGTGAAGTTGAGGAACCAGAGGATGAGGAGGTTAATGAAGATTGTGAGGAATTTGTTGAAGAGGTTGATGATGAAGTGGACAAACTTGAGGGATCTCGAGTTAATTTCTTCACCACTAAAGGCATTGATGAAGGGGATGATTATAACGAAGTAGTGGCAGACATGAATAGTGAATCATACACTGGTCATGACTCGAGAGTAGAAAAATCGGAGGGAGAAAGTGATGCACCCACCAAGAAATCTAAGGAGAAGCCAACAACTATCCCTTTAATTGCAAAAAGAGGATCTCTAATTCCCATTTCATCTACACCAAAGAAGAGTCCTATCAATTTTTCTACTAAAGTTACTTCTTTTCCCCTAAAATTGATAAACCTAGGATCTCAAGTGATGATAACCCATCCACTTCTGGGTCTTTTGATATTATTGACCACCTGAAAAAGACTAAGGTTCAAATCTTAGAGGCTGAATATTATTAAACCCATCCCAAGGCTTTTTCTAAAATGATTCACTTTGTCAATTCCCATACTAAAACTACCTCTAAAGGCCTTTTACCCACTCCTTATTCTGCACCACAGACTAATCTGGTAGCCGCTGTCACCTCACCCAATGACAAAATCAAACCATTCTATGTGACAGTCCTTATAGCTAGCCATAGGCTCAGTAATTACGTCATAGACTCAGGAGCATCAGACAATGTGATGCCTGCTAAAGTAGATCATGCCTTAGGCTTGACTCTCACACACACTTACGGATCTTTTTATTCCATGGAGAGTAAGGAAGTGCCCTTGGTTGGAAGAATTAAAGACGCACAAGTGGCTTTTGTTGCTTTTCCTGAGAAGAAAGTTTTGGCTACTATCTTAGTAGAAGATATTCCTCCTTCATACGGGATGTTGCTAAGCAGAAACTTCTATAAGGATGTGGGTGGAGAAATTAAAATGGATTGGTCACATGCCCTCATACCAGTTAATGGGAAAATGAAGAAGTCAGCTTTGCTGAGAAGTAGTCTGAGTATATTGTACAAAAAACTGATGATCCCAAAGCACAAATACTCTATGAGGATATGGGGCATGGCAACTACATGATTATGTCTCCTGAAGAAATCCAACTCCCCAAAGTGTCACCTAAAGATCCTAATGGTGTTTGGATTTTAGAGTTTGATGGAAGTTTTCCTTACCGGTTCTAGAGCTGGTGTCATATTGGTGTCACCTGAAGGAAGCATTCATCCTTTCTCATTCAAGTTGCAGTTTGAAAATACCAATAATACAACAGAGTATGAAGCTCTCATTCTTGGACTCCAGGTGGCAAAAGAACAAGGTGTGAAGAATCTTCTAGCTCGTGGGGATGCGGAATTGATTTTCAAGCAAGTTAGAAACCTCTTCCAGGTAAAAAATGGAAGGTTGAAACATTACAGGAATCAGGTTTGGGATTCCATTGAATTTCTTGATGCTTTCTCCATCGAAGCAATACCTAGGGAGAAGAATACCAGGGCTGATTCACTAGCAGTCTCAAGGTCACTGCTCATACCTCATCCTGACTTTTCTCAAGATAAGTTCACCATTGAGATGATCCATCGACCTAGTGTACCTGATAATACCAGTAACTAGCAAGTTTTCAATAATGATCAACACCTTCTTTCTTTCTTAGAACTCAAGGATAATTTTGAACAGTTGTACTTTGAAGGAAGTGATAATTTTCCTCGTGAAAGTGTGCCCTTTGACAAAGAAGCCACCCAAGAAGAAGAAGCGGATCAGGATGGATGTATCAAACTCAAAGGAAACAAGATTCCAAAAGGATTGGTGAGTTTAGAGGAACTGTTTGATAAACACGATAGGTATGTAAAGTCTAGAGCTTCTACTGGACCTCAACAATCAGCTGAATATGAAAAAATTAATATTGGGAGTTCTACTGACCCTAAACTTGTGAACATTGGAAAATGTTGCACACCAGATGAGAGGAAGAAGGTAATTGATCTTTTAAAGAAGTATAAGGATGTTCTTGCTTATTCCTATGAAGATTTAAAAGCTTTCCAACCAAAGGAGATGCAACATTTTATCCCTCTCAAACCTGGGATTAAGCCTTTTAAACAGAAGCAGAGGCAATACAATCCTAAAATAGCTGACACCATTTTTCAAGAAATACAGAAGTTGTTGAAAGCCAAAATCATTTTTCCTATCCATCATTCAACATGGATTGCCAATATTGTGCCTATTAGAAAGAAAAATGGTGAGATTCGTATCTGTGTTGACTTCAGGAATCTGAATCAAGCTTCCTTGAAAGATAATTATCCCTTACCTATGATGGATCAGGTCTTGCAAGTAGTAACAAGATCCGAAATGTTGTCTATGCTTGATGGATTCTCAGGATATAACCAGGTAGAAGTTAATACTACAGATCAACACAAAATGGCTTTCACTACCCCTTGGGGTACCTTTGCTTACAAAAGGATGCCTTTTGGGCTCATTAATGCCGGTGCTACTTTTTAGAGAGCTATGGACTTAGCCTTTGGAAGTTTGAAAGGGAAGTGTATTGTTATATACCTTGATGACTTGACTGTGTATTCTAAAACAAGGGTGGATCATTTTCAGCACCTGGAGACAGTTCTGCTAAGATGTAGAGAACATGGGATCTCTTTGAATCCTAAGAAATATGTCTTTTGTGTCACAGAGGGGAAATTATTGGGGCACGTTGTCTCCAAAGATGGTATAAAAATCGATCCTGAGCGAGTTCAAGCTATTCAGCAAATTCCTCTTCCAACCAGCAAAAAGGGCATGCACTCTTTCTTTGGTAAGATCAACTTTCTGAGAAGGTTCATCCCTAATTTTGTAGAGCTAACTCAAATATCTCCCAAATGATGAAAGGAAAACAAATGTTTGGTTGGTCTCTTGAAGGGAAAGAAGCCTTTGAAGGTATTAAAAGAGCCATTGCTAAAACTCTTGTTTTAGCATGTCCAGATTTCAGCAAAGATTTCATTATCTATTGCTATGCCACAGATAACACCTTGGCTTCGTTTTGACTCAGGAAGATTCTAATGAGCACGAACTCCCAATTGCATTTATGAGCTATATTCTAAAATATCATGAGTTAAAATACACCATAATGGAAAAACATGCTTTTGCAGTGGTTAAAGCTGTCAAGTAGTTTCGTTTTTACATTCTTAACTCTCACTCCACGGTGTTGGTACCAGATACAACTATCAAGTCAATTCTCACACAGCAGGAATTTGGATCCAAGAGAGGGAACTGGGTGGCCAAGGTCCAAGAATATGACATTGACATCAGACCAACTAAGCTCATCCATGGAAAAGGCCTGTGTGAACTCATCACTTTGAAGGAGTTAGACATGAGTTACTTGGAGGATAAAGTGGGCCTTCCTACCACTCTATTTCTTAGCTAGCTCGATTGACGAATGGTATGCTGATATCGCTCATTTTCTCACCTATGGGGAATGCCCCTCTCATTTGTCTACCAAAGAAAAGAGGGCTCGTTAAACTAAGGTCAACCCAATATGTGTTGTGGGAAAACGCCTTGTTTAAGCGCGGGTTGGATGGAAGGTTTTTGAAATGTGTGGACAAGGAACAACAGAAAAAGCTACTCTCAACTTTTCATGATCAGGCATGTGGAGGGCATTACTCATCAACTATCACTACTCATAAAATACTTCGTGGAGGATATTACTGGCCTACCTTGTTCAGAGATGCATTAAAGTGGGTTGATAAATGTGAAGCATGTCAGACTTTCGTAGGTAGACCCAAGTTGGCCTCTTTGCCCCTTAAACTAGTTGTAATTGAAGAACCTTTTCAACAGTGGGGTTTGGACTTCATTGGAACACTTAATCCCTCTTCTAGTGCTGGTCATACTCCTGTATTAACTACCATAGATTATTTCACCAAATGGGTAGAAGCCATTCCAGTAAAGAGTACTACTTCTGAAGTAGTATGCAGTTTCATCAAAGAAAACATCTTGGTAAGGTATGGTGTGCCAAACAAGATTGTGATAGATAATGCTTCAAATTTTTCTTCAACCGAGATTATGGATTTTTTCTATGGATATGGCATCTCTCTAGCTCACTCCTCATATTACTATCCTTAGGGAAATGGACAAGCAGAATCCACAAATAAAAATCTGGTGACCATAATAAGGAAATTAGTCAATGAATCCCAACAGAACTGGCACAAGAAACTCTATGATGCTCTTTGGGCAGATAGGATCACACCTAAGAGAGCCATTGGGATGTCTCCTTTTCAGGTAGTATATGGAGTAGAAGCTCAATTGCCAGTAACAGTGGAGCTACCAACCTTGCATCTAATGAAAGCCATTGAAGATACCAGTTTTAATGATTCTTTGGATAAGAGAATCATGTATCTTCACAAATTAAATGATTACAGATTGGAAGTTGCTGATAGGATATCTAATCACCAATAGAAAGTAAAGGTCTGTTTGATAAGAAAGTCGAGTTCGAGAGATTTCCAAGTTGGAGACACTGTTTTGTTGTGGGATAAAAGGCATGAACCTCGTGGCAGCCATGGCAAGTTTGATTCCCTTTGGCTCGGACCTTTCAAGATCAGGCACTTTGCTGGTAAGAATTCTTTTTACCTTGATTATATGGATGGTTCTTCTCTCCCACTTCCTTATAGTGGGTAGTACCTGAAATTGTTCAAGTCATAGGTGATTAGGAAGTCCTGTGTATATTCTGTATAGCATTTTGTTTTTCTTTCCCTTTGTTTTGGTGTGTTGTCCTCTGTATTGGTTTGCTTTTTGACTCCGTGGCCCAATGGATAAGGTACTGGTCTACTTCCCTGAGTTTGTCTAAATTCTTGCCTTGTCTCATTCTTTGAATTTATGCCAAGTCATCCCCAGAAGGAGCCAGCTGTTGTCCACTCAAAATTCCCCTGCTTTTAAGAAGTTGAAAATTTAAAATTTTGAGGTTAAGTGTCTTTTCTGTTGTACTGATAATGTGAAAAGTCAAGAAATTGGGAAAATCTACGTTTTTGGGTCATTTTGTGTGTTTTTCGGGCATGTCGGACATTTTTGTCCCACGTGTCCCAAGTTCAATTGGGCCCTCTATTCCCCGATCAGCCGGTTTACCCGAAGTCTGCATTTTTTTGGGTCCGTCGAACTTTTTGTCCCAAATATCCCAAGTTCACCTGCACTCACCGGTTGTTCCATTTTCACCTGATTTGGCCGAGTCACGTATTCCACGTACTTTTTCCCAAATGTCACAAGTTCTTCTCGACCCCTATTCCCTTTTTGCTCGATTCACCCGATTTGCGTATTCTACGTACTTTCGTCCCGTATGTCCCAAAAGCATTTGTGCATCTTTTCCCCGCATTGCCCGAACCACGTACTTTGCGCTTTCACGTCCCTCGTGTCCCAAATGAACCAAGTGCCATTCGTGCTAATTTTTCCCGCTCTACCTAAATATCTTGCTTTTCAATTTGGTAGATATGTATTTAATGTGCATTTATTACCTTTCTCTCTCCTAAACGGCTATATAATGAAACTGCCCCCTATGCATTTTTGCACACTACTTTCATGCTATCTATTGCTCGAACCCTTGCAACCAAAATTCCTGCACGCGTATCCATTCCCCTGTAATTCCATCCCAAGTCTAGCTTGCAGCTCTGCTCTCCAAGTTACTATCAACATGAAGATCAAATTCCAGGGGCAGGAACAAATTTCACCACTCGAGTCCGTCGTTCCCGATATCGGGGATAGTGAAGTTCACCACCTTGACTTTGGAGATTTTTGGACAAGGATGACAGACATGAACCCTTCACCAATGGCGCAGATGATTCATGACAGTGGTTTGGCTTTTGCTGGTGGTTTCCCTATCTCGGTGCAATGCGCAGACACAGTGCTCTCATGCGGGGCTCATTTCAACCCTGATTCGAGTGAGTTGACAAACATGCACGGGGAGCTCATCACCAAACTTGACACTGCTGCCATTGGCACTGCACTAAGGATTCCAGAAATGGACAATGCTATAGTTATCTCCCAGAATCAAGCACAAGCCCTTTTCAATCAAGACAATGATAACTATAAGGCGTGGGTGGCGAAGTCCTGGCTGAAAAACCCTAAGAAGGGGGCATCTCGTCTATCCAAGACTCTTTTCCGTGTGGATTTCAATGAAGAATTGTCAGATTTCATAATCCTACTAGCTCGGGTCATGAGTTTACCCTCTACAAATGAGTTCCATTTCTGGATGTGCCCGCTTATCAATATGGTGTGTGAGGGAACTCAGAATATCAACTGGGCAGAGATCATCAGTATGAACCTAGCGGAGCAGCTGTCTAATGTATAACAAACAAAGAAATTCTATATGACTTCATACCTGATGTATACTCTAGCAGCATCGAGGCAATGGTTTGGCTTTTCATACATCGATGCTCACAAGGATGACCCCGTGTATGCCTACTGCCCGCAGTTCACCCTAGAGACCAGCAATCGCAATTTCCGAAGGGTGAATGATGCTTTCACCATGTACATGGTCAGGCTTCTTGAGAGTGACACAGCGAGAAGATTTTCTGATGAAGCCATGAGTCTGATATCGCACTACGGTGCTTATTTTATCCAATTCAGAAAATTTTCCTATATCAGGCTTGCTGGCTATGAGAGAACTCCTCTCAAGCTCCCTATGTTCTGCAATGACAAAATGGCCTTGATAGAAGTGTGCAGGTAATTGGAAAATTGCATAGAACCTGCAGAGACAAGAAAATTACTGGTTTGCACTTCCCCATCTCTTTGGGAAATTACACCTGCAAAACAACCCTGGACGCACAAAATATAGAAAGAGCCCTAGCTCCCATCACTGTCCATTTCTTCAAGCCAAGAACTTGTTTTGACTTAAAGAAGTTTATTGAGTAGAATATCAAGATAACCTATCATCATAGGGCAGATACAGAGGACTATTGGGCTGACTGTGCTGATGATTTTGAAGCCAGAAGGAGGCATTATGGCAGGTTTTCCCTACAGTTGATTCAGAACTCAATTTGTACCAAGTTCCTGAAGGGCTTCAAGATGATAATTCTGACCTATACTCATATGAGTATGACAATGTGGTCAAACACACTCCCTTGGAGGACTTGGATTGGTTCAAAAAGGAGAAAGATGATTTGGCTGAGATCCTGGCTCCAGTCTTAGTCAGGACCAAGATCTGGTTTGATAGGAAAGTCCGTGAGCTTAGGAGGCACTCAGGGGAATCCTCCTCCAAGGATGCTTCAACACCAAGGAGGGAAGCATCAACTCCCAGATCAGAAGCACCTGTGCAAACCCCTCCTACCTCGTCAACTCAAGGACCTGCAGTCTCTACTCCTTCCTCATCCACCCAGGTGTATCAGAAGAAATTCAAAGAAGTTAAGAAGGAGCCTGTGGAAGAAGATCCCCTGAGAAAGCATGCAGAATTGCCTTCGGGACCAGAGAACATTATTGTTCTTAGTGAAAGTGAAGAGAGTGAAGTGCCAGCTCCTGCAAGCACCCTTGAAGCCCCAATGGATAAGAACAAAGAAGTCCAGAGCACTGAACTTCCAAGCACTGTTGATTCCTCTGCACCAGTTGCCTCAAGCGCTCCACTCATATCTCAACTCGAGGCAATAGCAGTACAAACCTTGGGTGCCATGAGTTCTCTGTCTCTTGGTCCTCTTGCCCCACCTGCTTCTTCCTCCTCCTCTTTTGCATGGGTGCAGCCTCTTGTCGATAGTAGGAAGAGAAAGTCTTCCTCCCGGAGCTCAGGACCAAATTTTGATGTGTGGCAGCCTTGTTAGGCACTACTCCTCCTTCTCGTGCCAAAAATCTAGAATTACCTCCAGGATAGTGTCTGATGCTCAGGGCCAGCAATTCTTGGAGATAGCCAAGCCTATGGTAGACAAGCCAGAACAAGATTTGCAAGCGTCTGATCTTGAGCTCTCAAGAATTCCCATGGGAGAGTCTACCCCTGAAGGTGAGATCCACAATCTTCAGGAAATAGTTACCAGAGTCATTGGGAGGGTAGAGAAAGGGCAGCAAACCATTGAACAGTTGGAGGAACAAGCCCAAATTCTTACAAGTTTCATCAAATCTCTTTTGTCCAAGGACAAAGTTTTGGACCCTACCCCATTGACTACTCTTCCACCACCTATAATTCTGAGCCAGGATGAAGTACAGAGTATCAAAGATATGCACAAGTATTCCATATATGGAAGAGCCATGGATGCCATGGTGGATGATATACTGGTTGCAGGATTAAAATTTATTGATGAAGACTTCAAACTCCACGGGAAGGTGAGTAATTTGCAACAGAAGCTCTCCTCCACTATAGAAGCATTGATAAAGAACTTAAACTTTGGAGTAGTTGCATAGTAGACCTTCGCCTCATGGGACAAATAGATGAAAATATTTTGATGGCAAGCAAATTCTTTGAGGATACAAAGGATAATTTGTCAAATTCCTGGGTCTACAGCGTGGAATGGAAGATCAAGGTCCTGGAGGAGGCTTTTGGATAATTAAGGAATAGCTGGCAGAAGGGTGAGGCCTTCAAAACACTAGTTATATCTGCCTTCAAAGATATACATTTCCATCTTCATGATGAGACTCCTGGTGTGCCCTCTCTCTTATAAGAAATCAAAGCTCAATTCAGAGCTTTTGTCAAAGGTGATCTATTCAAGGAGAGTTCCATTTCCAAAGAAAAGATGAAGGAGATCTGCTCTCTTCAATCGGCTATAGAGGAAGCGAACAAGGATTATCATACTCATGTCGAGTTCGATAAAGAAATGGAGAAGTGCCTCGATTTTGGACTCAGTCTACTGCCAACACATCAGTTCCACGTGGCAGAGACATAGCAGAGGCGTTGAAGAGATTCAGACAGTGGATCTTAAAGTCGGTGGGTCCCTCCTAGTCATAAGCAACTATCTTCTTCTCCTAATTCTTCTCTTCTCTTCCCCTTCTTTCTCTCGGATTTGTTGTAATCAGTTGGGGTATTGCGATTAGCAACCCTTTTAACTAATCTTTAGTTAAAAGAAGTAGTTACCAAGAGTAACTAATTTGTAAACTATATAATGGCCTCTCCTCACCATTTTGAAGAAGGAAGAACTTGGCTTATTTCTGAAAGTGTAAATAAATCTTAAAGAAATCAATACAAAAGGACTTTTCATTCTTTGTCTATCCGGTTTCCTTTATTCCCAAGCTATTCATTTACTTTTATTAGATCATTTGTCTATATTATGCTGAGAAGCTTTGTATTCTCACAGATGTTATTTACAGAACTTTGTGTCTTTTCAAATTTCATCTTCTTAATATGATACAAATGATCTTGTTCCAATTCGCTGTACCCTCGCATGCATAAGGAATTACTCTGTCATCTATAATTCTGAATGGTGCCTTTCTGCTCTTTCTCACATTTTCATTCCTCAGTCCTTTTGTAATTGATGATCCTTATAGAAAACACTTTCATAATATCCAAGTTCCACAAGAAAACCATACTTTGTATATGTGTAAATAGGTTCGTTTCTGAATAAGGGAACCTCTCCCATTAAAGAGGAGGGACTTCTTGTCCCCTGACTGTTACTCTTCTTGAAGTCCTATTTGACGACCAACACTTCTAACTCCCTCCGAGCTCCTGAAATATTCTTCTAAAGCCCAGTAGATGTTTTAGGCTTGTGTACCGCCTAGGCTTGTGAACCATGTTTTTTATTCATATTGCTCCAAGTCTTGAAAAAATTCCCCAAACCTTCCAAAATAATTTCCATGATGTTATAAGGTCTTCCATTCACCTCCATGTTTAATTTTTCCCTTTTGTTCCACTCCGTGAGATTGAATCTAGTCCCGGGAAGGCTAGCGATAGCTCTTCCCTATACTACTAGAAGATAGTGTCTTTTTAGAACTCCCTAAAATAACCTAGGTGGAATGAGTAGAATTTTCTAAATCACCTAGGGGAACAATTTGACAACAAATAGGGGTGACAAACCGATAGATTTGACCCAGGGTGTCTTGTAATGATAGGACTTGAAAATTTTGACACTGGGGTATAGTTTTCTTACTCATAAAATATCAATTTCCCTATTGCACATTTGCATGACAACATTACTACACTCCTCCTTTCTCTTCATATTCTTAGCTCATGTCTTGCAAACCGATAAGTCCAAAATCTATCTTTCTAGGAGTGAATCCTCAGGGCACAATTCTTTCAACCTCTCACACCTATTCACATGCCCTTTTCTTATGTGCAACTTACTCATGTTCCTTTGATACTTAGTTAATAATTCACTAGGCTAACATTACCTTGACCGATGATATTTCCACCCTTGGAAATGAGGTCTATTTCCTTATTCCTCCGAAGAATCAAAGAATAAATAATTAATTACAAAGTATGGAAATGATGACCTATGAAAATAATAGAAGTGTGACCACCACTCCTTAAACCTCTACTGGAAAAATGAGTTCAGGGTAATCTGCTTAATGTCAACCTTCAACTCATTCTAGTCACCTAGCCCTTTCTTCACCTTCATGGGAACATCACCAAGTATCTTGTCCATCTCTTCCATGGTCATATCCTTCCCCATGTGCTTTGGTTCCCTTATTACTTCAGCTAGCCTTAAAATCATGCCATCCATAACATCCATTCTCTAAGAAACTAATGTTCCCACTCCTTTATCTTCTCCTCATGGGTGTCCTTGGCTCATTTTAGCATGTTTTTCTTCTTTGCTATTGTAGCTAATATTTCCTCCCGACCTAGTGCTTCATCATTCTTTTACGTAAGGGCCTCATTATTTTCTTATAGATTACTTATTTTAAGGATTTGTTTAGGTTTCTCACATATATTTAGTGTCAATTATGTTTTCTACATATCTTCCTTAAATGACCGTAGTATGACATCATACTCTAAAATATTCACGCAATGTTTCTCTTACTTCTCTCCTTTACAACTAGAGCCTCTTTTTCCTCTTCATGCATGATGGTTACTTCTATATCATGTTTATTATCTTCACCCATGATTTCTTCTTCTACTTGCACCTATATACTAGGTGGAGAAACATTACCACACACATCTCCATATGATGACCTTTCTTCATAATTATCAAGGGGAATGTTGAGCTTGCACCTCTTCTTCTTCTCTCTAGTACTCGCTTAACAGTGTGTCATCCTTGATGACCTCTTCATGGGTTATGAAGTCATTTTTAGTTTAGAATCAAAGCACCCCCAAATGGCCCGGGTGTGAAGTGGGGCATTCAGTGTGATTGTATAACATGGGACCATCTCTCAAGTTTTAGGAATTGCAAAATTGATATGGACCTCTGGAGAAATCCGGTTCTTGCTCCCCAATCTACTCCGACACAAGTTACTCCAGTTCAAAAATAACCTATTCTATCCTAATCTAATCATTTCAAGGGGATAGAGAGAGAGAGGTGAAATAGCTTACACTAAGTGGTGATACAAATGAAAAGGAAGTGGTTGAATCACATATCCGACTACCTGAAGTGAATAGAGGTGAGAAGAGGAGAGGGTGGACATGATGCACCATGGACTAGAGATAGATTTCACATGGAACACCACTTCAAAACCCATTAAGCACAACTCCCAGAACCTACAAAAAACATCAGAGTATGCATAATATACCCTATAATGATGAGAGGTAAGAAGAGACAACAAAATAATCCAAGGATGGATAGATGTATCACGAAACAAATTTTATTTCTCCAAAATGTTACATGGTACATCATCAATGGAAAAGAGAAAAGAAAAATCCATTACAATTCCATAGGAGGAGGCTTAGACTCTGCATTATATGCTAAGGAATAAATATAGAGGTGGTTAGAGGAGAAATAATGACCAACCACTTGAATATGCCCCTTCATTACAATATATAGGAAGAACTAGAGAGAGAGGAGGGAAGAATTCAAATCGCTTCAACCACCTTGAGATATGCATTGAATCCTACTTTGAAAGTTTGACCACCATCAATCAATGCCCCCTCTTAAATCCACCTACAATTTTCAATTCTAGTTCCCTATGTCTGCTTGGCATGCTAAGGAAGAAGAACGGTGGATCAAATAAAATCTAATCAGTAGTTGAAGAAATCAGATTCTACATTAATGGCCTAGAATATGTTTTCCCATTTTTCACCTACTAAATCCTATTAAGAATGATATTTTATGTTTCCATGGCATAGAGGGTGTTAAGACATTTCCAAAAAGTCTTCTCTGCCCAAATCTGAGTTTCTAGTCAAAAGATATGGCCATTTGAAGTTTCAGGTCACGGGAACGCAATATTTAAAGATCCTATCCATATAGGGTCCACGTGGCAGCCTCATGCATCTTGGAGATTTAGATCCTTCCTTATGCTCTTGAAATTGTACCAGAATTACATGTGGCATATTTTGGGAGCTCCTTGGGCTCCTTTGTATTTTACCAAAGTCTCCTTTCTTGGTGGGGCCAAAAGTCTGACCTTGGACACATGGAGGCTTGGTGCTTGTTTGGAAACCTGCCCCAAATTTTATTTTTGAAGTAGCACCAAACTAACACTCAGCTCCATTTTCTAGCATGCCTCTACTTTGACTATTCAACCCTCTAACTCTATCCCTTTTTGGACCTAGGACACGTGGCGAGACCGCGCTCATTTGGGGACTACCTCCAAACTTTCCTTTTGAAATTACATCGATGAGACATGTGGAGGATTCTCGCTAGTTCTCTATACTTAGTCATTTTGGGCCCGTTCTATCCCATTTTTAATTTGGACTACCTGGAGATCCCGCACTCATTTGGGTCTCCGCACTTTGGATTTATCTTTGAAGTAGCGTTGTTTGGACACTTGGCACCTTCTACTGATTCGAAGACTTTTCAACGGCTGGTGCAACTTTTGGGGCTCTAGACACATGGGGGCTTGCACTTGTTTGATTCTCCCTTTTGTATTTAACCTTTATAGGTGCAATCGCTTGGAAACTTGGTAGCTTCCTCACATACCTTTATACTTAGCCAATTTTGGGACTCATTCTAAATCATTTGTAGAGCCCGAAGACTTCGAGCCTTTTCCCTTTCTTTTCCTTTGAGCCTTTGGTTTCTTTGACATTGTATTCTCTTCCCCGACCCTGCTATTCCATTTTAGATCCCACTTGTAAATTTTTTTAGATTTGAAGATTGGGTTCATTCAACGGATCCGCTTTTTAATTTCTTCTTGCACAAGGTCATGTTTGATTAATTTTTCCAGGAAAAATTGGGATAAAAATTTGGTGACTCTCGGGGACATCTACCTACTAGATGAAGAGACCAGTGGCCTTGAAGCATCCATTGGGCATGGAGTTGTGAATGATAGCCTGGTACTGATATTTTCCTAAAATGGACTCCCCGATTGCTTGCACTTGCTGACCTTGAACCTGTCCCAGAAATATATTTTCTCGAAAATGTTTTTAGTTGCTCTACATTTGTTTTATTTTGAAATTAGAAACTATTACAGGCAACTATGGGTCTTTTTCCATGGATATTGAAGGGCCTAGCCTTGGTAGCTCTAGAGCAATGTGAACAAAACTCATGTACAAAGACAAAATCATACTTTTTGCAAATGAGACATGTAGAGTGTCCACAAGCACTTCTTCTACTAAAAACAAAGTCTACTCCTACTCCTACACTAACTAGAGAGAAAGAAAAGCTTAAAAAATCCTGCCATAAGCAGGGAGAAATAAATTCCTTTTCTAAAAAGGGCAGCCATGTAAATGGTTTGTCACTGAATATGGCTTCGTGGAGGAGTGAAAAAATGACAATAATCCGGTCCTCCACCCAAATCATCAAGGTGTCAACATCAATGGAAAATACCTCCTCAAGCTGATTTTCATTCGACACCGGAGGTGTTGATGGTGAACTTTGGCACTTTGAGGCTCTTCCTCATGTTTAGAAGCAAGCATTACTAGTTGTGGCTTCTCCCTGGACTCTAATGAAGCCAAGTATCTGATTGGGCATGGTCTGATCCTCGAATATGCCCACTAATTTGATATTGAACTCCAAAAATGAAGTCTTTTTTTGACCTTCTTAGGTGGATGACATGAGAGAGAAGATGACATCCTCTTGCTCTTTACTTTTCTTCTCTTTTGAATAACATGGAAAACTCATATATTCCAACCTTGGTCCCAGAGTTTTTGTGAAGTACATGCTATTGTCCTCAATGTCCTCCTTCATGACGTGAAGGCTCATGTGCTTGGAAGGTTGATGATGGAGGATCAAATGATGTAATCTCCATGGGATCTAATTGATCAAATAAATCCTCTAAGTCAAATAGAATCTATCTTCTTTTTTCCCCGTTACATGTGCTTGACCTCCTCCATGGTGTCCTCCTGATCTGTAACTTGCTCACCATGGTTCCCTTCATCCTCTAACATGAAGTTTGAAAGTTCAAACTCCTCTTCAACATTAGAGATTGAAGGGGATGAAGTGGGAGGAAGAACTAAAGGTTCTTCTATAGCCTGCTCCACACTTGGAGCCTCTAGAACTGTATGGTCCTCCTCCATCATGGGTTCATCAATCAAATCAGGCCCTTGAAATGAAAGTAAATAATCTTTAATGATGCTTTCTTCATTGAGTGGCTTCAACACTAATTTTATCTCTCCCACTTGATCCTCTTCAATGGGACTTGGAGCTGATTGTTCCTCCTCTTTAACTCGGTTTTGTAGCTTAGATTAGATCAGCATTCTCTTTAGACAAAGTGCCATTAGGGACACTGTATTTAGGGAAAATAGACTACTGATCTTCTTCTTCTTCTTTTTTTTGTTCCTTCTCTGCTGCAAAATCAGCCTTAGCCACCACTAGCTCTTTAACCTTGACCTCCTCTATTGGCTTGACCATCAAGGGGATCTTTGTAAACCAAAATATGGCAACCCAACTCTTCAGATCCTTTATATTTTTTTCTCTATTGGATTTTTCCTCTTGTTGTTCTCCTATACTTGGTCTTTGGAATCTCTTCCCCATATGGAATTGGGAAGGCAAGAGGATTGGTAGGTTGGGGTTCAACCAACTTTGCAATTGTTTGTGGTGGGGAGGGAGGTGGAACTTCTTGTTTGTTTAGAGGGGATGACTGTTTGGAAGGGAAAAGGGTAGAGGAAATGAGGTGGGATGGGAGATCAGGAGATGGAGAAAAGAAATTAACACTTGGGCAACAGATGAGGGGCTTGACTCTTGATCATGTTGAAATGATAAAGTTTGAGAAAGAGAAAATGAAGAGCTAAGAGGTGGTGGACTTACCCATTGACAAGGTTGTCTTGCACTTTGCTCATAAGCCTCAATGTCCTCAATCCACTGTGTAAGTTGAGGTAGCACTTCAACCATGAAGTCAATCTTCTCCTAAGGGTTGTAATGTCTTGGAAAAGGGCCTCCCCATGGATAAGGTGCCCTAAAACCAATATTGAATGCCTTCATTTGTGTTATGGCCCTTGACTTAACCATGCTAGCCTCAATTTTTAAATATTCTCTAGTAGATTAACTTCTTCCATTTGATTGTTGTCATTGTATGCATACCCTTGTTCTTGATAAGCTCCATAGCCAAACTGTTTTCTAGCAATTCTCATATGGATAAGCATGATTATCCTGGGTCTGATCATAATGCTGATCTGGAGGAGTTAGGAAATGCATTGGAGGTGGATTGCACTACTGTTGCTTCAAGTGTGAGTTTCATGAAGGGAATGAAGTCATGATTGCACAACTTCATGAAATGGAAGAAAATGGGAGATATGGAAATAGAAGTGAATGAAGATGGGTAGAAATGGATGGAAAATATATCCAACTTCAGAGATGGGGTTGTTGACCAAATGGAGTCACCATATGTGCTTACATGTGCCTCAAAAGGATGAACCTTAACAAGAACACACCAACCTGCTAAGATGAAGTGGTAAGGTGCTTTAGACCTATCCCACTGGGCATGCCAAAACTGTTAGTGTAGAATCACAGCACCCTTGAATGGACTAGGTGTGAAGTGGGGAATTCGGTGTGATTACACAACATGGGACCATCTCTCAAGCTATGGGACTTGCAAAACTTGAGATGGGCCTCTAGAGAATATCTAGTTCTTGCTTCCTAATCTACCTGCCACAAGCTACTCTAGTGCAAGAAGAACCTATTCTATCCTAATCTAACCATTCCAAGGGGACAGAGAGAGAGGGTGAAAGAGCCTACACTAAGTGGTGATACACCAAAAAAGGAAGTGGTTGAATCACAGATCCAACTTCCTGAAGTGGAGAGAGGTGAGTAGAGGAGAGGGTGGAAAAAATGCACCATGGACTAGAGATAGATTTCACATGGAACACCACTTCAAAACCCATTAAGCACAACTCCCAGAACCTACAACAAACATTAGAGTATGAACAGTATACCTGTAATGATGAGAGGTAAGAAGAGACAACAAAATAAGCCAAGGATGGACAGATACATCATGAAATAGATTTTATTGCTCTAAAATGTTACATGGTACATCATCAATGGGCAAGAGGAAAGAAAACACCATTACAGAACTATGGGAGGAGGCTTATACTCCACATTCTACCCTAAGGAAGAAAGGGAGAGGGGGAAGAGGAGGAGAAAACAAAAAACCACTTGAATATGCCCCTTCATTACAATATATAGGAATAATGAAAGAGAGAGAAGGGAAGAATTCAAATCCAACTTCAACCACCTTGAGATATGAATTAAATCCTACTTTGAAAGTGTTAGTGCCCATTTTGATCCTGTGTTATTTTCCCATCTTTTCCCTTTGTTCTACATGCTCAAAAAATGTTTTTCTTCGAGTTTGGTGGTCTGCAAGTTTCCCCATCCAGATTGAATGATTTAAATGGCTCATAAACTTATTATTTTTCCCCAACTTGAAAGAAAAATACATGTAGGCTTTGTTTTATGCCCTAAATTTCCAAATCCACATGCCTCTCGTCATTTTTTCCATCTTTCCCATCCTTTGGAGCTCAAATTTGCTCATTTTTTTCTTATTTTCCCTCAAAAATCCTTCCCCATGGTCGAAAATTGTTTAAAATCACTTCCCATATGTTTTTTGACCAAAACATCCTTCACCCATGAAGAAAAAATTGAATTTGGAGGTCGTGGGAAAATTTTGTGTTTTTGAAGGTCATACAGGTGTCATTTACCTGTCAAAATTAAGCTCAAATGATGCCTCATACGTGGCCACTTCTGGTTGGACAAGGATCAGCAAGGTTTCTTTGAAAAACTTAGCATTTTTTGGCTTCGGAAAAAAAATTCAACATTACCCCCACAACTCTGCAGAGGACACGTGTCGTGTTCTTATGCCAAGGCGGGATGGAAGGCGGGCAGGGAACTTAGGCAATTTTTGCCTTTTTGGAGAAAAGGGAAAAAATTAGAAGAAAGACCCATGGGTTTGAAATGGAGTAAGGGGTGGAAATGTGGTAGGCATAGGAGGAAGTGTGGGTCATGGAAAAAAGGGGAAATTTTTCCCTTTTGGTTAAAAAGACTTAGAGCAAAAAATTAAGCCGCGGGTCCGAATGAAGCAGAGGAAGACACATGGCGGGTAGAACGGGTCGGCGGGTCGGTGGAGGTAAAACGTAATTTCCTCCTTTAAAAAAAAGACTTAGTGTGGAAATTTGAAGCGTTGGCCCATGAACGAACCACAGGGGAACACGTGTCAAGGACAAAATCAGAGGTGTGGGCCCGCAGGTAAAAATGAGAAAAATTTCCCTTGGCAAAAAAGGGGCTAAAACAAGAAAAAATCCCATGGATCCTAAGTGATGGAAAAGTGGACACATGGTAGGGAAGAAATTGGAGGTGCGGGCCCATGGGGTAAAAAGTAAAAAAATTCCAAAAAATCATAAAAGGTTGAAATGAGAAAAATTGAAGCGCAATTTTAATGGGACCCATCATATGCCACGTTTCATCACCAAATTTCAAGGTTGGAGGGGCGAGAGAAAAAGTCAATTTTTTCCATTTTCCAAAAATTTTAAAAGGTCAAAAAGTAAGCTCAATTCATTCCCAATCATAGTTTGACACATGGAGGGCCTAGATTGAAGGAGAAGATAAAATCATGGTAGCGCACATTCTTCAATTTGGCTACCATTTTTTACTCCAGAAGTGTGGAAATGTGAATTTTGCATCAATTTTGATCGAATATTTGGTGAATTTATGTTTTTGTGCATGCAAACACCAATGCAAGTGGTTTTAGGGATTAATTTGTAGGTTTTAGGTGTTTTTGAAATAAAGTTTTACTCAAGCCCATGTAAAACATGAAATATCAAATTATAAAGTTGGAGAATCAAATTTTGGAATGAGAAGGATGAAATGATGAAATGAAAGGGGTCTATATGCTTGGAGAATGAAAACCTACCTCCATAATAGATAATGATAAAGGATTTGTAATGATTCGGCATTTTAGAAACTCCTGAAACTCTTGTTGCAAAATTTTTAAATGTCCCTATCTTCGAATCTTGTTGGAATTTTGTAACAAACTTGATGCTAGGCATATTCTTTTCTTGGGAAAGAAGCATCAAATGTAATTGAAATTTATATAATGCATGTTTTGAGACATGCAAAAGGTTAGGGAAACTTAGAATTTTACGGGAAAAATTTGGGAAGAAGCCCATTCTCGAGAAACTTCCCGAGAATCATTTCTAATTCCTTTGCATTAGATTTGTATCATGTTGAGTTGGTTTCATTTGTAAAGCCATCAAAATCTTTGAGAATGTTCTTATGGCATTCCCCTACCGATAAATTTGGTCATTCCGGATTATTTTCTATTGTCTCTTGGAAAAATTTGCATGCACTTATGTTTTAGAATGTTTTCAATTTGTATTTCTTGCTCCTATTGTAATCTTGTGTTTAAAATCTCTCTTGATCATACATGGTATCATTTCTTGTTGATAGTTTAGTTGCATCTCGTAGTCCGACATTCAGAAGATATTTCATCTGATAAAGAGATAAACAAATTTAAAATCACTTTACCTTCCTTGAATTCTAAGATTGTTTGTAAACCTTTGGGTGCACCTTAGCTCATGATAAAATAAAGATTTCTGGATACTTTTTTGTTTCATCTACTTCAAGATTTTGTGATAGATTTTCAAATATTGTGTGGAAGAGTGTAGATATAGGCCTCCATTTGGTGCACATATCCTAGTTGAAGGAGTACCTTAACCCCTTTGAAGCATGTTTCTATTTAGGTGTTACAAATTTCTTGCAAAGGTCCTCAAAGAATCTTGCAAATTCTATTTAGTCTTGTCTCAAATCTTCCACCAAAAATTTCATTCAGAATAACTAATCCTACCCCATACTACCCCTACATTGCATTGTGTGTCAACAAAAGAACACAATCCATTTACAAAAATGCACAAAGTAAATCAAGATCATACCATGTCTCTAAAGAACCTCACTTTGTCTTGAAAGCATTTCCATCATTTAGTAGTGACAGACTTTGTTAAGTTTGAATAATGGAAAATTGATCATGTTTTCCCAACACCATATCCATACAATATGCACAAAGTATAAGGATATCTCCACATCCTTCACAAAATAGAGGCTGCAATATAGGTTCTCTTACCTTGGTTGAAAGGCACAACCTAAAATAGTGAGGATTAGATCAAAATCATTTCAAGGTGCTACCCACTTCTTCAAATCCTGAGTTCTAACAAGTCAAATAAATTTCTTTCCCAACTACAAAATGACATATAAATCATTTATTTTCCTCTGAGTGTCTTGTAAAATCCATGATGATGCTCAAGTTGTGAAGGAGATTAAATTTGGGTACCAACACTGAAATGGCATTATTGCCGGGGACATTATTTAGTATTTTGTTATTTCAGATCCCTGGTAATACTTATTTTGTGATTTATGTGCAATTACAAATCGAGTCTCATTTTCTCGATCATATTTGTAAGAATTGAGTGAAGATATAAGTTATGCCTAAAATTTTATCGGTTTCCGGTAGTAGTTTCACTTCATTTACATTTGTGATTGATAATTTAAAAGAAAGGAAGGTCTGATCTATAAATTTTAGCAAGATTTTTAGTGCTTTGATAGATATTTGATAGAGTATTTTAGTGCATTTGCACAACTAGGGTGAAATTACTTAGTGGCGACTCCATGTTGTTCTAATCTTGATAAGTACCAGTGTCTTAATCTTTCTGTCATTTACTTTGGTGTTGCTAATCTTTGCAAAACTAAAAGGAAGAAGATCTCTCTCCATTAGAGACTATGCTAAGAAGTTGTTTATAGATTTAAGAAACTCAGATTTGGAAGGGAGAAGATTTTGGAAGATTGTTAAAGTTCAGACTTCAGGCAAAGATATATCCATTAGTGAGAGAGATCAACCTTTGGTAGAGGATTATCATTCTTCTTCAAGTGATTCTGATTCAAGCAATCCTCTCATAGACTTGTTTTCCTCAGCTAGTGAAGGTCTTTCTGTTGTACCTAGTAGGTTCCTTCTTAAATTTGTACCTCTATGTTTTAATTCAAGTAAAAATTTCCAAGAAAATCAACACTTAGAGAATACCAGTCTTGTGAATCATATTCTTGAGCCCTAAAGACCTTGCACTCCTCATCAACTTGTGTCACCCCCAAGATCACCTCCACCAAAAATATGGCTTGGCCTAGACCTCCATTTGTTGTTAACACCTTTTTTCCTATAGAATTTAGAGGAATGGATGGTTACCCAAATGTTGTCCCATAAGATGTTAGAAATAGGTTGCCAAAATTCCAAGGTAATAATGTTATAACTAGTGATCAACATCTCAAACTTTTTTTTAACATGATGGAGGATTTTGAAATAGAGTTTGAAGATGTGTATATTAAATTTTTCATTCATACACTAAAAGAGGATGTTAGGGATTGGTACAAGGCACTCGTCTAACAATTCAATTGATTCTTGGACTGAAATGAAGAATGCATTTAGGTTGTAATATGGTGATAAGAATGATCCTAGGTTTCTCTTGTCTGAGTTTGAGAATATACAGAAGAACCCCAATGAATCAGTTCATGACTTTAACAAAAGGTTTAACAAAACTTTGAGAAGGCTGCCAGTTAATTTGAGGCCATGTGATGAATCTTGTCTAATCAAATATGTAGATGCATTTGATAAAAAGGAATCCTATTACCTGAGAGATAAGAACCCTACCAACCTAAAACAAGATTTCACCATGGCACTTCAAATTGAAAACAATATCAAAGCAATTGGGAAACATCTCAAGAGAGATGGAGTAAATTTGATAAACCCCAAAATCCTCAAGCTAGTAAGGGTACTTGATTTAGAGGAGGTTGTGAAAACTTTGGTAGGGGCTGTCAAAGAAATCTCATATAAGTTGGAAAGAGTAGAGAAAGGAATTGGGAAAACTTCACAAGGTTAGCCAAGAGTACAAAACCATGACATATTTTCCAATCATCCTAGAGGTGATCAAAGGGGAGATGATAGAGGAAAAGGACCCATGGGCTCTGTAAATAGACATCCTCAAGCACGTGAAGGAAGAGTGTTACCCGATCCCCTAACTACTAGGGTTGTTACTATTGAGGAAGTTGCTGATATTGATTGGTGTGATAGGTGTTTTTACCCCATCCTCCATGTGAAGTGGACCGAAAGATGGTGAAGTTAATAATGATGATGGTATTGATGATGATATCTACATGATGGGTTGTTCTTCAAGTCCACAAGGAGGAGGAACATCTACTGAAGTGATAAGTGCAAGGATAGCTACAACTTTTTGGGATTACATCAAACAGGTACAAGTATTTCTTCCCCCTCATACTCTTGAATTTGATTTAGTTAAATATTTTGAAAGTCCTAACAATGACTTTGAATACTTAACGGCTTTGATGATTAAGAAGTATGATGGTGGCATCCCTTCGAGAGGAAGATAGACAATTATTAATGAATGTTGTTGTAGCTCAATAGAAAGAATATAATACTAGAAGAAAAGTTGTTAAGGGAATTGGGCCTCAAGCCAAACCTAAAACACCCTTGCTCACAAGCATTCCAAAATAAGATCCTAGAAAAGAAGCACATACCAAAATCTCTACTGTCCCAAGAAAAAATTGCAGTCCTCCTCATGCCCAAGCTGTCAAGAATCCCTTGCCATCTAATGAATCTTCTTTTCTCCCTTCCAATGTTGTTTTTACAAAGAGTGTTCCTATGACATAGCCAAAGTATTGAGCCAAATAAAAGTGAGTGTTCCAATCATTGAGTTACTTGGGATCCTTGAGCATAAGAAGAGAGCATTTGAGTACTTGGGATTAAAGGAGGAGAAGACTACTCGAGTAGAAATATAATATTATTGAAACTCCTCCTCGTATAATTATAGACCTTGAAACACCACCAGAAGTAGAGGATCTTGGAGAGACACCGAAGGTATATTTTGGGACATCCTTGGTTGATTCCCAATTGAATTTTGATCCATTCTTCACAACTTTGATCATAAAGGATAGGCTAATTCACAATTTTATGTTTGATTCTGATGCATCATGTAATGTCATGACTCCAAGTCATGAATGAGTTGGATATCAAAGTGACAATAACCTATGGAAAATGTACAGCCATGGACTCAAGATAAGTGGCAGTTGTTGGTTGTGTGAAGGGTTTGGTAGTGCAGCTTGCATCTTATCGTAGGAGGAATTTAAAATTAGATGTTGTGATTGTTGATTACCCCGCCAAATGGGGTATGTTATTATCAAGAAAGTGGGATACAAGTGTTGGAGGGAGTGTCCAAATGGATTTGTATTTTCCACCATTCCCATTGAGGGAATCCTTTTCAAGCTCTATGGAGAAAAGAAAATGTTGCATCTAATTAAGGACCCAAATAATGCTTCTTATGAAGTTTTATTTGCTGATGTTGATGCTGATAATTTTATTAGTTTTGCTTGATGGAAAAGAACACAAAATGGATCAATCAAAGTTCCTTGAATAGGTATATTATCCTTGGACCTTCCTATTTGATGGAGCTTGCTCCAAATTTGGAAATGGTCCTAGTGTAATTCTGATTTCTCCTAGCTTGGAAGAATTTATTTTTTCCTTCAAGCTTAATTTTGAATGTACTAACAACATTACTGAGTATGAAGCCTTGTTGTTGGGTATGAGAATTGTATGGAAGTATGGTGTCAAGGACATCATTACAAAGGGAGATTCAAAGCTAGTTAAACAAATAAGAAAATTGTATGATACAAAAAATTAGTGGATGAAGTAGTAGAAGCAAGTAGTTTGAGATCTAATTGAAATGTTTGATTCCTTCAATATTGTCAACCATGACAGAAGTTTGAATGCTGCTACTAACAATTTGGCATTTTTGTGGTCAAGATTTGGGGTTTGCACTGTTTCACCTTATTGTGAGTACAATGTTGAAGTGTTAACTAGGCCAACTGTCCCTAACAACATTAAGCATTGGAAAGTGTTTGATAATGATGCTAAGGTGCAAAGGTTCCTAAAAAATCAAGGTGAGTTTGTAGATCAGCATATTGATTGGGAACCAATGGTGTGTGTGACTAAAGGAAGAGAGACTTTGTTTGCAAATGATATTATCCAATTGAAAACTAACACCATTCCTAGTTATCTTGTTGCTCTTGAGTCAAATTTTAGAAATGTTGATCGCATCATCAATAGAAGCATATCTACCTAAAGGGATGTGGAAGAGCATCACTTGAGAATAAAGGACAAACCAAAAAGAGTTTGGTTGGGTAGAAGTTTAAGCAAGGAAGAAAAATAGTCCTATCTTCAATTGTTGAAACAATATCAAGACTGCCTTGCCTAGTCATATTCAGAGATGAAAGCATATAGAGAGGACTTGTTTCAGCATGAGATCCCTCTTGATAAAAATGCCAAACCATTCAAACAGAAGTAAAGGCCAATTAATCCACTCCTCTCCATGAAAATGTAAGATGAATTGAAGAAACTAAAGGAGGGATGGATCATTCATCCCACGAGGTATTCATCTTGGGTTACAAACCTTGTTCCAGTCAGAAAGAAGAATGGAGATATCAAAATCTGTGTAGACTTCATAAATTTGAATAGAGCTTCATTGAAAGATAATTATCAATTGCCAAACATAGAGAACATGCTACAGTTAGTGACTGGATTTGAATTGTTTTCCACCTTGCATGGTTTCTCTGCTACAATCAATCGTTATTGTTAAAGAGTCGAAAAGATTTAAAACTACCTTTACCACTCCTTGGGAACATATGTTTATGTGAGAATTCCTTTTGGTATCATGAATACTTGGAGCTACTTCCCAAAGAGCAATGGATGTTGCTTTTAAGTTATATAAATAGCTTCATTGCAGTTTATCAGGATGATGTGACTGTGTTTTCAAGTAGTAGAAAAGATCACTTGTAGCATTTGGAAAGGATGTTGATCGATGTAGAGAATTTGGAATCTCTCTCAATCCAAAGAAGTGTCACTTTGGGGTGTAAAAGGATAAGATTCTCATTCATATTGTTTCAAAGGATGCTATCATGATTGACCCTGAGAGAGTAGAAGCAATCAACAAGGTGCCAATTCCAAGAACGAAGAAGGGCATCCAATCTTTCTATGGGAAGATAAATTTCATTAGAAGGTTTGTGTCCAATTTTGTTGAGTTGACTCTTCGTATCACATGCATGTTAAATAAAGATCAAGTTATCAAGTGGGAGGAGGCTACTATTCAGGATTTTGAAGGAATTAAAGAGGCACTTAAACATGCACCTGTCTTGGCAGCCCTGAATTACAAAAAGCCTTTCCAAATCTTCTCCTTTGCTTCTAAAAATACTATTGCATCTGTTTTTCTCCAAAAGGATGAAGATGGGGCTGAGAGGCCTATTTCCTTCTTTAGCAAGGCTTTACAAGCTACTGAGTTAAAATATAAAATCATGGAAAAACAAGTATTTACCTTGGTGAAAGCAACAAAGGTTTTCAAGCCTTATATTTTAAGTTCAAAATTTTTGCTTATGTTCCCCACACCATGGTAAAAGACATATTATCAGAGATGGAGATATCAAGTAAAATATGTAGATGGGTGAACAAACTGTGGGAGTATGATATGGACATCCAAACCACAAAGTTGGTAAGAGGCTTGGGTCTTGCTAAGCTCATGGATGAGAGTAACTGCAGATCGTGGGAAGTGAATGAAGTAGAAGAAGAAAGGGTAGATGTTCTTGGGAAATTGGTAAGTTCTAAATGGTACAAGAATATAATCTTTTACCTCAGACACCTTTTCTATCTTGATCATTTAAATAGAAATTAGAAAAGATCCCTCAAGATTTCTTCTAAAAATACATCATCACCGACTTTGGGCTGGCTTAGAAGAACCCCGAAGGTGTCCTCTTGAAGTGTGTAACTAAATACGAAGCTCCCAAAGTAGTTGCTGATTTCCATTGGGGAGTTTTTGGAGGAAAATTTGTTCGAAGGGTTACAACACACAAAGTTTTTACAGATGGTTATTAGTGGCCTACTCTCTTCAAAGATGCAACCATGCTGATCAGAAAATGTGAAAGCTACCAATGTTTCTCTGGAAGAATGAAAGCTTCAATCTCCCTTCCTTTGCAACTTGTGTCAATTGAAGCTCCTTTCAAATAGTGGGGGATGGACTTCATTGGTGAGATTTTAGACCCTTCTAGTGTTGGACATAAATGGATCCCTATAGCCACAGATTACTTCACCAAGTGGTTAGAGGCAATCCCCACCAAGAAAGCAACACACCAAGTTGTTATGGACTTCTTGTTGAATAATATCATATGCAGATTTGGTGTGCCATTCAAAATTGTGGCTGATAATGCCATGTGTTTCAAAGCCAAACCTTTGATGGCAATGTGCAAGTAGCATGGAACCAATTTGACTTATTCTTCAAAATATAACCCCCAAGGGAATGGACAAGCTGAGTCCAACAATAAGAAATTATTGAAGATCATTAGGAGGACCTTGGAGTTGAACAAGAGAAAATGGGGTGAACAACTGAAATTTACAGTTTGGGCTAATAGAATCATTGCCAAGAGAGCTACTGGTAAGAGCCCATTTGAGTTGGTGTATGGAACTCAAGCTCTGCTGCCCTTACATCTACAATTATCTTCATTTCAGTTTGTTCAACAACTTGAGGATCAAGAGGTTAGTCCATATGAAGCAAGGATTAATCAGATTGTGGAGCTAGATGAAGAGAGAAGAGCATCCCACAAGAGGCATGTCAGATTTAGAGAGAAGTTGAAAAGATTGTTTGACAAGAAGGTCACTCCTAGGGCCTTCAATATTGGAGATTTAGTTTTGTTGTGGGATAGCAAAAATGAAGATAAGGGAAAACATGGAAAATTTGATGCATTATGGATGGGCCCTTACTCCATTGATATTAGAATTGGTCAGAATACCTTTTTTCTCAAATATTTAGATGGGGAATTTCTTGAATTTCCTATTAATGGTAGGAATCTAAAGAATTTCTTGGATTAATCCCCAAATCTGAGGCATGCATCAACTTGTACAATGTATAGTGTTTAGCTTTTGCTCTGTTTTTGGTGTTGTGTCGGTTTGTGGTTTGTCTTGGTGTGTGGCAACCATTTTTGTCGGGTTCTCAGCTGGTTTTTGGTGGTTTTGGCTCATGAATCCATTTTCCTAATGGATTATTTTGGCACTTGGTCTATGTTGTTCTTGTGGCACTCACTGGGACTACCCATCCCCGAAAGCAGGAGCTGATGTTGGTGCCCATTTTGATCCTCTGTTATTTTCCCATCTTTCCCCTTTGTTCTACGTGCTCAAAAAAATGTTTTTCTTTGAGTTTGGTGGTCTACAAGTTTCCCCATCTAGATTGAATGCTTTAAATGGCTCATAAACTTATTATTTTGCCCTAACTTGAAAGAAAAATACATGTAGGCTCTGTTTTATGCCCTAAATTTCCAAATCCACGGGCCTCTATCATTTTTTCCATCTTTCTTGGCCTTTAGAGCTCAAAGTTACTCATTTTTTGCTTATTTTCCCTCAAAAATCCTTCCCCATGGTTGAAAATTGTTTAAAATCACTTCCCATATGTTTTTGACCAAAAAATCCTTCACCCACGAAGAAAAAATTGATTTTGGAGGTCGCGGGAAAATTCTATGTTTTTTTGATGGTCGTACAAGTGTCATTTTCCCATCAAAATTAAGCTTAAACAATGCCTCATACATGGCTCAAGCTTCTAGTTGTACAAGGATCGGTGGGGTTTCTTTGAAAAACTTAGTGTTTTTTGGCTTTAGGAAAAATTCAACATTACCCCCGCAACTCTGCAGGAGGACACGTGTCGTGTTCTTATGCCAAGGTAGGATGGAAGGTGGGCGGGGAACTTAGGTAATTTTTTCCTTTTTGGTGAAAAGGGAGAAAAGTAGAAGAAAGACCTGTGGGTCCACAATGGAGCAAGGGTTCGACACGTGGTGGGCATAGGAGGAAGTGTGGGCCACAGAAGAAAAGGGGAAATTTTTCCCTTTTGGTCAAAAAGACTTAGAGAAAAAAATTAAGTTACGGTCCGAATGAAGTAGAGGAAGACACGTGGCAGGAAAAGTGGGTTGGCGGATTGAAAAGGTAAAAGGGTATTTTCTCCCTTTTGAAAAAAAAAGACTTAGTGTGGAAATTTGAAGTGCTAGCCTACGAATGAACAATAGAGGGACGCGAGAAAAGGACAAAATCGGAGGCGTGGGCCAAGCGGGAAAAATGAGAAAAATTTCCCTTGGTGAAAAAAGGGGCTAAAACGTGAAAAAATCCCATGGATCCTTAGCAATGGATAAGTGGACACGTGGTAGGGAAGAAATCAGAGGTGTGAACCTACAGGGCAAAAAGTAAAAATTTCCAAAAAATCAAAAAAGGTGGAAATGAGTTGCATTGAAGCGCGATTTCAATGGGACCCATCATATTGCACATGTCATCACCAAATTTCAAGGGTAGAGGGGTGGAGAAAAAAATTCATTTTTTTCCATTTTTCCAAAAATGTTAAAAGGTCAAAAAGTGAGCCTGAATTCATTCCCAATCATAGTTTGACACGTGGAGGGCCCAGGTTAAAGGAGAAAGAGCAAATCAATGGTAATTGTACATTCTTCAATTTGGTCACCATTTTTTGCTCCAGGAAGTGTGCAAATGTGAATTTTTCATCAATTTTGATCGAATCTTTGGTGAATTCATGTTTTTGTGCCTGCAAAGACCAATGCAAGTGGTTTTAGGGATTAATTTGTAGATTTGAGGTGTTTTTGAAATAAATTTTTACTCAGGCCTGTACAAAATGTGAAATATCAAATTATAAAGTTGGAGAATCAAATTTTGGAATGAGAAGGATGAAATGATGAAATGAAAGGGGTCTGTATGCTTGGAGAATGAAAAATGTGCCTCCACAATGGATAATTATGAATGATTTGTAATGATTCGCCATTTTAGAAACACTTGGCAACTCTTGTTACAAATTTGTTAAATGTCCCTATCTCGTGAATCATGTTGGAATTTTGTAACAAACTTGATGTTTGGGCATATTCTTGTCTTGGGAAAGAAGGATCAAATGTAACTCGAAAAGTTATATAATTTATGTTTTGAGACATGCAAAATGTCGGAGAAACTTATAATTTTACGGGTAAAATCTAGGAAGAAGCCCATTCTCTGAGAAATCGTCTGAGAACCATTTCTAATTCCTTTTGCATCAGATTTGTATCATGTTGATTTGGTTTCATTTGTAAATCCATCAACATGCTCTGAGATTTTTCCTATGACATTCCCCTGGTGATAAATTTGGTCATTCTGGATTATTTTTTGTTGTCTCTTGGCAAAATTTGCATGCACTTATGTTTCAAAATGTTTTCAATTTGTGTTTCTTTCTCCTATTGAAGTCATGTGTTTAAAATATCTCTTGATCATACATGGTCTCATTTCTTGTTGATAGTTTAGTGGCATCTGCAATCTCACATCCAGAAGAGCTTTCATCTGATAAAGAGATAAACAAATTTAAAATCACTTTACCTTCCTTGAATTAAGATTGTTAGTAAACCTTTGGTGCACCTTAGGTCACGATAAAATAGATATTTTTGGATACTTTGTTGGTTCATCTGCTTCAATATTTTGTGGTATATTGTCAAATATTTTGTGGAAGAGTGCAGATCTAGGCCTCCATTTGGTGCATATATTTTGGTTGAAGGAGTACCTTAACCCCTTTGAAGCATGCTTCGTTTAGGTGTTACACATTTCTTACAAAGGTCCTCAAATAATTTAGATAATTATGTCTAGTCTCTTCTAAAATCTCCCACCAAAAATTTCATTCAAAATAACTAATCCTACCCCATACTACCCCTACATTGCATTATGTGTCAACAAAAGAACACGATCCATTTACAAAAATGCACAAAGCAAATCCGGATCATACCATGTCTCTAGCAGACCTTAGCCTTGTCTTGAAAGTATTTCCATCATTTAGTAATGACAGCTCTAATGAGTTTGAATAATGGAAAATCAATCATGTTTTTCCAAGGCCATCTCCATTTAATATGATACGCTACAATATAGGTTCTCTTACCTTGGTTGAAAGGCACAACCTAAAATAGTGAGGATTAGATCAAAATCATTTCAATGTACCAACTTCTTCAAAGCCCGAGTGCTAACAAGTCGATAAATTTCTTCCACTGCTACAAATGACATATAGATCATTCATCTACCTCTGATTGTCTTGTAAAATCCATGATGTTGCTCAAGTTGTGAAGGGGATTAAATCTAGGTACCAACAGAAAGTTAGACCACCATCAATAAATTCCCCCTCTTAAATATCCCTACAATCTGTCAATTCTAGTTCCCTATGTCTACTTGGCGTGCTAAGGAAGAAGAATGACGGATCAAATAAAATCTAATCTAGTAGTTGAAGAAATCAGATTCTACATTAATGGCCTGGAATATGTTTTCCCATTTTTAACCTACTAAATCTTGTTAAGAATATTATTTTATGTTTCCATGGCATAGAGGGTGTCGAGACATTTCCAAAAAGTCTTCTCCCACCCAAAATTGAGTTTCCAGTCAAAAGATATGGCCATTTAAATTTTTGGGTCACGGGAGTGCAATATTTAAAGAGCCTATCCATACAGGTTCCATGTGGTGGCCTCGCACATCTTGGATATTTGGCTCCTCCTTATGCTCTTGAAATCATATCGATGACACATGGCAGATTTCACAAGCTCCTTAGGCTCATTTGTATTTTGTGAAAGTCTCCTTGCTTGGCGGGCCCAAAAATTTGACTCTTGACATGTGGAGGTTTGGCACTTGTTTGCCCCAAATTTTAATTTTAAAGTAGCACCATGCTAACACTTGGCTCCCTCCACTGGCCTACCTCTACTTTGACTATTCAACCCCTTGACTTTGTCCCTTTTGGACATGGGACACATGGCGAGACCATACTTGTCTAGGGACTACCTCCGGACTTTCCTTCCGAAATTGTGCCCATGAGACACATGGAGGATTCCACTGGTTCTCTATACTTAGTTGTTTTGGGCCTGTTTTGTCCCATTTTTTTAATTTGGACTACGTGGTGAGCCCACGCTCATTTGGGTCTCCGCTCTTTGGATTTATCTTTGAAGTAGTGTCATTTGGACACTTGGCACCTTCTACTGAGTCAAAGAATTTTCAATGGTGGTGCATTTTTAGGGCTCTGGACACATGGAGGCTTGGCACTTGTTTGAGTCTCCCTTTTGGATTTAACCTTTGGAGGTGTGCCACTTGGAAACTTGGCAGCTTCCGCCAACACCTTTATACTTAGCCAATTTTGGGGCTTGTTCTAAATCATTTGCAGAGCTTCGAATACTTCAAGCCTTCACCCTTTCTTTTCCTTTGAGCTTCTGGTTTCTTTGACACTTTCTTCTCTTACCCAACCATACTATTCCATTTTAGAGCTCACCTACAACCTATTTGTTGGATTTGAAGAGTGGGTTTGTTTGATGGATCCGTTTCTTTAATTTATTCTTACACGGGTTCTTTCTTGATCAATTTTATCGGGGGAAAAATTGGGATAACAGTCCCAACACCCTCATTAGGAACCTTTTACCACCTTCATAGTTTCCTCTGCTCTAGTCCAACACACCACTATTTTTTTGTTCTTCTTCCCTCTTGAGGACATTCTCTAAGTCCTCATTTTCCTATCTTGGGAGTGTATCCTCAAGTTTCTGTTTGTGCACATAGTTTGTTTTTGTGTTAGAGGACACCGAAGTGACACGTCCTCACCAGAATGTATTTTCCATATTTTATTCTCGACTTAAGTAAACATGTACGTGTGTTGGCTCTATCTATCCCATAACCTTTGAAGTGATATCAATATTATCAGACTCCATTGTTTCCACATATACCTCATTGTTAGGGTAGAAATAAGTTTTACACGGAATGTGAATATTTGTGTCTACATTATCCACATCAAACATTAACTTATGAAAATTATGTAACATATTCAATGAATCCTTAAAATAATGTGTAGTAAAGGAAAAGGGAAACTTACACCAAGGGATTTTCTCACTAGTCTTCATATAAAATCTTCCCAAACAAAAGTGTTGGTATGTTGCAAACTTGACCTACTTCTCCAAAACACTAGGAGGATGCGCCATTATCCTTTAAATTTAACATGCATCCCTCGGTGCCAATTTTATGTGTGCTACTTGTAAGTGCCATAAATTGTTCCATGACATGTGAACTTCATGAATTGCTTTGTCGAAGAACTTGTTCTCCTTTAGGTACACCCACATCTTTTCCTTTGTCTATTAGAAACACCAATTTTACAAAATACAATAAGGAGTAATATAGAACCTCATGTTATTTTCTCACCTTGATCACCTTAAATGCACGCTTCCTCCATTATGATTTCTAAAATATATCTTGAAATGTTGTATTATATTTTATTTGTCATATTATGTGTTATATATAGCTAGTGCATGTTGACCTCCTTCTACCTTTACGAGGCACCTAGTTTGCAGAATCAAGGTGTGTCGCTACCCTTGTAGATCTATCTTCTATATTTGCAACATTGAAATCTCAAACTCCCTTATGATACTTAAATGTGATGACTATTTCCTCTAATCCATCATAATCAAAGTAAGGTCACCTAAAATATCCAAACTAGATTCACGCAACCCTATTGCATTCCTAATCAATTTTTTTGTAATCCTCATCCTTATACCCGCAAAGTAGAAGTAATCCTAGTATATGTGCGTGTTGAAAAATTTCACCTTTACAGTTGGGTTGATAATATAATGAGGTAAAACTAGATCAACCTCGAATATGATAGGGTTTCCAAGGTACCTGTGGATGATCTTTGAGGATGTTGATTATTGTGCTCCATGGAAGAATGGATCAAGATCCTTTCCTACAAATAAATATGAAATCACAAACAATACACAAGATGGGATTAGTAATATTGATAGGCGATTTCTTGGCAAAGGCCAATTCCCAGAAGTCAAAGGACTTCCTTACGTGGATGTCAACCTGATTTAAAACACTTAATTTTATTTATGAAAATGAGATATAACATATGATATATGAAATTACGTGATCAAATGTTTATGAATTATTTAGCTTAAGACAAATATTTAGTTGATAATTTCAACATGGAAATAAATAATTCTAGGGATCAAAATCAGAATCTAGATCAATTTCTATATTCTCATACATATTTGAACCCATTGAATAGGGTAGATCATCATCCTCATAGAAATACAAATTAGGCTCCTTAATGTACTCATCTACGAAAAAATATAAATACTCCTCTTGAGCCATACTTGACATGCAAAATACGAGTTATAGTCTTCAAATTTTGCTTCACTTCCCAATTCGATTTGGGTTCGGTATCAAAATCTTCAAGGATGTTGAATCCCACTTCGTGTTGGTACTCAAACCAAGCTAGGTCAGCTTGGATGCACTAAAATTCATAATAAGCCTCCCGAACTCATCGGTGGCCTCACGGTCCACCGAGTGGATTTAAAGATTGTCTCTAGTCTTTCGATAGGAGTTACATGGATAACGCACAACTCTAGGTCATGCAGTAGATCATATTGTTCCCAGTGAAGAGGATGGTGAATGATCAACAGAGAATTGATGTTGGTGATTGGGTGGTTAGGTCCACCTATGGCCATCTAAAAAATCCATGCTTCATAGAATATTAGTAACATAATGGATAAAGTGATTGATAATAACTTTTGAGTGAAATATGGTTGCTAAATAAATAGAGAACAAAAAAAATGTAGGTGATCCTAATAAATGCAACTGATTATAGGAATTGCGGGTGATTCTGTAATATTTTGACAAGCTAATAAAATAAAAAATATGATTGACTGATATAAAACTAAAGTATTGTAAGGGAAAAAATAGACAAGAGATGATGAGACAAGAAGCTTTAAGATGAAAAAATGGAATTACGGGATTAAAAAAACTTGATTGACAATGGATGATGAGAGCTCAAGAAGATGCGATTGACGACGAATGAGATTCTAAACAAATCCAAGATTCTTGATGGACATGAACATGCTCTAGCTTGGATGCAAAAATGCTGATAAGATTGAATGAGCCCGATAACACTTGACAATGCTCCTAAATTCTTGTAGATGGTCCCGAAGAGAGGCAAAAATTATATATATATAGATCGGCAATCGAGGAAATCACGGATGTTTTTGGTTAGTTTGAGTTTAGGAGAGATATGAAGGGATAAAATTGCTAATTATAACTTTGGTGTTATGGGATTTTGAGAGATTATGGTGTGACAACTTAGAGAGGTCGAGATGTGTAGTTTGATAGGTTAAGATAGGGATTAAGTTGGTTAGGATAGATGAGGAGTATTTTTGGTAGGTCCCTAGTTAAACTAGTCATAACTAGTGTGAAGTAGGGGCTTGTCATAGGGATAAGTGGGGTGAGGTTATATGAGGATAGAGGTGGTTAGGATAGGTATAGAGATACATTTAGAAGGTTTCCTAGATAACTTAGATTTAACTAGAGGGTCATGACGAGTTCACATGGTGAGGTGTAGGGGTGAAGTGGAATATGTGAATTAATTAATTAATTAGCTATGAGAGGGGGAAATGTGACTTAGAAAATGTGAGGTGAATGATTAATTAATTTAAAGGGTGTAGGGGTAATGACCTAGGTTTAGGGATGTCATTTAAATGGTACGATGACAAGTTTAATTGAATTAATAAAATGGATGACTTAGGTCGTGAAATGGTGTAAAGATGTGGATAGGTGTATTTATTTGATTATTTCCATGGGAATGGGGTGTGTAGATTTTTGGTTTCTACATTTGCCCCTTTTTGTATGACATCTTAGCAAGGCATTAGACAAAAAAATTTGAGATTGTTTGGTTATATGGGTGATTCGACAGTAGCGTAATATAGGAGAAACCATGTTTTGTTTTTTAAGTTTTCCCCATTCCAGGGTACGAAAAAAAGTGTGTTACTAAGGGATCAACTTGATAGGGAAACCAAGGGGTTTACACCTATAGACATGTGATCCATAGAAGTAGGCTAGTTTAACGGGAAAGCTAAGTGATGGGGTTTCAAACAAAGACACATCCCATAGACGTATGAAAATTCTTGAAAGTTGACGTTATTTGATTGAATTAGATGTTCCAAGGTTCTTAGGTCCTTTGAAAGTGACACACTTGTGAAAAAGTAGTTCTTTATTATGTTTAAGGATGCAAATAATAATGGTTACTAAAAACAAGGTGAATCGCTTGTGTTTAGGGGAATCACCTATGATTTTAGGAAGAAACACTAACAATTAGATCATGGTAAAAGTGGGGGATCTAACCACCATACCCTTTTATTATTATTTTATTTTAACCATGGGGTAAAATTGGTCCAAAAAATAATTTCCAAGCATTTTCAATCAATTTTGAGTGATTTGATCATGATGGCATCCTCTAGCAGATAGAGAAAACCACCAACGACTAAGGTAAGTCGATTTCATTTTGTTTTTGTGTGATTTTGGGTAGATTTAGGTTTTTACTACCATTTTTGGCACATACGGGTGCCCTAGATTGAATTATTGGTGATTGATGTAATCGTCAGCAATTTAAAGCGAGAATCGTTGGTGATTCACCTTTATTTTTGATAAAGGGAATAGGAGTCATGGATGTTTTAGATGTTGTTGGTGTAAAAAAGGATTGATGTGTGCATTTTGTTGATTTTTAATATGTTGTTGATATATTTATTGATGATACTAATTTTTGATTTACTCATTTTACAGTGCATGTGAAATTGAATATTTGCGAATGCATTCCATTGATTTTAGAGGAGGTGAGGACTGATATGTCATATGATGATTGGGCTCATGTAGAGGCTATTGGTTTTGGTGCTATGAGACATTACAGATGGATTCATAGATGTCTAGGCTTGATATTGGCATTACTAGAGAGGTGGAACTCTTCCACCAACACTTTTTGGTTGCCCACAATAGAGATTAATATTATTCCAAATGATATCCACCACATCTTGATACTACCAATTTGGGGGACACTAGTTTACACTATTACTTGAGGAAAAGAGAGATGGTGTGATGACCAGGATTATATAGTGGGGATGTTACAAACTTTAGATATGAGTAAAAGGGTTTTTCTTATATCCATACCTATTCACCCGAGAGTGAGGGCTATGTATGGATGACCATGATGATGATGGCCATCATGTTTTTTTCCTTAGTGGATTAAGGGTGGCTACTTTACATGGATGATGACAGGGGTTATGGCTGAGATGATGGAGCGGTGTACTATTTTTGAGTGGCAGCCCACCCCGCTTGCTCATACACTCGAGATATTTTTGGGCATGGATGGCTCATAAATGTTATGTTATTGATGTTGGTTTTCTATTAAAGGCTTGGGCCTTGGAGCATATTTCTATTACTCAAACAACAAGGTTTTCATGGGGCATTCATGATCATCACCATAGTTTCATGAGGTGGAGGTCAAATAGCGTTCATGTGGGGAAGAGGAGATGGACAGGGTTCTATAGAGATTTATTTTCTAGACTACATGTGGGAGATGTTACATGGATGCCCTATTTGGATTTACCAAAGCATGTCCTAAGTATCCTCGGAATTAGTTTATTTATAGCAACCTATGTGGCTTCTAGCACACAGGGGCATGCAAGCATGATTTAATTTGTTTTGATCATGCTTGGTAGCAATTCATTTTATTATAGGGAGTTCTGATGAGCTCGTTCAATATAGGATGGAGTAGACATATATAGATACTTTGAGGGTAGTGGTGCTAAGACCATCCATTATTGATGAGTTTTCAGGGGCTATAGGCCCTAATGAGGAGGGTGTGATTGTACAAATTGATGATGTAGGGGTTACCTCAAAGTACACTACATGGTGGGTTCTATCTTTAAGGAGATTTGATATAGCCTAAGAAGTAGAGAGGTTGTGCAATGAATGAGGCAAGTATGTTCTCGGAAAGAGGGAGGATCAAAGGAAGGGGTGACCAAAAAAATTCTAAGGATGAGAAGGAAGAGGGTGATGATGACTCAACTAATTTTATTGCAGTAATGATGGCTGAGAAGGCCATAGTGAAGGGGAGAGAGAGTGAGATGATGTAATTGCTGGTTAGGATACGCTCATTGGAGAGAGAAATGGATTGGTTTTTAGAGGGATACAATGATAGGGAATGAGATAATCTATGTGCATAGCTTGTACATGTATTTTCGATAAACAAAAGTACAAGGGATTTATGGATTCACCGAGGAAGTCCTTGGGGATCATAGGGTTGTCTATATCTAGTGTGGAGTTATTAATAATGGCTCATTCTAGTAGGTATAGGGAAGAACCTATAGTAGCTGCTCCATTTGTGATGATTTCGGTGGCGCATTATGATGCTATGTTGGCCAAGAAATATTATTATGTTGATTTTATCATTAAGAACTACCCCGATGCCACTTTATATATAGATCAATTGGCTAGCAAAGGGGTAACTACAACAGCATCAAGGCCTAGTGCGAGAAAATCAAGTGTGGGATAACCACCTCGGAGGATAGAGAGAGTGGATGGGGGTGAGGGATGAATCGGAGGTGAAGTCATGGTTATGATTGTTCCTAGAGGGGGTGGAGACACAGGTGTTGTTGGAGGAAAACATGCACCTGGAGGAGAGGTTGGTGCTAGTACAGTACTAGAAGATGTAGACTTTACCAGTTGATTTGGATGTACATGATGACATAGGCTCATAGAAGCCCATTTTTATATGATGATGAGATATACTGATTTTTTGGACTTTGATTACAATTTATGCCGAACTTAGGTTTATATATATATATATATATATATATATATATATATATGATGATCTTGAAGATGATTTTTATTGTTTATATTGTATTTTAATTTACATGTGTTATATGTTTTATGTTTTTTTATTGAAATGTGTTATGATTTTAGATGGATTCGGATGGATATTAAGAAGCATGATTTGTAAATATGTTTGGTTACATATGATTAGATGTGGTTGAATGTTTAATAGATCCAAATGACTTGTGACCCTAAAATATGGTATATCAAAAATGTAACTAAATAAAATGAGGTAAAAATGAAATGATTTCCCCATTATGAACTCGATACGTGACGGGTTTTAAAACATGTTAAAACACTTGCACTTGTAGCCTTATCAAATGTTAAATAAGATTATCAATGGGTAGTTACACAAATCATTATAGAAATTTGGGTTTGAGTGAAGGTACCTTTATAGGATGACGGAAGGATTTAGTGTATGTAGACCGATGTGGGGAAAATGATCTCTTCTTCAATAGGTTCATAGGGAAGATGCCCAAGATTTACACATTATTTTTGAAGCAAACTGATTGTGGTGGAAAGATTGCTATAATGGGAAATTTGATCGATGCAGGAAGCTTTCCTCGACAATTTTTATATTGATATAATTTTTGAAGGTTGATCAATGCAAAAATCCTTTTACATGTGTAGCCATCCTTTGAGGGAATGTTCTACGATGACCATCCTTCAAGGGATTGGTCCATAAATTTGATTGTGGCTATCCTTCAAAAATTAGTCTAATATTTATATTTTTGATAATGATTCAGACTTGTGAATAGTTTTTCTTTAAGGGATTAATCTATTATATTTGATTTTTTGATAAAAGGAGTATCCAAACTTTTTTTGAGTGAGGAAAAACCCTAAAAAATTGTTTCAAGGAGGGGAACAAAACATTTACATGTCCTACACACACATGCCCCATGTGATATTTTTGGTGTGTATAAGATGAATAGGTGTGGTATTACATCGACGTAATAATACATCTCATCCTTCGTGAGAACACCAAAACACATGCGAGATTAAGATAGAGACAAAAATGGATGAGATGAGTGAAGATAGATTCAAGGATGTCAAGATGATTGTTTCTTGATTTGTATTTTCCTAAAAGGTCATCGACGTATTTTTAACAATTTTGTGCATGAGGTCATGGAAGATGTATGTCATGGCACATTGATCGGTAGCCCCTACATTTGTAAGACCAAATGGCATGAAACGGTAATAGAGCGTTTCCCAAGGGGTGATCAAATATGTTTTATGTTGATCGTCAAAGGCAACGAGGATTTTTATAACCGAAAAACCATCCATAAGGGAAAAAATTCCGTGGCCAGCTATTAGGTTGATGAGATGATTTATGTTTCGAGAGAGGAAGTCATCTTTCAAATAGGTGAGTTTGAGATCCTGAAATATGTGCAGATGTGTATCTTACCCGAAGCTTTAATTATAGGGATGACATTAGAGACCCATTGTGGATAGTCAATGGGTATAATAAAGTTAGCAAATAGAAAGTGTTGCAACTCTTCCTTAACAAGGAGAGCTATACGGGGATGCATTTTACGAAGTTTTTGTTTAACTAGCTTAGCATCAAGATACATGACTATGTTATGTATGATGATTTTAGGATCAATTAGGGGCATATCATTATATGAATAAGCAAAGGCTTGGTGATATTTTTCTAGGAACAAAGTGAAATCATCTAGTTCTTGTGGATTTAAAGATTGACCGACCTTAATTATGTGAGGATCTTGAGGGGTTCCTAAGTTAATATCAAGAGTGGATTCATTAAGGAGATTTGGTGTGTTAGATGGAAGGGATTTCGAAGAAAGCGGTCTTCATCTCCCATATGGGAAAGGATATCCTAGTCATCTTGACACTGGAGGATATCTATAGTAGGTGAATCTTCATCAACCATTTATTTACATGCAAGAGGTAATGATTTAGTGGTGTGGTTGGATTGATAAGTAAGTTTCCATAAAGATATAACATTTATTTTTTAAAAAGTTAGGTGGGATGGATATGGTGTTGTTGTGTCCATAGGATCTTTAGGGTTTATCGATGATGATGGTTCTAATTCAAAAATAGACGTGGATGTAGAAATTTTAGATGTAGTCGTGTCACATATTTCAGATCTAAAATTTTTATAATCTAAACCAATTTTCTCATGGGATTTTAGAGAACGTGGGACGACCAAGTCATGGGTTCCCTGTTTATAACGGCAATGAGGAAAAATCCTCTACAACACACATCGATGAAGATACATCCGAGTGAAGTTTGGATTATCAAGGGATTTGAAGTTTAATGTGAATGGCATGGCATGGTGTGGATTGATAACATGAGATGGAGGATTATAAAGTCCTCCATAGACAGAGGTTTTTTTTTTGAGATAAGCAGGACTATAAGAGATAATATCTCCTACGTTTGGTTCATACATGGGTTTTTGGTCGGGCGGCCATATGTTTTGGGTGAAGGGATGGAGTTAAGCATGAGGAGATGGTATTCCCTAAGTGTAAGATGTTTTAAATGTTCGCCGAGAGTGAAATCATCTGGTAGTTTGGAAGAGGGGATAGATGTGCTAGTAGATGCTTCATTAGATGATTCAAATATGGATTTAGGTACAAGGATGTCATTTGGGTAGTATTATTTCACAACAATGTTGCGTATAAAATAGATAAGGGTAAATGTGAGGAGGAATACATGTGAATTCGAATAAGGTTGAATGGATTGTAGAATACCGGGCTAATCTTGAAGAGATCCCTTTTGGCTAGGAAGGACTACCTGTAATACAAAACAATACCACCAAATAGATTCAATAATATAGGTTAGTGGACTGCCTAGTGCAAGCTAGATTCGGGGAAGCTAAGTGCTTCCTTGAAAGGTTGTCAATCCACTTTCAATATATAATTTAATGCAAAGAAATAACAAGACGTGAAAGGTCATATTGTAGTAACATGATTTAGGTATCTCATATACTAATAATAAACTAGATTTAAGCTAAATATTGAATATGTATTTAAATCTAGAAAATGGCCTAGGGTGGTCAAGGAAGATAGGTGTGGTAGAGGCTATTAAAGAAGTCTAGGTGAGATTGGGTAAGTTTTTGGATGATTTTGAGTGAGTTACGGGTTTGTTGGTCTAGGGAAAATTACTAGACATAGTGACCGATGATCGGTTCAAAAATGATGTCGAGTATTTAGTAATAGCCGATGCCGGTAGGGGAAATTAGATAACAAGGTTAAAATAGGTTGGTTGGGAGGTCTCTGTGATTACAAAAAGAGTTAGGAGTGCTTAGGATACGTGTTAGTGTAGACACAAAATTTGTGTCTTACAACACCCTGTACCCCGTATCTCGTCCCACAACCTAACCCTACCTCACCACCTAAACCTTACACACTAATTATTTATTAATTACCTTATAATTAATAAATCTACATCTCTAACCCTACCACCTCATCTTGCCACCTCACCGTGACCTAGCCCTAACCCTAAACCAACCTAATTAAGACCTATGACTTGGTCCAGACCCACACCCATGACTCATTACCCCTCACCCACACCAAAATGAGCCTAATAATGACTTGACCAAGCCCAATACTAATCCCTTGGGAGAAAAGGAGGGAAAGATGGTTATTTTACTAAAAATAGCCACTTTGACCTAACCAACATCAGTTCCTACTCGACCGCCATCGGTTACATAACCACCATCGGTTCCCTATTAATGACCTCCCCTAACCAAAAAGAAAGGATCTGGAATTCATTTGGTAGGAAAAAGAGAAGTGAAACAAGTAGAAGAGCTTATAGAGAAGAGGATCAAGTGAAGGCATGAATCGAGCAACGCAGATCAATCACCGTCACACTCATCCAAGCATTAGAAAAGACTGAGGATAGCTTCATCAGCTTGCTTTCCAATACCGAATCATCCCAACTAAGCCTTACTGTCACCACCACATTCCTTGGACCTGTATCTTCATTAGGAACTAGTAAGTAGTATCTTGTAGTTCTTTGTTATCATTTGCTTTAATTCATATTAAAAGGGGAACTGACCACCTTCGAAAGGAAGTCTAATATTTCTTGGGCCTAAGGCAGTTCCCTCACTTATTGTCTAACTAAGATCTGGTGGTCTTGTATTCTTACTTACAGGTAGTCCTTCCTAGACAAAAAGGAGTTCTTCACAATCGATCTGATCTCTCTACGGTACGCGCACACCTTCCCAACACTCAACAGGTATTCCTCCTAGCCCTAACCCTTATCTGTTTCTCAAGAGAATGAAAGGATAGAAGCAACTCTATTAGAAACGAAATTCATGTGAAACATTTTGGCACACTGTGGGACCCTTTTCGGATTTCTTTCTTTCTTACTTGCTTTCATATAGGAGCACACTTGCTGTTTCTTTCTTCTAAATATTCACAAAATATTTTGACATTTTGGTAAAAGAATTTGTCTTTCTTTCACATCTTTACATTAGTGAAAGTCATCTTCTTTGCTTCATTGAATATCATTTTCAATTTGGGTTTAAAACATGTGCATCACATTCTTGCTTGTTTTTTTTTAATTCTAGTGAACGTAGATTAAGTAACATGGTCATACACATGGGGGTGATATCCATGGTATTGATGAGAAATTAATGTTCCTCTCACTTGCACAACACATACCAAATCACATCATAATCAACACAACAGCTCAAAAATCCCCCCTTCCCGCGGTATTCCTCCACCCAATTGAGGTAGCCTTATGAGCCCAAACAAACTTGACATCTCCCTTAGGTATTTTGTTTAGGATTGACATCATCTCGACATCTAAGGCACAAGCCCAAAGTGATTAAAACTAATCCTAGGGTTAGTCTCTTGATTTTCTTGTGCATCTTGCTTGTTTTTTTAGTTCTGTTTCTCTATCATACACTGTTTCAGTGATCACTTCATGACAGTTTGGTAGGTATAATAAGCATTGTTATCCCCAAACCAGTAGCTTCTTACATCCTCTCTTTGCTTTCACAGTGACCGACACGGTCCTATACTACCGACATCGGTTTCTTGATCGACACTAGCTACATTCTAACCGACATAACCGATGTCGTTCTATCGTGTTTAACAGTTCTTGACAAACTAGCAACCTATCAATTCCAACATTTTGTTGTTGTTTCTATTCCGGATTGATTAAATCCCTGTTATGTCCTCTTGTCCATGGTTGTTATCACCTGGAAACAAGTTGCAGCCATGGTTTCACATGCTTGTTCCGTGCCTTTGCCCGAGTCACTCCTTCACATCCTATGGGGAATCCTACGGATACCAGTAATTTTCCCAAGATCCCTATAGGAGATAAGGAATTTTCCAAATTTTTGGATGCAAATCCACGACACCGTACAATATTATTTGTCTCATACCCCTGACCATACACCCGATGGTCAGCTCCTCGTTGGTATGCCTATTAGTATCGCCGCTCACTTAGCCCCTTCCCCACCTAATAACTCCACCTCACCGTCTTCATCCTTAGCCCCATCTCCCAGCTCAGTGGCTTCGGTGGTTCATACTGCACCAATTGGCTTTCCTTTCATTAATCTGGGGCCCCACATATCACTACCATCCACTGACCCTACCTCATCTCTCTCACAGACTGTCTCTTTTATAACTTGCTCTCTGCCACCTATACACACGAGCTTTCCCTCACAAGCTCCGCCCACCTTTTCATTTCCACAAATTCATCTGGTGGCCTCAACCTCTTATATAGGACACCCTTATTCGGCTGCCCCAACACATTCATCACCATTATCTTATCAACATTCAATCCCACCATTGTCTAGTAGCGGCTCTTGGACCAATCCTCCTCTGTTTACAACGACAACACCATCATCTAACCCAACCAATGATTTAATCAAACAGATGATGGACAAGATGCAAAATCTTGAGGCTTCTGTTTCAGGAAGTCGTAACACCCTAACATACAAGCAAGTTTGTTAGGAGCCTATTCATCCTTCTGTCCCCCTTCATACATATCCTCCTCAATGGGAATTACCAAAATTTACTTGCTTTAATAGTAAGGAGGACCCTCAACAAAACTTGCGATCGTTCAGACATGCCTGCTATCTGATTGCTCATGACGATGCCTTACTACTCCATACCTTTCCCATGTCCTTATCAGGACCTGCCTTGGAGTGGTATAGTGCTTTAGCCCAGCACTCAATCTTCTCCTTTAACCAGTTAGCCCAATCTTTCTTGATCACTTCTCCATCAATATTGCCAAGAAAGTATCCATTACTGACCTCTATGCCATCCGACAATTTGAAGATGAGTCTATCGCAGATTTTGTTGGACGATGGCGGGGCCTCATCAACCAACTTACTTACGCCTTACCTCAGGTCGAGCTCATCAAACTCTTTACGTGGGCCTACACTAAACACATTTCTCCCACCCTCGAAATTCAAACTTTACGTACCTTTGATGAGGACTTTACTATGGCTCGGAAACTAGAGATTCGAGCCTTAGAGGAGGAAAAATTGAGGTTACGCAACAAAATCTCAAATTTCCGGACCCAAGACTCTACCACCAAACCCAACACCACCAACTCTCATGCATCGGCTGCTTTGAAATCAAAGGGTGCAATACACGCAGTGACGGTCAAATCTCAAGCATTGTCTAATACCCAGTCGAAAGCCACCTATAAGTATAAAGCCGAGCCCTTTAACTACACTCCCTTGGGAGAAACTTATGGTGTGATCTTAGAAAATTGCTTAAATCAGGAGCTATCACCTTGCATCCTATTAAACCTCACTCCGGGTTTGATTCCACCCACGCTATACCTTCTTGGTATAAAGAAAATGACTTCTGTAACTTCCATTGTGTGAAGGGACACAGTCACGAAAAACTGCAAGATGTTGAAAAACATAGTGAAGGAAATGGTTGATGCAGGGGATATAACTCTTGATAATCCTAATGCCCCACTAATCGAAATTTAAAAATCTTTAACAAACCATTTCCAAACCATGCATCTAACAGTAACACAAACCAAGACACCTCAGCCGAGGAGAAGAGTGTGCATGAGATCCATGCGATTTTCAACTCCCAACCCAGGGCTTCCATTGAGGAAATTCTGAATCAAGCTTCTTCACCAACATAGGGATTCTCGCCCCCTTCTCCTTCATCAGGACAAGAGGATAGTCCCGCTATTCCTTTACCCATAAAGGAATTAACCGCCCAGAGTTCTCTTCTCACAAATGAACCTTCTTACACCACATCCCGCAAGATTGTGAGTGGATGTTATCTAACTTATCTATTTCCCAAACATCTCCTTCCACCACTCTTGCTGCAAAAGAAGAAGGCTTGCCACTTTTTCTGTCATCCTTAGAGGAGAAACCCCTTGAGCCTACATCACCAAACTCCTTAATCATGATGGATCCCCTCGAACATGCCCTCCTACCTATTAGTTCTTCATCACCTAAATATTTCCAGCGACCGGTTGACCTCTTAACACCCATTGATATATCATCTCATTTACCCCCTGTATCACACCCACAGTGGACCGAATCACAACCCACCTCTCTTCCATACCAAAGTTCATGTTCACATGTGAAGATTGTCATCCCTTAGAAGATAGACGAGTCTTATGGGAGCGTTTGAGTACACCATGCTCTACTCAAATGCAGATGACTAATCCAGACACCTCTACCATATACCCAAGGTGTTTACAAAAGCTCAAAATGCCTATGTCCTCACCTTCACCCCCTCATCTCTATCAAATCCCTCAGCCACCTCTATCAACCTAACCAAACCTTCCTTTACGCTTGGGACTTCACCAATTCCCAGCCTGACACACCCACCTAAATAGTTAGATTTATCCAAAAATAATGCCATCAATCCATCTAGGAGATAGACCCAATCTCCTCGAGTCCAATCTATGCCTCTGCCACAACTAAAACCCTCACCCCGGTCACACCGATACAGTAGGCATGGCTTCAGCCTTCACCATCACACCTACCTTCTATATTAGGGCCTCACCCCTCCACCTTGCCTCAATACACCATGCCTCCCACATCTTCTTTAACATGACCTATACCTTTTGCACCCCTACAGACACTCACGGGCGTCTCAACACCATCGCCCCAAGTATCTCACCTACCTACCAACCCTAAGCAAACTCGATCATCGAAGGACTTGTTTGTTGTCACTCCTCTCTCCCCTGTGGTTGTTTCCTGCCACCACGTCGGCTAAGGCCTCATCATCTAAGAAGCTAAACATAACTTCTGCACAGAGAAACCATGCCTAGTTAAAACAAATCATTAAAATCCCTTGCCTAAATCACCACCCATAAGAACCACTCGTACCCAATCATTACCAAAACAATAAAAATCTCACCCACTCAATCAATGACCTCATCTTCATCTCGAATTTGACCCGCTCAAGGATCTTCCTACAAGATCCTTGATATGTTGGTAGGGGATGTGACCATTTCCTACCCCCACCTGACTCTATGATCCATCTAAACCTCAACCTATAGGTTATGATGAATCTAAAATTTGTGCTTACCATCACACACCAGGACACGATGTAGAAGGATGCAAAGCTTTGAAAGCCATCCTTCACCAGTCACCTATCTTGGATAGACAGCCTAAGAAAGACAATTTACGAAGAGAGAAGCCCTTAGCTTCGATCCCTTCTCCTATACCACCTGTCCCCACCTCGCCAAAATCTATCATCATTGCAACCCCACCTCTCGAGAACAATGACTTATCCCCACCATCTTCCTCCTCTCATATTCACGAGATCAACATGATTAACATTGCTACTTGAGGTCAGAAAAACAATGGAAAAGCTAAATAAAGCACACCTCCGGCCTCTCTTTCTCCTTCCGCCATCCCGATCGCACCACCACCTAAAGTGGTCATTCGTGGACCTGCCTATCCTGTCTCTGATGGATTTTCCCATCACACCATGATCAAACAACTTCACCAATCTCCTGATCAAAATCACACTCTATGATCTCATTCAAACATCTAAATGACATCGACAAGCTTTAATTGAGATCCTTGAGGATAGAGGTCCTACCTAATGAAACCTTGCCCGTCACCTCCATTTTAACACCCAACCACGTCGCTTCTCTCACCAAACAACCTACGTCCACAACCACTTCCCCTATGCAAAGCAAGCCGCTAATGTCAATTTTTTTAAGAAGAAATTGTTGTCTTTGGTGTAGAAGATCTTGATCCAGCTCTTTTCATCTCAGCTTACGTCCGGGACATCTGGGTATGTCATGTTATGATCGATGGGGGCGCTAGCCTAAACATCGTCTCTTCCAAAGCCTTCCAACAGATGAATATCCCTCCTAGCTGCATGTGTGCCAACCCCACCATGTTGCGTTCATTCAACAATGTTATTAATTCTACCTTAGGCACCATGATCCTTAACATTCGTGTAGGGCCACGTACCTTACCCGAACTCTTCTATGTCCTTGAGGGAGAATTCCAATACAACATATTGTTAGGCCGCCCTTGGATCTGGGCTATGGGATGCGTTCCCTCCACCTTACATAGATGCATCAAATTCGAGTATGAGGGGAAGTCATACACTATCAAAGCTGACGCTTCCCCTTTCAAAACATGTAATATGTTATATCGCTCTAATGATGTGCTTGTACCAGTCAAGGCACCCATATATCCATCCCAACCATCTACTTGAACCATGCCTCAACCATCCAGCTTAACCACACTCACACCTTCAACCAATGAACCCACCACCGCGAATACCACTTCCTTCCCCGCGGACAACATCCCAACTTCAGATCCCTTGGTAGATGTTTTTCAATGCCTTACGCTAGGGGAATACTGCCTATACAATGTTAGCACCTTCCATACCCCACAAGAGTATGGAAAGTTACATGCGCATCCTACCTACGACCGTCGTGTGGGGGAGGTGATCTCCTACGGACCACCTAATTGCCACACCAACCTAACATATGGGGGTTTCAAGACATCCTTTGTCACCCCTGAACCTCCCCTTGGTGTGGTTCCCTTCCAATCTGATTTTCAATATCTAACCAACCGTCATTTCGCCCTCACCTTCTGGCGCGTTGTGCTTGGAAGGGTTTTGGTTTCGGTCTTTATGAACAAGGCCGACATACGATCATTCCCGTAACTACCCATGAAACACAAAGATCGTCGTGGTCTTGGATTTTTTGAACCACCTACACCGAAGAAACCTCATGTCAATTATATCCAGGAAAACAATGAAGTCACCCCTTCCGAACCATCATCACCCATTTTTCCATCTTCACCCACAGAGTCGATAGACCCGGAATCTATCCCTCCTAACTTTGTTTTTTTTCATGAATGCTATCTTCCTGGGTCCTCTCACTTATCAATGTGATAGTGAAGACCCATCTTCTCTCCCCCTTTTGTATCCAGACATGATCGAAGAAGATTCACCTTCAATTAATGTTGTGGAGTGCCAGGATGATGACTCCATCCTCACCTACCTTGGTGCAGATGACTCTTATATTCAACGTGCCTTACCATCTGACACCCAAACTATGTTGAATGAATCGACTATAGAAATCAACATCCACATGGAGGATGATCCTCACATTTTAAAGATCGGACAATCTCTCGACGCATTAGAACAAGCTGCCTTCACTACCTTCCTCCGTGCCCGTAATCAAGCTTTTTCTTGGTCCTACACCGACATGCCAGGAATCAATCCTGACATTGCTGTCCATAACATCACTCTGAAACTAGACTCTAAACCAATTAAATAGAAACTGAGAAAAATGCATCCACACATTGCCCTCTTGGTGAAAGAAGAGCTTCAACACCTCCTTTCTATTTCTTTCATCTTACCTATTGACTATCTGCAATGGATTTCTTATGTCGTACCTATCACTAAAGCGACAGGGGGACTTCGGATATGCACAAAATTTCAGGACCTTAACCTTGCTTTCCCAAAGGATGACTTCCCTTACCTAGAATTGATCAACTTGTTGATCTCACTATGGGCCATGAGATGTTTTCTCTCATGGATGGCTTCTCGGGATACAATCAAATTTTGGTAGCCCGAGCCGACCAACATAAAACCGCCTTCATTACCCCCTAGGGGACCTTCTACGCTATCATGTCATGCCATTCGGCCTTAAGAATGTTGGTGCGACCTATTAGTGGGCTATGACTTATATTTTTCATGACATTATGCACACTATCCTCGAGGATTATTTCGATGATCTTCTTGGAAAATCCAAACATCGCAGTGAACATCTCGATGTTTTAACCATTATTTTCGATCACCTATTACAATACTATGTTCGTCTTCAACCAAAGAAATGTGTCTTTGGCGTCCTTTCAGGAAAACTCCTTGGCTTTATCATCTCTTTGCGTGGCATTGAGGTCAACCCAGCTAAAGTCAAAGCTATCCTAGAAATTCCCCCACCCACTAACCTCAAACAATTACGTAGTTTACAGGGCAAACTCCAATCTATCCAGCGATTTCATTTCACAACTCTCGGATCGATGTCAACCTTTCCATCATCTCCTTAAAAATGACATTGTCTTTCAATGGAGTGAGGAGTGCCACCAAGCCTTTGAGGCTCTTAAATCTTATCTCTTGCAGCCACTCGTGCTTGTCCCACCTCAAGACGATCGCCCTTTCTACCTTTACCTTTCTGCCACCGACCATGTTGTAGGATCCATGCTCACACATCGTGACTCTGAGCATCGAGAACAAGCAGTTTATTACATAAGCCGTACTCTTGTGGATTATGAGACTAGGTATACACACGTAGAAAATTTGTGCCTAGCCCTATCATTTGTGGCCACCAAACTCCGACACTACCTCTTGAATCACAAAACTTTTTCATCACCAACGCTGACCCCATACATTATATGTATGCCAAACCTCATCTAAACCAATGCATCGCCCGATGGCTTATGCTCCTCACCGACCTTGACCTTGAGTTTGTACACTAGAAATCAGTCAAAGGACAAACTATCGCATGACCAACTCGCGAAGCCCCTTTACCTAGGGAACAATTTACCAATTTTACTTTCCCTGATGAGCTCATCGCAACTCTTTCACTCAGTGATGTGTCGTATCCAATGACCCTCTTCTTTGATGGATCTAAATGCCAACACGGTGGAGGGGTAGGCATTGTTCTCATTCCTCTTGAAGGTGAACCTATGCCTCTTTCATTCAGGCTCGATTTCCCCTGCACTAACAATACAATGGAATACGAGGCCCTTGTTTTGGGTCTCCACGTTGCGTTACACTTAGGTGTGAAGTCTATTAATATTTTCGGTGACTCTCAATTAGTAGTAAATCAAGTTACTGACATCTACCAATGTAAAAATGAGGAACTTCAAAAGTACAAACATTACATGGATTCACTTTTGACCTTATTTTCTCATTATTCTATCCAAACCATTCCCCGCTCAACTAATAAATTTACAGATACTATGGCTTGCTTGGCCTCGCAAATTCCGGCCTCACCAACTGACTCAGACATATTTGTCTTGGTCCAACAACTCTTTGCCCCATCTTACTTAGTTCCGGATGTTTGTATGGTAAATAATGTATCTGCTGATTCACAGGATACCTAGTATCACCAATTTCACGACTACCTTACAACCTCTATTCTACCACCTAACCTTACTAGTAATGGAAAATGTGCTTTTCTTAAAAGTGTTTTTCGTTATGTCATCATGGGAGGACTCCTCTATAAACGTGGCTTCAATGGTATCCTCCTTCACTGTCTAACCGGCGCTGAAGTCACTCATACCACCCAAAAATCCATGACAAACTTTTTGGCGGGCACTTTAGTGGCCTCGTCATGGCCAAGCGGATCCTTCGCCTAGGATATTATTGGCCTACTCTCAATAAAGACTGCTGCGAATATGTTAAGCATTGTGTTATGTGTCAACAACATGCCAACCTTCAACATACTCCTAGCCACCCGTTACAGGTCACACGAGATCTTTGGCCTTTCTCATAATGGGGTTTAGACCTTATTGGCGAGATTCACCTGCCTTCTTCACAGCATCACCATTGGATCATCACGACAACCGAATATTACACTAAATGGGTGGAGGCCATTCCACTCATTTCAACCAAAAAAGAAAAAATCGTTGAGTTCATCAATCATCACATTATCTGTCATTTTGGTGTTCCTCATCACCTGATAATAGATAATGGAAAATATTTGAAAAATAAGTTATTCTGAAGACCTTTGTGACAACTTTGGTATCAAACTTAGCTTTTCATCACCCTACTATCCACAAGCAAATGGACAAGCCGAATCTTCTAACAAAACCTTAATCAAAATTCTCATGAAAGTCATTAACAATTCTGGGAAAAACTAGCATGATCACATCCCCTTTACCCTTTGGGCTTATCATACCAACATTCATACTTCCACTAATGCCACACCATTCTCTCTGGTGTATGGTACCGAGGCTGTCTTGCCTCTCGAAATACAAATCCCTTCTCTCAGAATATCTCTTTAGGATATTCTCACCAATGATGACTTCCGCCAAGAGCGGTTAGCCCAATTAGAGCTTCTTGATGAGCATCATCTTACAGCTCTTGACCACCTTCAAATTTATCAAAAGCGCATTAAGCGTGCTTATGATAATCGAATTCATGAGCGTACCTTTAAGATTGGTGATCTTTTCCTCAAAGAGAATCAACATGTAACCAAACTAGAAAAGAGCAAATGTGGAAAATTTTCTCCTAATTGGATTGGGCCTTACATTATCACTCACACCTATGGATCAGGTACTTATCGTTTAGCTTCACTTAATGGTAAACCCGAGCCTAAACCCCTTAATGCCTTGCATCTCTGACCATTCTACTATTGAATTTAGTGTTACATCACTTCTTATCTACCTTGTGCTCATCCCTTGAGCTCATTTACCACCTCATACACCTTGTTTCGTGCATCTCAAAATAGAATCAAGCTCACATGGTTTGATCATCACCTCCTCTTAAAGATGCCTTCCCCTTTTTAGTCTAGTCCATGACTTAAAAGTATCAAAATAACAAGTTCTCAATTATACGCTTATGGGATATTCTTGAGTCAAACTTCCTAAAAACTAGATACTTCATGCCAAATGGACATCTAGATCTCTAAGCTCTAAACTATACTACTCCCTCGAAGGACAGCTATGTGGAAAGCCGCATCTGCTATTATAAACTAGACTACTCCCTCGAAGGACAGCTATGTGCAAAGCCGCATTAGGCTATTATAAGTAGACTGCTCCCTTAAAGGATAGCTATACAAAGTTAGCCTCTATCAGAAGCTTCTCACATTGATCAGCTTCGCGAAGACCTCAAGACACAACAAAATGCATATCCCATATAGACTTCCTGCATCGATCAGTCTATATCCAGCAAAATAAAAGTATTATTCAAAAGCACTTTTGAGTCATGGACTCATCTATTTAGGTTTGGATCTATTTTGTCAGAATAATCACCTCATAATAAATCCTCTACACCCCAGCTATAGCACCCACCTCACCTCACCATTCTTCAAAACAAAAAAACTCAAAGGATGTGACGTATATCTAATACATTATGATTATACAACTCTTTTCACCTATCGACTTCTCACCTATGCAAGGTACCTAGGGATTCAAGCTCATCCTACGATAATACGTGGTTTGTTTAGCTCTTTCCAACTATGGGACATTTTTGCCTCTTTTACCCGAATCTAGGATTATGTGTTGACCTTAATCAGGACACGGTTCCCTAATGCTTGGGTAAGCTAACCCTCGCTTCACCTATACCTTACCAACTCCAACAACCAATATCAAAATTTTTACCAACCAACAAATTGCCTAACCACAACCAACTTTCATGAATTCACCTCTCCTTGGTCCTAAGGGAGAGCTACATCGGTCTGAGGCCCCTTCTTTCTTTGTGTAATGGGCTATGTAGGTAGCACTTAGGAGACATGGGGTCTCCCAAGGTTAGCTTGACCATCCCCTACCATAACCTATCATGTGTGGTGTTTTGCATAAAAATATAAATGTTTTCGCATATTTATATTGATAACACTCACCTTTTCCTTTATCAATCCAAACATTCAAAACATAAACATTTCTTATTATTATCATAACCTCAAAATCAACATACATATTCATTTTTATTTAGATGTTAAACAAATACATCTTCTCTATCATCGACGCGTAGGTCCGCATCCTTATTTATTCTTCTACCCCTATGAAATTCACGTAGGCCCCCGCGCCTCATCCCGAACTAGGTAGTGATGGTGATCATCGACACAACTCACCTAGCCTCTCCATCCTCAAAGGGGCCACTACTATTGGTTCCTCCCACTGATCTGTCAATCTCTCCTGTAACATATGAATATGCCCTCTCACGTGGAGGAATCTTACCTCTAGTCTCTCCACTCGTGATTGTGAAACCTCTAACAATCCCATTGTCTCATTCACCTATGTTTAAAACTAGTGAACTAAACCCTGCATGTGGTCTCTCTCCGTTGTAATCATAGCTATGTCAAGATGATCGGCCCTCTCACGTGCACCTCACAACTCTACTACCCACCATAATCTATAAGACTTTGTCACTCCTGCATCCATTACCCTGCGATCGGCTGCTATCTCTTCTAGTCCTTCTGGAAGTGTCGGTCGTGGAGGTGAGAAGGGTGCCTCGGCGTCGATCCTCTTGTATGGTCTATAAGCCATGGGTATATCCTGAACAAATCCAAATTGTCACCGCACGTGATCTAGAGGAATCCTCTCGTACTCACCTGGCCTATGTCCCGATGCACCTCAATCACTCTACACCCCTCAAATCCTCAACTATGTTCGCCATCACCATGTAGTTCTCGTAAGGCCTCCAACAGATATCCGCAATCATCACCATCTCCCACATCTTCCTATAATACTTGGCGTCATCTATCACGGTTTTGGCTCTTGCCTCTTGCTCTATCTGGACCCATCGTCTGAATCCCAACCTCTGCACTCCTGTCTCTCCTCCCTGGATTGGTCGGTCTATTGGTCACACACACACAATGTGCTCATAGGCCCAACAATGTAATAAGTATGCACAATCTAGTGTAGTCCTATGGTTCACCCTAGAAAACTGATATCGGTCTTCTAACGATACCAATCATAACTAACCGATATCGGTTACCTACCTAGTTTACCCTAACTCCTGCTCTTCCCCACCAAACTCTATTTTTCACCACATCACCTACCCCCGGCCTTTGCTAAATAGCCTTATTTTGAATTCATTAGCCCGACCCAAGGCCTCAACTAACCAATCGGCCCGACCCAAGGCCGTAACATGCCCAATCGGCTGACCCAGGCCGTACCTAACCAATCGGCTCGACCCAGGCGCAACCAACCAATTGGCCCGACCCAAGGCCGTAACAACCCAATCGGCCTGACCCAGGATGCACCTAACCAATCATCGACCCAAGGCCGTAACCAACCACTCGGCCCGACCTAAGGCCGTAACAAACCAATTGGCCCAACCCAAGGTGCACCTAACTAATCGGCCTGACCCACGGCGCACCAATTAAGTACCTCGGCCCGAAGCCCGAACTTAAGATTCTATCCACCCATAATGTAGCTTCTTGTTTAATCGAGATCACTGTTTTTGTTTTAGCATGACTAGGATACTTAAATTGATCACCAACCAGCTTTACTTAGGCCAAAGAGACCGTGACGTTTATCTCAACAAACCAACCATTGGGTACTTCGAACATGCCTAAACGTTAGGTAACTTCCCGTTATATCCCCTGAGCTACTTTCTACGCCTTGGATACCGGGGATTATATTAGCCTTGTTTGGATAAACTATCGACCTTTGCCTATGAATTGCTTGTTTACTCTTCAAACCATGTACCCTGGTCACACTACTATATTTTAACATGCGTCGGCTTCCTTGAACTTACCCCACCATATTACCATCATCTCATCATCATTCACCCTTTTTCAACCCTATCCCCGATTTCATGTTGCCTCAATCTGTGATAGATTTAAGGGGGATTACCTATACCCTTAAGCTGGGCAACCACTTCTTATTATTGTCAGTGCAGCTTTACAAGACAAACTACATGACAACAAGGGGCAAATGTAGACACCAAATTTGTGTCTTACGACACCCTATACCCCGTATCTCATCCCACAACCTAACCCTACCTCACCACCTAAACCTTACACACTTAATTATTTATTAGTTACCTTATAATTAATAAATATACATCTCCAACCACTGCCACCTCATCTCGCCACCTCACTTTGTGACCTAGCCCTAACCCTAAACCAACCTAATTAAGACCTATGACTTGGTCCAGACCCACACCCATGACTCATTACCCCTCACCCACACCAAAATGAGCCTAATAATGACTTGACCAAGCCCACAACTGATCTCTCATGGGAGAAAAGGAGGGAAAGATGGCTATTTTACTAAAAATAGCCACTTTGACCTAACCGACATTGGTTCCTACTCAACCACCATCGGTTACGTAACCACCATCGGTTCCCTGTTAATGACCTCCCCCAACCAAAAAGAAAGGATCCAGAATTCATTTGGTAGGAAAAAGAGAAGTGAAACAAGTAGAAGAGGTTGCAGAGAAGAGGATCGAGCCGAAGAAGCGAATGGCGAGAAACCGGATCAACTTTGTCACACTCATCCAAGCATTGGAAAAGACTGAGGATAGCTTCATCAACTTGCTTTCCAATACCGGATCATCCCAACTAAGCCTTACTATCACCACCACATTCCTTGGACCTGTATCTTCATCAGGAACTAGTAAGTAGTATCTTGTAGTTCTTTGTTATCATTTGCTTTAATTCGTATTAAAAGGGGAACTGACCACCTTCGAAAGGAAGTATAATATTTCCTAGGCCTAAGGTAGTTCCCTCACTTATTGTCTAACTAAGATATGGTGGTCTTGTATTCTTACTTACAGGTAGTCCTTCCTAGACAAAAAGGAGTTCTTCATAATCGATCTGATCTCTCTACAGTATGCAACACCTTCCCAACACTCAATAGGTATTCCTCCTAGCCCTAAAACTTATCTGTTTCCCAAGAGAATGAAAGGATAGAAGTAACTCTATTCCAAAATGAAATTTGTTGCGAAAATAGTTGGGATGTATATAAAGATTCGAGAGAGGGTAAAATAAGTGGTTTGAGAAGAGTACAAGGCTCAATAGGTAACTAGCTAGGTGGACGTGCTCTGAGGAGATCGAGGAGAGGTAGAAGGAGAAAGAAAGAAAATAAACGATTAATAACAAAAATATTGAAAGCAATCATAAGGTAGAGATTACTTACTTGTAGATTGGAACTTGGTTGTAGAAGGAATGGTTGTGATTTAAGGAGAAACAAGTACCGATCATGTGCAATAGTAGTAGAAGGCTCTAGACTTCCATGTAAGTGATCTAATGCTCTGGAACACACTTTGTTGATGCTTGGTGAAAGTTGTGGATTCTAGAATGATCTTTGGTTTGTTGTGAGGTTTCCTAGATTCTTATGAATACCAATAAAAGGATACCCAAAAATCCAAGATGGAAATAGAACTTGAGTAAAGGATTGAAATTCCTTATTTAAGGGAACTAATGGCGGTTAGGTGGCCCGACACCACCAATGAATAACCAAAGCATCGATTCTGAGAAAAGGTCATATTTTCCAAAAATAGCCTTTTCTCTCCATTTTTGGCATTGGTTAAGGTTTTTATGGACTAGGAGTGTGGGTTGTCACTAAATGAAGTGAGAAATAGGTGGGAGAAGTGTAGAAGAATTCATAGTTAGTTAGGGAAGTAAATGACTTAGTCTAGGTTAATAAATAGGCTTGGAAAGGGTCCATGGTGAGGTGGAGAGGTGAGGAGGAGAAATGAGGGAATTATTAACTTAATATGGGTAGTTAAATTAATAATAATGTGTGGAGGGGTCATGGTAAGAGGTATGTTAGTTGAAGGGGGCCTAGAGGGTTGCGACCCAATTTTGGGTGTCTACATTTTCCCCTTTTGTGGCGTAACTTATATTGATAAGCGGCGATGAAAAAAAAATGGAAGTGGTTACCATAGATATGGGTGAAGGTTAAGTTTCCCCATGTATGAATGGAGATGATCCCCTTCAAACTAGGAACTAATGAAGGAGCATGTAAAATTGGTGATGGGTTTGATAAAGTTATAGGTGAGAAAAATGAAGTAAGATTTGGGTATAGGAAATGGTGATATCGATGTGGGTAATAGTTGGGGTATTCAAACACATGCACACATCTAGAATGTGACAAGACACTAGGCTGAAGATCTCACAAACTCTACATCATCAAAGGTTGATAGTTTATTCAAACATGGTTTATGTGCTCCGTATCCAAGGTATAGAAAGTTATCCTGGAAACATAACGAGGTGAGCTACATGAATAGGAATACATGTGTTCTAAAGTAATAAAAGGTTTGGTCTTGTCGAGATAAACATCATGACATAAGGAAGGGCATGGATGGTAGGCTAAATAACACAAGTAGCATCATCACAAGATACTGATAAGTAAGTGAATTCGAGTATCAAATGGGCAAGGTCGGTGTGGGTGTATATGTAAGGTCGTGGATAAATCCGAGGTTTAGGAAAAATTATGCCCCTAACTATAACTAGGGAGGTGACTAGGTGGTAGGGCTATTAAGTGAGCCTTTAGGGTGGTTTGGTAAGGTTGTTGAAGCCAAATAATGACATCTTGTGGTAAAAAGTTGGGATAATTAGGAAAAATGGTGTATATAGGGTGACCAATACCATTTGGGAGGTAAGCGATGCCGATGGGGTGACTTACGTAGATCATGTTGGGCACAACCAAAGCGACATCGGTCGAAGCTAAAATTGGGTTAAAATGTAAAAGTCATGTGGAAAAGGTTTATTTGAACCTTTTGACTTGGTGAAATATCTTTGGAGGAGAGCATATTCAGAAGGAAAATGATAAATAGACTAAGATAGGTTATTTAGAGAGAAGTTAGTTGGTTGTTGGAGTGGATTTACGGGCCCATGGGATATACAGATCAAGTTGATTGGTTGCGATTTGGGTGGTGTATTTAGACATGATAAAGGCAGGAGAGGTCATAGGTGGAGTTTAGATTCATAATCCAAAGATCCCCCCATGGAGGTGACATCGAGTAGAGGTATGATTCAAGCGTCATCGTTGTTTTTGGTGAAAAATAAGGTAGAATAATTTAATAATATGGTTTATAAAATTTGATTGAAATTTTGGGTTAAATTGGGTGAAATTAGGTATGGGGAGGTGAAATTAGTTTAATTACAAGTTAACGAGGGATTTGGGGGAAATTTAGGGTTGATTGGGTGGGTAGATTAGGTTATTTTTTTAATTTTTGGGAATTGGGGACATGGGGTTTGGCCTAGGGCTGAACCACTAATCAACACCCGATTGGTGATTGGTCAATGTTGGTAGGTTTACCAACATCGGTGAAGGAATACGAGGATGGATATCAGTTTGGGTAATCGATACGAGTCTACGTGAAAAGTGACCAAAGTGTGAAAAAATGGTTAGTTGGGGATGCTTAAAGGAAGGGGAAGGGTTGTTAGGGTTATCTAAGGTAGAAAATGGTCAATTTAGGCTAGGTAATGATGGGTTTAAGATAAGTAAGGGTGGGAAGGAAGAAATGAGAAGGTGTAGGGACATATCGAAGGTATAGGTCAATAGTTTAGAATGGGTGCAAGGTAGAGGAGGTAAGTTAGGTCAATAGGTGAATGGGGGAAATAGCTGAAACAAAGAAAGTGTATATGTTTAGGCTAGGGAGAATGTACTTTAGGAAAGTAGGTTTTGTAAAGGTGGGTAGACTAGGAAAGGCTAAAGTAGGTATTGGGCTACGTAGGGTCAAATAAATTGTCAAAAGGAAAATTGATTAATATGTGTGAAAGTTGATGATGCAAGCACGACAACATTGATGATGAATGATACACTACCACACTTATTTGTTGAGATGAGACCCAATGTTATAGAGGACAAGTGATCTCGCATGAGCTATGTTGGGCTTGGTGTTGTTAGATAGTATAGATGGATTGTTCGAGATCATAGCATAATGGTCATCCTCATCGATAGATGAGACCTAATGAAAAACTCATTCCACCTACCTAACAGGGAGAGCGACTATCACCTTGCAGGACATCTACAAGAACTTAAGGCTACCTATTATTGGGAGACATTGTATACAATCTCTTTAGATGATTCATTTGATCATATGGTTACATTTTTGAAGAGCGCATGGGAGATTTATCTTATAATAGTACGAATATTAGATATAATGATATGTATACAACACATCCTCGGGATACCTAACTTGTGGTGTTTATGATGGTGGGGATTGGTTATTTTGTGCTCCTAGAATCTAAGGGAGGGAGGTTTCCATAGGAACTAATGGGAGTATTAGAGGACATGATCTAGGAGGATTTAAAAAAAAATGTGGTGTATCTATCTTCTTCACTGTTGGGCCTATGAGCATATAATATGTTTTCATCCACCAGACCTTCCATGATAGGATTCGTATAGAGGATTATATACGGTGGCTTAAGATGATGGGTTCGAGATAGGGGCACATGCGAGGGTGGATGTAATGTCACGGATGTGACATATTGCAGTGTATTTTGGATGGCATATCAAAAATTGATATTTTGTGGAGGTCCTATCTGGGTTACCCTTTATTTGTATGTATGGTAGAGGATTTGGTAGGTGTAAAGATGGTGTGATGGATATAGGGACGTAGACCTAGAGAGCTATTATCCAAAATGTACCCCTTGCTCATTTTGTAGCTAACTCCTTTCATTCTTCCCTCTCTTGTGCCTCGATCATAAGTTTTTGCTTTTAGGCACTCAAAACTTTAAAATGGCACCATTGGATGAGAGCTCTTTCTCGGCTTTCCAAAAGGTAAAGTTCTCCTCCTAACTCCATGTATTTTCAAATTTATGGCTCGGAAGAGTTTTGTGGGAAATTTTCCCACAAAAGGCCCGCATGACCCAATGAAATGGCGCCACATGTCCAAGGGAGTGGCAGGGGTCGGAGGAAGACTTGGATTTTTTACCAAGTGTTTGGAAAAATTTCAAAAGGGATATTTTGCCCCACAGGCCTGCCATCCAATCGGATCTCACCACGTGTCCAAGGGGAAAAAATTGAAAATTTGATTAAGTGTTGGCGCATGGAAAATTTTTGAGGAAAGGCCCGCGCCCAATCATGTTTTGCCACGTGTCCTATGGCATCGGACCGGCGAGTGCGAGTAGAAGTTATAATTTTGGCAAAGTGTTTTTGCCAAATTTCAAAAGGAAAATTATTGGCCCGCAGCCAACCATTCAGAACAGGCCACGTGTCCCCGGGCACCTGGAATGGCGGAGCGTGGGGAAGATTGGGATTTTTTCCCAAAGGGATTGTGCAAAAGGAAAAATGTTTGCAGAGGGTCCACGGTAAATGAAATTGTGCCATGTGTCCTAGACCGGCGGAAGGTGGGGAGAATTTGGGAAATTTTCCCAAAGGAAAAAGAAGGAAATTTCAAAGGAAAAATCGCCCCGAGCGCGAACCAATGGAATCTCGCCACATTTAGGTGGCGCAAAAAATCAAGACAAGCCCGCAAGGAAAATTTGAAGGGGCAAGCCTGCATCCAATGGGGTTTTACCACGTGTCCAAGTCAAAAAAATGGTCAAAAAGTGATGGAAAAATTTAGGAGTAAAGGCTGTGGTGAATAACTTTGTTGCCACGTGTCCTCAAACTCATTGGCCGGTAGGGATTTTGGAAAATTTTCCAAAGGGCAAAACAATGGAAAATGAAGCATTAAAGGCCCACACCCAATCAAATCATGCCACATGGCACCTAGAATGGTGGAGCGTGGGGAATTTTTGGAAAATTTTCCAAATGACCAAAAAGTGGAAAATTTAAAAAAATTTACCCGCCAATCTGATTTGGCCTACATTACTACCCTAAAAATTTCAAACGGCCATATCTTTTGATCCATATCTCAGTTTTTCATGTTCTTTATATCAATGGAAATCTAGTGAAATTATCTACAAGATTCTAGGGTAATTTTTGCATTTTTATGGATTTTGTAGAGATAAAATTGAAAAACACCTCTGACACGTGGTCATGAGACAGAAATGACATTTCAACCACCATTTTTAATGAAGAATGGCTCACATTCTCTCCCAGCATGGTGAAAAATTTCAAGGGATGGGCTGTAAGTATGCCCATGCTATTTTACTATGTTTTTGGTCTGTGGTTGAAGCTCTCCCATGTTTTCATGTGTTTCTCTCTCCACGGGGTCATGGTTTGCCTTTGTAAAAGCTTTAATGGGTTCATTTTTTAAAAGAGAGATTTCAGCTCTGCAACTTCCCTTTTTCTTCCCTTTTGGTAGAATTTGTGGAAATATTTACCTTTCCATGTAATACAACACCCTTTTTGCCTCTTGATCACTGTAATGCATTGTATTGGATCTGAAATGTTAATATATGCTCTGTGATTAAAATTCCCTCAATCCTTTCATATATCTACCATTGTTTTCCTGATCTTTCATTACATTTTGAGCAATTTGTGCATGCTTTGTGTTGTGTTTTCTTATGGATTGTGTATATATTGTAGTATCAAGTGTCTGTAACTCCTTTGGTGCATCACCTCATTAGCATTAGCTTCATTTTCTTTCATTCCCTATCTTTGTCCCCTTCGAATTTAGAGTAGGAACTAGGAATTCAAACCTCTACAACTTGTAAGTGATATATCGACCGGAGGAGTTGAGGAACCAACCTCCAATCCGGAGATTCCTCTCCCATTTCACAAGTCCCACACTTAGGGAGAGGATTCAATGTTGTGCAATCACATTGGATGTCCAAGATGTCAAAGCGGAAGTCTCGATCAACATCCAGAGTCTTCTGATTTGCAAAAATAAGAGCATGAGATTATACCATTGACCAAGTTAGACATCAATTTGTGCTACAATAGGATGTACCTCCTCCCTTCCCACAATCTTAGAGGGATGACGTGGTGAGACCATTATCTCCACCACATCCGGTAGATCTTGTTGGACATGAGGAGAAGGTTTCGACAAGAGGATTTATGATGCATGCTTTATAAATAGATATAGCCAATGGTGTATAGTCTAGCTATATGAAACACCTCACGAGGTCAAGACAACATGATATGGCTATTTTTAATGTTGAGAGGGATAGATTGCGAGGACAGAGATAGCTACCCTATAAGGCCAAGTCATGACATTATAGTGGTAGTTGATAATATCTTAGGCATAGGTAACTAACTTACAAGGGTAGTTAGAGGTGTTGCATAGGAATAATTCGGAAGTGGGGGACACATGCTTAACCCTCATTCACCTCTTAGGACATATGATGGAGCACTTTACACGGGGCGGGGTCCATCGGGATATGTACAGTATAGGGACAACTATAACATGCACATGATCCACAACCTCGGGGATAGAGATAGAGAGGTTATGGTAGATGCTCTGGTATTATGAGGATTGGCTAATAGAGAGTGGTATCCCTTATTTCAGCTATTCCACTTACAATTTCTAGTAGGAAACTAGTGAGAGGTCTAGTTCATGAACCCATAGTCCCATTAGTTCGAGGGAGCCACTGGTCTCATGGGAAAGGCCATCGGGAGGTAACACATTCATGGGGATAAAGTTCGGGTGAGGGGACATGAGAGAGCAATAGAGGTGTCGGGCCCTCCTAGAGATGAGAAGATGATGGAGATATTGGTTATTTTTTATTTTTGACTTATATATACTAGCCTGCGTGCCAAAGATGTGAGATGTACATGAATTTTTTGAGATACTTATTTATATTTGTTTATACATTTCATTGACATACAAAATTTATAGTATACGAGATGATGACATTAATATTTTTGTGTGTTTTTTTATTTCCATTATATTGTTATCATGGAAACTAGTCCTAGGCATGGTTTTATTGTAATTTTCAAGTTATTGTTATTATGGAAACTTGTTGTATAGGCATGGTTAGGATGAATTTTGTGAATGATTGATCTTATTTCCATTTTATTGATTTCATGGAAACTAAATTATTTTAAGTATGGATGCAATGTATGAGTTGATTGAATGGTTTAATTTCCAATGTATTGATGTTATGGAAACTAGATGATTAGGAATGGTGTGGTTGATGTTGTTGTGGTATGAGATGATGTTTTTTTATTTCCAAGGTATTGTTTTTATGGAAACTAACTATGTAGGCATGGTTGAGTTTGATTTGGATTTTCCATGTATTGATTTTATAAAAATTAGATGTAGGCATGGTTTTGGTTTTGTTTGTTTTGATTTAATTTCCACATTATTGGTATTATGGAAAATAAATGATGATGTGTATGGGTAATGTATGGTTTGTTTTGGGTTAATTTCCAAGTTATTATTTTTATGGAAAGTAAATAACTAGGTTTGTTTATGGGGGGAAAATGGTGGGGAAAATAATGACTGAGCTAACCTTTAAGGGCCCATTCCCTCGGAGTGTTGCCTACATGGCCCTTACAAAAGGGGCCTCAGGATGATGTAGTTATCCCTTAAATCAACGAAGAATGAGATTGGGTTTGGTAAGTTAAGTTGGTAGGTTGTATAGATAAGTTGGCTGGGTAAGGTAAGTATTTTTGTTAAGTTATGTTTTAAAATATGCAATGTCGAATGTTTATTACGTAATCGACAAGGTGAATTAGGCGTAGGCAAAGATGAAGGTGTTATGGTTACAGAAATTTTGAGGGTCTAATACTACTAAAGAAAAAACAAGTAAACATATAATAAACCAAAATAAGTGACATTACCATATTTGGAAAGGACCGTAATTTTCATACCCCTAGACTTATTGAACATAAGTCACTAAATACACTTTGCATAAGTGATGGGTATAGATTTAAAATAAGTTGCGTGATCACAATGTGTAGAATACATGTAACGTCCCTTGAGTAGATTGGAATAATTAAATAAAGGTAGGGTGGAGTGGTTCGTTAAGCTTAACCTTGTTATGGGATAACATGCCCTTTTGGAAAGATACCCAAAACCATAATAGGTAATTCCATGACAAAAAATTTATATTTCCATCAATTTTGATTTTGTGTTTTTTTTGTAGGTATAGACTGATTGATGTGGGAAGTCTATATTGGGATAAATATTTTATCCTTGAGATCTTTATGAATCTAATCGATGCGAGAAGATCCATAATTATTTTATTTGAGAGATACAGATTAGTCTTCTTTTGGGGATAGACTAAGTGCAATAAGTGGCTAACTTTTTATAGCTATGCTTTGAGGGAGCAATCTACTTATAGTAGCAAGAGAGAGAGAGAGACATGGATGTCCTTTTGAGGGAATCATCTATTTGTGAGAAGTTTGAATCAAGGAGTAAATTTTTAGTATTCCAAATTTTGCTATTATTTTGGACATGTAATCATGGACAAGACTATAAAGGAGTGTAGGCCTTTTTTATGAAGGAAAAACCATAACATGAAAAAAATAGCTACAAAATAGGGGTTTAAAGTGACGAATGACCATGGGATTCTACCCTAAAAAGGCAAAAATTATCCATGAGAATCATGCAATGAGTAGATCTATGGTACTCATATTCAATATATAGGCCAACAAAGTGATGAGATAATCACACAATTCTAGTTTAGTCATTGGTGCTTAAAAGAGGTAGGTGGGAGGAAAGGTTTTCTTAAGGGATGAGCATACAATTGATATAAATTTATGTAATACATTATTCACTAGTAGAATGGTCAAAGATGCAAAGTATTAAGGGGATCGATCTAGGTTTATGCTCAAGAGAAGATAAACGATAAGTTCTTGATCCATAGGTATGGGTGACAATATAGGGTCCAAGCTAATTAGGAGAAAACTTACCTCAATTACTTTTCTCCACTTTTGTTACATGTTGGTTTTCCTTTAACATAAGATCATTGATCTTGAAGATTCATTCTTGACCACATTTTTCATAGGCGCGCTTGATGTGTTTTTGGTAGATTTGGAGATGGTCTAGAGAATTTACATAGTGCTTCATCCAATAGCGCAAGTTGTACCAAATGTTCTTGGAAAAAATCATCATCAGAGAGAATGTATTTGAGTGATATACAAAGAGATGTAATTTGGACTTCGAGAGGTAGGAAAACCTCTATACCATAGACCAAAGAGAAAGGTGTGATGTTGGTAGAGGTATGAATGGTGGTACAATAAGCTCATAATAGGAAAGGAATGTGTGTGTACTAATCCTTACCATTTTTGTCAATGAATTTCATAATAATTTTGTTGAGGGTTTTGTTAGATGATTTAACTTGAACATTTACTTGTGGGTAATATGGTAAAGAGAAACTAATTTAAATTCCAAATTTATCACACGGTTTGTGGAGGGTTATATTTTTGAATTGTTTGTTTTTGTCATGATGAGGAACACCGAAGTGACAAATGATATGGTGGTTGATGAAGTCAACTATCTTCTAGGCTTTAGTAGAAATGAGAGGGATGGATTCCACCCATTTAGTGTAATATTAGGTCATTGTAATGATCTAGCTATAACGTTGAGAAAATGAGGGTTAATCTATCCGATGAGATCCAAACCCCATTGAGAGAAAGAAAAAATTCCCTGGTGACTTATAAGGCATGACTAGGGGTATGATGAAGGTTAGCATGCTACTGAAACTTCACACAATGTTTAACATAGTCACAATAGTCTTGGTTAAGGGTTGACTAGTAATAGCCGAGGTGAAGGATACATTTTGTGATAGTGAGGCCACTAAAATGTCCCCCACAAATCCCATCATGAATTTCTTTGATAGTGTATGGGATTTCAGAACTGGTGAGGCACCTCAGGAGGATACCATCAAAGCCACATTTTTATAGAAGACCCCCATGATGACATAACAAGAGACAATTTTTAGGAAGGCTCATCATCCATTGTGAGTGAGATCTGGAGGTAGAATTGAAAGGGAGAGGTAGTCAACAAACTGCTTATACAAAATTTTACATGGGTTGGTTTTGATTCTTCCCACAAAATTTAGGAAGAAGAGAATATAAGAGGGTGACTACAACCATTGTACTATGGGAGTCCAAAGGTGAGGTAGGTATTTGAGAGGTAAGGAAAGCCATGGAATCCATGAATATTTTAGTGGATTATAGAGTGATTTGAATAAGGAAGTGGTCAAACGTGGTCAAAAGTATGTCAACATGATGTTTATACTTTTGCAACAGCCGTTACGACAACTTGATACACAAAATTGAATTGGTTTAAAACTAATTAGGAGTCACCAAAGATATTAATGGATTTAACATATAGGGCTATGGTGGTTTGAATACCCAAGACAAGTGCTTCATCCTCGGTAATGTTGTTGGTGCATTCAAAATCAATTTTGAAGGATAAAGGTATATGTTAGCCATCAAGTGTAATGAATATGACCCTTGTAACACCCACGCATTGACATTTATAACCAACAAATAATAATGTAATTTGGTAGACAATAACATCGAGGGAGAGGGTAATGATAGATTTTTCAACAAAATAAAAGTTATAAGATTGATTTCCAAGAAGAGGAGAGTTTGAAAGTTAATATGCAATGGTTTTTCCTTTGACATACTTTTGATGAATTAATTCTAGGTCTAGGTCTGCATGGAGCATGAGCCAATGTTTGGTGTGTTAGTATTGGTAAGGTTTAACATACATATAATTCATAGGGTCGGTGTTAGTGATGACTAAGGTTTTGTGGTTAATTAGGTAGTGGCGAATTTTGGTGGCCACAAAGAACAAGAATAGCCAAAGTTTTTAGCATGAGTATACCTAGTCTCATAGTCTAAAAGAGTATGACTTATGTAATAAATCGCTTGCTCCTTATGTATCTTATCATGATGAGCCAACATGGCATCTAAAGAATGTTCAATGGAAAAAATGTAGAGGTAAAAAGGGTTTTCATCTTTAGGTGGGATAAGCACAGTGGTGAAGATGGTCATTTTTAAAAGGCTTTGTGGCACTCATTATTCCAATTAAAGGAGACATCCTTTTTAAGAAGATGATGAAAAGGGTGACATCAGTTGAAATTTGGGAAATAAATTATCGAATGGATTGCAATGTGCCTAGTAAAATATTTTTTTTCGAAGGTTAGTAGGAGGAGGAATTTCAAGAATAGCCTTGATTTTAGTGGGATCAACTTTGATGCGCTGGAAAGAGATGATGAAACCAAGGAGTTTTCTAGAAAGAATGAAAAAGACGCACTTCTTTGGTTGAAGGTGAACGCAGTATTGAGTGAGATGATCAAAGATGAATTTAAGAACTGTGAGATGTTTGGCATGAATTTTGGACTTACCAAGAAGGTCATTGACATAATCTTCCAATATGTCATACATGATATCATGGAAGATATAGGTTATAAGACTTTGATAGGTGGCACTGACATTTTTTCAAGCTAAAAGGCATGACATAGTAATAAAAATTCTGTAAGGGTGATGAAGGTGGTTTTGTGTTGATCTTCTAGAGTGAGTAATATTTGATTATAACCTGAGAATCCATCCATAAGAGATAACATCTCATGGCCAGCTATAAGATCAATGAGTTGGTTGATGCTAGGCAGAGGAAATTCATCCTTAGGGTAGGAAAGGTTAAGGTCATGGAATTTCGTATAGATGCAATGCCCACTATCTATTTGGTGATATGAACAATGTTATAAATCCATTATGGATATTCAATGGCTAGAATGAAGGAAATAAAAAGAAGGCACTAGAGTTCTTCTTTCATAAGAAGGTAAAACGTGGATGCATTTTTCATAGCTTTTGTTTCATAGGTTTGGCATCGGGGATAGTCACGATATTGTGGACCATGATATTATGTTCAATACCGGAATATCAGCACAAGACCACATAAAATCATTTCTATAATCTCAAACAAAAGAGGTGAAGGCTTCATGTTCAGTAGAATCTAAATATTGGCCTATCTTTAGAATTCGGTGGTCGTCTGAGTGTGACTTTTGATATGTATGGTTGATTCATTCAAGCATGGTTTGTGTCTCATAAGGTAACAACTGATGAATGTAAGAATCATCTACACCTAAATAGGTGAGAATAGAATCATCATCTTGACATTAAACGACATTGATAGAAGGTGTGTATTCATCCAACATGTCAAGATAAAGAAGAGGAATGGAAGAGGGCACCTCATCATCACAATGATAGGTTAGAGGTCCCAAAGAAATGGTGTTCACAATTTTTTTTAGGAGGGATGGATTCTTGATCCATAGAATGCATGTGCGTGAAGGTGGTGCATAGGCAAGGATGGTGGGGAAGGAGTTTCTTCTTTGACAATGGTAATGTGACCCTTATTAAGAGGAGGCTGCAAAGAAAAACCAAGTCCATAATGGTCCTTGTGTTTTTGGTGGTGCAAGGTATGACTATTTAACAACCTTTCTCATAAACACCAAATCCAAAGCCCTTCCAGGCACATCGATGAATAAAAGTGTGGGTGAAGTGGTGGTTAGTGAGGTATTGGAAATTGTATGAGAAAGGTTGGGTTTGGGTAGGTGGTTTAGGAGAATAAGAAGAAGTTTCGAGTCCCCCATATGTCAAGTTAATGTGAAGGTGGGGAGGACCATATGGAAAAATATCTCCTACACGATCGGTCATAACATGGGTGTTGGTGAAGGATTCTATACTCTTGAGGAGTAAGGAAAGTGTTTATGTTGTATAGGCAAAGAGCCCCATGGGAAAGGTGTTGAAAAACACCTACCAAGGGATCGAGAGGTTGGTACTTGGGTAGTAGGGATGGATGAGTTACTCAAAGCCTAAGAAGGTGGGGCATCGTTTGTTGGTGAAATAGGTGGGTTAGTAGATGGGCTAGCTATGGAAGCTACGATAATAGTAGGGATAGATGGACCGGCTATGGAAGGTATAGTGGAAGAAGTGATAGATGAGGTAGCATAAGAATATGAAGTGGTAGATGAGGTGGTGAAATAATCTTTAGTAGTAGGGGTGGTAGATACCTTGACAGGAACAAGGACATTATTTGGTCGGTAAAGTATGTTGCAGGTTTAGAAAGGTGAAGGATTCACCCAAATGGTGTAGGGGTGTCCATCATATTCAAATTTTAGACAACGGTGAAGGATTGAAGGTACACACCCCATGGCATGAATCCAAGGTTGGCCAAGAAACAAGTTATATTGAAATTCCCCCTCAAGAACATAAAATAGTTTGGGACTCATGTGGGGACCCACACGGATGTGGAGGATGATAGTGCCAAGGGTAGAAGTCATGAAATCATTGAAATAATGCAACATAACAAGGTTATTATGCATGTAGTTGGTGGGTATGCATAATTGTTCATACACATGGGAAGAAATAATATTAATTTAGGAACCTCCATCAATCATAACGCGTCAAATGCGAGTATCATTGATGTAGGTGGTGATGAAGAGGTTAGGATCTAGATCATTTGATTGTAGAGGGGAAATCTCTGAGTCATCAAAAATGATAGAGGAAACCTAAGGGGAGGTTTGGGGGTAGAAGTTTGAGGTGAAGTGGTGAGGGAAGCCACGTGATGAGGGGTAAAGATGGTAAGCACTAGTGTAGGATCATTAGGTAGAACCTCGATGAGGCCCTAACAATGAGACTCATAGGTTTGAATTAGGTCATACAAGGAAATCTTTAGAGGATATTAATAAAGCTCTTTAATCATAGAGCGATGTGTAACTCCATTAGAAATAAGATAATCTGGCCCATAGATGGTTATGTTGGGGGCGATTCTGAAGTGGAATAGTGGGTGAAGGTGCACTTAATAGGCTATCATTTTCTCGTTTCCTTTATATTTTTACGATCGAGTGGCTACTCACACCATATTTATTTCAAATATCAGAGGAGAAAAAGAGGGTTGTGGAGATGTAGGTAAATTCCATTGGATAAATATAGGGCTAGAATGTGTGGCAACGGGTGAAGGGGGAATGAGATTCTACTCTAACAAGTCATCTTCAACAAAGAGATCATCTAGAGTATAGAAGTTTAAGGATATTGTTTCTAAGGGACTTATAACCTTCGAAATCATGCCCTAGTGAGTGATGATATGTACTGATTTTGATGTTGTCAAACCCTTTTAGTTTTTTTTTCGAGTGGGTCATAAGGCTTAATAGGTGGCAGTGAGATAGCATAGGTTTCTAAAGACCTAGCTAGGATGTTAGAATATGATCATTCAAATGGGTCATAGTGAGAAGTCAGAGTTGGCTTGGATTAAGGTGTGGGTGATTTTTGTGGGAGAGGTGTTGTTGGAGGTGGTTTAGGTGTGACTACCTTTTTGGTAGGTAGTGAAGGTTAGAGTTTCATTTTTGGTAGCACCTTCTTGGGTAAAGGTGTAGTATGGATGCCTGAGGTAAAAGAGATGTAGGAGGTGCGGGTACCTTCGGAGGCCAAGGTGAGAGTGGTGGTGTTGGTAATAGTGGGGTTGCAGGTAATAGAGAAGATGTAGGCGTAAGAGGTGATGAAGGTGAAGGTGTGGGAAAAAGAAAAGGAAAAGGTGTGGAGTACAGGTTGTTGCACATTGAATTTTCCTTTGTGAAGAGGTAAATTGATCAAGGTGGAAGGGTGTGGACCTAAAATTGAAGGTAGATACAAAGGTGAAAAAGAAGGCATGGGAGAGACCGAGGTGTGAGGCCTAGGAGGTTCAGTCTTCCTCTTAGCTGTGGAAATCATTTTTATGACGGGAAATGGTTGAGTACAAAAATCAAGTTTCACTCCAAGATGCAGTAAGCTAGGTGTTGGTAGGACCCCTAAGGAAGTGGTAGATTTAGGTTTGGATAGGGTTTGGGTGAAGGTGAGGCTTAAGAATATGGGGCTAATATAATTGGCTTATGTGCTTATGGTTTTAGTTGTCTTGAATACCTTAGGATAAACAGATTGAGGTATCCAGGACAACATCTACATTTGAGTGCATACTTTGGGAATCAAAGGCACCCCCAAAGTGTGGAGTAATTAACTTACTCTAATCAGTCCACAAAACTCAATAACTAAGTTGGTTTACAAGAAAAAGAACCAGATTAAGAGCCATCTAGAAATCTAATTCTTGTGATACAGGGAAGGATTTCACCTCGATTCAAGAGGTAAGAGTGATGTAAGAAGGTTGACAGGATATCGAAGACCTTGGGAGAAGATTCACATATATGAAGAGGAGATAAGATTGGCTCCTCTATAGGTCGAGGAGAAGGAAAATAAAGCATTATAAAATCCTTCTTAGGTATAGAGGTGGATAGGGTCAGCTCCTTATTAGGTAGCGGAACAAGTGAGATAGGCTCGAGGTAGGTAGAGAAATAGGTGGGGTAGGATCCTCCATGGGTAGAGGAGTAGGTGTGATAGGCTTCTCCTATGAGGATATAGAAGTTAGTGTGATAGGATCCTCTATGGGTAGAGGATTTCGTACAAGAATTTCCTCGATAGATGCTATGGGAGGAAAATAGATAGATGGAATTGGTGTTGTGTTGAAAATGGCATGAATCTCATGCATATTGGTGTCACTAGTAGACGTATCTGAATCTTGGTTTGATGAAGGGGTGTGATTTGGAAAAGGATTCTTAAACATACCCATACTAGCATTGGCATGTGTGTTAGGGTTGTCAAGGATGAGCTCACCATTATCTATCATTCCTTGGAAAATATTCTTAAAGGTTTTACAATTGTTGTCACTATGTCCCCCGACTCGGTGATAGTTCTGAAGTCATTTTATTTGTACTACAAAGGTGTAGGATGAGAAGGATCAAAACTAGTGTTTGGTTTGATCTATGAAATTGTGATGGATCCATATTTTAAAATCTTCTCTAGCATATAAGAATACAGTTTTTGATAGAGTGTAATCCCTCTATTCATACTTATACTAGAAGTTTTGATCGGAGAAAGGTTGGTAGGTGGTTTTGGTTGATTAGATAGATAAGTGGGGCTCGATTTCAGAATTACTGCATTGGTATATCCTTTGGCCTTGTAATGGTTATTAGAATGATTGTTCAATAGTTTATAAGAATATTATTTTTATTTGAATTTAACATTCTTGTTATATAACTTAAGTTTATCCTCTTCAAGGAACAAATCTCTAGTTTCTGGCTATGGTGAAGGCTTCATCAAACATGTGAAATATTTTAACTTGAAGATTCGGGAAAGGTGTTTAGCACATGCCCTTGTAAACAATTCTATAAAATCTTGTTGTAGTAGTTGGAAGGTTAGTTGATTAAAGAGGCCCCACCAACGTGTGATGAAATATTTGATAGATTCATCCTTGTATTGGTGAATTGAATAAAGATAAGTCATGAAAGCTTCTTATTGATGTTTATTGAGAAATGATCAAGGAAGGTCTCAGGGCCAATTGGTTAATGGAGATGATCAAGTGCCTAAGAAAATCACTACACTAACCTAGGGCACGTCCCCGACAACAACATGGGGAAATTTCTAAGGAGCAAGGCATCATTATGGGTGATCAAATAACACACATGTTTGAATGATCATAATTGTTGTTAAGGGTTTTCCTTTCTATTTAAATGGTTAAACTTGGATAAATCTCATTACGTAGGGTAAGGATGGATAGGTATTGATGGGTGGGTTGGCCCGTTATAGATTTCATCATAAGTGAGGACATTACGAGATCTAGAAAAAGAGACCTCAAGTGTTTGCATCTTATCCATCATCAACTTGATAAGATCTATGGTAAGATTAGATTGAGTAGCACACCCTATGATATAAGGGGGTGGATGAGATGGATAGGTCATAGATGACATGCTAGTGTATGGTGGTTTTGACTATTTAAAATGAGAAGCAAGTATGTAGGTAGGAATAGATGATGAGGACACGTACCCTAAATATGAGGTGGATGTTATAGGTGTTGACACCAAATTTGTGTCTTACGACACCTTGTGCCCATATATCATTTCACAACCTAACCTCACCACTTAAAACCTTACACAATTATTTTTAATTACCTTATAATTAATAAATCCACATATCCAAACCTACCACCTCATTTCGCCACCTCATCATGACCTAGCCTAACCTAAACTAACCTAATTAAGACCTATAACTTGGTCTACATCCAAACCCATGACTAATTACTTCTCACCCGCACTTTTAAAACCAACATAATCATGACTTGACCAGCCCACACTAATCCCTCGGGAGAAAAGGAGTGAAAGTTGGCTAGTTTACTAAAAATATCCCACTTTGACTTAACCGACATCGGTTCTACTCAACCACCATCGGTTACATATCGCCATCGGTTCCACTGTAAATGACCTCCCCAACCAAAACAAAGGATCAAAATTCATTTGAAAAAATCTAGAATTCACTTGGTAGAGTAGAGACAAGTGAAGAAAAGAGAAGAGTTTGCAGAGAAGGACATTGAGCCCAAGATCAAGTCGAAGAGTAATTCTGACAATAGTGACACTCATCTAAGCATTGGTAAAGAAGATGGCTCACTTTTGATTGTTAGATCATCCCACGACGAGCCGCCTTCGTCATCACAATCCTTGGACTGTATCTTCATCAAGAACTAGTAAGTAGTGTCTTATACATTTTTAAATAACATTTCTTGAACTTGTGATTCATAGTAATTATAGGTTCACTCCTAGATCTCTTACCGTGCAGCACCCTTGTCATCTAGCTGTCATTCCTCTACCCTTACATTACCCCCAAGAACAAGACCCATACTATCTGAAGTCTTCTCCATCACCCTATTGCCTACTACCCTAATCATTTGCCAATATTATAAACACCATAGCCAACTCACAGCCAACCTTCATTGAAAGCCCTAAATCACCACCCCTACCAATATCATTTTTAGCAATCGGTACCGATGTATAAGCTATGAGTCGGTTATGCGGTGACCGGCATCGGTCATTGTGACTCAAACCAAAACCAACCTTTCTTCTATTGCTTTTTAACAAGGTAATTAAAGTGTAATTTTGCAATAGCCTCTTTGCTTTATGATTTTGTTAAGTCGTATTAAAAAGGAGGCGACCACCTTGAAAGGAAGTCTAATATTTCACAGGCCCAAGAAGTTCCCTTTCATTTATTGTCTAACTAAATCTGGTGGTCTTGTATTCTTACTTGCGGGTAGTCCTTCCTAGACAAAAAGAGTTCTTCGCATCGATCCGATCTCTCTCTGATGCGCGCACACCCTCCCAACACTCAACGGTATTCCTCCTAGCCTAACCCTCATCTGTTTCTCAAGAGAATGAAAGGATAGAAGCACCTCTATTTTAAGAACGGAAACATTCTTTCACACAGAATGTTTCGCTTCTTAAAATAGAGGTGCTTCTATCCTTTCATTCTCTTGAGAAATGATGAGGGTTAGGGCTAGGAGGAATACTGTTAAGTGTTGGGAGGGTGTCACGCATACTTAGAGAGAGATCGATCGATTGCGAAGAACTCTTTTTGTCTAAGAAGGACTACTGCAAGTAAGAATACAAGACCACCAGATTTTAGTTAGACAATAAATGAGGAACTACCTTGGGCCAAGGAAATATTAGACTTCCTTTCGAAGGTGCTCGATTCCCATTTTAATACGAATTAACACAAATGAAAGCAAAGAGGCTATTGCAAAATTACACTTTAATTACCTTGTCAAAAAGCAATAAGAAAGGCTGGTTTTGGTTTGAGTCATAGTGACCAATGCCGGTCACCGTATAACCGATCATGGTTATATACCTATCTCATTGCTTGATAACCGATATCGGTAGGGGTGGTGATTTAGGGATTTGAATGAAGGTTGAATGTGAGGTGGCTATGGTGTTTATAAGATTGGTAAATGATTAGGGGTAGAAATAGGGTGATGGAGAAGACTCGAGAGTGTGGGGGCTGTTCTTGGGCAATGTAAGGGTAGAGGAATGACAACTATTAGATGTAGGGTGCTGCCGGGTAGTAGATCTAGAGTGAACCTATAATTACTATGAATCGAAGTTCAAGAAATATTATTTAAAAATGTATAAGACACTACTTACTAGTTCCCGATGAAGATACAGTCCAAGGATTGTGATGACGAAGGCAGGGCTCGTGGGATGATCTAACAATCAAAAGTGAGCCATCTTCTCTCCCATGCTTAGATGAGTGTCACTATGCTCTAGTTACTCATTCTGCGGTCTTGGGCTTGATTTCCTTCTCTGTAAACTCTTCTCTTTCTTCACTTGTCTCTCGCTTCTTCCGTGATTTTTTCAAATGAATTCGATCCTTTGTTTTTGGTTGGGGAGGTCATTTACAGAGAACCAATGGTGGTTACGTAATCGGCGGTGGTTCGAATAGGAACCGATGTCGATTAAGTCAAAGTGGGCTATTTTTAGTAAAATAGCCAACTTTCCTCCTTTTCTCCCGAGGGATTAGTTGTGGGCTTGGTCAAGTCATGATTAGGTTGGTTTTGGTGCAGGTGAGATGTAATTAGTCATGGGTGTGGATGTAGACCAAGTTATAGGTCTTAATTAGGTTAGTTTAGGTTAGGGCTAGGTCATGATGAGGTGTGAAATGAGGTGGTAGGTTTGATATGTGAATTTATTAATTATAAGGTAATTAATAAATAATTGTGTAAGGTTTTAAGTGGTGAGGTTAGGTTACGAAATGAGATGTGGGGCATAGGGTGTCGTAAGACACAAATTTGGTGTCTACATTAGCCCCTTGTTATCATGTAGCTTGTCTTGTAAAGCTGCACTGACAATTAATAAGAAGTGATTGCCCCGGTTAAGGGTATAGGTAATCCCCCTCAACTCTATCACAGATTGAGGCGACGTGAAATCAGGGATAGGGTTGATAAAGGATAAATGGTGTTGGGCTGATGGTAAGATGGTGGGGTAAGTTCAAGGAAGTAGACGCACGTTGAAATGTAGTAGTGCGACCAGGGTACATGATTTGAAGAGCAAACAAGAAATTCATAGGCAAAGGTCGATAGTTTATCCAAACAAGGGTGATATAATCCTGGTATCCAAGGCATAGGAAGTAGCTCCAGGGGATATAACAGGTAAGGTACAAGAATGTTTAGGCATGTCCAAAGCAGACTACGAATGGTTGGTTTGGTTGAGATAAACGTCACGGTCTTGGTCTAGGAAAAGTTAGTTGGCTGATCAATTCAAGTATCCTAATCATGCTAGAACACGAACAAGTGAGCTTGATTGAACAAAAAGCTACATGATGGGTGGATAAAATCGATAATTTGTGGGTCTTGGGTGAGGTGCGTAATGCGCGGCCTTGGTCGGTGATGGATTAGGTGTGGCCGTGGGTCGGGCTGATTGATTAGGTGCGGCCTTAGGTTGGGCGGATTGGTTGGTTACGGCCTTGGGTCAGCTTGATTGATTGGGTGCGGCCTTGGTCGGGCCGGATTGGTTGGTTGCGGCCTTAGGTCGGCTTCGATTAATTGGTGCAGCCTTGGTCGAGCCGGATTAGTTGTTGCGCCTTTATTCGGGCCTGATTGATTGGGTGTGGCCTTGGGTCGGGCAGTTGGTTGGTTCGCGCTGCCATGGGTCGGGCCTGATTGGTTGGTGCGGCCTTGGGTCGCTTGATTGGTTGGTTTGTTGCGGCCGTGATTTGGGCCAATGAAGTCGAGATAGGATAGATTATGTGGTGTGTATGAAGTAGGAGGTGTTAAATTGGTGGGGGTAGAGTTAGATGGCTAGAGTAGATTGGGAGATAAGTAAAGGGGAAATCGTAGATGTATAGTGTAAGATAGGTGGGTGTAGATGTGTGTGATAGAGTCGGGTTGTGGTTGGGTGGGTAAGTGGGTATAGAGGGTTAAGGTAGTTGTGTTTGTAAAGGGTAGGCCTGATGAAGTGGGTTGTTTTTGCAGGCACGCCAGCAGCTCACGATGCGGGATCGGATGCCCCCTCTATTGAGGTGGATGCGGCCACATGTGACCACAACGCAGTGGGCCATCATGCGAGAGGTTGGACTTGGCTGGAGTCCAGCGGTATAGGGCTGTGGATAGGGACCACAGCCTGATGGTTGCCCTCATCAAGAGATGGGATCCAAAAACCAATGTCTTCCATCTCCCTACTGGAGAGATGACGATTACATTAGAGGATGTGTATCGCATCCTGAGACTGCCGATCGTAGGTGAGGCAGTGTTCCAGGTGGATGCGAGAGACAGTGATGGACAACATCCTGCATGTATTTAGGGATGCAGCCCCATTGCTTACGTATCACAAGATGAGTATTTCCTATGGCGATATGTATCACACACACCGACAGGAGACATGGCTTGCCGTGTTGATGATGATTGGTATCACCTGCTTCGCCCTCCTTGACTCAGAGGGAGGCTGCTTCCCACGGGATTTGATGGGAGTTTTGCATGAGATGGTAGAGGAGCATACATGCTATGCCTGGGCACCAGTGTATCTGGTGCAGCTATACAGAGAGCTGTGGGGTTATCGCCGTATGAGGTGATTTGGTATATGCTCGACATTTTTGTTACACTGCTGGGCTTACGAGCATATCATCTGTATATGACCAGTAGGGTTGCCCAGTAGCAGCCAGGGCCACAAATAGTATACAGATATGGGTTTCAGAGGTGGTTGGGGGTCATGGGCCAGCCACGGCAGTGCTCACGCAGGATGAGATGTGGCCTACTATCGTCACATGTTAGAGGGCTTGACCACACTCAATATTATATGGAGGCCCTACAGAGGCCATCAGCCCCGAGGAGGAGCCCGAGCACAACTGCGCTGGATCTAGTATAGTTTCTAGATAGCTAGATGAAGGCCTAGGGAGTATGAGCGGATACCCCTAGAGAGGGTGACGGTAGTTAGAAGCTTACGACAGGATGAGCCACCTCCCTTCCCGCAGCATACGAGAGGATGATGTAGAGCACCACTGCTTGCACCGTGCCAGATTGACCCGGACTAGTAGCAAAGAGACCGGCTGATGACATAGTGATAATGCCGGAGTGACCAGGGCATTTTGGTGTGGTGTGCGGGTCGAGAGCAGCTATGAGAGCACACCTGACAACCAGATTTGGCAATTTGCGTGTGATAGTGGAGAGGGACCATCTCTTGGGCCGTACAACTATTACAGGGGCATCTTGCTGCTACATAGGCATAGATTAGGGTGTGCTACAGGCGGTTAGCCTTAGCACGAGCTCGAGCACCACCACGAGCACGAGCACAACCAAAGGCACCGCCACGAGCACGAGCACCACCACGGCACAGTGCAGTACGAGCACTACTACACAGTATAGGGTGTACCCCAGTAGGGCGGGGCCACTATTATTAGGAGTCGAGGGACCAGCCCCACCAGCCATGGTGGCACGGGCCCGCTATATGGAGGTGAGAGCAGAGGCCTGGTATTATCAGGATGTGCTCGATGGTACCGGGGCTGACTATCAGCCATATGTGGCGCATGAAGCCGAGACGTCCGGAGCCGAGAGATCCTGAGGGCCATGACAACCATAGGCCGGTGGGTCGGTTACAGGGAGGAGGCGAGAGCCAGCACAGAGACCAGCAGGGGGACAGGCCGAGGGTGGTGGAGAGAGCTGAGACATCCTGCGAGTGGAGATGGGTTTTTGTTATTGGATATAGACACCGGTCTACGGACCGAGTATGTATATAGAGGCCTGCGTGCCCACATATGATTTATTTATTCATTGTTGTTGTATATACCGGCCTGCGAGCCGAGTACATTTTTGTATAGCCGATACCGGCCTACGAGCCGAGTATATTTTTGACATGAGAGACTGGCCTGTGAGCCGAGTTGATATTTTGATAGAGACAACAGCCTGCATGCTGCTTCGTATTTTTAGATCACAGAGGCCCCATGTAGGGCAAGTTGTATATTTGACATTGATATATATAGATGATGATTTTGATCCACATGGTGTGTATAATGATTGGGTTGATGTATATATGAAAATGGCTCATGTGTTTTGTCAATGGTTTTTGAAATTTAATGTATATAGATGATGAGTTTGATCCACATGGTGTGTATAATGATTGGGTTGATGTATATATGAAAATGGCTCATGTGTTTTGGAATTTAATGTATATAGATGATGTTTTTGAAATTTTGATGATATGTATATGTGTTGATGGGATTCTGATAACAAATATTGATGATGATGTCGTTATCTTTGGGAAAAGAAGCGGGTGCCCACCAAAATTTGCAAAAACTAGAGAAAAGGCCTAGGTTTAAGCAAAATGAGACATGTGACCGATATCGGTTAGCTAACCGATGTCGGTAGACATGACCGATACCGGTTAGGTTACCGATATCGGTTATGCTAAAACAAGCTTTTCTAAATATAGAAAAGCTTGGGAGGCAACTTAAGTTCTTATTTTTAGAGTCATGCAACAAGTTAAATACGAAGATGCGACGTTGTTTGACGACTGATACAGGTAATTACATGGGAGAATTAAGTGGTAAGGAGAAAAGAGACAGGTAAAGTGATTGTGGGCTGAGATTAAGAAGGCAAAAAGGTAAGTTATATTGAAGAGGGTGGTGAACATGGTTGAACAAGGAGAAGCATCCACAGTAGAGACGAGAGGGAAGACAGGTTCCACCTCAAGCTGCTACCTCCCAAGAGGTATAAGTTTTGGTTGGAATTCAATTCTTGCATGTTTTATGAATAGGATGAGAGAAGGTAAGTGGGTAGAGATGAAAAAGAAAAGGTGATAGGCAAGGGTTTGGGATGGGGTGAGTGTTATGGGGTAGGTAAGCAGGGGTTTCGGGTATGTTTGTAGGTACAGAGAGGGGTAAACGAGTAAATAATTATCGTAGGTGGTGTTTTTAAGTAGGGTGTATAGAATTGACAGTGACCAATATCATTTAGAGATAACCAATGTTAGTTATGAAACCAAGATATCGGTTATCTATAACCAATATCGGTTACTGTATGAAATTCTAGAATGTGAGAAAAAACACTTGGGGATTTGATTTATTGAATGGTTGTTTGTTGATTTGATGTATGCAGGCAGAGGCAGGGTTGAGGATGAATGATAGTGTGCCACTTTGTTAAAATGAGTCCGAGAAGATGTAACATCAGCTGAATGGGCATTGATAAACCGTGTGGGGTTAAGTGGAATCCACTATTATTCACGAATCGCACGCAATCATACTATGTTGTAGGCGTTGATTGAGAGATGGAATCTAGAAAAGAATACCTTCTATCTGCCAACAAGGGAGATGATAGTGACATTGGAAGATGTGTTTAGAATTTTGAGGTTCCCAATTACAGAAAGACCAGTGTATCGGGGGGCCTAGCGCGACATGAGGAGTGATAACAAAGCAGTATTTGGTTCAGCTGCACGAGATTTGACACAACGAGGTTTGACATTCACTTATGGTATAATGTATGCGGCAAAGACACCCGAGGGCAACAAGGTTGGCGTGGTATTAATGATAGCGGTGGGGTATTATGCATTACCGAGGGCGGATGGGGGAAGATTTCCAAAAGCATTGATGTGTATTATTTGGGAAATGATAGAAAGGAGTGTGACTTTCGCATGGGCACCGCATATCTAGCGGAGCTATACGAGGGTTTATGGGCTGCGGTAAAATCACACAACGACAACTTGATTGTGCATACTTATTACATTGTTGGGCCTATGAGCACATAGTGTGTGTGTGACCAATAGGCCGACAATCCAGAAAGAGAGACAGAGTGCGAGAGGTTGGGATTTAGGCGATGGGTCCAAACAGAACAAGAGCGAGAGCCCGAGCCGTGACAGATGACATCGATTATTATAGGTATGTGTGGGAGATGGTGACGATTGAGATATCCATTGGAGGCCTTACGGGAACTATATGGTGACGAGAACATAGATGAGGATTTGAGGGTGTAGAGCGATTTAGGTGGATCGCGGGGCACGAGGCTAGGTGAGTACGAGAGGATTCCTCTAGATCACTTTGCGGTGACAATTTTGATTTGTTCAAGATATATCCATGGCTTATAGACCATACATGAGGATCAACACCGAGGCATCATTCTCACCTCCCGGTCAACACCTCCGAAGGGCCGAAGAGATAGCGGTGATCGCGAGGGTAATGGATGCGGGAGAGACAGAGGCTTATAGATTATGGTGGGTAGCAGAGCTGCGAGGTTGACGTGAGAGGGATGATCAGCCTAACATAGCTGTGATTATAGTGGAGAGAGATCACCTGTAGGGTTTAGTGCACCAGCTTCAAATGCGGGTAAATGAGACAACGGGATTGTTAGCGGTTGCAAAGTCATGAGTGGATAGACTAGAGGCGAGACTCCTCCATGCGAGAGGGCGTATTCATATGTTACAAGAGAGATTGGTAGATCAGTGGGAGGAACCAATAGTAGTAGCACCTTTGAGGATGGAGAGGCCAGGCGAGTGGCGTCGATGATCACGATCATCACCTGGTTCGGGATGAGGCGCAAGGGTCTAAGTGAATTTCATAGAGGTATAAGAATAAATAAGGATGCCAACTTGCGTGTCAATGATAGAGAAGATGTATTTGTTTAACATCTAAATAAAACTGAATATGTATGTTGATTTGAGTTATGATAATAATAAGAATGGTTGTGTTTTGAATGTTTGTTTTGAAAAAAAGGATAAAGATGAATGTTATCAAATAGAAATACACAAAAATATTTATATTTACAACACATGATAGGTTATGGTAGGGGATGGTTGAGCTAACCTTGGGAGACCCCATGTCTCCTAAGTGCTGCCTACATAGCCCATTACACAAAGCAAGGAGGGGCCTCAGACCGATGTAGTTCTCCCTTAGGACCAGGGAGAGGTGAATTCAGGCAATTTGGTTGTGGTTAGGCAATTTGTTGGTTGGTAAAAATATTGATATTGGTAGGGTAATGTTGTTGGTGTTGGTAAGGTATTGGCGATGTTGGTGTAGGTATAGGTGAAGCAAAAGTTAGCTTACCCAAGTAGTAGGGAACTCGTGTCCTGATTAAGGTCAACACATAATCCTAGATTCGAGTAAAAGAGGCAAAAGTGTCCCGTAGTTGAAAAGAGCTAAACAAACCACATATTAACGTAGGATGAGCTTGAATCCCTAGGTACCTTGCATATGTGAGAAGTCGATAGGTGAAAAGAGTTGTATAATCACAATATATCGGATATACGTCACATCCCTTGAGTTTTGTTTCTTTGACAAATGGTGTGGTGAGGTGCAGTTGGTAGAGTAGGTGGGCGCAGAGAATTTTTATAAGGTGATTATGCGACAAAAGAAAACCAAACCTAAATAAACAAGTCCATGACTCAAAAGTGCTTTTGAATACTACTTTTATTTTTCTGGATATAGACTGATCGATGCGGGAAGTCTACATGGGATATGTATTTTGTTGTTCTTGAGCTCTTCACGAAAGGCGAGCAATGCGAGAAGCTTCGATAAAGGCTGACTTTGTATAGATAGCTGTCCTTCAAGGAGCATCTATTTATAGAAGCGAGATGCGGCTTTTGTGTATAGCTGTCCTTTTGGGGAGCAGTCTATTTATAATAGGAGATGTGGCTTTGCACATAGCTGTCCTTCGAGGGAGTAGTCTATGTATAACTTAGAGGTCTAGATGTCCATTTGGCATGAAGCATCTAGTTTTGTAGGAAGTTTGACTCAAGAATATCCCATAAGTGTATAATTGAGAACATGTTATTTTGATACTTTTAAGTCATGGACCAGACTAAAAAGGGGAAGGCATCTTTAAGAGGAGGTGATGACCAAACCACGTGAGCTTGATTCTATTTTGAGATGCATGAAACAAAGTGTATGAGGTGGTAAATGAGCTCAAGGGACGAGCGCAAGGTAGATAAGAAGTGATATAACACTAAATTCAACAATAGAATGGCCGAAGATGCAAGGCATTAAGGGGTTCAGGCTCAGGTTTACCATTAAGTGAAGCTAAACGGTAAGTGCCTGATCCGTAAGTGTGAGTGATAATGTAAGGCCCAATCCAATTAGGAGAAAATTTTCCACGTTTGCTCTTTTCTAGTTTGGTTACATGTTGATTCTCTTTGAGGACAAGATCACCAACCTTAAAGGTATGCTCATGAAGTTGCTTATCATAAGCATGCTTGATGCACTTTTGATAGATTTGAACATGGTCAAGAGCTATAAGAAGACGCTCGTCAAGAAGCTCCAATTGGGCTAACCGCTCTTGGTGGAAATCATCATTGGTGAGAATATCCTGAAGAGATATTCTTAGGGAGGGTATTTGTATTTCGAGAGGCAAGATAGCCTCGGTACCATATACCAAATAAAATGGGGTGGCATTAGTAGAGTACGAATGCTAGTCCGATAAGCCCAAAGGGCAAAGGGGATGTGATCAGGCCAATTTTTTCCAGAATCGTTAACGACTTTCATGAGAATTTTAGTCAGGGTTTTGTTAGAAGATTCGGCTTGACCATTTTCTTGTGGATAGTAAGGTGATGAGAAGCTAAGTTTGATACCAAAGTTGTCACAAAGGTCTTATAATAACTTGTTTTGAAAGATTTTCATTATCATTTATCGGCGATGAGGAACACCAAAACGGCAGATAATGTGATGATTAATGAATTTTACGATTTTTTCTTTTTGGTTGAAATGAGTGGAATGGCCTCCACCCATTTAGTGTAATATTCGGTTTTTGTGATTATCCAACGGTGACGTTGCGAAGAGGGTGGGTGAATCTCACCAATAAGGTCTAAACCCCATTGGGAGAAAGGCCAAAGATCTCGTGCGACCTGTAGTGGATGGCTAGGAGTATGTTGAAGGTTGGCATGTTGTTGACACATAATACAACGCTTAACATATTCATAGCAGTCGTTATTAAGAGTAGGCCAATAATAGCCTAGGTGAAGGATCTGTTTGACCACGGCAAGCCCACTAAAATGTCCACCACAAATGCCATCATGGACTTGTTGGATGATATAGGTGACCTCCACGCTGGTTAGACATCGAAGGAGGATGCCATCAAATCCACGTTTATAGAGGAGTCCCCCCATGGCCGTAACGAGAAACACTTTTAAGAAAAGCACGTTTTCCGTTACTCGTAAGGTCAGATGGGAGAACAGAGGTTGTAAGGTAATTATGAAATTGGTGTTACCAAGTATCCTGCGAATCAGCAAAGACATTATTTATCATACCAACATCCGGGGCTGAGTAAGATGGGGCAAAGAGTTGTTGGACCAAGACAAATATGTCAGAGTCAGTTGGTGAGGCAGGAATTTGCGAGGCTAAGCAAGCCATAGTATCCGCAAAATTTATTAGTTGAGCGGGAATGGTTTGGATAGAATAATGAGTAAATAAGGTCAAAAATGAATCCACGTAATGTTTGTACTTTTAAAGTTCCTCATTTTACATTGGTAGATGCCTGTAATTTGAATGATGACCAGTTGAGAGTCGCTGAAAATGTTAATAGATTTTACACTTAAGTGTAATGTAACTGGAGACCCAAAACAAGGGCCTTGTATTCCACTTTATTATTAGTGCAGGGGAAATCGAGCCAGAATGAAAGAGGCATAGGTTCAACGTCCAGAGGAATGAGAACAACACTAGCCCCTCCGCCGCACTGGCATTTGGATCCATCGAAGAAGAGGGTCATTAGATACGACTCATCACTAAGTGAAAGAGTGGTAATGAGTTTGTCATGGAAAGTAAAATTGGTAAATTGTTCCCCAGGTAAAGGGGCTTCCACGAGTTGGTCCGTGATAGTTTGTCCTTTGATTGATTTCTGGTGTACAAACTCAAGGTCGAGGTCGATGAGGAGCATAAGCCATAGGGCGATGCGTTGGTTTAGATGAGGTTTTCCGTACATATAATGGATGGGGTCCATGTTGGTGATGACAAAGTTTTGTGATTCAGGAGGTAGTGTTGGAGTTTGGTGGCCACGAATGATAGGGCTAGGCACAAATTTTCTACATTTGTATACCTAGTCTCGTAATCCACCAGAGTACGACTTATGTAATAAATGGCTTGTTCTCGATGCTCGGAGTCACGATGTGTGAGCATGGCTCCTACAACATGGTCGGTGGTGGAAAGGTAAAGGTAGAAAGGGTGATTGTTGTGAGGTAGGATAAGCATGGGTGGCTGCAAGAGATAGGCTTTAAGAGCCTCAAAGGTGTGGTGGCACTCTTCGCTCCATTAAAAGATAATGTCCTTTTTAAGGAGATGATGGAAAGGATGACATCGATCCAAGAGTTGTGAGATGAAACACCGGATAGATTAGAGTTTGCCCTACAAACTACATAATTGTTTGAGGTTAGTGGGTGGGGGCATTTCTAGGATAGCTTTGACTTTAGCTAGATCGACCTCGATGCCACGCAAAGAGACAATAAAACCAAGGAGTTTTCCCGAAAGGACACCAAAGACACATTTCTTTGGTTGAAGATGAACACAGTATTGTAACAGGTGATCGAAAATAATGGTTAAAACATCGAGATGTTCACTACGATGTTTAGATTTTCCAAGAAGATCATTGACATAATCCTCAAGGATAGTGTGCATAATGTCATGAAAAATGTAAGTCATAGCCCGTTGATAGGTCGCACTAGCATTCTTAAGGCCAAACGGCATGACATGATAGCAGAAGGTTCCCCAAGGAGTTATGAAGGTGGTTTTATGTTGATCGGTTGGGGCTACCAAAATTTTATTGTATCCTGAGAAGCCATCCATGAGGGAAAGCATCTCATGGCCCGCAGTGAGATCAACAAGTTGATCAATACTTGGGAGGGGGAAGTCATCCTTTGGGCAAGTGAGGTTAAGGTCCCGTAAAATCCGTACATATCCGAAGCCCCCGTTGCTTTAATGCTAGTATGATATTAGAAATCCATTGAGGATAATCAATAGGTAAGATGAAGGAAACAGAAAAGTCGTTGAAGCTCTTCTTTGACCAAGAGGGCAATGTGTGGATGCATTTTTCTCAGTTTCTATTTAACTGGTTTGGAATCGGGTTTCGGGGTAATGCTTAGATGGGCACAACAATGTCGAGGATCAATTCTGGCATGTCGGCGTAGAGGACCAAGCAAAATCTTGGTTGCGGGAAACGGAGGAAGGTAGTGAAGGTAGTTTGTTCTGATGCGTTAAGAGATTGTCCAATCTTCACAATGTGAGGATCATCCTCTATGTGGATGTTTATTTCTATAGTCGACTCATTCAACATGGTTTGAGTGTTAGATGGTAAGGCGTGTTGAATATAAGATTCGTCCGCACCAAGGTAAGTGAGGATGGAGTCGTCATCCTGGCACTCAACAACATTAATTGAAGGTGAGTCCTCTTCGATCATGTCTGGATACAGAAGGGGAAGAGAAGATGGGTCTTCATTATCATGTTGATAAGTGAGAGGACCCAGGAAGATAGCGTTTATGAAAAAAAAAAAAGTAGGAGGGATAGATTCAGGGTCTATCGACTCTGTGGGTGACGATGGCAAAATGGGTGATGATGGTTCGGAAGGGGTGATGTTGTCGTCTTCTTGGATACAATGGATATGTGGTGTTTTTGGTGTAGGTGGGTCAGAGAATCCAAGACCACGACGATCTTTGTGTTTGCGTGTAGTTACAGGAATGATCGTATGTCGGCCTTGTTCATAAAGACCGAAACCGAAGCCCTTCCAAGCACAACGCGTCAGGAAGGTGAGGGAAAAACAATGATTAGTTAGATATTGAAAATCAGATTGGAAGGGAACCACACCAAGGGGAGGTTTAGGGGTGATAGAGGATGTATCGACACCCCCATACGTTAGGTTGGTGCAGAAATTAGGTGGTCCGTAGGAGATTACTTCCCCCACACGACGGTCGTAGGTAGGATGCACATGTAACTGTCCATACTCCTGTGGGGTATGGAAAGTGCTAACATTATATAGGTGATACTCCCCCAGCGTAAGGCATTGAAAAACATCTACTAAGGGATCTGAGGTCGGGATGTTGTCCGCGGGGAAGGAAGCAGTATTTACGGCGGCGGTTTCATTGGTTGAAGGTGTAGGTGCGGTTGAGGTGGATGGTTGAGGTGTGGTCGAAATAGATGGTTGGGTTGGATGAATGGGTGTCTTGACTGGTACAAGCACATCATTAGGGTGATATAACATATTGTAGGTTTTGAAGGGGGGAGGGTCAGCTTTTACGGTGTAGGACTTCCCCTCATACTCGAATTTTATGCATCTATGTAAGGTGGAGGAATGCATCCCATGCCCGGATCCAGGGCGGCCTAACAACATGTTGTATTGGAATTCTCTCAAGGACATAGAAGAGTTCAGTAAATTATGTGGCCCTACACGAATGTTAAGGATCACGGTGCCTAAGGTAGAAGTAATATCATCATTGAATGAATGCAACATGGTGGGGTTGGCACACATGCATCTGGAAGGGATATTCATTTGTTGGAAGGCTTTGGAAGAGATGATGTTTAAGCTAGCACCCCCATCAATCATAACACAACGTACTCGGATGTCCCGGACGTAAGCCGAGATGAAAAGAGCGGGGTCAAGATCTTCGCACAAAAAGTCGAGAATTTCATCTTCGGAGAAACCCAGCGGCGGTGGCTTGCTGTATAGGGATGGAAGTGGTAGTTTGTTTGGTGAGAGAAGCAATGTGGTTGGGTGTTAAGATGGAGGCAACGAGCAAGGTTTCGTTAGGTAAGACCTCTATACCTTGAAGGATCTCAATGAGAGCTTGTCGATGAGATTCAGAGGTTTGAATGAGATCATACAGTGTCATTTTTACAGGTGATTGGTGAAGCTGTTTGATCATGGTATGGTGGGAAACTCCATCAGAGATGGGGTAGGCAGGTCCATGAATAACCACTTTAGGTGGTAGTGTGATCGGGATGGCAGATGGAGGAAGAGAGGTCACAGGTGTGCTTTCTTTAGCTTTCCCATTGTTTTTTTGCCCTCGAGTAGCAATATTAATCATGTTGATCTCATGAACACGAGAGGAGGAAGATGGTAGGGATAAGTCATTGTCTTCGAGAGGTGGGGTTGTAATAATGATATTTCTTGGTGAGGTGGGGACAGGTGGTATAGGAGAGGGGATTGAAGCTAAAGGTTTCTCCCTTTGTAAGTTGTCTTTCTTAACCTTTCTATCCGAGAGAGGTGACTGAAAAAGGATGGATTTCAAAGTTTTGCATCCCTCTACATCATGTCCTGGTGTGCGGTGGTAAGCGCAGATTTTAGACTCATCATAACCTATAGGTCGAGGCTTAGATGGATCATAGGGTCTAAGTGGGGGTAGGGAAATGGTCACATTCTCCACCAACATATCAAGGATTTTGGCGTAAGATCCTTTGAGCGGGTCAAAGTCGAGGGAAGATGAGGCTATTGATTTGGGTGGGTTTCGGTAATGATTGGGTATGGTTGATTCATATGGGTGGTGGTTTAGACAAGGGGTTTTTATAATTGGATTTAACTAAACTTGGCTTTTTCGGTGTAGAAGTTATGTTTAGTTGGTTAGATGATGAGGCCACAGATGACGTGGTGGCAGGAAACAACCATGGGGAAAGAGGAGCGACAGTAAACAAATCCTTTGACGATCGAGTTTGTTTAGGGTTGGTAGGTGGACCGGCTATTTGGGGTGACGGTGTTGATACACCCATGGATCTCTATATGGGTGTAGAAGGTGTAGGTCATTTTAAAGAAAACGTAGGAGGTATGATGTATTGAGGCAAGGTGGAGGGATGAGGTCCCAATATAGAAGGTAGGTGTGATGGCGATGGTTTTAGTTGTGACAGAGGCATAGATTGGAGTTGAGGAGATTGGGTCTATCTCCTAGGTGGATTGATGGCTTTATTTTTGGATAAATCTAACCGTTTAGGTGGGTGTGTCAGGCTGGGTATTGGTGACGTCCCAAGCATAGGGGAAGGTTTGGTTAGGTTAATAGAGGTGGATGAGGTATTTGGTAGAGATGAGGGGGGTGAAGATGAGGACATAGGCATTTTGAGCTTTTGTAAACACCTCGGGTATATGGTAGAGATGTCTGGATCGGTCATCTGCATTTGAGTAGAGCATGGTGTACTCAAACGCTCCCATAGGACTTGTCTATCTTCTGAGGGGTGACAATCCTCACGTGTGAATAGGAACTTTTGTATGGAAGAGAGGTGGGTTGTGATTCCGGTCCACTGTGGGTGTGATACAGGGGGTAAATGAGGCACTGTATCAATGGGCATTAAGAGGTCAACCGGTCGCTGAAAATATTTAGGCGATGAAGAACTAATAGGTAGGAGGGCATGTTTGAGAGAATCCATCATGATTAAAGAATTTGGTGATGTTGGCTCGAGGGTTTCTTGTTTAAGGATGATAGAAACAAAGTGATGCGAGCCTTCTTCTTTTATAGCAAGAGTGATGGAAGGAGATGTTTGGGAAATAGATAAGTTAGATAACATCCGCTCACAATATTGCAGGGATGTGGTGTAAGAAGACTCATTCGTGAGAAGAGAACTTTGGGCGGTTAATTCCTTTATGGGTAAAGGAATGGCAAGATTATCGTTTTGTCTTGATGGGGGTGAAGAGGGTTCGGATCCCTACGTTAGTAAAGAGGTTTGATTCAGAATTTCCTCGATAGAAGCTTTTGGTTGGGAGTCAAAACTGCATGGATTTCATGAACACTCTCCTTGGCTAAGATATCTTGGTTTATGTTACTGTTAGAAGAGTGGTTTGGGAATGGTTTGTTGAAGATTTTCAAATTTCAGTTAGCAGGGGTGTTAGGATTATCAAGGGTTATATCCCCTGCATCAACCATTTCCTGCACTATGTTTTTCAACATCTTACAGTTTTCGTGACTATGTCCCTTCACGCGGTGGAAGTTACAGAAGTCATTTTCTTTGTACCAAGAAGGTATAGTGCGGGTGGAATCAAACCCGGAGTGAGGTTTAATAGGAGGTAAGGTGATAGCTCCCACTTTGAGCAATTTTTCCAATATCACACCATAAGTTTCTCCCAAGGGAGTGTAATTGATGGGCTCGGCTTTATACTTATAGGTGGTTTTTGGTGGGGTATTAGACGGTGCTTGGGATTTGACCATCACCGTGTGTATAGCTCCTTTTGATTTCGAAGCAGTCGATGCGTGAGAATTGGTGGTGTTGGGTTTGTTGGTGGAGTCTTGGGTTTGGAAATTAGGGTTTTGTTGCTTGAATCGCAATTTCTCGTCCTCTAAGGCTCAAATCTCTAGTTTCCAAGCCATAGTAAAGGCCTCATCAAAGGTGCAGAAAGTTTGAATTTGGAGGGTAGGAGAAATGTGCTTAGCGCAGGCCCGCGTAAATAGTTCGATAAGTTTGGCTTGAGGCAAGGCATAAGTAAGTTCATTGATAAGGCCCCGCCATCATCCAACGAAATCTGCAATGGATTCATCTTCGAATTGTCATATGGCATAGAGGTTGGTGATGGATACTTTCTTGGCGATATTAATGGAGAAATGATCCAAGAAAGATTGGGCTAATTGGTTAAAAGCACTATACCATTCCAAGGTGGGTCCTGATAAGGACATGGGAAAGGTGTGGAGTAGTAAGGCATCGTCATGAGCAATCAGATAGCAGGAATGTCTAAATGATCGCAAGTGTTGTTGAGGATCCTTCTTACTATTAAAACGAGTAAATTTTGGTAATTCCCATTGAGGAGGATATGAATGAAGGGGGACAGAAGGATGAATAGGCTCCTGAAAAACTTGCTCGTATGTCAGGGTGCTACGGCTTCCTGAAATAGAAGCCTCCAGATTTTGCATCTTGTCCATCATTTGTTTGATTAAATAAGTGGTTGGGTAAGATGATGGTGCGGTTGTTGTAAACGAAGGTGGATTGGGCCAAGAGCCACTACTAGACAATGGTGGGGTTAAATGTTGATAAGGTATTGACGATGAATATGTTGAGGTAGCCAAATAGGGATGTCCTATATAAGATGTTAAAGCCACTGGATACGTGTGTGGAAATGAAAAGGTGGGCGGAGCTTGAGAAGGAAATCTTGTGTGGATAGGTGGTAGAGATAAAGTTATGAAAGGAGCAGTCTATGAGAGAGATGAGGTAGGAGCAGTCGGTGGTAATGATATGTGGGCCCCTAGGTTATCTAAAGGAAAGCCAATCATGTAGTATGAACCCTTGAAGCCGCTGAGTTGGGAGACGGGGCTAAGGATGAAGAAGGCAAGGCGGAGTTATCAGGTGGGGAAGGAGCTAAGTGAGCAGCTATACTAATAGGCATACCAACAAGGAGTTGACCGTCGGGTGTACGGTCAGGGGTATGAGACAAATAGTACTATACAGACACTAGGATTAGCATCCAAAAATTTTGTAAATTCCTTATCTCCTACAGGGATTTTGGGAACCTCACTGGTGTCCATAGGATTCCCCATAGGATGTGAAGGGGGTGATTCAGGAAAAGGCACGGAGCAGGCATGTGAAACCATGGCTACAGCTTGTTTCCGAGTGATAACAACCATGGACAAGAGTACATAGTAGGGATGCAATCTATCAGGAACAGAAGCAGCAACAAAATGTTGGAATGTAGGTCTATTTCGAGAACCGCAAAACAGAACCGATATCGGTCAATAACCGAGGTCAGTCGAGACAACAAATGTCGGTATAATAGAACCGGTAAGAAAAGTTGCTTATTTGGGGTTAACAAGGCTTAATATACTACAAAACTTCAAGTGATCAAATAAAGACATAGAGAAACAGAACTAAAAACAAGCAAGATGCACAAGCAAATCAAGAGACTAACCCTAGGATTAGTTTTAATTATTATGGGCTTATGCCTTAGATGCAAGATGATGTCAATCCTAAACAAAAGACCTAGGGGAAATGTCAAGTTTGTTTTGTCTTATAAGGTTACCTCAATCGGGCGGAGGAATACCACGGAAAAAGGGGGAATGTTTGAGTTGTTGTGTTGATTATGATGTGATTTGGTATGTGTTGTGCAGTGAAAGTAAGATTAATCTCTTGTCAATACCATGGATATCACCCCCACATGTATGACACATTTACTTAATCTATGTTCACTAGAATTGAAAACAGCAAGCAAGAATGTTATGCACGTGTTTTAAACCCAAATCGAAAATGATATTCAATGAAGCAAAGAAGATGACTTTCACTAATGCAACGATGAGGAAGAAAGACAAATTCTTTTACCAAAATGACAAAAATATCTTGTGAATATTTATAAGAAGAAAATAGCAAGTGTGCTCCTATATAAAAGCAAGCAAGAAAGAAAGAAACCCAAAATGGGTCCCACCGGCATGCCAAAATGTTTCGCATGAGAATGTTTCCATTCTTAAAATAGAGGTGCTTCTATCATTTCATTCTCTTGAGGAATAGATGAGAGTTAGGGCTAGGAGGAATACACATGTTGAGTGTTGGGAGGGTGTGCGCGTACCGTAGAGAGATCAGATCGATTGCGAAGAACTCCTTTTTGTCTAGGAAGGACTACCTGCAAGTAAGAATACAAGACCACCAAATTTTAGTTAGAAAATAAATGAGGGAACTGCCTTGGGCCCAAGAAATATTAGACTTCCTTTCGAAGGTGGTCAGTTCCCCTTTTAATACAAATTAACACAAATGATAGCAAAGAGGCTATTGCAAAATTACACTTTAATTACCTTGTTAAAAAGTAATAGAAGAAAGGCTGGTTTTGGTTTGAGTCACAGTGACCGATGCCGTCACTGTATAACCGACTATGGTTATACATCGGTACGGTTCTTTGATAACCGATATCGATAGGGGTGGTGATTTAGGGGATTTCAATGAAGGTTAGCTATGAGGCGGCTATGGTGTTTATAAGATTGGAAAATGATTAGGGGTAGGAAATAGGGTGATGGAGAAGACTTAGAGAGTGTGGGGGCTATTCTTGGGGAAATGTAGGGGTAGAGGAATGACAGGTTAGATGTAGGGTGCTGTTGGGTAATAGATCTAGGAGTGAACCTATAATTACTATGAATCGAAGTTCAAGAAATATTATTTAAAAATGTATAAGACACTACTTACTAGTTCCTGATGAGGATACAGGTCCAAGGATTGTGATGATGAAGGCAGGGCTTAGGTGGGATGATATGACAATCAAAAGTGAGCCATCTTCTCTCCCAATGCTTAGATGAGTGTCACTATGCTCTAGTTACTCAGTTGCAGTCTTGGGCTTGATGTCCTTCTCTGTAAACTCTTCTTTTTCTTCACTTGTCTCTGCTCTACCAAGTGAATTATGGATTTTTTTAATGAATTCTGATCATTTGTTTTTGGTTGGGGGAGGTCATTTACAGGGAACCGATGGTGGTTACGTAACCGACGGCGGTCGAGTAGGAACCGATGTTGGTTAAGTCAAAGTGGGCTATTTTTAGTAAAATAGCCAACTTTCCCTCCTTTTCTCTCGAGGGATTAGTTATGGGCTTGGTCAAGTCATGATTAGGTTGGTTTTAGTGTGGGTGAGAAGTAATTAGTCATGGGTGTGGATGTAGACCAAGTTATAGGTCTTAATTAGGTTAGTTTAGGGTTAGGGCTAGGTCATGATGAGGTGGCGAAATGAGGTGGTAGGTTTGGATATGTGGATTTATTAATTATAAGGTAATTAATAAATAATTGTGTAAGGTTTTAAGTGGTGAGGTTAGGTTGTGAAATGAGATGCGGGGCACAGGGTGTCGTAAGACACAAATTTGGTGTCTATAATAGGTTGTGGACTCGAGGTGAGGTATAGGTGTGAGGAGCTCGTGGGAAGATCCTTGAGTAATAGGATGCATAGTAGGAGGAATCAAGACAACTAAATTCTGATAAGTTGTATAGGATGTTGACACAAATGTCATATACGAACTAATAGGTATTAATGATGTGGGGATCCCTATACTAGGAGTCATGGATGAGAATATGGAAGATGTCGGGGCTCTAGAAAAATAAGAGGGAGTGATAGACGTCAAAGGTGGGATGGATACGAAAGGTGCAAATGATGTCAAGGGTACATTAGGTGATGTCAACATGGGAGTAGGTAATGCTACATTAGAATTCACGGCTATGGCAGGGGCATGGAAGTAGGCATACAAAGTAGTGGTTTGCTTGATGAATCATGGGTAGAGGAGTGGGCATGGAAATTTTGTAAGGCTATGATATTATGATCGAGGAATTTAGTAAATTCCTCATCACTTGTAGGTATAGTTATAGGAACGTTGGGGTCCATTAGTGAAGAAATAGATGACAGAAAAGGTGAAGTAAGTAATGGTATGCAACTAGCATGGAAGGTAAGTGATCATGCCTGTTGGTGAGTCCAAACCATAAGAAAGTTGGAAGATAAGTATTCTAGGCTCTGCAAAACTGACAAAACTCATAAACAAATGTTTAGTGAAGTCTAGAGGATATAAATAGGTTGTTGTTTTTGATAAAAATAAAAAATAGAGATGGATACCGGTCAGTAAACCAAAGGCTTGGTTAGGCAAGTCATTGGGTGATGTCGTAGGAAGGTAACTATTGCTAACTATTTTGCCACAAGAAAAATTGGTCAACCTAGGCCCACATCGGGCTAGAACGAGCAAAATGGGTAAAATTATGTTAACTTTAAAATTATTCCACACTCGGTTCCTATCAAGCCTCGGTCATGAGAAAATTTGACAAAATCTAAAATATCAGGTTTCGGGGTCAAAATTTCACATTCTGGCTTTAAATGCACTCTTGAGCTGAAATGGGTTAACCGAGCTACTCAGTAAGTAGCTTAGCAAGATGGGAAATTTTGAGGGTGGTACATTGAAAAGTAACTCACCGAGTAGCTTGGTGAGCCAAGTTGGGGCTTGGTCGAAGATCGAGCCATTTTCCCAATGTATGGGATGTGGAAGTTCAAATGGCTAGGATGGTGTGAGTGAACTCAAAATGAAGTAGAGCCAAGTGAAATATCGAAGTAAGAGTTAAAATGGCTTGGGGTGTATGGAGACATTGTGGGAAAATACCTAGTGAAATAGGCTCATGGGAATAAATAATGATGGAGCGAGTTTAAGAAAAGAAGAATCGAGCTCATAAATGGCTCGCAAAGCTATGAATTAGCATAGAAAATCCAAGCCAACCATCAAAAGGAATAATCTGATATCCTTTTGAGATTAACAACTTAGTTAATGCACATTAGGGAGCGATCGTGTAAGTTCATGAGATGGGCATGGAACCCATTCTAAAACCAAGCACAAATACAAGTAAAGATGAATGAGTCATAGAAGGTGTTCATTGGGTGGATAGGCTCAAAGAGTTGTGAAAATATTATAAAGGAGTACGTTGAAGACATTGTTAGTGCAGAATCATAGCACCCCTGAATGGCTCGGGTGTGAAGTGGGGCATTTGGTGTGATTTCACAATATGGGACCATCTCTCAAGCTATGGGACTTGTAAAACTTGAGATGGACCTCCGGAGAAAGCCGATTCTTACTTCCTAATCTACCTGCCACAAGCTACTCCAGTGTAGGAAGAACCTATTCTATCCTAATCTAACCATTCCAAGGGGACATAGAGAGAGAGACAATGAAATACCCTACCCTAAGTGGTGATAAACCAAAAGGAAGTGGTTGAATCACGGACTGCAACCACCTGAAGTAGAGAGAGGTGAGCGAGAGAGAGGGTGGGACAGGATACACCATAGACCAAAGATATATTTCACCTGAGACACCACTTGAAAACCCATTAAGCACATCTCCTATGACCTACAACGAACATTAGAGTGCACAAAATACCCTATTGGTAAAAATTTTCAACTCACTAAATAGTTTACTCAAGACTACCTTTAAGATCTTTCTACACTTCTTTAAAAAAGAATTTGAGGAGGTATACATGCTCGAAGGTCTTTTTACACTTGCTCAAGGTCTTTTATGAATCCCAAAAATTCTTTTATAAAAACCAAGTTCCATTAGGAGGTGACATTTTCATCTACACTCCCCCTCAATAGAAACTCTGAAATCCAATTTTTCATGAAAGTGACAAAACTTTGCAACACTCAGAACTTTGTAAAGATGTCAAGCAACATACTCTTCATCAACATGTACTTGAGATTTATCTCATCACTTTGCACCTTCTCACGGGTGAAGCATATATGTATCTCAATGTTCTTTGTCCTCTGATGTTGAACTTAATTCTTAATCAAGAGTAATACAACTCTTACCACCACATAGAAGATAAATACTTCCTTTAGCTTCCATGTGTATCTCTACCAATAACCGTTACAGCCACATGACTTCTTTACTTCTTCCATTGTACTTCTCTACCTCAGTAGAAAAATGGAGACTGTTGATTGTATTTGTTGTTCCAAGTAATGGTTCCTACACCAAAAAACTTGAACACATATCCAATATATTTTATAACACAACATCAATATGGTTATAATCACAAAATCCATATAAGATAGCATTTTCATTCTTATTATAATGTAACCATAATTGATTGTTTCCTTTCAAATATCTAAAAATTATTTTTACAATATTCCAATAATCTCTAAAAAAGGTTCCTGCATAAACCTTGAAGTAATTCCTTTTGTATAGGAAATATCTGATCTAATTATAGTTAGATAAATCAAACTATCAACTAACAACATATATAAAATAGGATCAACCTTTTTCATATACAAATTTATGATCAATATTTATTCCAACTTCCATTGAAGTAGAAAATAGTTTACAATCAATTATAAAAACTTTTTCAATACAATGGTTGCATATTGTGTTTTGAAAAATAACAATAGAATGAAATACAATCATACAAATAACATGATGTGAGAGACCTAACTCATTCATTTCAAAGTATTGCTTCATTTTTTCTTTAATCCTATGAATTAAATCAGAATTGTTAGTAGACATAAGCAAATCATCAACATATATACATATAATGATAATATACAAGCCTTATTGCTTAATAAATATATTATTGTTAGAAGAAAAATTAACAAAACCTAATAGTTTTAAAGAAGGAAACAATTTTAGCATACCAAGCTCTAAGAGCTTGTTTTAAACTATAAAAGGATTTCTCAACTTACAAACATAGTTTTCTTTACCAGTTTTTCAAATCCTTTAGATTGAAACATGTAAAATTCTTCTTTTAAATCGTAATTCAAAAAAGTATTTTTCTTATCCATCCGGTGGATTTTCCACCTAAATTGAGTGGTAATTGCAAATAAGACCATAACAATACTCATTTTAACTACAGAAAATGTCTCAACATAATCAATACCAAGTTTTTAAGTGAAACCTCTAGCAATAAGACTATGTTTATGTCTATAATACTACCATCAGCATTATATTTTACTTTGTATATCCACCTAGACCATATAATACTTCACAGCTTAGGTTCATACAAGGTAATTAATGCATGGTACATATGATGGCTTATGGTCTATTTCCTAAGGTTAATAGGATTTGAACTTTCAAACCTAGATTGAGCCCAATTTAATTTGGTATCTAGGAAGATAAGAGTTTCAAAAACATCTATAGCATCAAAACATCATCATAATCATTTACTAAATTAGAATCAAAACCATCATTTAGAAGCATTTAATGAAATAAATTCAAGATAAGAAGACAACACATGTAAACCTTTCACTAGATTATAGCTATACATTTCATATAAATTTTGATAATTAACATGTCCTAACCTTTCATGTCATAGTTTTGAATTATTCAAACTCGAGATATAAAAAAGATACAAAAGAGAAATTATCAAAAATATATAGATCATTTAATTGAATTCCTTCAGCTATTATAACTTTTTGTCATTACCATCCTTGATATACCAAGTATCCTTCATGTATGGATTCTAGTTGTGTTCATACCTCTTTCATATGTTTGATATTACCAATGTGTAGAAGGTACTCATCGTTCACGTTGCGCAAAATCATAGAAATAGCCTCTTGCATTCGTTGCAAGAATGCATTCATGTTATCTACAGTTTCTTGACAACCGGTGGGAGTAACCTCAGATCTAGAAACAATTATCTAGAGTTTCCTTGCCATAAATTATGTTTTGACCCAAATGTTGTAGTTGGTTTCATTCAGGGATATAGTTTTTTCAAGACAAAAATAGTTGGGCGCCATTGTTTTCCTAAAATTGTAAGACATGCCTCATTATAATATACAATGTACCACAGAGTTAGATACATGTGTATTGATAATAAAAACAACACTTTTAATAGAATCGATCTAAATTTCATAGATCTAAAGAAACTATTTGATCATAACTAATTTTGTCATTACAATGCATACTAATATATTAACCTCCCATGATCAAAATAATAACCCACAATATAAAGGGCTCTACATTATACCTCAGATCTATATAAAAACATTTCCGACCATATAGAAGTGAAGAAGAGACCATTAAGAATGCATAACAACTTAAATTTTTGAAAAAATTAATATTGACAAAAATTCAGCCACTTAAATTTGACATCTAAATGACCGTCATAATGACTTTTTTTTGTCTCACATGACGGTCATTTGACCATCAATTTTAACACAGTGAAAGTGTCTTGGAACCTATGAGATTAAATTTGACGTCTAAATGACCGTCATATTGTCTTATGCTTGGTCTCTTGTGATGATCATTTGACCACAAATTTAATGAAGTCAAAACTTACTCGTGTATTTCTAGAATGTGAAATTCCATATTTTCTTCTTACGTATAATATTAGGAAGGTTATATTTTAACACATTATAATAACCTATTATAATTTATAATGTAAAAATATATACATTTTTTATTAAAAAACATATATAGTTTATAGAATGAAAATAAAAAACAACATATAGTTCATGAAAATTATAAACTATAGTATTTTTTTATTAAGAAAACACATAACCCTTATTAAAGGGGTTTAGAGGACATAGACCAGCTTGAAAGAGTTTTACCAAGTGCAAGTAGATTTATAAGAGTATAGATTAACCTGCATATTTTACAGAGGGGACAAAAATTTCACCCGACCAATGAAATAAATTGAAATTCCTATTTTCATGACTTTGTGTCTCTTCCTTTCATTTACTTTTAATTTTACCACGCACACATTTAAAACTATGGATAGATTGCAAAATATTTTATATAATTCCTCCAAGCTAAAAACTTTAAGACTTTTATGTGGTCAGTAATCTACCAATATTTTAATAAATATTTACCACACTTCATGTGGGCCACCAATAAACTAACTTTAAAAAAAAAATCTCAATTTATACTTGATAATTCCACATTTATAGCTGAGATATTATCTCATTTTATTCTCCACTCCCACTCTTATATAAAAGAAAACTCATAAATAGGTTCATTTATATAGTTTTTATAAACTATAAGATATAAATGAATGGAGCCACCCCCTTACATTGATAATATAAATGGTTAGGGACATATGTTAAGTTTTATTTAATAAGTATTAAGATTTAAAAAGTAATCCCTTCATGGCCAAGAAATAAATACGGCCCCCTTACAAAAAAAAAAGTAAGCACTTTGTTTTTTTTTAAAGATATATAAACCAAATCTAATAAAATTTATATTTTAAGACGTTTAAAATAACCATATATATAAAATATATTTAAATATGAATTAAATTTAAGTTTGTTTTCTTTTTAAAAAAATAAATATATATTCTTAGATTTATAAGTTAAGTTTAAATATGATTTAAACTTAGGCTTAGAATATGGTCTGTTGACTCTTCCCTCAATCCCATGTAATTTTAATATGGTTAAAGGCTTTTAATATATAGTTTTTTTTCCAAAACTATATAAATTTTAATATGATGTTTATATAAATTATTATATAAACCTTATTTTATATTATATATATTTTTATTTAAAAATAATAATATAGTTTTCAAATTATATAGGATATAGTTATAAATTAACTATAAACTATATTTTTCAAATTGAATCCTTTTAGAGGGGACCAAAGAACATGAGTATGAATTTACCTTCCGAAATATTTAACCTGCAAACATTTGAAATTATAGAAAACATGAAAATTATTTCATATAGTAATAAATTCTTTCTTTTTCTATATGTGATTTTCACGCAGGTAAATATTTGAAGCCCCTTTCACCTGTGCACACATCAATCTCCAAAAAAACATTAATTCCATATAATTTACAAAATGTAAATGAAAGTAAGAATCATATCATATTACATCTCTCCCCCAAAAAAAAATAAATTAGGGATTTAAAATTGCACAATCATAAATTTTTTACCGAGAGTTTAATTACACAAATGTAATGCTAAAATAAATTGGGGTAAAAAAAGAAGGGGACCGAGATAATTTTAAATACCCTTTTGGGATATTAATTTATTTAATTTACCTCGCTCTGTTACCATGTTAGAATTTGAGGATTCTAATAAATACAGATTTAATCAACTTACATATTACATAATGTTACAATAAATATTTAAATAAAGATTACATCATAACATAAGTAAATAAAGAAATACTTACAGGAAATAAATAACACATGTGATACAATATTTATTGTGGAAAACCCTAATAGGGTAAAAACTACTCGAAAATAACTTTTTACTTTAGAGAACTTATTTTACATGTAGTAAGATCACCTCCTCCTTTGAAACCCTATTTACCAAGGGTAAAACCAAATTAATTGATTTGCACACCTTTGATATATTTCCGAATATATCAAATGAGGACCTAAAGTCCTTTTATATAAGGTGATCGGTATGTCTCTGACCCACCTTTTCACCCTAAAATGGTTGACACATACACCTAGGTTTATAATATTTAATATTAGAAATATAATAATTTCATGATATTAAATATTTAACCTAAAGTATATACCTAGGTTAGCATATTTAATAATAGAAATATAAATATTTCATATTATTAAATATTAACCTATATATTAGTGATGGACCCATACACATTAAGGGTAGGCTAGACCACTTAATTATTATGTTCCAACAAGAAGAGACAAAAAAATAAGCCAAGGATGGACAAATGCATCAAGAAATAGATTTATTGCTCCAAAATGTTACACAAAGACATTATAAGTGGGCAAGAGGCAAGAAAATGCCATTATAGAGCCATGGGAGGAGGCTTAGACTTTGCGTTCTACCCTAAAGAAGAAAGAGAGAGGGGGGGCAATGGAGAAACAATGACCAACCTTTTGAATATGCCCCTATGTTACAATATATAGGAAGAATAAGAGAGAGAGGAGGGAAAATTTTGAATCCTGCTTCAACCACCTAGAGATACGCATTGAATCCTACTTTGAAATCTTAACCACTATTAATCAATTCCTTTCTCAAATTTGCCCCAAATCTGTCATGTCTTGTTGCCCAATGGATCAAATCGAATCAAATCTGGTAGTTGGAGAAATCGAGCTCTGTATTAATGGCCTACAAGACATTTTCCCATTTTCAACCACCAAATCCTGTTAAGAATGATATTTTATGTTTCCATGGTGTAGAGGGTGTCGACATGTTTCCAAAATGTCTTCTCCCACCCAAATATAAGTCTACATTCAAAATATATGGCCATTTGAATATTTAGATCACGGGCGCACAATATTTTAAAGAGTTTACCATACTGGGTCTATGTGGTAGCCTCGCACACCTTGGAGATTTATTTTGCCTTTTGCTTTTGAAATCACGTTGGGTGACATGTGGTGGCTTCCATGAGATACTTGGTCTTCTTTGTATTATTCCTGAGTCTCTTTACTTGGCGGGGCCAAAAATCTAACCCTGGACATGTGGTGCCCTAGCACTTGTTTGAAACCCACCTCAAATTTTACCTATGAAATAGCGCAAAGGTGACACAGTACCCTCTTCTCGGTTTATCTCAATGTTTTGACTATTCAACCCTTGACTCCTTCCCTTTTGACTCTAAGACACATGGAAGGCTGCGCTCATTTGAAAACCCACTCAGGATTTTACCTTTAAAGGAGCATCGTTAAGACACATGGTGCCTTCTACCTTCACTCTATACTTAGTCATTTTGGGTCGGCTCTCCTTTTGACCTCTTTTGACCATTTTCTATGTGGAGGCTTTATGAATGTTTGAATCTCCAACTGATCCTGCTTTTGAATGTGTGTCGTTAAGACACTTGGAAGCTTCCGAGTCTCCTCCATACTAAGTCATTTTTTGGGCTTGTTCTTAACCATTTGTGAAGCCCGAAGACTTTGAATCTTCGTTGTTTTTTTCCTTTGAGCCTCTAGTTCTTTAACACTACTCAGCTTCCTTCCCTGACCTTGCTATTCCATTTTAGAACCTTCCTGAGTTCCTCCTTACTTGTTTGTTGGATTTGAAGCATGGGCTCGTTCGATGGAACCATTTTTTCAATTTCTTCTTACATGGGGTCATTTGATATTTTGCAGGACTTTTCACTCCATTGTAGATTTCTTGTGTTTCCTAATCGTAGTATTTCAACATGAATTCTCAGGCCTCTTCTTGTGTGGGATCATGGCTGATCAATTTTTCCAGGGGGTAAAATATGGATAAAAATTTGGTAACATGCAAGGGTATCTTCTTACTAGAAGAGAGGACCAGTTTCCTTGTTATATCCATTAGATATGGAGTAGAGAATGACGTTTGATATTGACCTACCTCAAAGCATTTGCATCATCAATCTCATTTTTCATAAGAATATCTTTGAAACAAAGTTTCGAGAGTATATTTTTTTGACCCGAGGCTTTCATTTGTCCCTAAAATGGACTGTAGGCATGTTGAACTACATGTTGATATAACCTCGAAGCAAAAAAACACAAAAACATGCACTTGTGTACAGAGATAAAATCATACATGCCTCAAATGAGACATGTAGAGTGTATAAGAGCACTTCTACTTAAAGGAAATCTACTCCTACTCCTAAACTAATTAGAGAGAAAAGGGACTCAAACAAATCCTACAACTAGCAGGAGAAGTAGCTTCCCTTTCTCAAGAGGGGCAGCCATGCAAACAATTTGACACTGAATATGGCTTCTTATATGAAAAACTAACAATAAGTTGGTCCTCCACCCAAATCATAAAGATGTCAGCTGGAAACAAGATAGATGCCTCTTTTAGTTGCTCTTCATTTGGATTGAAGAGGCATTCTAGTTGATCCTTAGTACTTTGGAGATCATCCTCATGCTTAGAAGAAAACATGACTAGTTTTGGCTTTTCCCTTGGCTCTAATGAAGCCAAGTACTTGGTTGGGCATGGTCTGATCCTTTGGATGTACCCATTATTCTGATTCTTAACTCCAAAAATGGAGTCTTTTTGTTGACCCTCATCGATGGATGGTATGGAAGGAATGATAGCCTCATACCCTTTCTCTTCCTCTATAGTAGGTGTGACATTTGGAAGATCAAAATCTTTTAACTTTGATTCAAGAGGCATGTTACAAATTAGTGGTTGTGCTTACACACTCTCTTCCATAAAGTAGCAGGCTCTTGTGATTGAAGAATGAATGATGGGGGAGAAAATATTACAATTCCAACTGGATCCTTCTTATCAAAACATTCTTTTGAGTCTGGTAGGAAATCAAACTCTTTACTATCCTATTGTAACAAGGTCTATCCCTTTTATGTGGTGATCTTAAAATCTTTGTTATCTTCACCATATGAAGCTTTGTCTTCAAACATGAAGCTAATGAGTTCATGCTCCTCCAAAAAATCATACTTTTGGAGAGGTTGAATGGGAGAGGAGGTTGTATTTTATTGTGCAACCAGCTCATGAGTTAGTGTCTCTAAATTTATCTTGGTCACCTCCATATGCTCCTTTTTAATTGGGCTTGGAGCTGGTTATTCTTCTTCCTTCTCTTGTGAAGAACATGGAAGACTCATATCTTCCAACCTTGGTTCCAAAGATACATTGTGAGACATAGGATGCTTCTCTTGAATTCCCTCCTTTATGGTAGTAGACTCATATGCTTGGAAGATGGATGATGGAAGATAAAATGATGTGATCTCCATGGGATTTTCTCCATCAAAGCAATCCTCCAAGTCAAACAGATAATCTACCTCATTGTTGTCCTTGCATGTGCTCAACCTCCTCCATGGTGTCCTCCTGATCTAAAACTTGCTCACCATGGTTTCCCTCTTCCTAAAACATGAAGTTTGAAAGATCAAACTCTTCTTCAACATCATAGCTTGAAGGGGATGAAGTGGGAGGAAGAACTGAAGGTTCTTCTCAGAGACTGCTCCACACTTGGGACCTCTCGAAACCGTATGGTCCTCCTCCTTCAGCTGAAAATTTTCCTCAACCACCATTTGCTCGTCAACCTTAAACTCCTCTATTGGCTTGACCATCAAAGGATCTTTGTAAAAACAAAATTTAGCAGATTCAACTCATCAGATTGTCTGTTATTTCTTTTATGTTGGGCTCCTCTTCTTGTTTTCCTTGACTAGATTCTTGAGTATCTTCCCAACATGGACTTGGGAAAGTAAGAGGAGTGATAGGTTAGGGTTCAACCATCTTTGCAATTTTTGTGGTGGCGAGGAGGTGAAACTTCTTGTTTATTTGGAGGGGATGACTGTTTGGAAGGGAAAAGGGTAGAAGAACTGAGATGAGGTGGAATATCAGGGGATGGAGAAGAGAAACCAACACTTGGGGCAGAAACTAAGGGGCTTGACTCTTGATCATGCTGAAATGATAAAGACCGAGGAAGAGAAAAAAATTTCGATAAGAGGTGGTGGACTTACCTATTGACAAGGTTGTCTTATGTCCAACTAATAGGCCTCAATCTCCTCAATCCAATGTGTAAGTTGAGGTAACATTCCAACCATGAAGTCTAACTTCTCCTGAGGGTTGTAATGTCTTGGAAAAGAGCCTTCCCATGGACAAGGTACCCTGTAACCAATCTTGAATGCCTTCATTTGTGCTATGCCCCTTGACTAAACCATGTCACCTCCATTTTTTGAATTTTCTCCAATAAAACAACATTCTCCACATAGTTGTCACCATTGTATGCATCCCCTTATTCTTGATATGATCCATGGCTAAAATGACTTAGACCCTTCTCATATGCGTAAGCATAATGGTCTTAGATATTATTATAATGTTGATTTGGAGGATTTGGGAAATGCATTGGAGGTTAACTGCATTGTTGTAAGTGTGAGTTCCATGAAGGGAATGAAGTCATGATTGCACAACCTCATAGAATAAGAGGAAATGAAAGAGATGGAAGAAGAAAATGGATGAAAATGAGTGGAAATGGATGGAAAATGTCTCAGAACTTAGAGAATGGGTTTTCACCAAATGGAGTCACCGGATGTGCTTCGCATGTGTCTTAAAAGGTTGAATTTAATAGAACACACCAAATTACTAAATGAAGTGGTAAGGTGCTTCATACCATTCCCACAAAGCATTCCAAAACTGTTAGTGTAGAATCAAGACACCCTCAAATGGCTCAGGAGTGAAGTGGGGCATTTGTTGTGGTTAGACAACATGGGACCATCTCTCAAGTTGTGGGACATGCAAAACTTGAGATGGACCTTTGGAGAAAGATAGTTCTTGCTTCCTAATCTACCGACCATAAGATACTCTAGTGTAGGAAGAACCTATTATATCCTATTCTAACCATTCCAAGGGGATAGAGAGAGAGGGTGAAAGAGCCTACACTGAGTGGTGATACACCAGAAAAGGAAGTGGTTGAATCACAGACCCGACCACATAAAGTGGAGAGAGGTGAGTAGAGGAGATGGTAGACAAGATGTACCAAAAACTAAACATAGATTTCACACATAACTAAGCACATCTCTTAGGACCTACAACAAACATCAGAGTATGCATAGAATACCTTGCAATGATGAGAGGTAAGAAGAGACAACAAAATAAGCCAAGGATGGACAGATGCATCACGAAATAGATTCTATTGGAAAAAATGTTACCTAGTACATCATTAGTGGGAAAGACACAAGAAAACACCATTACAGAGCCATGGGAGGAGGCTTAGACTTTGTGTTCTACCCTAAGGAAGAAAGAGAGAGGGAGGGCAGAGGAGAAACAATGACCAACCTTTTGAATATGCCCCTCTATTACAATATATAGGAAGAATAAGAGAGAGAGGAGGGAAAAATTTGAATCTTGCTTCAACCACCTAGAGATACACATTGAATCCTACTTTGAAAGCTCAACCACTATCAATCAATGCCTTTCTCAAATTTGCCCCAAATTTGTCATGTCTAGTTCCCTGGTAGATCAAATTGAATCAAATCTGGTAGTTGGAGAAATCAAGCTCTATATTAATGTATTGGAAGACGTTTTCCCATTTTTTCCCACAAATTCCAATTAAGAATGATATTTTTTGATTCCATGGCATAGAGGGTGTTGAGAGGTTTCTAAAAGTTTCTCCCACCCAAATCTGAGTCTTTAGTCAAAAGATATGGTGATTTGAGTATTTGGATCGTGGGAGCGCAATATTTTAAAGAGTTTTTCGTACCGGGTCCATGTGGCATCCTCACACACCTTGGAAATTCAGCCCCTACCTTTCACTTTTGAATTCACAATAGACTAACATGTGGTGGCTTCTGTGAGCTCCTTGGGATTTTTTTATTTTTCCTGAGTCTCTTTACTTAGCGGGCCAAAAATCTGACCCTGGACACATGGCGGCTTGGTGCTTGTTTGGAAACCCACCCCAAATTTTACCTATGAAATAGCACTGTGTTGACACTTGGCACCCTCCACTAGCTTGTCTCAATGCTTTGACTATTCAACCCCTGACTCTGTCCCTTTTAGACTCTGAGACACGTGGAAGGCCCGCACTCATTTGAAAACCCGCTCAGGATTTTACCTTTGAAGGAGTGTCGTTAAGACACGTGGCACCTTCTACCTACACTCTATACTTAGTCATTTTGGGCCCACTCTCCTTTTGACCTCTGTTGACCATTTTCTATGTGGAGGGTTGGTGCAAGTTTGAGTCTCTAGGCTTGATCCCGCTTTTGAATGTGCATCGTTAAGACACTTGGCAACTTCCACTATATCCTCTATACTATGTCATTTTTGGGCTGTTATGAACCATTTGTGAAGCTTTGAAGACTTCGAATCTTCACCGTTTATTTTCCTTTGAGCCTTTGGTTCTTTGAAACTACTCACTTCCTTCCTCGACCTGTTATTCCATTTTGGAGTCTTCCTAAGTTCTTCCTTACTTATTTGTTGGTTTGAAGTACGGGCTCGTTCGACAGAACCATTTTTTTAATTTCTTCTTTCATGGGGTTGTTTGATATTTCAAAGGCCTTTCTACTCCATTGTAGAGTTCCTTATGCTTGATTGTAAGATTTGAACGTGAATTATCTAGATTTTTCTTGTGCGGGTGGTCGTGGTGATCAATTTTTCTGGGGAAAAATATGGATAACAAACATAACTCACCATTAAATATGACTCGTCGGGTGGACAAGTTATAATCCACAATTAGAATGTGAGCTTGAAGCAACTTGACCTTAGACAATGCATGCAAAAGGAAAAAAATTCTAACATCTCACAACCGAGTTGTTAGTCACACGATTCAAATAAAACACAAATAAGAAAATCAAAACTCGGGCATGGAGGAATAGTCAAGAGTTTCCGTAGGGAAGTGTAGAATTCATAGAGATGGCTGAGATTACAAGATATAATAACAACTTGATAGCAAGACACAAAGATGGAGGCTGATTTTGGAGTTTGCATAGGTATTGAATTAAAGTAGAGAGTCGACAAGGATGAAGATGAGTTTCTGGGACTGCAGAACAAGCTCAAATCAGATAAAAGGGGACCAAAGAGGTAGAAATTTGGCCATAGTAGTGTAGGTGGCTTGGTTAGCATTACAAGGAGTAAACACATGTATCAAGGCCTAGAATGGTTTAGTCCTCAATGAGTTAAATGATGAAAAATTCATAGTCGAGAGAGTAACATGAAGCTAAGCTTGTAGGACTTTTGGTAGATGAAATGAGTGGGAGATTTTTTTCAGAAACCAACCCAATGTCAATAATAAACAGCGAAGCGAAAGCCCAAAATCCAAACTTCAAATTTCATAATTTTGAGTTTCGAGCATTCAGAATATTTGGGCAGCTTGCATGGTGAATAATGCTTATAAACAGAGGAGTTAATTATCTGAAAATATGAAGTGAGTGGAGCCCTAAGTCCAACATTTTGGACTTTTGGAGTGGACAAGTTTGGCACTTTTGAGGTAAGAACATTTGGAGCTTGGGTGTTTTGTTTTTCGAGGGTTGAGCAGGGAAAATTCTAAAATATGGTGAGTGCTAAGTTCTTAATGAAATAGCCTAAAAACCCAATAGAAAGGAATATAAAAGAATGAGAATTCAATAATAGTGGCATGGATGTTAGGGTTGTAGGAGTATGTGGCACAAAATGATCAATGATTTAAAGCAACGTGGAATAGGCTCAACCGACCTATAAGCATACAAAAGGAGATACTTTGTCCAAAAGCCCACCGAGACATCCAGGGGGTTCAATGACAAAAAGGATAGTTGGTGGATCAAATGTACCAATAGGGGGAAACAAGGACCAAATGAGTGGAAAAAGGGTATTTAATTACCTAGCTCATTGAGTAGTTGGTGATGTACTCGCAAGCTAACTCACCAAAGAAATGCACCACAGACTCCTGGAACACACAAAACACCCCTTCATTCAAAATTCAATAACTATATTTGTGTTGCATCTTGTCCAACTTCTATAGTTTATAGTTTACATCTTACCTCTCTTGTGCTTTTAGGATCATGCATATTTCTTATCTATTATAGGGTTTATTTTGTTGTGCTCATTTAGGAATGAATATTATTTACATTTCGGGTTTGTGTTGCAGTTTTCCAGCCTCCCCTTAGTGCATTTTGTGTGATTTTGGTTTGTGTTACATCTTGTCTAACCTCCCAAAATTCACTCTTTCTTCATTTTGCAGGGATTGGGAAGAGTGATTAGCACTCTTTTCCTGGTGTATCACCACTTTAGTGTAGGATTCACTTTCATGCAATCCTTCTGCCCATGTCCCCTTGGAAGTTATAGTTTAGGTTAGTATAAGTTTTCTTGCATTAGGAGTAGTTTGTGGCAGGTAGGTTAGGAGCAGGAACTAGACTTCTTTGGAAAGCTATTCCATTTCACATTTTCCCAAACTCGGATAGTTCAATTTTGTGTAATCATGCCAAATGCCCCATCTCAAACTCGGGAAATTTGGGGTGTTTTGATTCCAAATCAATAAGAACTAATGTTGATTATCGTGAAAATGAAGAAATTGAAAAATATAGGGAAAAAAGTGAAATATGGGTATTTTGGGTTCTATTAGGGGTGATAGAGAATCGAAGCTGGTTAATTTGAAAGAATTAGAAACACAAAAAGACAATATGTAAGAATATATTGGTGTTTCCACAAGAAATCAAAATCATAGAGAGACCAATACCAATCAGTAAACGATGTTGGTATGATTAAAGAACTGATGCCGCTTGTTGGACTAATGTTATTTATTGATAAAAACTGGGGAAGTGAAGAAATTAAGATTAAATTTTATGAAAAGAAGCCCCGAAAGAGGCTATGTTTGACAAATATGATATAACACACTCAGAAAAACCATAATTAACCGGGTATGATTAGTGAGTGCGAAAAAAATAAAATGTGGAGAATACATCCTCACAACTCAAATTGTAGAATAAAATAAATAAAGGCAACAAAATAACAAACAAAAACTAAATAAACATGTTATCTCAGATCATATTTTGAGTGTTTAGTTGGTCTATGCCTTATAATGGACTGTGAACAAAATATAATTTTGGATAACGAAGGTACCTAAAACAAAATCTATGTAATTTTTAGGTGTTGTTTTTGTGAAGGATTTCTTGATATAACTTTCGGTATGTGAGGTTTAAGCTTTAATATGATAAATAATCCAAAACACTTGGTGGGCCCACCATCAACGGGTTTTTCATTCCTTGATGGCTTATTCTGAAAGGGAATGTTTAACAAGCTTTTAAATATTGTTAAGTGATTTGGAAAAGGGAGTGTGTGCACAAATGTGAACTACGCTTTATTAATCAATCACAAAATGGTCATGACCTCTGTCATATGATTTCTACTTAACTATGTGAGCTAAATATTCAGACATACAAGGATGAAATGTAAGAGTTTTAAGCCCAAATTGAAATCTGATATTTGATGTAAACAAGAGTGAATAGAAATAAGGATGAATTTCACTAATGAAAGAATTGAAGAAATAAGAAGGATTCTTTATAAATTCACCAAAAGAAGTGTTTCATTTAGAGTAATTAGCAGAAGGATTAGATTACTAGAGAAGAAGATTTAGTGAATCAATGATTTAGAAAGGAAACACACAAGATTCAACCTATATGAATAGAAAGGAACCCACAAATGAGGGTCCCACTAGGCATACAAAAATGTTTCACCACAACGTTACATATAAAAAATATAAGGGTAAAGGTGAGGAGTGAAAGGAACGATAAGAACATTGGTCCAAGCCACGATCTCGGATGTTAATAGCACACTACATTATATTTGCAAAATAGAAGAGATAAAATACCACATATGAAAATCCATCATAATCCATAATGCTCAATACATTACAATACAATGACTTTAACTACTCAATAAGAAAGATGTACATATAGGAGGAGGAAGTGAAACTAATACCTAAATTAGTGGTGAAGAACTCCCACTAACCGATATTGTTAGTTAAGTTAAATCCGAAGACTAGTAAGATAACTCCACATTACTAAGAAGCTAACCCAACAAGTGTAGGGCTAACACAAGTGTAAAACTTATCCTAATAAATAAATAAAAGGATAAATAATAACATACACTAACACCCTCCCTTAAGCATAGATTACGTGGGAGAAAAAGAAGGTGGGTTTTGGTAACAATGCCCGATGAGGTACCCATGTACAATAACTAGAAAAAATGAACAACTAAGGTACCGAAAAATAGTAATAACAAAGTAGAGAGAAAAATCCTACTAAAAGATAACCTAAGAAGCTAGGATCCAAAAAAATCATATAATGTTGAGGAAGTTTGGTGCACACTATGGTCTAAATCCACCGCTTGATCATAAAACTAAAAAAACTAACACTAGACTTCACTAGAATAGCTCCATGCAAGGATACTCATCAATTGAGTGTTGTCAAAGTGAAAAAAAAAAAACCAAGAATAATTTGATCAATCTACTACAAATAGGTGTGCCACAATCTAAGAAAAACCAAGGAAACAAGTCAAGGACACGAGATCCAAATAAATAGGAGTTTCATGATCCAAGAAAAGCCAAGGTAACAAGGCAAGGACACAAAATTTGAAGAAGCAAGATCAAATTCTACAAATTAGTGTGTGACAATCCAAGAAAAATAACCAAGGCAATAAGTAAATGACACGAGATCCAAATAAATATGAGTACCACAATCCAAGAAAAGACGAGGTAATAAGGCAAGGACACAAAACCAAAAGAAGTAGTATCAATACGTAACAAGGTAAGGACACATAACCCAAAGAATCAGTATTAACACCAAACCCTCTCATACTGCTAAATGGGTAGAGTGACACCACAGATCTATATGAGTTGAGAAACTCAACTACTCGAACACCGAGAAACTACCACCGGGCTTCACCAATATCTTCCCCATAAGAGAGACTGTAAACATGCCAAAAAAAGTGCTTAAAATATAGATCCAAAATATCTCAACAAACAAGAGAGATATAAATGTATACACCCATAGATACAAGAATCTAACACCTTAAATTTTAGGACATCAGCTCAATCAAATTGTGTCCACAAGTGATTACAAAACTCTCCCAAATTTTTCACTTTATAATTGAGTGCATGTAAATACTACAATGAGTAAAAGTATCATTTATATTTGAAATATGTGTATAAAAATTTCACCAATGCGTAGAACTCAAAAAAGTACACAATTTCAAAGCAACGATCACCTTAATCTAAGCTTCTCGGATCAAAATTCATGAGCTCTAGAAGCTTTTGTTATTAAAATAATATTTTAATGGTGATATTTTTCTTAAAGGAACACGCGACACCCAAATGTATAAAGGGAAAATGAGTGCATCCAGATGATATAGGCTTGCAACCAAAGGATAAAATCCTGCATCCAAAACCTAAATTTCTAGAGGGTAAATAATTTCATCTAGAAGGTACACATCTATGTCCAATGGATAAAATAATGCACCGAGATGGTATAGATCTATAACCAATGGATAAAATACTACATCCAAAACATAAATATCCATAGGGTAAAGGAATGCATCCGAAAGATAGATGCTTATATCCAATGGATAAAATAATATACCAAGAGGGTACAGATCTCGTCTAGTGGATTAAAAACTACATCCAAAACAGAAATATCTAGAGGGTAAAAGAATGCATCTGGAAGGTACATGCTTATATACAATAGATAAAAGAATGCACTGAGAGAGTAAACATTTGCATCTAGTGGATAAAAGATTATATTAAAAATAGAAATATCCAGAGGGTTAAAGAATGCATCCAGAAGGTACACACTTATATCCAACAGATAAAAGAATGCACTGAGAGGGTACAAATCTATGTCTAGTGGATAAAAGGTTGCATCTAAAACAAAAAATAATTAGAGGGTAAAAGAATGCATCTGGAAGGTTCACGTTTATATCCAATGTATAAAATAATGCACCGAGAGGGTACAAATCTGTGTCCAGTGGATAAAATACTACATCCAAAATAGAAATATCTAGAGGGTAAAAGAATACATCTAGAAGGTACACGCTTATATCCAATGGATAAAAGAATGCACCCAGAGGGTATAAATCTACCTTTAGATTTGATTGTCTCAAAACATGGTTGAGTTTATATTCGATTTTAGGGTTTTGGAACCTTCCAAATCCAATGGAGCACTCCATTTAACATAAAAATGAATGCTATAAAAAGTGCTAACAAATTCGAATACATTAAATAAATAAACCCTTTCTTGCAAAGAAAAACTTATAGATGGATGTCTACATCATCTATCGATCTGATACCATGAAAGGAACGATAAGAAGATTTTCCAAGCCACAATATTAGATGGTAATAGGACACCACATTAAATTTTTAAAAGAGAAGAGTTAAAATACCATATATGGAAATCCATCATAATCCATAATGCTCAATACATTACAATAACATGACTTGAATTAATCAATAATAAAGATGTACATATAGGAGGGAAGTGCAACTACTACCTAAATCATTGGTGAAGAAATCCCACTAACGATACTAGTAGTTAAGTTAACTCTATAAGACTAGTAAGCTAACTCCACACAACTAGTACACTTAAGAAAGCTAACCCAAAATGTGTAGGGCTAAAATAAGTGTAATAATTATCCTAAAACATACATAAAAGGATAAATAGTAACCTACACTAACAAGGAGGAATACCTATGAATTTGAAGAAGGTTGTGTGCATTGTAGAAGACCAAGTTGATCGTGAAGAGCTCATTTTTGGATAGGAAGGACTACTTACAATACAAAACAATACCACCAAATAGAGTCAATAATATAGGGTGGATGCATGTAGCGCAAACTAGATTTGGGGAAGTTGAGTGCTTCCTCATAATATTGTCAATGCACTTTCAATATACAATTTAATGCGAAGAAATAACAATACGTGAAAGGTCCTATTGTAGTAACATGATTTAGGTATCTCATATACTAACAATAAACTAGATTTAAGATAAATATTTAAATCTAGAAAAATTCCCAGGTGGTCTAGGAAGATAGGTGTGCCAAGAGGAAGTTAAAGAGGCCTCGGGTGAGATTGGGTAATGGTTTTGGTGATTTTTAGTGAGTTATGAGCTTGCTGGTCTAGGTAAATTACCAAACACAAAGTGATGATTATCAATTAGGTGAATGATGTTGGTACCTATTAATATCGATGTCAATTGGGTGACCAACACCGGTAAGGGCAATTAGATAAAAAGTTTAAAATAGGTTTCTTGGTAGATCTCTATGATTACATAAAGAGTTAGGAGTGTTTACGATAGTTGATAGGATTTATATGAAGACTCGAGAGCGTAAAATAGGTGGTTTGAGGAGATTATAATTCTCAATAGGAAAGTTATTAGGTAAAGGTTCTGCAGAGGATATTTGGGAGAGGTAAAAGGAGAAAGAAATCAAATAAATGATTAATAACCAAAATACTGAAAGCGGTCAAAAGGTAGAGATTACTTACTTATAGATTGGAAGCTAGTTGTAGAAGGAATGGATCTGATTGAAGGAGAGATAAGTACCGATCATGTGCAGTAGCAACAGAAGGCTCTAGACTTCCCTATAAGTGAATCAATTCTCGGAACATGCTTTTGATAATTGGTGATGGTTGTGAATGTTGGATTTATGTCCAGTTTATCATGAGGTTGTATGGATGTCTCTGAATACCAATGCAAGGATACCCAAAAATCCCAAATGGAAGTAGAACCTTGGTAATGGATTGGAATTCCTTATTTAATGAAACTGATAGTGCTTAGGTGATCGGCACTAGTTGAGGAATAACCAACATCAGTTAGGGAGAAAAGGTCATATTTGCCAAAAGTAGCCTTTTCTCTCCATTTTTGGCATTGTTCAATGTTTGTTATGGAATAAGAGTAGGGTTTGTTGCTAAATGGAGTGGGAAATAGTTGGGATAAGTGTAAAATAATTCATATTTAGGTTTAGAAGAGGTCATAGTTAGTTAGGGAATTAAATGACCTGTCTAGGTTAATAAATATGCTTAGAAAGTGTCCATGGTGAGGTGGAGAAATTAGGGAATTATAACTTAATATGGGTACTTAAAATAATAATAATGTGTAGAGGGGTCATGATAAGAGGTATGTTAGTTGAAGGGGGCCTAGAGGGTTGTGACCCAATTTTGGGTGTCTATAGGTACATCATGTAACAATCAGTGAATGGATTTTGATCAGTGAGGACAGTGAAATTCTAACCCTCGTGTTCATATTTAAGACAACAATGGAGGGTTGAAGGAACGTAGTGCATGGTGCATATCCAAGGGCATCCTAACAACATATTGTATTGAAACTCTCCTTCTATAATGTAGAAGAGTTCGGTATGGTTTAAAAATGAATTTGAGTAGTAGAATAATAGTGCCTAACGTGGGTGTGATAGTGTCGTTGAAGGATCGTAATAAGACTAGAATTTGAGTGATAATAGTGTTGGGTAACTTAAGTTGATTAAAGGAAAGGGATGATTTTAATGACAGAACCAATATCAATCACAACCCTCTTGATGGAGATGTCATTGATCTGAGTGGTAATGAAGAGTGGTAGGTCATGGTCTTCTAGTTTGAGAGAGGGAATTTCAGATGGTTTGAATGATATAGTGGTGGATGCTTTAAGAGAACCCAAAAAGTTTTGAAGGTAATTAGATCATTAGTTGGTACAGTTATGGATTTGATGGCTTCCATCATATCCTTCTTGTGACAAGAATATGTTTGAACTAACTCATAAAGTGACATCCTAACGGGGATTGGTGTAATTGCTTGATAACAACCTTTTGGACTATAGTGAAAGGGGGTGTTACTACTTGTATTGAGATTTTGGCTTTGGATGACGGTGTTTGATTGGATTCTTCAGAGCTAAGGAAATAGATATCTTAGGTTTATTATATGAAGTTGATAATTTGTGAGGTGGAGGTATAACAATGGTTTTTTGGTTTTTCTTAGGCTCAAATGACTCATTTTTATAATTTGGTGAATGAGTAGTGATCTGTATGGTTTCAAATTAATGAGAAGGTATTTTAGGCATGGGTTTTTAGTTTTTGATGACGATGATGTTTATTTTGGTGTTTTATTTGATTGGGAAGGAAGAAAGAGCAAACTACCAATTTCTTGAACTTTTAAGTGAAAAGCCCTACAATCCTCTATGGAGTGGCCTCGTGTTTTGTGGTAGTCACAGAAAACATTGAAGTAATACCAAGAAATTTTCCATCCTCGATGGTTAGAAATATTAAGAGGTGGTAATGTAATAAGTGACCACTGAAGGAGGTCATCTAAGATGGTGGCATAACACCCCTTAGGTGTATATGTGGATGGTAATGAAGCTTTTCCTATATTTTCCTTGGGAGGAGGTAAAACTTTAGCTATAGGTTGTTTATTTTTTGGTCGTGGAGGATTTATAGGTGCCATAATGGATGGATGATGAAGAACCTATATGAGTTGCCATTGGTGAGGATAATTATACTTTGTGATGGGTAGAGGTGAGAATCTAGTATATATGTCTATTATGGAATGGTTGGTGTAGGATAGTTGGATTGTGTGATAGGTGCATGATATGGACTTAATGTAGGGGCTTAGTAGGTGGATTTTGACCCTAAAAGTATAAGGGAATGAGGTCCATGCAAAGGGATTTGATATGGAAAAAAATATTGAGGGCTTTTGAAGACCTGAAAAATACCTTGTTTATGAGGCCCTTTTGTGGTTTTGGAGAGACTGGGTGTGGTTAATGAGGATGCAATAGAGTTAGATTTCCCGAAGTAAAAGGTGTTTTGGGTTTTTATCGAGATGTGGCTTCATGTGTAGTTTTGGGAGGCATATAGGATACATGTATGGATTCAATAATGGTATGTAACATAAACATGGGAATAGTGTTAGTAATATTCACATTAGATGAAGATTCATAGAGCTAGTTGGATACTAGTGTTGATTACGCAGGTTTCAATTTGGTAAGAAACAAGGTGGGCTTAGGGATAGGTTCTATATTTTTATTTTATTGATGGTGTGAACAATGTTTCTTTGTGGTTGATCCGAAGATGAGGGGTGATATAGAAAATATTGCTTAAATATGTCATTATTTTTATTTGGGGTTGTATTTAGATTATCTAAGTAGAGTTCACCCTTGTCGATCAAGTCTTGGAGTATGTTATGGAATGTGTGACACCTTTCGATGTCATGTCCATTAACCCTATGGTATTTGCAATAGTCATTATCTCAGTACCAAATGGGTTTAGATACTGATGTGTCGATGGGTCGAATAGGTGGGAGAGACATCATATTGGAGGCAAGAAATTTGTCAAAAACTTCACTATAAGTCTCTCCTATAGGTGTATAGCTATGTTGTTGAATGGAACATTCGGTGGTGGGATTTTCCTTGGGAGAATATTTAACAATGACGAAATTGGTATATTTCTTTGGCTTAGTAGGGCTAGATGTTGACTTAGATGGAAACTCAATTTTTTTTTTTTTTTAGGATGAAGCTTAACTTGACCATCTTCTAGAGCTCGCAATTCCAATTTACGGGCCATGGTGAAATCCTCATCAAAAGTTTGAAATGATTGGATTTGTAATGTGGATGAAATATGTTTGGTGCATGCATGACATAAAAACTTTGATTAATTATGTTTGTGGTAATGAAAAAGATAGTTGATTAATTACACCTCTCTAATGGGTGACGAAATCAGCAATAGATTCATCTTTGAATTGTTTAATGGCATATAGGTCATTGATAGTAACTTTTGGGCTATGTTTATGGAAAAGTGTTCTAAGAAAAGATGAAACATTTGTGAAAAGGAGAATAAGTAATGTTGTGGAATGTTATCATACCAATCCAAGCAGGACCGGCAAGAGACATGGGAAAGGTCCTTAGCATATGGTCTTTATCATGAACTATTAGATAACAAGCGTGATGAAAGGCATGGATATGTTGTTGGGGATCTTCCTTGCTATAAAACATGGTAAAATTTTGAAGTTCCTAGTGAGGAAGATATGATTTATATGGCATTGAAGGGTGAAAATGGGCTCATTGAAAATTTGGTCATAGGAGAACACATTTTTGGATGAAGTTGAAGTAAATTTTAGACTATGCGGTTCTAAAGATCTTGGAGAGCATTGGATTGAACTTGTTGTTGTGAAAATGAGCCAGAGTTGGAATAAAGAATGGCTAGGTTGTGAATATGCCTAATACTTTGTTAAGGAATGACATATCTTTGGTAGGGAATTTTCTATTGAAGAACATTATGCTAGTAAGGGATGTTACTGTTGTGAGATTTTATATTGTGGAATATTTTCTTGGGGCATGTACCCGAGGTATATTGTATTGCGAATGTTTTTTTGTGGTATATTTTTTTTAAGGGATGTTTTGTTGCAGCTATTTTGATGGGAAGGAATACCTTATTTAGATGTTAAAGGCTATGAGGGTTATATATACGTGTACTACAATGGTACTGATGTAAGTAAGTGGTTTTGAATATGTGAGTGACTACTGGAAGGATATGGAAGAGGTAGTAAAGGATGGTGCTTATTACATAATGTTTTGAAGGCATATATTTTGGAATGGATATTTTCAGGTGTGATGGTAGTGGTATGTATTGTGAAACCGTGAAATAGGGGTGAGTGCTAGCAATGGCATTGGTATTAATTAGTGGTGTAGTTGTAGGGATAGACATGGTGATGTTTTGAATAGGACTAGTGACTGGTTGTGAAGATACGAAAGTAGAAAAGGAGATGGAACTCGATGAAGGTGTTTGTACTTATGAAGATCCCGTGAGAGGTAGGAGAGGAAGTTGTGGTATTTCTTAAGGGAGGTGTAGAACCTATAGAAGGGCTTGGTGAAGATGTAAATTATTGAGTAGATGTGTTTTGTGATGAAATCATATGAAGGTCATAAATAGGGATTGAAGAGACATCAGATATCTCGGGTTGAATGGTAGAATACTTGTTATTTGATGTTTCAAATTGGTTAATAGGAATAGGGAAGTTGACGTTTGATATTTTAAGTTGATTTGTTGAAGTGTATGGGTACAATTGTTGGATGACCAGTTCTCAATTTTGATCGATGAGACGTGCAATGACAGATGAAGGATTGTAAGTGTATGGAATTTGTTGGGGTGTAAATGGTTGCAGTTGAACATTCCTAGCTACTAGATAAGTGTTGAGAGAAATAGGATTTGAATCTAACATTTCTTCAAAGACATGATCTCCCCTATTATAGAAAGGAGGTTTGGGTGCCTCTGATTGAGAACTAGGAGAAAAGGGGTGTCTTGTTTCTTATAGTATAGGTGTATAGAGGATTTAACTATGATATTGATGTGGGGAATTCAAGAGTGTTTGTCTCATTTATTCATTATAGTTAACCCCTAATTCATTCCAAGTCTTTTGGGTGTTAGAAAGGGGAGTGGATGTAATTGTTTGATGAAATAGAATTTGTTGTTGTATTGGTGTAGAAAATGTTGCAGGAAATGATGTAGCATAAAGTGGAACATGTTGCTGAAATGATATAGGTAGTGGGGTGGACATGTTTTCAAAATTTTTATTATGAGCTTGTTGTCTAGTAAGTACCATGGTAAAAAAACACACAAACACCTAAAAATTAAAAATAACTAATTGGGTTGATTTACAAACAAGTAGCAAAAAAACAAGCAAAATATCGTTTGTATTTATCTTGATTAATTATGAAAGAGTGAAATGTATAATATGGTTAATGAAGTTCTAGGAAATGTTCATCTGGTGGTTGGTTTAGGAATGTTTATGGGAAGAGTGATCGACATACCCAAAGGTACATAAGGCCCAAATCTATACTATTATCGGTCAAACATATATATTGGGGCCTACCCCCTCACTTCACGGTCTTGTTGTGATAAGGGAGTCGGTGTTGAGCCAATATATACCAATAAGAAGGATATTATAATTGGTTAGAACATCGAGTTGGTTTTCCCATTAGGTGATGAAATCTCAATCAATTATCACCTCAGTGGGAGTTGTTTGAATGTGTTTTTGATTTTTAAGTGGGTTGGTCATGTGTGGGAGTGAATAAGTGAATGCAACAAATTTTCTTCCTAATTAGACTATGTAAAGCAAGAAGAATGCAAATGTTTTATTTTAAGACCCAAAATAAGATGTTTATTTTTTATGAGGACAAACAAACAAGTATGTAAAACCTAAGAAAGGAAAAGGAAGGTTCTAGGACTTACCGTGAGATTGCTCCCTTTTTTTTAGATTTTAGAAAATTTCCAAAGAAAAATAGTTTGAAAATCCAACAAACGAGCTTTTTCAAATGAATGGTAGCCTTTGCAAAGGAAGCGAAAGAAGGAAGTTAAAAGAAAACTATGAGGGTATATATAAGAAAAACACACGAAAAAAAACAAGTGATTTTCCCAAATGTAGGCAATCAGCCTAATCGTAGGTGATTAATACAGTGAATTAGAAAAAATACTATTTAGTCGATGGAATGAAGCGGAGAATAAAGGTTGAGGTCCCACCAGAATGCAAGAATGTTGATAACAATTTCACCTTTATAGTTGGGTTGATAATACAATGAGGTAAAAACTGGATCAACCTTAAGTATGATGGTGTTTTCAAATATGATGATATTGAGGGACATTGGTTGTTTCGATCTGTGGAAGAATGGATCAAGCTCTTTTCCTTTGAATAAATCTGTAATCACAAAACTACACAAGATGGGATTAGTAATATGGATAGGCGGGTTGCTTGGAAAATGCTAGTTCCTAGAAGTCAAAGGACTTCCTTACATGGATGTCAACCCACTTTAAAACACTTAATTTTATTTATGAAAATGAGATATAGCATATGATATATGAAATTATGTGATCAAATTTTTATGACTTATTTATCTTAATATAGATATTCAGCTGATAATGTCAACATGGAAAGAAATGAGTGTGCGGCAAAAATTAGAATCTAGATCGGTGTCTAGATTCTTAAAGAAATTTGAACCCACTAAACACGATGGATCATCCTCCTCGAAATACAAACTAGCCTCCTCCATGTAGTCATCTATGAATAAATTTGAATAATCCTAATCAATCATACCGACATGAAAATTTTGAGTAAGAGTCTTTAAATATGACTTCACTTCCCAATTCTAATTTGGGTTTGGTATCAGAATCTTTGGGGATGTTGAATCCTACCTCGTGTTGGTACTTAAACCAAGTTATGTCCACTTATATGTGCTACACTTCATATTAATCCTCCCAAAAATCATCGGTGGCCTCATGGATCCATTGAGTGGATTCAAATATGGTCTCAAGTGTGTCGATAGGAGCTACATGGACAACACACAACTCTAGGTCATGTAGCACATCATATTAGTCCCAATGAATAGGATGGCAAATGATCAACATAGAATTGATGTTGGTGATTGGGTGGCTAGGCCCACTTATGGCCATCTAAAATATCCATGCTTGATAGAAGACTAGTAACACAATGGATAAATTAATTGATAATAACTTTTGAATAAAATTTGAATGCTAAAGAAACAAAGAACACAAGAAACACGAGAAATCCTAGAAATGCAAGTGATTATAGGGATCGTAGGTAATTCTATAACATTTTGACAAGATGATAAAATAACATGATTTGATTGATTGATATGAAACTAAAGTCTTATAAAGGAAAAACTAGACAAGATATTATCAAACAGACAAGTTTAAGACGAAAAATAGAATTACAAGATAAAAATGAACCTTGATTGAATATGAATAATGAGAGGTTGATGATGATTGCATTTGGACAACGAATCTAGATTATAAACATCTCTAAGATGCTTGATGGATATGAGCATGCTCTAGTTAGATGGAAAACAACATTAATAAGCTTGAATGAGACCTGATAATGCTTGAAAATGTTGCTAAATTCTTTTGGATGGTCTTGAATGGTACCAAATGAGGTAGAAAAACTTATATATATATATATATATATATATATATATATATATATTTTGGTGACCGAGAAATCACCTACATTTTTTTATTAGTTCAAGTTTGAGAGAGATACAAAGGGATAAAATTGCTAAATAGAACTTTGGTTTTATGGGATTTCAAGAGATTATGGTATGAAAAATCGAGAGAGGTTGAGATGTTTAGTTTGATAGGTTAAGATATAGATTAAGTTGGTTATGATAGATGAGGAGTATTTTTGGTAGGTTCCCTAGTTAAACTAGTCATAACTAGTGTGAAGTAGGGGCTTATCATAGGGATAAGTGGGGTGAGGTTAGATGAGGATAAAGGTGGTTAGGATAGGTATAGAGATACATTTAGAAGGTTTCCTAGATAACTTAAATTAACTATGGGGTCATGACAAGTTCACATGGTGAGGTGTAGAGGTGAAGTGGAATATATGAATTAATTAATTAATTAATTAATTAGCCATGGGAGGGGAATGTGACTTAGGAAATGTGAGGTGAGTGATTAATTAATTTAAAGTGTGTAGGGGTAATGACCTAGGTTTAGGGATGTCGTTTAAATGGTGTGATGGTGAGTTTAATTGAATTAATAAATGGATGACTTGGGTAGTGAAATGGTGTAAAGATGTAGATAGGTGTATTTATTTGATTATTTACGTGGGAACATGGTGTGCCAATTCTTGGTGTCTACAAAGATGACATAATCCACTAGTAAAGTTTCTCTAGCTTGCCAAATAAGGAAAATTATAGAACTTCATCACTCTAACACACTCTCCAAGTACTTATAAATTGTTTTATCTTAAACCCTTTTACCATTTGTAGTCCTTCAAATTTTTTTAGAATGGTTTCATCCTTGATGTACTTTAGGGTTTTCTCATTACTATGATTAATGTCACTTATCTTGAATTTTGTCAATTAACATGTCCACTACCTTCCTCCAATATCCTCCTTTAGGTACTGCATGTTTGCAAACCACTTGTGTGGTTCCTCCTCTATTATAGTCTCCCTTTCTATTGTCGTATCTCTCTGTAGTGTCATTGTTCTTCTTGTGTAATAAATTTCTTACAAAATAAAAATGTCTTACCACCTTACCCTTGTAACCATTTGAATTCCTCTATTACCACAAATGATCTATGCCCTAGCATTCCCTTATTACAAATCTATCTTAAACAAACCCTAACACCATGAAATTTCCTTCTTCCACACCCAACTCACTCAAACACCTTTCCAAATGGAGCTTCATTACTTCCATTTACAAATATCACGTATTTTCTGGTTCAATTACTTTCTCAAATAATTTGCACTTCTCCACTCAAGAACACAAAGTATGAAAGGTAAAAATTGTTAGGAATTAGAAAACAAATATGTGGAAACAATTCCTCAAACCACAAAGTAGAGGAAACTATATAGAAAAATTATACATGCGAAATATAAAAACATAAATAAATAATGCACAAAATAATACAAGAAAATATTTAACATGGTTCACCCAATGTGGGTTACGTCTCTACTAGGAACTTGCTCAAATTTTATTATCAACAAGAGTAAAACAACTCTCATAGTCTTCTCTCAGTTATGAACTCACAACAGAATTCCAAAGATGTTAAACCACATCTAAACCACAATTGACACCCAATTTCTTAACCTTGATCACTCTTGATCACCTCTTAATCACTAAGACTCAAGACCTCTTGAACACATCAGATATCTTCAAGATACCCTAACACCTCTATTTATAAGATTACAATCCTTTAAGAAGTCCAAAAGCTAACCCTAGAAGTATGAATGTAACATTCCCATTTTAAGACTTTAGAACCAAGAGATTTTTTTTTCTTACAAAATGTTCTTTGTTCTAAATAAAACATCATTTAAAACACACATTCCATGCCAATCAATCTCATAATAGATAACCATATGTATTTGTAATGACTCGGTAAGTTACCGATCTCTCATTCCATGACTCAGTAATAAATTGATCTCTCATGTTTTTCTTAAAGTATAGAATAATTTATGTATACAACGTATACTTGGTTTTCCTACCCTATTCTAGGTACTGAGTGATCTATTTAAAGAACCTATCTAAATATTTGTTACCAATATTCATCTGACATCACGTTTCTTTAAACTAGGTGACATAGGACAACGCAACCAATAACTTTCCGATACTTTGGCCAAATATTTTCAACATATTGTTCATGTTACTATTCCTAGATGACATACTCATCATTTTGGAATACATCCTTCACCTCACTCTTTTGTTATCTAGAATGGTCTTTATTGACTTCTATCAGTCCACTTGCCCAAGGTTTGACCCTAGCCCAGGTTAGCAACATAATTTTTATAGGAAGATGCTCACGATGACTTAGGGTATATGGGCATACTCAATCGACCTAAGTTGACCGAATGTGCCAAGGTTCCCCGAGTCATAGAGACCTACTCCCTATTCTAGACATTCTACTAACTTGACCTAGAGAGAAATTAAGCTCAAGTCCATATGTGTGTAGATCTAGATGAAAAAATACATAAGGGTGTTGCCACATGTCAATTGCAACACTATATCCTCAAGAAGCCCTTGGAATTATTGAAGGTACAATCCTATAGTTGGCATGTGCCAACATCCATTACAACTGATTCATCATGATGTACATACACCTTGGTGGTCATTAAACTCATAATTAAATTGGATTAAGATTCGATTACGAAACCATGCCTTACCTTGATTCCATCATTCATTAAGTTCTTTATCTATAATTAATCTGATTTGATATTAAGAACTTCATTAACTCATGCTTGCATTGATGTTCATTAACGCGCCTAACAAGTAGTTATCCCCAAAATTAGGGTAATAAACATCAAATGGTTAATTTTTAATGTAACCTAGCTATCCAAAGAGGGTGTATCATCCATCTAGATTCAGCTAGTGTTTACTTTTTATAAACACAACACAAGGATTAAATATCATAACCACCATTCCTTTTATTTTTAATTCTTATGAGAGAGCAAGAGTCTTCCTCTACATGGTTAGATTTTAGGGTTAACATTACCGTTTTATCATTCAATACTCATATAGTTTAGTTGTATGTGCAATGGATATTTCATTATTAAACTATATTTGTTTAGTTAGAGAACATCATCTTTTACAATTTAACAAGTTTCATTATAGTAAGGGAGATTTTACTATTCCCTTAATACAACTTATTAATTGATAAAAACAATAGTATACAAACAAATATAAATAATATTGACAAGATATCACTATTATTTCCTTCATATAAAGTACAAGAGATTTTACACCACAAATTGGAGTCAGTCTCAAACATTTTAATTCATCATGATAAAATATACATTTACAATCCTATGTATTTTAAGCATATTGCATGTCGATCAACATTAAGATCATAAAAGAACATCACTTTTCTTTTCCAAAGATAACTCAAGAATGAATTGAAATTCTTTACATAAGATCCGAATTAAATAAGCCAATGCATCATCAATTTTTTTACCTTCTTTTATCACTTATGATGTCCATCTATAAAAATTGCTAAGCATGGGTCAGTTCATTGAACTGAGCATGATAAGCACTAAGCATTAAACAAAGTGCATTCCACTAATTGTTCCATTAAAACAACTCGATTTAATGAAACAATTAATAAGTATCATATAAATAAGCATAAATTACAACTAAAAAGAAGTGCAAATGATGAGTCGAATTCACTTTTGATAAAAGAGCATAATATAATCAGCAACAACTGCATTATAACATATAGTTTAATTGATCCAATCAATTACCTTTTAAACAAACAACAGATCTTGTCGTCTAATTATTTCATAATTCATTCTGAATTGAAATACCAAATTTATCTTTACTATGAACAAAAATATTTGGCTTTAACATAGTACATATTTAAAATGATTCATCCCACAGCTTAAACAAAAGAAGAAGAATCAATATAAACTATCCACCATTCACTAATCCTCTGAAAGACAGAAATAGGTTCAAAAAGTACTCAACTAATCACCCACATAACTGCTTCAGTTCAAGGAAACTAATAAAAGGATTCAACATTAAAGAGACAACAACTAGAACAAGAATCCCAAATCAATCGAGGAGGGATAGAAAATCAAAATAGTCCACCTACAAGTCTTAACTAACTTCTACATGTTAGAAGATATCATTAAAATATCTAAAACCATACGTTCTAAAAATCAAAGAAAGACTCACACAAGGTTAATCTCTTCTCGTGTCCAACCAAGGAGGATTCATAATAAGATAGAGTGCAAAAAGATAAATCCTTCCAATAAAAAATCCAAATGGAGTATGACTCAGTCAAACAAAGTAGTCGGTCAAAACATGATTACATTTTCTCTTCTACAGAACCGACTCAATTGTTCTCTTTCCACATCATTACAACAATGACTTAGTAAAAAGTAGACTAAACAATCCACAAGGAAATTTCCATCTCAGAAGAGTGGTTTCCCACTATTTCCTACAAGACAGAAAGGACAGAAAGGCCGAACCCAAGAAGTTAAACAGGCCTAAGAGAGTAATCACTCTACAACCAAGAAGAGAGTCAAGCTACAAAGAAGTTCGATCAAATGAAATTATCTCAACAAAAGTTAAAGGATCTCAACTAGAAAATATCTAATCAGGGTTTCATTTATTTTGTACTAATAAATGAATTCCCTTTTTTTTTAAATTTCAAACTCAAAAGTTTTTTTTCTAGTCCACGAAGGAGAACACAAAATCAAACCCACAATAAAAAGAAATCAACACTTCTAGTTTCCCTTATGAATTCAAACTTTATCGAACAACAATATCAACACTATCCTAGTTCATCTATTCCATGTTCTTAAACAAAATTTTGAATTCATACAATAGAGAGAAGTATACAAGATGTAGTCCCTAGGTAGAAGTAAAAATTCTAGACAAAACATGATATAGTCCATAAGAGAAATCCATTCTTTTTTCCTTTTTAAAGACCCGTAGTTCCATTCAAGTGAAAATAAAGAGAATACACAACCTAGAGATCAATTAAAAGGATCAAAAAGATAGTATGAAAACCCAACACACATTTAAGTCAAGCAAGGTCTCAAAATTACCCTCGGAATTGACTAAAACAAGAATCACAAAAATCTACATTCACTTCTCTGTTTAGTAAAAATATTGAGAAAGAGAATTTATTCGTTCAATCATCTAACATAAGAAGAAATATGAACACCACATTTTTTTGTAACATCTAAACCCTCACATTATCGACTATTTCAATGAGATCTGAATCATACCAATGGATAAATAACAATACAATATCTAACTAGAGGTTCCATATCCCCACAACAAGATACAGTTCCATAAAAGGTCCATTATCCTTCAAACAAAATAGTCGGGCCTTCAAACAAGATGCGGGTTTTCTTAGAGCAGAGGAGAGAAGAATATGCTCCCATACTACACACCATTACAAGTTCAAAGAAAATGGTACAGTTTGAGATAGTACCACAACCATTATAAACTCAAAAATTATCAAGGAGAAGATCTCAAAAGAGATTACCAAATCAACTCAAACCAAAACTATTCTCTCAAGATTTTTCGAGTAGACAGTCCCATATATGAGTTCTAAGCAACACAAAACCTTGAATACGAGTAAAATGCAAAGCTTAGAATACAAGTACAGTAACCAAAAAAATTCTTTGAATTCAAGTTCGAACTAACAAGATTAGAATATGAGTTCAAGACTAAAGAAAAAGCCACAAAAGATGAGTTCAAAGTAAAGACAAGTCTCGAAGCACAAGTTTAGAACTAACACAAGGCTTCGAATACCAGTTCAGAACAATACAAGCCTCCAATGAAAGTTTAGAATGAACACAAAGATGTGAACACAAGTTCAATGTAAAACATAAGTTTCGAATACAAGTTCAATAAACAAAAATCTTATCACCAATGAACTTGTGCATAGAGAGAGAGAATTTTCAAATGTAAACATTATCATGCAATGGTTTCATATTCAAAATCACAGAGATTCATACAACCAAGAAAGTAAATAACTAGAAAAAACATGCAAACATTTATCTCATGAGAGCAGAATTGTTTTAATGAATCATTTAGAAGAAAGCAAGAAATCTTAATGGGTAGAGCCTATCATGCCTGATAGTGCTTCTACCAATTCAAAGGAGACTTCCAGCTGAGCTACCAACTCTTTTTCTTCTCCATGAAAGATCAACAACCAAACATATTTTCCTCCAATGCCTCATATACTTTCTTTGGATTGAAAATAGACTAGAGAAACCAAAAATAGCCACAAAGTAAAAGTCAAACTGTTGGTTCAAAGAACCAGATAGCTCCATGTAGAGAAAAATCGCAAGGCATACAAGACCAAATAACCTCTAACAAATCTACCTTCCTTGTTTCCAAGATGGTTTGCATGCAAAAAATGAGGTTCATTAATGCGATTACTCCTCAATCTATTGCCTATCTCTCCTTGCCACCGCCTCCTAGAACTGGTGAAGTCTATTTTCACTTTAGCATGCATTTCCAACTTTAGTGAAGCCTCCACGTATGCTTCCACTAAAGTTTACTTGCCTTTGCCAAAATTGGCTATACCTCTCATTCATTCAACCAAATCAAATCAAATAAATGCCATTGGAACCGTTGCCATAATGCCATGCGACCCTAGGTTCCCTTTTAATAGTTTAGGATAGATTTCCCAAAACTTAGGTTATAACCTTAGGTTTAGTCAAAATCATTTCATAAGTAATTTCCACCTTAGGTTAGATCAAATTCACAACCAAATAGTATTAGGTAATAGGTTAAAATATCCTAGCATTACCTTAGTAATTTCTCCCTTATTCATTTAGCACAAGAACTTAGGTTAGGACGCCATCCCAACAAAATAGAACATGAAGCTTAGGTTAGATTATAACCTGAATAAATAGATATAGTAGGAAGTAGGTTCATTTACCTAGTTTACAATACCGTTAGGATAATCCCTTAGGTTTAGGATTTAAATTCCCTTCATAGTCATGAAGCAGGATTTATTTCTCTTACGCCATTAAATTTCCTAAAGAGATCAATCCCAAATATCCAAGCACAAACATACAACTCGAATGAAGGCATGTTCTTACAAGACCAAAGAATTTGTATCACACAAAATTTTAGTCCATTATGTCCCTCAAGCTTATGAATGTCAATTTACCATTTAGTTTGGTAAGGATATTTAAAACATTCCTTAGATCACTGGAATTGATCCAAGGATGAGTTAGTTAAAAGAGATAAGTTTGCAACTATCAAAACCAGATTGCAACTCACCTACAAGAAGTGAAAATGGATTCTTGCAAGCCATATCATTTCAATCTAATGAATCCAAGAGCAGAAATGATTTATCCATAACAAGCATGATTTTCAATAATCAAGGGAACACACCTCATTCAAGAAAATCACATGCGAACGCTTACAATGCAAAAGAGAAATATACTCACCTTTGTGCTTGACAAATCCACAACCTTTTGTAACCATGAAATCTAACTCATCGTTGTATCACCAACCGTAAATACATAAAATGTCATGATCCTCATGCTTTTAAATCACCTACCATGTCCAAATCTACATAACCATGCAATGTAGGGTCCGATCCACTAAACACAATGTTGCTCCCATGGTCCCTCTCAAATACCGAAGGATCCACTTTAATACCTAACAGCTTCTCTCTACCTGGATCACTCATAAACCTACTCACTACTCCCACTTTGCATGGGAAATGTTAGCCCTAGTGCATACCATAGGATACATCAAGCTACCAATTGTTGATGAGTATGGTACTGTGGACATCTAGATTCTATCCTCCTCGCCTTTGGGACTCTACTCCTTTGATAATTTAAAGTGACCCGCCAAAGGATTACTAACTAGTTTAGCATCTTGCATACTAAACCTCTCTAAGACATTCTTTATGTAATATTCTTGAGATAATACTAGCTTCCTCTCCTTCATGTTCTCGATTTATTCTCATACCAAGTATTTTTTTTGCTGCACCCAAATCCTTCATAAAGAAAGGAGTCACCTAGTTTCTTCTTTAGTACCTTTATTTCCTACATGTTCTTCCCCGCAACAAGCCTATCATCCACATACAGAACATATAATATAACTACAATCAAGAAACTTCTTGATGTACATGCAATGGTCTCGAGTGACACCCGAGTAACCTGCTCCTACATTAAAAAGTCAAAATTATTGTACCACTTCGTGGAGCTTGTTTCGTGCCATACAAGCTCTTCTTCAATTTACACAATAACCTCTCCTTACCTTTGACCTCATAACCAGATGGCTACTACATATACAATTCCTCCTTTAAGTCACCATGAAGGAATGTAGTCTTCACATCCAACTGCTCTAAGTGCAGGTCTTCTACTGCTACTAAACCAAGAACAGACCTAATAGAAGTCATTTTAACAATAGGAGAAAAAATTTCATCAAAGTCTATACCTTTCTTCAGGCAAATCCTTGACCACCAACCGGGCATTGTATCTTTTCATGCCTCCTTCCTCTTTGATTATATACACCCACTTTTTCTGCAATTCTCTCCTACCCTTGGGTAGATCCACCATATCCCAAGTCTCGCTCTCCATAAGAGATATATGCTCTTCATCCATGGCCTACTCCCACTTCTTCCCGGTATCCACCCGTACTACTTCCTCAAAGTAATTTAGCTCTCCACCGTCGGTGAGTAATAAATAATTCAAATATGGAGTAAATTTTTAGGTTCCCTTCTTACCCTAGAATACCTTCTCACCTTAGGAGTTTGGGGTTCTGATGAGTAGGTTCCTAAATTGGCTATGCTGAAACATGTTGCACCTAAACTAGCCCCTTGGACACCTTGTTGTCCGCAATGTCCTCTAACATTGTGTATTATTTCTTTGATTCCTCTTTTTGTTCCTACAACTGATCTTTATACATGACTTTTTCATTAAAGACAATATCTCTAGACCGAAATATTTTCTTGTCCTTAAGACTCCAAACACGGAAACCAAAGTCATCCTCACCATATCTAAAAATGTGCATTTCTCAAACTTAGCCTCTAACTTGGTCCTATCATCTTTATCAATGTGAACAAATACCTCACATCCAAATACTCTAAGAAATGAGTATTCATTTTTCTTACTGCACTCAAGCCTCCTCAAGTATACCTCTGTCCAAATTCATAGAGGGTCCTCTATTAATTAGATAAACAACTCGTACTCACCACTTCCTCTAAAAACATGAGTGGCAGCCCCACATGCAACCTCATGCACCTAGGACACTCCATGATTATCTTTTTCATTCTCTCGACACTCCATTTTCCTGTGGAGTGTTTGGAACCATTATTTTCCTATGGATCCCATTTACCGAACAAAGTAATAAAGAAATTCATTACTGCAATAATCCCCTCCATTATCTAACTTGATACATTTCATCTTAAGACTTGTTTCATTCTCAACCAAGGATTTCTATCTTTTGAAGGTTTCAAACACATCGATATCTTTCTAATGAAATATACCTAAAATTTTCTCGTTGCATCATCAATGAAAGTGACATAATAACGCCAACCACCAATAGTGTTTACCTTAGTTGGCCCCCATACATCTCAGTATGCACTAAATCAAGTTACCCTCCTTCGTGGTAGGTCCAAACTTGAGGAATATCACCCACTTATGTTTTCCATAAACACATTCCTCACAAAAGGCCAAATCTAACTCCTTTAATCTGGGTAACCTATCCTTTATAACTCGCATGCCCTTTTTGAATCATATGACCGAGTCTCTCGGTGCCAAAAAATTACATCTCCATCTCGCAGAAAACTACATTACAATAATCAAGACCACTGGTTAAATACAAAGAATCTCCTAAATCTAACACTCAAGAATCAACAATATTATCTAAAGAAAGAATTAAGGCATCCTGGCAAACATCACCTACTACCACATTTACCTCTTTAGTTTCCTTCTTGTTCTTTTTATCCTGAATAACCCATAAATCTTTCTTAACATGACCAACCTTCCCATAGTGCCAACATTCTAACTTACTCTTGGAATTTGACTTCCATGATCATTTGACTTCCCACGGTTATCTTTCCCTTTGTTCTTTTGTCTCCCTTTGCTCTCCACCATCAAAGTGTTTCCATAAGTAAAAGAATCTCCGGTGCTCTTCCTTTGCATTTCCTTGCTTAGGATCACACCTATTACATCCTCAAACTTCAGCTTTGAATTATTAGAGACTGAATTACTTACAACCATAACCAAGTTGTCCCAACTATCTAGTAAGGAGCACAAAATCAACAAAGCCCTGACCTCATCATCAAATTCAATTTTTACTGAGTTTAACATACTCACAACCATATTAAATTCATTCAAATGAACAACAATAGAACCATTCTCAGACATCTTCATATTAAATAAATTTTTCATCAAAAATATTTTATTAGAGGTAGAGGGTTTTTCATATAACTTCCCCAATGCACTCATGATAATTTTTGTGGTCTTCTCCTATAATATGTTAAAAGAAACCAAAGATGCAAGGCATAACCGAATTTCCCCAATTGCCTTTCTATCTAGAAACTCCCGAACCTCATCTGACACGGCTGTAGGTTTCTTTGCTTTCCCAGCCAAAGGAACATGGAGGTCCTTTTGATATAAGTAATCCTCCATTTGCATCTTCCACAAACCAAATTTTTTCCCATTGAACTTCTCAACCCTTGATCTACCCTCATCCACCATAGCTCCCACTCAAGATAAAATTTCCATGTGATTTACCACTTCAGCAAAAAACCACCAAAGCTCTGATACCAATTGTTAGGAATTAGAGAAAAAATATGCGAAACAATTTCTCAAACCAAAACAAGAGGGAAACTATATAGCAGAATTATACATGTAGAAATATAACAACATAAATAAATAATGCACAAAATAAGATGAGAGAAGATTTAACGTGGTTCACCCAATGTGGGCTACGTATACCAAGAACTTGCTCATATTTTATTATCAATAAGAGCAAAAAAATCTCTCACATCTTCTCTCGCTTATTAACTCACAATAGAATTCCAAAGATGCTAAACCACATCTAAATCACAATTGACACCCAATTGCTTAACCTTGATCACTCTTGATCATCTCTTGATCACTAAGAATCAAGACCTCTTGAACACACAAGATATCTTCAAGATACCCTAACACCTCTATTTATAAGATTTCAATCCTTTAAGAAGTCTAAAAGTCGGCCCTATAAGTTTGAAAGTCATGACCTTTCATCTTCCCATGGCTAAAAAAGAAACTATCTTGACCTTTCATCTTCCCATGGCTAGAAAAGAAACAAATCAAGACCTTTCATCTTCCCAATTTGTACTTTTTCACACTTCTCCTCTCGAGAACTCAAAGTATGAAAGGTAACAATAACATTGCAATCATCTCTTTTATAGATTTTTTTTTAAATTCTAGATTATTTTCTCTTCACCTACCACCATACATGGCATTAATTCCACACTTTATGTCATACTCTTTTGTGCTCTAGTCGTAACCTTCTCGTGCATCCAATACTTCTTGTCCACATACCTTCTTTTGTGTGCTTCATTATTCCAAAATACTTATCTATTATGCCTCACACCAAGTAGTTTTATATTATACTACCTACCTTGCATTATATTAAATGTCCATCCATCTACACATGGTATTTAATCTGAAAAAACTTCCTTGAACACCTTAAATCCAAGAACCTTTAACCTTTTCCATGCATGAACCGATCTGCAACATAGCATAAATCAATTCTTATTTTTGATCCACCCCACACTAAATGTATGCATGGTCCTCTACACATGAACCAATAGATAGTAATCAACTCCTAGTGCACAAGCATGCTTATTTCAACAAAATACTTGAACTAAATTGACAAAGCATAGAAATGATGAAAGAAAATGCAATAAAGAGAAATCTAATCTAAGTGGCAATATTGTCTTATTATAAACACCAATAAGCCTTATTTATAGTAGGTCTTCACCCTACTCCCATTGAAGTAATCATGCAATAAAGTTCCATTCAAAGATCTATAGCTGAAAATTTCCTGAATCAAGTATCTTTGTTACTACAAAGGATCCCTACCAATATACTTTCAATTTCCCTAGGTGGTACATAAACTTTGAATCATAAAGAAGAACCATCTTCCCCACTTCAAATTTTTAGTTCCTGATATGCCTATCATGTAAGGCCTTATGTCACCTTTTTTGTCTTCTAGCTCCATCGAGAAATAGTGTGCCTCTCATCTAACTACATCAATTTGTCTATGCATTCTTCAATAGCTTGTTGATCATCCAATCTAGTTACGCATGCAATATGAAAGGAGGGTATCATAAATTATATGGGTAAAAATTCCTCTGCACCAAATACCAACTGAAATGGTGTGTCCTTATTCAACCGCTTATAGGTAGTCCTATATGCCCAGAGTACAACAGAGACTTTATCAATCCATTCTTTCCTTCCAACATCACATATTTTTATCATTTTTGTCCTAGAATCTTGTTGAAAGCTTTAGTAGTACCATTGACTTATAGGTAATAGAGTGTTATCTTGTGGTTTGCCACCATAAAATCAGCCAAAATAATTCAGATGGTCTCGTTCAAGAAATTAGTGCCCCTATCACTTGTTAAAATTAATGGACATCCATACACTGTGATAGTGTTCTCCCATAAAAATCTTTTCTGATGTAGTTGTTTTGCAATACTTAGTAGGTGTTTCTTCTTCCCACCATGTTAGATAGTCTGTATGTTAGAATATAGCATAGACTAGTCCTTCGCATGGGTGGAAAAATAGGACTATTGTTCGATCGACTGACTGGAACTTAGTGAAGAAAATATAGAAGGCTTACATGGGAGAACAAAGAAAATTCAAAGGCACGAAAGCATCGGAGAGAATTGTGCACAGAATAGAGATAGATTCGGACTTAGCCAATTTCATGATGAGGATCTATTTTTGGAAATAGCGTGCGAGCACTCAAACTAATTAGATACTTATGTGACACAAATTGGCTATTTTTGGATGATCGAGATATGAAGCATTTTTCATGGATTCAAGCTACGAGATATAATGGTGAGATGATAGTTGACTAAGGAGATCTATTGTTAAAACTCTTGCATGTAAGCCTATTATTTGTAATAAATACGCATGGCTAATAATAGCATGTGAACTATTTTGGGATTAGATAGGCGGTAAAGGGAAAGTCCCAACTGATATAAATATGTAATGAATGGTGTAGTAGATATATAGAGAGAGAGCATAGATATACGTGTGAGAACTAGGGTATAATGAGATTATGTTGCTAGATTTGTTACACACATGAGCGTATACTACTATTATTGTAATGAATCTTCTGTGTATTTACTTGTAATTAATATAATGGAGATTATGGACTGAAACAAGGTGTTATCATGGTTATAATTTAGTATTGCATGCTTGATTCCATTATGGTTATCTGTTAAGTCTGTTATGTTCTAGATCTAGGTCTAAATATGCATTATATGAAAGATATATTAGTTATAGATCTAAATGATTAAATTCTTCATCATGCTAACATCCTGCAACAACAACCCTAAAGAGGGGCATGGTACCTTTTCACGCTTTGGGTGAGCACTCATTCTAGGATGAGTGATGTGCCAACGTGCCTGGGCTTATATTACTAAATTCTAGGCTGCATCATTGGTTCCACTACTGGGACCTCTATTTCATTGTATTCAAGATAGTTCACAATGAATAGATACTAGATTGATCTTAGCAAGTGTTGATAAATGAATACATGATCTAGAAGAAGAATACACATAGTGGTTCAACACTAGATCTCGAGTTTAACACATGCATGTGGGTAGCGCAGAGCATGTATGATAGTTTATATGAGAGCTTCATTACTATCTTTCTAGTAGAATTGGATGTATCACGCACTTATCTAGATGCAAGAAGAATTTTAGGCCCTTTATGATGCTGATATGATTTGGACTCGAGATTTGGATACATGGTTCCATGGTGTTTTAAACAGTTATATCTTGGAGTACTCAATTTCCACTTATTCATGTCCAGAGGTAGCTGAATTCCAATTTTTACGATATCTAAGGGAACTTACTGCCAGAGTTGCACTTTGGTGATCAAGATCCTGATGGTAACTTTGAATTTGGAGAGTAAACTGATGGCTAACTAAACCCCACCATGCATGGGGGTAGGATCAGGTTTGGTGAAAGATGGAAGACCTAGTGGTAGAAAGGTAGAGAGAGGAAAGGTGGATTAAGTATAATGAGGTACGCGAGAGGGAGATAGAGAAGCAACAGGAGGTTGCAAAGAAAATGGTGTTGTGGAGAAAGATAGTTTAGGAAGGAGTTGAAGTTCACATAGAAGATGTGGAACCCAAGCCTCAGGAACTCCCCCATTTGGGAAAACATGATAGGGAACCCTCCTTGGCCTCACGTAGAAGTATGCCAATAGAGAGGGCACAGGCTATGGGTGCACATCAAAATCCACCCGACAACCTTTCCCATGCGCTTGGATTTCTAGCATCTAATAAAACAAGCAATCAATAAGTTAATTCAAGTAGTGGGAGAGTAGGAGCGAGTTTTATAAGAGGCACAAGTAATGGCAATGCAAACGGATTTTTTTGTATGGGAGAAATTTTTGGGTGTATCATCGACGTAGAATAAAGGTGTGCTAATTTTGGACTAACTTCTAGAAGTGGTAACACTTCACAGAATATCGGGGTATAGTTCAATTCTACTATTGGGACACAGGGAAGTACATCTTTTGTCCGACACAAGCTACATGTTCAAGATCGGAGTCATAAGTAGCTCTAGTTCCGGTGGATCTGATGGTTTTGGAGGTAGGGGAAACACATGAGGTTTTGGATCAGGTGCGCAAGGTCCACACTAACCCCAGAATATTTACATGGAGATGTCTCTTCATCTTCAAAAGTATATGGGAATAGAAGATGTTGTTGAACATGTGCATATGTGTGAAATACTATGGTGTGCAAAAGGAATCATGGCTTATGAGCGTAGGGCAAGCTAATTTTCTACTACGTTACAAGGGTGCACACACAATTTGTACAATTTTTTTACCACGATTAGACTTGCATAGATTATATAGCTTTACAAGATGCATTCCTTAAAGAGTTTCACATCCTTGAGTTTGAGTAGAAGAGTATAAGTACACTCAAGGATATTAAGTAAGACACGACCGAGAATGTTAAATAGTATGATGCCCATTTTAAAACACTTTTATCTAAGCTTTATTATGATATACACACAATCCATCATGCACATTGGTTTGTTGGGGGCCTAATTACCCCTTCTAGAAGGGAATTCTCACATAAGACATACACTGGTCCACATGAGGCATTTGAAGAATCCTTACGTGCCAAGGAAATTGGAAGTGTAGATACTAGGGTGAGCCCATTTTAGAAGCACGATCGCATCTATGACAAAATAGTTGGAGAAACGTCGACAAATTCAACACATGAGATGCACATAGGAATTTGGTGTTCAAATTTTAAAGTAGAAGGTCACACAAAAGATATTTTTCCTATAATATTAGTATGTTTGATTCTATTGGATTGTGAGATATGTCATTTAAACAATGATGCTAGCATCTACCCATTATTATAACACATGATAAGGAAGAACATTTCAAGCTACTGTAAAATCTATAGGTCCACAACTCATGACATGGAATACTCCTGACCGATTGGTCAAATCTATGATGCTATAGATATTGGTGTACGATAGATATGATTTTCAAGTAACTCAAAGGGAAAGAATGAGCATTAAAACCAGGATCATAATCAAGCACGCTATAATCGTAATGAAGGGTGTTTTGAAGGTGGTCATGGCAGAGGTCAAGCATACCACGGTGGATTTGGGGGATGAGGTCATGGTAGTGGAAGAAGTGAGTTTCCTTGCAAAACATGTTATACATTCAGATCTCATGACCACTATAGGTGTGAATGTCCTCATAATAATACATGTTATTTTAGGGAAAGAACCATAGTTATGAGGAGTGCATGGACTTGTATGAGCATCGTAGTAAACAACATAAATAAAACAAAGGCACGGGAATGGTTAGGATACAATGCACTATGGATAATCAATGGATTCCTAAGTTGGAAGAATGGTTTGAGTCATTGTAAGTGAAGATCATGACCTACGTTGAGGCAAAGCACGCACTCCAAGACGCACCGCAATAAAAGCCTACCATTACTTGAAAGAGGTTCTACATGCACGGTACCTGCATCCAGCCCATCGAAGGAGTTTTATTAGGAAACCATGGAAGTTATTAGGAATCTTCAAGGTGAGATACAATACCTAAAAGAGTAATAATATAATATGGGCCAAAATAAAGTATCATTTGAACTTATGCAACTCGTAGATCATAGACAAGGCTTTTTGCTCATTAGTTGTATAATTATGTTCAGTTTGTGTCAACTTCCTACTTGTAAAATAAATAGAGGGGTCTATAATTCCTTCACCTCGGTTACACCAACACTGCACCAATTTCCATCCCAAAAGCATCCATGTCAACATGAAATGGTTTTTCCCATGAAAGAAAGCACAAAATAGGTGGAGAATTCAACTTTCGTTACTTGTTTCAAACTCCTACTCATTTGTGGCTCACCCTAATAGAATTTTCTTTTATCTTTAAATAGTTCTTCTAAGGGTGCAACAATATTCACACACCCTTAATAAATTTCTTGTAATACCCTATAGGTCCAAGAAATCTATGCACTTCATTCGATTGTTAGGTTCTTTCAAACCCAAGATTACAAGGACCTTAGATGGATCTACCAACAACCCCTCCTTACAAATAATATTTCATAGCAAAGTTCCAAAAGGTGTCACAAATATACATTTCTTAATATTTAGATAGATGTTAAACTTCCTAAACCTCTCTAATATAAGTCTAAAATTATCACAATGATCCTTGACTAGATCATACAACTGCCTAATCATCCAAATATACCTGTAAAACTTATGAATGAAGTCCTGAAAATTTTGTACAACAATACGCAAGAAGAAATCTAGTGCATTCAGCAGACAAAAATATGGGTCACGCTCACCTTGGTCCCCTTCACTTAATTAACATAACAGATTTAATTAATCATGACCTCTTTATCCCATATTAATATTCATCCTCACATTATTAATTAATTAAATTATTTAAATAAGTTAATTTCATCCTCAAACCTCCACCTCATCATGACACCTCATCCTAGACCCATTCTAGGGGAATTTAACTCATAGTGACCAAGTAATCATTCTCAAGACTTTGAGTCATCACTCCTTGTGTTGAGTCACTACTTGACCTAACTAACTAAGAATTCTTCCTAAACCTAATTAGACATATTCTAAGATCTTCTTGCCTTCTCTCACATGAAATTTACTTCTCTAAGTGGACCGAACAATTAAAAGCATGCCAAAAATAGTAAAGATCAAGCTATTTTTAGTAACTTGGACTATTTTACCCTAACCGACACTTGGTTTATCTGCGTGGTGACATTGATCACCTAAACTATCATCACTTCCTTTATATTAAATTTTACAACCATCTACCTAGGTTGGTCATTCAATTCTTAGATACTTATTACATTCAAGCAAAAATTTCAAGCCCTCCTACATCCGGACTAAAAACACACACAACCATAGTGCAGACAAGACAAGCGGTTGGTTCTCCTTCAAGAGCATTGGAATAATCACGAGTACACAAGTTTTACTATTTTGGCACTTTGACTCAACCACCTCTTCTTTGATCAACCATTAACCATCTCAATTCATAGGATCTACAAAATACAAATTAAGTGTTGTGATTTCAATCATTTATGCTTATCCCATTGTAAATCTCTTATTGATTTCATTATTTTTTCATCAGTTACCCTTACATCATCTTCTTCCCACCAACCCACTATTCAACCACCCAAAGCCTTTTCACCATTCTAAACCTCCTTATTAGTGTTCTTGATCTTATCAACCATATTTTGACCCAAACCACACTACCCTCAATCTCTTTCCAATCATATAGAGCCAAAAATCCATTTGTTGGACCCTAAAAATTTAGCTAAGAACTAGGAGGTGTGTGCACGCAAGATCAATAAATAAAATAACACTCGGGAAAAGTGCCCGGATAAAGGGGTTTAAGAAGGGTTTAATTGAAACCAAGGTGCGCAGGGGAGACAAAACAAGGTTTAAAGAACTTAGCCATATTTGGCATCATGGAGTCACTTGAGGAAAATGTGAGGACCCGACTAGGCGTGATAAGTGGATAAGGTGCCACCTAGAACCTTGGAGGTCAAGAAAAGGATATTCCATGTAGGGAATATTCCTAGAGGCATCATTACAGATTAGTTTAAGGTTTATAATGAGGATAAGAATTGTAAATGGAGGACTACATCGACACTTGGCACACAATCTACTCGGGAGAGAAATCATAGTGGTTGTCAATGATCTTATTTAAAGAGGTTCTTAGGAAAAGAAAAAATATAGAGTACAAACACAAAGATATATATATATATATATATATATGGGTTTAGAGTGAGAAGGGGAGTATGGAAAGAGAAAGAGAGTAACGAAGTGCTGCAAAAATGTTAGGAAATGCTAGGGTTTAGAGTACTTAGTGCTAGAGGGTTGTAAGGGATACCATTAAGCATATGTATGGGTATTGGGATATGTAACAAGGGATATAATGGGGAAAATTATAGTTAGGATCTCTGATCATATAGGTTTGTAGGAGTTGAGTCTCTATCATTTGATGTATATGGTTTGAGATGACCCTTTTGAATGTAATATGGCTACTAGAACTTTGTTAAATAAATATACATGGATCTATTTTTACTACTTGTTTATGGGTATAAACCCTCATGTTATTTGGTTGATCATGACTCAGATCTAGTTTCTTGTAGTTCTTAGAATATTTATTTATCTTTTGTGATGTATTGATGTATAGATCTGTTAGTTATATCTTCTGCCTTTTTGAGTAGATGCATGTACTTATTTTTCTATAAATAATCTTCCATTAATGTTGGCACTCTCTCGTAAATATCACATAAAGGAGGGGTTCAGTGCCAACATGAGCCTTAGGTGAGTGCCTAACATATGATTGATGATAGGCCAACATGTTTAGGGTTAGAAAGAAGTATTGAGGGTAATATAATGACTACATCTTATATTCATTGTCACGACCTCTTTTGAAGTTTCTATGAGAGAAATGTGTAATGACGAAGTGATTAACCTTGGAAAGTGTTGAAGCATGGCTCAAAATCATAGAGGATGATTTTGTTTAGAGGTTAAATACTAGATCTGAGTTTAATGCATGAAAATGGGTGGAGGAGAACTTGTATCACAAAATCTATGATAAATTTTTCTATTTTTTCCCAATAGAATTGTATGAATGGCTATAAGAATATGCATCAAAAATGAGTTAGTACTATAGATCTCATGTTTGACCTAGGAGGAGTATCAACGGTTGTATAATGTCATTCGACATGGACTGTGGTGTTGATCACTCATGGAGTAGATTGCTTGACTAGTTATACCTTGGAGTATGTTATTTATACATATTTTTACCTAGAGATTGAGTTTGAGATCTTAAGGGATCCTAGAGGATCATTCTTGTGTGTTATCCCACTGCTATTAAGATGTTTCTCATTACTTTGAGTTTGGAAGCCTCTCCCATGGGTGGCTAAACTCTTGCTAGGTGTGGTAGAGGATGGCAGACCTTGTGGCAGAAATGGAGAGAGGAGAGGTGGCTCAAGTATAATAAAGTTTGGGAGATGGAGTTAGCAAGAAACTTGAAAATGAAGGAGTGGTGGATTTATGGAGGCAAACATTGTAGGAATGATTTGAGGTTTGTATGGAGGACGTGGAACTTGAGTAGTCTGAGCTACCCCATCTTGGTAAGTGTAATAGAGAAACCCTCTTAGCTTCTAGAGAGATATCATCATATGAAGAAAGGAGAAGAGCCGTAGGTGCACATCTTAACCCCACATGGTAAAAATACCCTTGTGCTTATTTTTACAGTTCCTGAGATAAGTTTAGATAATCTAGTTGGTATCGGTATTCATAGTTGAGTGACACCTAGGAGGTATAATTTTTCATTTGGTACATCTATGGATGCATAGTCATTTCTTGTGTTTGGGGTATTTTTTCTAGCACAACATTTGGAAAAGGTGTGGGATCACAAGGTTTGACTATCAAATATAGGAGAAGTATAGGAAACACATATGGGATTGGTTCGGTATCACATACTTGTCGGCGTACAATTTAGCACAACGATGGGTTTGCAATGCACAACTGCATTAGGCCCCTTGCCTATGATAGGAGGTGGGTCTCAGTGGATCTAGAGGTGTTAGGACTACTAGGTCTAGTGGGAATGGTGGTGGAGGTAACATCAGAGGGAATCAAGCTCTTGGATATCATGGAAATGATCCACAACACAATCAATAAGTGTTTTATAAGATGTCACTCCACTTACCTGATTACAAGAGTGTTGAGGATGCCATAGAACATGTACACAAGTGTGAGGTACTATGGCGCGGGAAGGTTATCATTTCCACTGGAGTGGAAATAAAGTCATTTTAAAACCACATTGCAAGGATGCACACATAGCTGGTACATGAAGTATGACCTAAACCAAATTGTGGTGGATTACATTACACTGTGTAATGCCTTTGTGGAAGAGTTCCACATACCCGACTTCAAACAAAAAAACATCAATGCATTAAAGGATATTAATAAAGGAATGAAATAGAGTGTGTGGGAGTATGACATGCATTTTAATACTCTCCTATCCAAGTTATCTTATGACATTCATCCTTCACAACATGCTTAGTGGTTTGTTAGGGGATTGATCACACCGTTCAGAAAGGGTACTTTCACAAAAGACTTTCGTAGATCATGTGAGGCCTTAGAATATACCTTACACATTGAGGTAGTAGGAAGCATTGATACATGAGTTAATCTATTCCCAAAATCCCAAATTACTACAATGAAAAAGCAACTAAAAAATTGTTTGCGAACTTGGCCCATGAGACTTGCATCAAGTTATGGTGTATGGATTGTGAAGTAGAAGGGCATATGAAGGAAAATTGTCCTTAGAGGTTGGTACACATGATGATAGGTGACTGTATACGATATGCCATAGAGATCATGACACAAGTAGGTGTCCATTCTTGTAGTGTACAATTAGTAAATATGTTTCTTGCCATTGGAAAATTTTCACCTCTACTACTGATGACACCAAGGATTGTAGATTGATTGACCAAATACATGAAATCATTGATATCTGGTGTGCACGTGAGACTAGAATTCCAAGAATTTCTAAGGATGGGGGCCAATATTATGAAGGAAACATGGATGGAGAGGGTCCCAAAGAGAGGCTTTCACAGAGGATTTAGAGGCCACGATGACCTCGGAGGTAGAAGAAGTGAGTTCTTACATAGAACTTGTTACAACTGTGGGTCTATGGAACACTATAAGCACGAATGCCCTATTTTACTACGGTGATATTGTTGTGGATAGAAGCATAAATATAAGGAGTGCCAAGAATTATTTGAACACATGAGCTAGAAGAAGCAGAAGGATAAGAGTGCTAGGATCGTGAGCATAAATCATGTTGATCAACAATGAATGTTTAGAATGGAACGTGAGTTAGAGTTAGAATCTATATTGATGACAACGCAAGCCGAGACTGTGTGCACCATGGAGATACCAAAGTAAATGTCACTCGATTACAAGAGTACTGGTGGTACATAGGAAGTATGAGAACCCTACCCATCGAAGGAAGTCTATCAAGAGACCATGGAAGTAATAATAAGTTTTCAAGGGGAAATTTAGTGTCTAAAAGAGCAATTCAATAATTTATAGAAAAATAAAAGTGCTTTGAGATTCCATAAAAATATTTGGATGAAGTTAGGGAGGTATGCAAGATGCTAAGGCAAGAGAACATCATTCCTCTATTAGGAGAATGGTTGAGAGACAAAGTACCAATGGTTAGAGGAGAGCGTGAGAGACAAGTCTTACACGCTAACCTTCCTCCTCACATTATTTACTATGATAAGGAGATTACCTTGAATGCATTCATTGATGGATGGATCTTAAGTAATATTCTAATTGAAACAGGCATGGAATTTAATGTTCTCACTTAAGATGCATGGAATCAAATAGGAATACAACCATTACAACAATCCTCAAATGTGTTAAATATGGCTAAAAAGACAAAAGTAATGCCCATTGGTGTCCTAAATGATGCTTCCATCACAATCTAAGGGGTGAGATTCACTAGAGACTTCAAGTCTTAGCACTTGCTAAAGTGGACAACTTTCCAAAGCATTAATTGGGTGTCCTTGGTGTTATAAGAACAATTTTGACTTACGTTTTCATAAGGGGTATATAATTTTTGAGAAAAAGAGGAACATGTTATCATTCCTTTGATGGATAGGAAGTTAGTGCCCTATACTGAGCCATTGGGAGAAGAATACCTAGATAGAATCTATGTGCACACTATAAGGGACCCTGAGGTTGTGTAACCAACAAAAGAAGGCATTATTTAGTGGGAAGAAACTCAATCTATAAGTGATATAACTAGTGTGGCATGTGACAATTGGGCACAAGGGACATATGAGTTATTTGGAAGGAAGTTAAGAGGCTCTTTGACAAGAGTAACAAAGGTGCACTCAGTTAAGTGCCTCGAGGAAGAAGTTGTCAAGTTATACTTGGAGATTTGACCCTAATGTTTTCTCTGTGAGCAATGGAGACCCAGTGGAGATGTGATATCAAAAGGAGATGGATGCTTAGATATAATTTTCTCGATGCCACAACACAAAGTGGTGGGAGACCCATCGCAATAACCTTATAGAGTGGCACGAGGTGAGAATCGTGCTCTCTGTTAAGTTTTTCCGAAGCAATGCACCTAGTGTTATACAAGACTATCATGGGAAGGAACCCACCTCATTTCACGTCATATCATGTGAGAAGGTCTGGATGGAATGTGTAGAAGCCTTTCCACCTTATTTATGGGTGCATAAGCTTTAATCCACCTTACAATTCTACACACATGCATGGTACATTCACTCAAAGTTGTCTTTGTCGGATAGAAACTGATAGGAATTGACAAACGATCTCCTTAAAGATTTCAAGTATCGAAGTACTAAGCCATTGGTGAAAGAGGTATTGCAGGTTGTTAAGTTCCTAACTATGGGTGATAGTGACATGGAGAAGGATAGAATATTGGAATTGTTAGAGATCTTGGCTTAGAAGAATGTTTTGATGAGGAAGAATCGGAGGAGTACAAATTGAGCACGTATGAATGGAAAAAGAGAAAGGAAAATTGTTCTATGTGGTAGATGGTGAAGAAGTGGAGAACTTATATGTTAACCATAGTATGGGCATGCACAAGGTTATGGATAGTCTTGATGAGCAAGCACATGCCTACCATAAACCATTGAAAACCAAGAAGATTAATTAAAGGTGGTTCAAGCGAGAACCTAAGGAGGCTACTTTTGGAGATTACTGGATAGAAAAGGAGGTTTCAAAGATCATCAATTTATTACAAAAATTTTAGGATTTATTTCCACATGGGTACCATGAGCTTAAAGGAGTTCACCAATCCACAGGAGAAATGAAGATCAAGATAAAGGAATGTGTGCGCCAGTTTGAAAGAGACCTTATCGAATGAATCTGAATCTGTGTGTCAAATTCAAGGAGGAGATTGACAAGATGATTGCATCAGGAATCATTGAGGCTATTGAAGAATCAAAATGGATAATTCCAATGGTCATCAACATTAAGAAGTATGGAAGGATAAGGATTTACGTTGATTACAAATATTTTAATGTGGTATGTGTCATTGACCCTTTTCCAACCCCCTTCACTAAGGAGATCCCGGGAATATCCGGGTGTAAGATATATTATTTTACGATGGATTCTCGGGATATCATCAAGTTATAATTACAAAGGAGGACCAAGAAAATACAACTTTCTCCACTAAATGGGGAAGTTTTTCCTACATGGTCATGCCTTTTGGACTGAAGAATGTGCCTATTGTGTTTTTGTGCATTGTGGTTTAGGTGTTTTAGGAATTCATCCACAAGTTTCTAAAAGTCTACCTGGATGACTGGACAATATATGGATTAGTGAGGGAACATTGTGGCAATATGAGGCTAATGTTTGAGGGCACCAAAGTTGAGTACATCCCTCAACATTAAGAAAAAAATTTGCCACTCTATTTGGCACCCTATTGGGACATATCATATATTAGGAAGGCTTGCTGGTGGATCCAACAAAATTTGTCGTTATTGTGTGATTGGGGATCCTAATAACCAGAGAATAGTGTGTGGATTCCTTGGGCATGCAGGGTATTACCAGAATTTTGTTCAGGGGTATGCCAAGATCGCCACGCCTTTGGAAACATTACTGAAGCAAAAAAGTAATTTTCATTGGGGAGAGGTGTAGGAGATGAAATTTGACACATCAAAGATAGGCTTATCACCACACCCATATTACGATTTCCCTCTTGGGATAATCCATTCCATATACATGTTGATTCTTCAAGGATCGAAATTAGAGCAATCTTAACACAACTTAGAGAGTGAATTGTTGACCACCCCTTGTGATTTACTAGTAAGAAGCTAACCCCAACAGAACCGAACTATACTACTACTAAGTGTGAGGCATTTTAGGTGATCTACACAATACAAAAATTTAGGAAATATCTATTGGAAATACCCTTTATATTATACATGGACAACATGAAATTGAAGTAATTGGTAAACAAGTCTATTCTACAAGGGTACATCTACAGTGGGTCTTATTATTTCAAGAGTTTGAATTTACTTTGTTATAAAACTAGGTAAAAGTAACTCGGGATGTAGCCATTTATCAAGGATTGAATCAGGGTAGGATGCATAGAGAATTAAGGATATAACACTAGATGTACAACTATTTATATTGTGGTTCTCGCCTCTAAATTAATGGATATTTCTATGTTTTTTCAAAATTGGTGTGGTGCCGAGAGGAATAAAGACTTTATAAAGGAAACAATTATCCATATGTGTCACATCCTACATGCTAATTAGTATAGACTTATACAAGCTAGGCCACAATGAGGTTTTTCGTTGGTGCGTGTTAGAGCATGAGAGCGGTGCAATCATGGGGAAGCACATGGTGGAATTGCAGGAGCACACTATGCAAAGAATGAAACTCGCAAAGATCCTTCCGGTAGGATTTTGGTGAGAAATGGTTTACAAATATTATATTGAGTATTGAAAGGCTAGTGACCACTGCCAACATCTTGGTAAACTAGAGAAAAGAGAAGAAATTCCATTAAGACCTATTTCCGGTGTAGAGTCATTTGAGACATGGGAAATTAACTTCGTAGGACCTTTTTCCCCAACCACATGAAGGATAGGTTTGTGTTACATCATTACATACACAGACTACCTTACAAAGTGGGAAGAAGCACCTCCTACAAGGGATTTCATAATGGCATCAACAACTATGTTATTGTGGGAAAATATTATCAACAAATATGGATACCTACTGATCTTAACAAGTGATACGATTACTCATTTCTTAAATGAGACACTTAGAATATTACTAGTAGAGCACATGATATCCCATCACAAGAATACACCTTATCACCCATAAGGTAATGGGACTGCTAAGGCATTTAACAAAATTCTGAATCACACATTAACCAAGATTTGTGATGTGGGAAGAAAGGATTGGGATGATAAATTTTTGTTATGTTATGGTCATATCGGACTACTTATAAGAGACTGAACAAGGCCACACCTTTTCAATTGGTGTTTGGTGCAGAAAATATGTTACCTATTGAATTCATGTTACCATCACTATGTATAGCACACGCATGAGGGTTAGATGATGAACAAGCGCTTAAGGAGAGGATTGATAAGTTGATGCAGTTGGATGAGAGGCGGGATATTTCTCACCGGGAGTCGAAAATAGAAAAATCCGACAAAAGGAATGGCATGATAGACACATCAAGAAAAAATAATTTGAGTTTGGGCGGATGGTTCTATTGTATGATTCCCGGTTTACGCACCATCATGAGAAATTCAAAGTACATTGGATGGGCACATACATTGTATCCTATATACTTGATTCAAGTTTTTATCGATTCTAAGCGCTAGATGGAACATGGTTTTAAGGTAATTTCAATGGGAGTAGGTTGAATCCCTATTATAAATAAGTATTCTTTGTGTGTTTAAATAAGCCGGTATTAAGTTAGTTAGCCTAGGTTTTTCTTTGATGCAATTTCCTTTCTTTGTGTTTCCCTTTCTTGTTGCTTTGTTTTGTGTGTATGTTTATGCGTTGGTAGCCACTTATTATTTTCAAAAAAATTCTATGCGCAGAGGAATGCACATCCATTTTTGTGTGGGGTGGAGTGATGTGACAAGTGCTAGAAGCTATGATTGTGGATGGCCCAGGTTGAAAAATCAAAAACACGTGGATTGGAAGATCGTGCATGGAAAAGGTGAACATAAGGGAAGGATGGTGTCAAAAGGCTTTGAGAAACCACATACAAGGGTAAAAAGTGCAAGAGCAACATGAGGTAGGCATCGAAAGAACTTGGATGAAGACATAGAGGAAGAATTGACTTCAACACGAGATAAATTGTGAAGAATTATATGGTCAAGGAAGTTGTGCGTGAGAAGGTTATGGAAGTGTTTGTGTAGGATTGAGCAAGCAAGAAAAACACTAAAGGTCTGGCATTGGACAAAATATTCCATTATTGTGAAATTACGTTGGTAGGTCGCAAGATATTTATTATAGAGAAGAGAAAAAGTTATAAATAGAAGATCGAGGGTGTGTTATTTCCTACAATGCATTTTAAGTTATCAAGGACTCTTGCAAACTAGTACATCCTTACGAAGAAGGTTTGAGAAGAGTTGTGAAGATTTGCATGCATAACTAGTTTAATTAGAAAACCGAAATGGAAAGGAGTACATGGGCATAAGTGGAGAAGGTTGTGTGGAAGAATTCCGGTGTTATGCCCTCTTATGGAAAAGGGGTTTTTTAGGTTAGGTTTATATAGCTAGGGCATGGGGTTTGAAGGAATTTTTGTAAAGGAGTGGAGCCGCAAAGTTGAGCAGAGCCAGGACCAGAAAGAGGAAGAAGTTTTAAGGACCCAACAAAGGAATGACACCAAGGAAAGTAGCAAACTTTTCACTAAAGAAGGGAAAGGGAAAGGGAAAACAAGTCATTTCTACCAGTTTCAATGAAGAATGGTACATGGAAATGTAGTACCCAGATGACGTATTACTTGGTAAATAATGGGTGTCTCACATTAGGAAGATGACCATCAGTGATTACAACCATTGAACGAGCACCATAGAAAATGAAATGACACTAGAACTGGTTCACCCTATAGAGAAGAGGACACCAAATGGAATGCCCATCTATGATGATGAAGTAAAGGTGAAAATGGAGAAGGTTGGGTTATTGCAACTCTATGAGTTTCCCTATTTTGGAAAGCTTAAGTGACTATACCAATGGTTGATGTTGCATGTGCATGAAGACCACTTCTATTTTGTAGGTCAGAGGATGCACATAACCCCTAGCTAATTTCTAAGTTCACCAACCTTATCTGTGAAGGAGATTCATTGGACAATGATTTGGAAGAAAAAGAATCCATTAAGAAGACCATTGAGGCTTATGACTATAAGAAGGGTTCATGCTACTTCGACATTTCTCCAAGTCTTGACCCGTGATGAGGATGGATGTGTGCTTGGTTATAAAGCTAAATGACAAGAGATATGGACACAAATCAACAAGGCGTGGTTGAATATGTGTCACAAGATCTCATAGGGGATCATCTATAACCTCTCAACTTTTATTACAAAGGATATCATAAATGTCACGCACAACGAAGATAAGATCTTGTTTGGTAATTTCCTTCTCACCATTGTATTTTTATAGATTAGAGTGCCTGATGGCCCGAGATAAGTTTGTTTAGGAATACTAAAATGAGAACCCCTCCCTTGCTAAAAGGTTTGAATAGTATACTTGTGAAACAATGAAAGCCACTCATAAGGCGCACCTAGAAAAGTGGTATAAGCTGATTATAGATGTAATTATCCTAAAGCATCCTAACTTAGTGCCACCCAAGCGAAGTATGAATCAGCCATGCAATTTCTAGAGAGGATATGACTCACGTTCTCATGATGGAAAGGTGATCACTCACCTTAGAGTCTGTAGAAGAGGTGCATGTGCACCAAGAGAAATAAAAAAAGATGAAGGTTGTCGAGATTGTGGCTCGATACACTAATTTTTCTGGTAGAAGTTGTTGTCATGTAAATGTGCAACAGGAAATTGACAATTTCCAAGCATGACAACGATACCCCAATGTTAATTTTTTCAAGTCCCATCATTCCAAGACACCCCGGGTCTATCCAATCAGTCCAAATGACCTCCTAAATAATGTAATCTCATCCCCCTAGGTGATTTAGGTAATTCTATTCATCACCCCTATGTGATTTTAGGGAGTTCTGAAAAGATACTATCTTCTGGCAGTATTGGGAAGGGCTATCGTTGGCCTTCCCAGGAATGGATCAACCCCTGGAGCAGAAAAAAGGAAAAATTCAACATGGAGGTGAATCTAAGACCTTGGAACATCATGGAAATGATTTTGGAAGGTCTGGGGAAGTTCTGCAAGACTTGGAGTAATCTGAGTAAAAAACAAGGTTCACAAGCCTAGGTGGTACATAGGCCTAAAACAATTATTGGGCTTCAGAAGAAGATTCTGGGAGCTCCGGATGGAGTTAGAAGAAAAATATATATATCCAGAAATATGATTCCAATACCTACATGATGGTGAAATAATATTTTTCACAACACTTTGCGCATCATGTCTGCAGCATTTTTTCTCAAGCATAAGTGGAGTAAAAACTCAAAAATCCAATTTTTCAGGGATAAAATGGAATAATAAAGACATGAGACCCCAACCATTGGATTAAAAATGCCATTTCAATTCAGTATCATATAAAATGTTTCCAAAATGATCCATCGGGAGCTCAAATTATCACACAAAGTTCAAGACATAGCAAATTTTTTTGGAGGACACGTGTCGGCACACAGGAGCCCTCGACAGATTTTGTGACCTCATGTCCCCTAAGGTATGGGACATCAAGGTTGGAAAAGTGCACCCACCACGTTAAATCTATCTTATCCCTCATATGACCTCTTGACCTCATATGACCTCTAGACTTGACATGCTTCAGCCCCAGGATGCTTGTTTCAAGCATGGATTCTTGTCATTGGATCGGGCGCCACATGTCACCTCCAGGACCACTATGGAAACTGATGTCCCTTATGAACCTGAGGTGGAAGACATCGAGATGTTGAAAAATGTTCCCATTCCTTACGGAGTCATTTTTGAAACCCACGTGACTGAGTTTCAGCCCCCAGGTGCATTTTTGGAGCATTCATTCCCTGTCATTGGATCAGGCGGCACGTCTCACCTCCAGGACCACCATGGTAACTAATGTACCTTATGTACCTAAGACGGGGGACATCAAAAATGGAAAAATGCACCCATCCCCCATATGGAGTCATTTGAACACCCATGTGACCAAATTCCAGCCCCAAGTGCTTTAAAACAACTTTTTCCACCTTCATTCCCTGTCATCGTATCGCCACCACGTGTCATCCTCTTGACCACCATGGAATTTGATGTCCCTCACATCCTTGAGGTCAAGGAAATCAAGTAATGAAAAATTTTCCCAAGCTTCTCCTTCCATGATTTCAAAAATTCAAAAATCTAACGTTGCTCAGTGCTTCCAACTACTTCCACTCTTGTGCACAGACAATCTTCTTCCTTCCTCTGAAAAATTCTACCATCATTACACCATTTAAAATGCTCATACCTGCTCAACCAAAGAAATGAAACACATTACCCAAAGCTATGTGTAGGTCTCAGAAGGATTTTTCATTGAAATGAGAAGGAGAAATGAAGAACAATAGGAAGAAAACAATGAAAATCTCCATAGCCTAAAAATGAAGATATGAAGAAATATTGCAAGCCGGTGCATGAAACAACAAAAAGTTTTTTTTTTTCATTCATTTTCCTAAGACCATAAAAAATAAACCTTAAAAATCCCCCTCATGTGACAAAGCATCCACAACGAAGAAATCTCCTTTCCAGCTCAACGAAGAAAGAAGTGGGATTTACCGTCAAACCAAATTGCCGGATTGAAGTAAGATCACACGTGAAGCACTAGAAGAAAAAAACCACATAAAAAATATTAGTTTCTTCAAAAATGGAGGAGAAATCTGACCTAAAATTTTGAGGTCCATTAATTGTTGCCGTACCCAGAAGCTCTGCTAGGTCCAAATATTAAAACTTTAAAATCTCCTGGATTATTAAGCGGATGGGCCTGAAATTTTAGAAGGATAATATTGGGAAAAACCCATATCAAAAAACTTCATTCCACTTCAATTTCACTCTTAGAGGCCAAATTTATAAAAATAGTAGGTTTACTACATAGGAACTGCTATTTCGAGAAAGTCATTAACAGAAGAACCTGCGAAGGAGATGAAGATATCGGAGGTGCACTATAGCTGAGAATTCACTAGAACGGAAATTTTTGGCACTTACTAAAAATAGTAAGTGGGCCCTCGAGCACCTGCTAAAAATAGAAATTTGATCCAAAGAAGTGAGGAACATAGGAGAAAGGGGAATCAAGGTCACAACACTCAGCTAAGGATCAAGGGAGTTACTTTTTTCACACTTACTAAAAATAGTAAGTTACACTCAAAGAGAATTTTTGGCACAATGGGATGTACAAGGCTAATCATTCAGGGGGACATCATTGTTCGGGAGCATCCTAGCCATTTTTCATAGGGAATTCGAGATCCACCTTAGTTCATTCAACTGGGTGAGCGTTCGGGAGCTAATTTGGAGGAGTTTCATAGTGTGCAAGGAGTTCAAAGATTCAGAGTTTCACTGCATTTGGAGATTTCCATCAACGAGGATCAACAAACTTCATCGGGTGACATCTCCTCTTCTTCTTTCTCTCTTTCTCTCTCCTCTTCCCCCAACTTTCTCTCACTTTCAAATGTTCTAATTCTTCGTTGGGGTTTGCACTTTTTGATATGCCTTTAAGTCACTTAAAAGTGACTTTAGAAACATAATGTAAATTAAGTCGCCTTGCTATTATAAAAGGGACTTAAATATTTAAAGTGGAATATGAACAATCTTAAGTCATATTAAGGCACATGGAGGGTCATGAGGAAGATGCGATAAGTCACCTCTCATTCTATAAATTGTTAATGCCATTCCCATTACAAAGGTTGGTGATTGATCTTGTAAACTCAAGAGTATATTACACCTTGAGAGAACAAAGGAGATAGCCATTTTCTTCTATCCCCCCTTCTCAATTTCTTCCATTTCTCCACTATGTACAACTTTTGTCTAAGAAATCAATATAAGAAGAAGGAGTTTCTATCTTTCTTTGACTAAGGGGTTTCATGATACTTTGTGTTCATCAAATTTTATTTGGTCTTGTTGCTATTTATAGGGTTGTTTCTTCTCATGAATGCATGTGTTGAAGTTTCTAACTAGTGCGTGAAGGAATCTGATTTTCTACCTGTAGCATTAGTTCTCTTACCTCTTTTCTCACTCCCCTTTCCCACTCTATAGATGATAACTTCCCTAGAAAGAGAATGCTAGCTTTTCCATAGGGTTAGTGGAGTGCCCTTGTTGGATCCCCGGTTGAAATACCACCACAGTAAATTTACACTTTCTCGCATACACATACGAAAGTTTCATTGATTAAGTAGAGGGACTTATATTCCTAGAGCATTGGCAAGAAATCCACAAGTTTGTCCACCTGAAAAAATTTCTCACCAATAGAAGTAAAGGCTTTTGCATAAGTCATTAAAGTTACATATGACAACCGCACTAATAGGGATAGAGTGGCAAACATCTTAGTTTCCACCCATGAAACGTAACTCAAGGAATTCCAATATAAAATAAGGGGAATAGAGCAGAAAGAGATAAGATCCTAGCCGAGGTGGAGAAGAATTTAGAACCAATCGAGACCCTACAAGGCTCAATCAAAAGTTAGCTAAAGGAACTATACCCCGCATCACTCGCAGAAGGACGCACTTAAAGACTTGGGAAAACAGCTTGGAGGGTATTTTTTGATACCATGAGCACCAAAGGGAGGACCTAAGTTTTGAGGAGGTGAGCACCCCGGTGGGTAACCTCATTAGCAAACTCAAAATGAGTTTCGCGCTTGGGAGAAGTAAGAGGTAGAAATAGGAAAGGATTTCTCTTTCCTCCTCCAACAATGAGAAAATTCCCCATTCTTTCATTCTTTCTCCTAATTATTCATTTATTTATTCTTTCTTTCCAACCATTTTAAGAACCCATAATTATTTATTCTATTGAAGAGTGTTTCTAAGGACGGAGAACAGGCGTAGTTTGGGGTGATTTTGGGCCCCGAGAATTTGGATAATTACAAGAAGGTGCATTCACGCACATGACTTGTTTGAAGAAGGGTACACGGGGTTGAAATAATGTAGGGAAGGGCTCTAGAAGTGTTTTTAGAACACATGACACACACAAGGAAAGATAGGTTTCAGACTTTGCCATATTTAGCATCACAAGCAACACACAAGAAAATCGTGACCCTTCTAAAGCATGCGGAGTGGATAAGGTTCCACTTCGACAATCAGGATCAAAAATGGAATATTCTATGCATCTCGATGGAAGGTTATAGATGAAAATAATTGCACATAGTGGAGAGATTGGATCAAATGAGGCACGTTCCATCGGACGACCACTCGGACACTTGGCGATCGATTTGTTACCTCGAAGGCATGGCGTGAAGGTAGAAAAGCTATATATAGAGGAGCATGGACAACAAAAAGACATAGAAGATAGAGAGTGATTAACATGGTAGACTGGTGGAAGAGAGAAAAATCTCTCTGAGAGATATACATGGAGTCATCCTAAGAGAGTGGAGGTGCTAGAAATGGGGAAAAGATCTATAGAGATCTTCCGGATGATTTTATGGGTTGGGATTAGGAAAATATAGGAGTGATGGCATATTTAGAGGGATGGGTCTATATTCATCTTTGTAATATGATGGGCATAGTGTAGTTCTGATGCATGACTTGGCTCTGCATTGTTATATGAGGGTCTATTATGACTTCAAGGGATGTAATGTGATTATTAAACGCATCATTATGAATATAAGACTCTATTCTGAATCATATATGTGTTCATGAGTATAATCCTTATGCATTTCCTTTATGTATGAACCATTTCTATATGTTGTTGGTTATTTCTCTTCTATGGATGCATTGATGTAATAACTCATCCTAGGTTCTCAAAATGTTGCATGGTTCTTTTCTATTCTTTTACACTTGATTATCTATCATAAGATGATGTATTCTCACAAGACTCACATAAAGGAGAGACTCAGACCCATCCGTGCCTTAGGTGAGAGCCCAAAGTGCCCGATGGGTGATAGGCCAATGGCACATGGGATTTTACTATTAATCTAAGGGTATAAAAATGACTACACTGCTTCTTCCTAGGCGTGAACCTCCATGGCCTTCCTAAATTTCCTTCCACATGAGACTTTGCGCCTTGGCGCCACGTGACAAAACCCTTTGCACATTAGGTGGTTAGTCTTCTTCAGGGCTCAACATTACCCCAAACTAGTTTGATTTCCTTCCTTGGAAATTATTTACACTCCTCAAAGAAAACCTCATTGATTCAAAAAAATTCTACGGAAAAAATGTTGTATGTTTCAACAGTCTACATGGTTAATCAAGGATTTTAGGGAACTCCAAATCTATTTCCCCTTTAATTTCTTCCATTCCTCTAGTTCAATCGTATCTTTTCCTAGCGCTTCCTCCACTGTGTTGGGTACCTAGTCTTGTGTAATATCTTCAACTTTCCCCTTGAGCTCCTCTATGACCACCACCAGCTCTACATAAACTCCCTCGAACTCATCCATACATTTTGTAATAGAATCTCGAGTTCACCAATCTAAAATTCCACCTTCTCACACTTGTTTTTTATCTTATCCTTCTATGTTATGGTGTTAATTATTAATTGGGCATGCTCAATATTATTCATTAGGACCTTCTCCTACAAGGCCTTAAGGATTTATTCTTCATCCGTAACACGCGCATCAATAATGGGCTCCCACTACGACAATTTTGAAGCCCCTTTATGCCAATAAGTTTACCTCCTTGAGATGGGTGACAAAGTCCTCCAATTCAGTAATCCATGCCTCAACAAAAATCATTTTGTTCTTTTTCTCCTTCGTGAGATCCAAAGCTATGGGACCCACGCCATCCTTAATTTTGACCAAAAAAATCCCCACTAAGTCCTCCAAGTATTGTATTTCATCATTAGAATCTATCCTGGCTTGGCTCATCAGTGTCATACATTGTTCCAATACCTTCATAACCAATGTGCCAGCTTGATTGTATGCTTCCTTAGTCCACACATTATCACCCTTCAAACCATTTCGTAGTATATTTATCTCTTTCTCCTTCCCTTTCTTATCTACAATCATGGTTTAAATAGTTGATCCTTCTTCCAAGCTCTATCTTACAACTTCTGAGGACATATTCTATAGTGTGTTGTATGCCTCCTCATCTTTAAGTTTGCTTGGGTCCACCACTTTATAAGTTACCACTTTCTTCTTATTCAAATGGATGGTCTCGATTGCATGATCACTGACCTCAAAGTCGGGATACTCTACATAACAATGCAAATTCCAACTTATCATCTTCTTTGTCCTTGTCATGTCCCCATTTTAGTCTATGATATACCAAACATGTACCTTCTCTAAGGAAAGGGTTCTCTATAACCGTGTGCACAACACCTTCATGGGATCATCCACGAATTCCATATGAGGGTAGCTAAGTGCCCACTTCTCCCTTTCCTCCTTGTGCTTAGAGTGTTGCTTCCTTGGGGTGCTTATACCTACAAAATCTCCCTTATCCTCCTTAATGACAAAAGATTCTCCCTTATTCTCCTCTTCTAGCTTGGTGGGTTGGGTGGGTGGATTTCCTTATGGTGGAATTTTAACAAGATCCTCAATAGTAGGTGTCTTTACCATTGTACATGCATCTATAGCTGCCTTGGCCTCCATCTAAGTCCTTCTCTTCTCCTCCTCTTTGAGTTGTTCCTTGATTTCCTCTCTAAATACGGTGTCATTCTCTTCTAATCATATCTCTCGTTGCAAAACTAGAGACATCATGTACTTTGAAATTTTTATTCTCTAACTCTTCTTCTTAAGGTTTCTTATCTTCTTCAAGAGCTTTTTGTGAAGCCTCAACACTACCTTGTTATGATGTACATATGCCCCCACTACTAATCTGATGTTAATAATACTTCCTTTTCCTATAAGTGTCCAATTTCTCCTCACTACCTTCTTATTCTCCTTCTTCTTAGACCACTCTCATAGGTGGGATCAACGCATCTCTTGGCCTTAGAAGGTGAAGTCAAGTAACTTCCAATTCAATCCTTCCCCACATCTTAGGACATAACTACATGAAAACTCAATGGATGAAACCCTTGATAGTGATATTGATCTACGAGATACAGATCTAATAAGTTTGGTTCCATTACTTCAACATAATTCAGCTTCACATAAAACTTGTGCAGTCATGGGAAAGAGTGTGAACATTAGAGTCCACTTTTTCGGCATCAATGGTCATATTCTACGCATCCTTTAGCCAATTTATGTCACACTTCAAATATTTTTCAGTGAATGCAAATGGAAGTTTGCACCATGGTCCCATTTCTCCATTAGCCATTTTAAATTTTTCCAAGATGAAGTGTTGCATAACTACAAACTTCACATGGTCCCCTACAACTATCCAAAATTTAGACAGAATACACCACTCATTCTTAAAATTTGTGTGCATTATCTTGTACCACTTGTTAATCTAAGCCTTGTAGGCATTCATGATGGAGTATTCACAAGTGAGCTATGAAAATTACACTCAGAGATGAGTGCACCTGGTGTAAACTCACATTTTCCCCTCTAGTCCATTGGGGATGCCAATTTCCCAAGACGTGATTAACAAAGAGGATGGACCCCGATGTGATCTTTCCTCCAACTTCATTTTGCACTGCACTTCCCTAATGATACTCTTCACAAGTATAGTGTGGGCGCTTTAATACTATGTATGTAATGTATACATATCTTCCGTTTATATCCATCCACCACTCGATGTTACTAGTTTGTAGTTGATAATTTGTGATGTGACCCTTATTGTCCGAGTCATTCGATCTACAATTACCTCACCCTTCCTCCCTTCTCATAATTCAACTACTTCACCACTTCTTCAATCTTTTTGTTGGTGCATAGGTCAAGTGCCATATCCTCACCAAGGTGTTTTGTAGACTGTCACACTCCTTATCAAATGGATTTTAATTCTCATTATCCTCCTTACAAAGTAGAAAAGGTCCTCGTGGACTCGCGACATTAACCACCTAAAGAACATGGCAAGTTTAGTGAAGAAAGGTAGATCTCATAGCTACAAAAATACATTTTTATACAACTCCTATTGCATTGAGTCATCCACCCTAGGGTTTTTGAGCTTTTTAACCCTAGAACATCGTTGACTAGATCCACCCGAAAAAAATTGTTGTGTTCATTTGTCTTGTGGTTAAAATCACTAATCTTGCATCTATACATCTTCAAATTCCACTTCTCTACTTTTATCACACCCGAAGAGTACTACATTTCTGAGTATATCTCAACCGGTTCCTCCTCCACCACCGGTCTCTTGGTTCATGACATATTCATTTCTTCACTCCATGCCCTAGGTGTTCACTTCTCCTTGTCTTCTCAAGATCTCAATTTTGATAGCTTCACTATTAAGCAACTTCCTCCGTGTTTACTCCACTTTCCATTCCACAAGGTCTCATTATATTTCACACAACGCCACTGGTTCATAAAAATTACTTCACTTCCGTATCACACCCTTATCACACTTTAATATCTCAGGAGCATAAAAATTTCTGAAGGAAAGGTAGTTAAAATGATTACCCTCACCCCTATTTATACTTTTTCCAATACCTCACCATCCTTTCGACCCATGCATCTTAACGTTAATTTTTAATAAATTACCTTTTTCCACTTAATTAAACTTCTCAGAACTTCACCTTGCATACTATAGTCATAACCTTCTAGCGTGCTAACATTACTTTACTACCACAAACCTCCTTCATGAACCTTACTCTATCGAAGTACTTAACCTCCACACCATCCACTAAGTAATTTCCCAAGCCTCCACCTACCTCACGTTACACTAAGAGGTCTATTTTTCTCTCTAATATGGTCTTAAATCATCTCAAATTCTCTCAGAACACCTCTCACACAACACAAACCATTTTTCTACCTTACACCAATATCCGCAAATGAGTTTTCAATCACACCAACCTCCCTTAGAAACGCACCAACAATTTTCCACACTATACTCGAATCCACCCCACACTAAAGGTATGTGTGATTCTCCATGCATGGAATAACTTAAAATGCAATTACCTACTAGCATGCCAACGTTCAACACAACACATGACTAAAAATACAAAGCATAGCGATGAAGAAATGAAACACATAAGGGAAAATAAATTAAAGGGAAACCTAAGCTAAATGGCAAGATTTCCTTATTACAAACACTAAGAAGACTTATTTATAGTAGGGATTCAACCTAATCTCGTTAAATAAATTGGGAAACTGTGTGCCATCCAAAGCTTCTAACTAGGAATTTCCTAAGTCAAGTATATAGGTCACAACATACATTCCCAACCAATGTCCTTGGAACTTTCCAAGGTGGTGCAAAAACTTGGAATCATACAGAAAAACCATCTGTCCAACCTCCAACTTCTTGTTTTTAATGTGTCAATCATGTCAAGATTTCTTTCTTACTTTCTCTATCTTCTGGCTCCATTGGGCTATAACACACCTCTCATCCAATTGCATCAATTTTTCTATGCGCTCTTCAAGTACTTTCTCATCATCCAATCCTCATGCGCATGTACTATGAAGGGATGGTAACATACATTTAATCGGTAAAACATATTCTCGTGTCAAACACCAACTGAAAGGATGTTTCTTTGTTTAGCCTCTTATAGGTTGTTCTATAAGACAAAAGTACAACACATACTTTATCATCCCAATCCTTCCAAAATCATAGATCTTTGTTAATATGTGGCTAAAAATATTGTTGAAAGCTTCAGTAGCTCCATTACCTCAGTAGGTGATAGGGTGTAGTCCTATGATTGGATACCATAAATTTTGCCAATAATATCCTAATAATCTCATTCAAAAATGAGTACCCCTATAACTTTTTAAACTCAACTGGACACCACACCTACTTATGATATTCTCTCAAAGGAACCTCATATAGTATTTGGCAGCGGAAATACTTCATAGGTGCTGCTTCCACCACCATGTAAGATAGTATTTACAAGTAAGGATGTAGAGAAACCTTGTCTTATGTGTCGGTGAGGAAATAGGGCCTTAAAATTCAATTTCCCATTTTTCAAAAGGTTCCAAACTTGTGATAGGCCTCAATGGAATTTCATCTCTATGCCTAGGATTTCCAAGTCATTGAAATGATCAAACCCCTTAACATACTCTTGGAATTCCTTTTACAATGTTTCCCACCAAAACCACCATCGAATCTTGTGCGTGGTTTCTCACCTTACATAGTTTCCACCAACAATCCCTCTATGAGCTTCCTCCATAATACCCACACACTCATGTTTAAGTACACAATGATGAAAATCCTCATCCCGTCCAAGTTTTTATAGATCTCAACTAATCAACATGTAATATGTGATGTGAATGGAAAGTTATTTCCTTTTTATACTCTTCATTCCATCAGTGCCACACATGTTCATAAAAAGACAACAATATCCTCCAAATTAGAGGGCACACATTGTAATCTTAATAGTTGTGCATTCGACATTATATATTTAATGCACTACATGTCCTCACCTAAATCAATTCTTGAAATACAACAGTCCTAAATTACTCTTTCCTAGCTTTACGATGACTGTAAAGTCAAATTCCTAAAATAACAAGAATTAATGGCATATGCACCCTAAAGATAGGATTGTTTACCAAATACTTAAGATCTATATAATCTTTGTAAAAGGTGAAAGTAGTAGCCAACAAGTACTACCTAAACTTATATACCGCATAAATCATAGACAACACTTCACACTCCATTTTTGTGTAATTATGCTCAGCTGGAGTTAGCTTCCTTCTTACAAAACACAAAGGGTGATCAACAATCCCTTCTCCAAGTTATGCTAGAACTACTCCAATTTCCATACCTGATGCATCCACATGCACATGAAAGGGCTTGTCCCAAGAGGGAAATCATAAAATGGGCACAATAGTAAGCTTCTCCTTTAACGTATCAAAAGCCACTTGTTGTGCCTCATCCCAGTGAAATCTTTCCTTAATACTTTATAGTTATTCCAAGGGCACAAAGTGATCCTGGCATAACCTTTGATGAAATTTTTGTAGTAACCCATATACCCTAAAAATATATGCATTGCAATTTGATTTGTAGGTTCCCCCAAATCCAAAATATCTACAAATTTGGCAAGATCCACTAATAAACCTTCCTTACAAATAATATGACCTAGTAATGTGCCAAAAGGAGTAACAAAGACACATTTCTTAATGTTTAGAGAGATACTTAACTGTATACACCTCTCAAACATCAATCTCAAGTTGTCACAATGATCTTTTACTAATCCATACATTGTCCAATCATCCAGGTAGACTTGTAAAAACTTATGAATAAAGTCTTGAAATGCTTGCACCACAATGCACGAAAATATAGCAAGCGTGTTCTTAAGCCTAAATGTCATAATCGTATAAGAAAAACTTCCCCATTCAGTGGTGAAAGTAGTCTTCTCTTGGTCTTATTTTGCAATCCTTACCTAGTGATACCCTGAGAATTCATCTGTAAAAGAGTAGATTTCACGCCCAACTACACCTCCAAGATTTATTTAGTAAAAGGTATTGGAAAAGGATCTATAACACATGCAACATTCAAATATCTGTATTCTACATAGATTTTTATCCTTCCATCTTTCTTGATACTAATCAACATTGGGCTAACCCATTGAAATTATTTAATAGCTTCAATGATCCTAGATTCCAACATTTTATCAATTTCTTCTTTAACCTTCATGTATAGATTAGGATTCATCCTATAAGGCCTTTTCCTAATCATGTGTGCACATTTCTTCAACTTAATTTGGATCTCTCCTAATGAGTGAGCTGACTCCTTTTAATTCATGGTATCCATAAGGGAAAAAAATTTGGAAGTCATGTAGTAGCTTAATTATCTTTGAGACCTCTTGGCTTGTCTTGTAATCACCAATGATTGCTTCTTTCAATTTTGCTTATGTGTCAATGTTAACCAAGTCTTTATCTTCAATGGCTCATGGTAAACACATTCCTCCTCATCCACACTATCCAATATGTCGAGTGTACCCTTTGTAAGATCAAAATTGAGGTTATCTATTTCTTCATCTTCTATCAGGGACACCATTTTTCCTTTCTCTTTTTCTAGGTAGGCACACTCAAATTGTAATTCACATGTTTCTTCTCCTTCCTCAAAGCACGTGTACAAATCATATTCCCTTAGAAAATATAGGATGAGATCCTCAGATTTGGCACTATCTCCCTGATTAAGGTACTTGAATACCCATAAATATTCATTCACTAATGGTTTAGAAGATAGATACTCAAAAGTGTGAATAATACCTGCTATCAACTCCTACAAATTTCTTTTCGATGACTTAACTCACAATATATGTACCTTCGTAGTACACAACCCTATAAGGTGGAATAAAACTTATGCACCCAGAGTGAGGGAGGTAAATTTTTGGGCCTTCCATCCAAGAATTTTTTTGAACATAATGATTAAGTGGTCTCGCCAACCCTTAATGTATATGAGTCTATCACTAATATATACGTTAATATTTAATAATATGAAATATTTATATTTCTATTATTAAATATGATAACCTAGGTATATACTTTAGGTTAAATATTTAATATCATGAAATGATTATATTTCTAATATTAAATATTATAAACCTATGTGTATGTGTCAACCATTTTAGGTTGAAAAAATGGGTCTCAAGACATACCGATCACCTTATATAAAAAGGACTTTAGGTCATCATTTGATATATTCAGAAATATATCAAAGGTGTGCAAATCAAGTGATTTGGTTTTACCCTTGGTAAATAGGGTTTCAAATGAGGAGGTGATCTTATTGGATGTAAAATAAGTTCTCTAAAGTAAAAGGTTATTTTCAAAGTGGTTTTTACCCTATTGGGGTTTTCCACTATAAATATTATGTCACCTGTGTTATTTATTTCCTATAAGTATTTATTTATTTACTTATGTTATGATGTAATCTTTATTTAAATATTTATTATAACATTATGTAATATGTAAGTTGATTAAATTTGTATTTATTAGAATCCTCAAATTCTAACATGGTAACAGAGCGAGATAAATTAAATAAATTAAGATCAAATGTTTTGTATTTTATTTATTTAATTTGTACGGGTTTTTTCAACCAACTCGAAAGGGTATTTAAAAGTATTTGGTCCCCTTCTTTTTCCCCAATTTATTTTGGCACTACATTTGTGTAATTAAACTCTCGGTAAAATTTTAGAGTTTTTCAATTTTAAATCCCTAATTTGTTTTGGGAGGAGATGTAATATGATATGATTCTTACTTTCATTTATATTTTGTAAATTATATGGAATTAATGTTTGTTTGGAGATTATGTGTGCACAGGTGAAAGGGGCTTCAAATATTTACCTGCGTGAAAATCACATACAAAAGGAAATGATTTATTACTATATGAAATAATTTTCAAGTTTTCTATAATTTCAAATGTTTGCAGGTTAAATATTTTGGAAGGTAAATTCATACCCGTGTTCTTTGGACCCCTCTAAAAGAATTTGATTTGAAAAACTATAGTTTATAGTTAATCTATAACTATATTTTTTAAAATTAAAAATATATAGAATAAAGTTTATATAATAACTTATATAAACATTATATTAAAATTGATATAGTTTTGAAAAAAACTATATATTAAAAGCCTTAAACCATATTAAAATTACATGGGATTGGGGGAAGAGTCAACGTACCATATTTAAACTTAACTTATAAATCTAGGCATATCTAGTTTAAAAAAGAAGAAACAAACCTAAGTTTGAATCATATAATATTATATATATACATATATACATAGATATATATGTATGTATGTATGTATGTATGTATGTATGTATGTATGTATGTATGTATGTATGTATGTATAGTTTGTCTAAACCGCTTAAAATATAAATTTTATTAGATTTGGTCTATATATGTTTTAAAAAAACCTAAGTGCTTACTTTTTTTTTTTTTTTGGGAGGGGCTCATGTTTATTGCTTGGACATTAAAGGGATTACTTCTTAAATCTTAATATTTATAAAATAAAACCTAACATGTTTCCATAACCATTTATATTATCCATGTAATGGGATGGCCCCATTCATTTATATCTTATAGTTTATAAAAACTATATAAATAAACCCTATTTAAAGGTTTTCTTTTATATAAGAGTGGCAGTGGAGAATAAAATGAGATAATATCTCAGTATAAATGTGGAATTCTTAGGTATAAATGGAGAATTTATTTTTAAAACTAGTTTATTGGTGGCCCACATGAAGTGTGGTAAATATTTATTAAAATATTGGTAGTTATAGCCACATAAAAGTTTTAAAGTTTTTAGCTTGTAGGAATTATATAAAATATTTTGCAATCTTTCCATAGTTTTAAATGTGTGCAGGGTAAAATTAAGAGTAAATGAAGGGAGGAGACAAGGTTCATGAAAATAGGAATTTCAATTTATTTCATTGGTCGGGTGAAATTACTTGTCCCCTCTATAAAATATGCAGGTTAATCTATACTCTTATAAATCTACTTGCACTTGGTAAAATTCTTTTAACCTAGTCTATGTCCTTTAAACCCCTTTAATAAGGGTTATGTGTTTTTTTATTAAAAATATACTATAGTTTATAATTTTTATAAACTATATGTTGTTTTTTTATTTTCACTCTATAAATTATGTACATTTTTTTTATAAAAATTATATGGATTTTTACACTATAAATTATAATAGGTTATTATAATGTGTTAAAATATAACATCCCTAATACTATGGACAAGAAGAAATTCTGAATTTCACAATCTGGAAATACACAACAAGTTTTGGCTTCATTAAATTTGATCAAATGACTATCACGATGGACCAAACATAAGACAATATAACGGTCATTTAGACGTCAAATTTAATCTTGAAGGTTCCAGGAAAATTTCACCGTGTTAAAACTAACGATCAAATGACCGTCACGATAGACCAAAAAATAAGACATTATGACGGTCATTTAGATGTCAAATTTTAGCTAGCCAAATTTTTGTCAACATTAATTTTTTTCAGAAATTTGAAGTTGTTATGCATTCTTAGGGGTCTTTTTTTCACTTCTATATGGTCGAAATATTTTTTATATAAATCTGAGGTATAATGCAGAGCCCTTTATATTGTGGGTTATTATTTTGATCATAGGAGGTTAATTAGTATGCATTAGTAATGACATAATTAGTTATGATCAAATAGTTTCTTTAGATCTATAAAATTTATATCTAATTCTATTTAAAGTGTTGTTTTTATTATCAATAAATATGTATCTAACTCTATGGTACATTGTATATTATAATCGGGTTTGTTTTACAAGTTTAGGAAAACAATGGTGTCCAACTATTTTTGTCTTGACAAAACCCAGATCCTGAATGAAACCAACTACAACATTTGGGTCAAAACATAATTTATGGCGAGGAAACTCGGATGATTATTTCGTATCTAAGGTTTCTACCTCCGATCATCAAACAACTGTAGATGACATGAATACATTCTTGCAATGAATGCATGAGGTTATTTCTATGATTTTTTACAATGTGAATGACGAGTACCTTCTACACATTGGTAATATCGAACATTCGAAAGAGGTATGAACACAACTAGAATCCATGCATGAAGGATACTTAGTATATCAAGGATAGTAATGAGAGTATAATAGCTAGAGGAATCCAAAGAAATGGTCTATATATTTTTGATGATTTCTCTTATGCATCTTATTTTATATCTCAGAGTTTGAATAATTGAAAACTATGGCATGAAAGGTTAGGACATGTTAATTATCGAAGCTTATATGAAATGTATAGATATAATATAGTGAAAAGTTTACATGTGTTGTCTTCTTCTCTTGAAGTTACTTCATTAAATGCTTCTAAATGATGGTTTTGATTCTGATTTAGTAAATAGTCATGATGATATTTTGATGCTATAGATGTTTCTGAAACTCTTATCTTCCTAGATAAGAAATTAAATTGGGCTCAATCTATGTTAGAAATTTCAAATCCTATTAACCTTAGGAAAATGACTAGAAGCCATTATATGTACCATGTATTAATTACCTTGTATGAACCTAATTCATGAAGTATTATAGGGTCTAGGTGGATATACAAAGTAAAATATAATGTTGATGGTAGTATTAATAAACATAAAGCTAGACTTGTTGCTAGAGGTTTCACTCAGAAACCTGGTATTGATTATGTTGAGACATTTCCTATAGCTAAAATGAGTACTATTAGGGCCTTATTTGTAATTGCCACTCAATTTGGGTGGGAAATCCACCAAATGGATAAGAAAAATATTTTTTTGAATTGCAATTTAAAATAAATTTATATGTTTCAACCTAAAGGATTTGAAGAAACTGGTAAAGAAAACTATGTTTGTAAGTTGAAAAATCCTCAGATATGGTTTAAAACAAGCTCTTAGAGCTTGGTATGCGAAAAATTGTTTCCTTCTTTAAACAGCTTAAGTTTTATTGATTATTCTTCTAATAATGATATATTCATTAAGCAATAAGGCTCGCATATTATCATTATATGTATATATGTTGATGATTTGTTTATGTCTAGTGATAATTATGATTTAATTCATAGGATTAAAGAGAAATTTAAGCAATACTTTGAAATGAATGAGTTAAGGGTCTCACATCATGTTATTTTTATGACAAAGATATTTCATTCTATTATTATTTTTCAAAACACAATATGCAACCACAATATACAACTATTGTATTGAAAAAGTTTCTTATGATTGATTATAAACAATTTTCTACTTCAATAGAAGTTGGAATAAATATTGATCCTAAATCTACATATGAAAAAGGTTGATCCTATTTTATATACGTTGTTAGTTGATAGTTTGATTTATCTAACTATAACTAGATCAAATATTTCCTATACAATAGGAATTACTTCAAGGTTTATGCAGAACCTTTTTTAGAGATCATTGAATCTTGCAAAAATATTTTTAGATATTTGAAAGGAACAATCAATTATGGGTTGCATTATAATAAGAATGAAAATACTATCTTATATAGATTTTGTGATTCTAACCATACCGATGTTGTGTTATAAAATATATTGGATATGTGTTCAAGTTTTTGGTGTAGGAACCATTACTTAGAACAACAAATACAATCAATAGTCTCCATTTCTTCTACTGAGATAGAAAAGTACAATGGAAGAAATAAAAAAGCCATGTGGCTATAATGGCTGTTGGTAGAGATACACATTTAAGCTAAAAGAAGTATTTATCTTCTATATGGCGGTCAGAGTTGTATTACTCTTGATTAAGAATCTAGTTCAACATCAAAGGATGAAGAACATTGAGATACATATACGCTTCACCTGTGAGAAGGTGTAAAGTGATGAGATAAATCTCAAGTTCATGTTGACTGAAGAGTAGGTTGCTAACATCTTCACAAAGTCCCTGAGTGCTGCAAAGTTTTGTCACTTTCGTGAAAAGCTTGGATTTTCGAGTTTCCATTGGGGGAGTGTGCATGATAATGTCACCTCCTAATGAAACTTGGTTTTTGTAAAAATACCTTTGGGAAAGTGTAAAATAAGACCTTCGTGCAAGTGTGAAAAGACCTTCGGGCATGTATACATCCTCGGCTTCTTTTTTAGAAAGAATTGTAGAAAGATCTTAAACATGGTCTTTAGTAAAATCTTTAGTGCTATTGAGTTTAATGGTAAACATCCAGTACAAGCATATTGTTAAGGAGGTCCTTAGTTGTAAAAGGCTCCTATATGTTTGGGCTCAATAACCTTTTATAAGAACCTGTGAGAACATTTAAAACTCAAAAATCATACTTAGCCATTGATCATGGGATGATATTTGGGATTCCAAATCCTTTTGTACAAAAAAATAATTTGAGTATGATGAAGGTGTTATAATTCCTTCAACCGATATGCTAGCCTAAAACCTTTATGGTTTACGGATTGTAAATTTTGTAGTGTACCACGGGCATGTAATTTATTGGTATATGTTATTTTATCCCACTTAACATTAAGGAGGAGTGTTGGAACATAATGATTAAGTGGTTTGGCCAACCTTAATGTATATGGGTCTATCACTAATATATAGGTTAATATTTAATAATATAAAATATTTATATTTCTATTATTAAATATGTTAACCTAGGTATATAATTTAGGTTAAATATTTAATATCATGAAACGATTATATTTTTAATATTAAATATTATAAACCTAGGTGTATGTGTAAATCATTTTAGGTTGAAAAGGTGGGTCGGGAGACATACCCAATCACCTTATATAAAAAGGACTTTAGGTCCTCATTTGATATATTCGGGAAATATATCGAGTCAGTGCAAATCAAGTTATTTGGTTTTACCCATGGTTAATAGGATTTCAAAGGAGGAGGTGATCTTACTAGATGTAAATTAAGTTCTCTAAAGTAAATGTTTATTTTCAAAGTGGTTTTACCCTATTGGGGTTTTCCACTATAAATATTGTGTCACCTGTGTTATTTATTTCCTATAAGTATTTCTTTATTTACTTATGTTATGATGTAATCTTTATTTAAATATTTATTATAACATTATGTAATATGTAAGTTGATTAAATCTGTATTTATTAGAATCCTTAAATTCTAAGAGAATGATCACATTCATGAATGTGGTACAAGACGTATTCCTTCCCATTATAGTCACATATATTTGAAGGTACATTAGTCTAGAGAAATATAATAGAGAACACGATTCTTACCTCATGTCACTCTATAATATTATGTCGACGAGTCATCAAACAATGTGCAGTTATCCCATGTAAAGTAAAAGAAACAAAATTCCTTTGTTTTACTTCACAGGTCCACTAGACTTCCATAGAACATAAAAAAACAAGAGGGTGACCTTCTCTAGTGTAACTTGGTAACTGTCTTCCTCCTAGATGCCTAATCAAACATGACTTGACAACATGATTCACAATGGCCTTCAATTCTCTCCTAACCAACTCATAAGTCCCATGCGCCCAATTATCACATGCAATGCTAGTCATATCACTCAAGGATTGAGCATCATCCCACTGAATGACTCCTTCTCTTGATGGCTCAATAACCTTTGGGTCTCTAATGGTGCACACATAAATTATATTTATGTATTCTTCTCCCAAAGGCTTGACATAAGGTGCATACCTCCCATATGTTAGTGGAATAATTACGTGCTCCTTATTCTCAAAGATGATGTATCCCTTGTTGAAGCGTAAATCAACATTATTTGCATAACACCAAGGGCATCCAAGTAAGGCTAGAAAACTATCTTCCTCAGCAAGTGCTAAGACTTCAAAGTCCCCAATGAACTTGGCCCCTTGAATGGTTATGGAAGCATCCTTCAAGACTCTGATGGGTGTAGCTTTAGTTTTATTTGCCATATACATCACATTTGAAGATGGCTGCAATGGTGGTCTCCCCATCTGATTCCACACATCTAGAGTAAGAACATTAACCTCTGCACCTGTGTCAATTAGTATGTTTCTCGAAGTCATCCATCAACTACCACATTCAACGTGATCTCCTTGTCATAATCAATACTATGAGGGGGAAAATTAGCATGCAATGTCTACCTCTTGCGCTCACATATAATGCATGGTATCTTTCCTCTTAACCATTCTCCTAACAGGGAATGATATTTTCCTGGCATAACATCTTACATACCTCTTTGACATCATCAACATCCTTCGAGGGATCTCAGCATTCTTTTCTGTTCTAACTTCCATGAATTCTCTTTCAAGCACTGGATCTCTCCTTGCAAGCTCCTAATTACCTCCATAGTCTCCTGGTAAACCTCCTTCTGATAAGTCAGATCAAGGTACTTTCCATGCAATACCTCTTCTCTTGTAATGAGAGGCCTCTATTTTGGTATTTCTATGGCACCCACAACTTTAGAGCATGTAGTTACTAATACAATCTCCAACTCCATATTAGACGTCACCGTAGGCATGAACATGGGTTCAACACATTTCACACTAACCATTCACATGCCCTTTTCCTTCTTCTAGTTCTGGCTCATGTGATCATACAAGTTAGGGAACTCCTCATACTTATGCTTCTTTCTACACCATGAAAATTACAGAAATTCATGCACTTATGCATATAATGATCCGTATATCCATAATTGAAACAAGTTTCATGGGGGAATTCACTTCTTCCTCTTTCACGAACACCATGTCCTTTGAATTATGAAAGCTTCTTCCCCTTCCTCCTCCATCTTCATGCCCTTCATGCTGATGCTCCTCAATTTTAGAATTTTTACAACGTTGGCCTAACACACACTATTATCAACTCGCATTAGGAATTTAGTCTATCAACTAACAATCCTTCATATCATGAGTAGTAGATGTCCAAATATTACAATAGAATGTCACATTATTATGGAGCATGCATTGTAAAAATAGGCATCTACGAGGATCATTATCCTCATGATAGATTTCACAATTGAACAACATGGTGTGCACCGAATTTTGAGGGAAACTATCCTTGGTGTGTCCTTTTACTTCACAATATATACACCAATTCCCATTGTGAGTCTCATGTGTTGAATTCATAGATAATTTCTCAAGTTACTTTTCCATGGAAGTAATATGTGCCTCTAAAAAGGGACTTACCCTAATATCAACACTTCCCATGGCCTCATACCGCAAAGCATCTTCCAATGCATCACATGGATCCATGAAAGTCTTATGTGAAAGTGCTCATTTGAAAGGTGTTATCAATCCTCCAAAAAAACCATTGAGCATGCTAAGAGGGATGGATATCATAAGATAACTTTGACAAAAGAGTCTTAAAATGTGCATCATACTCTTGCTCACTTTCTGTCATACCCTTTTGAATCTCCTTGAGCGTGTTGATGCTATTTTTCTAAAATTCAAGAATATGAAATTCCACCAAGAAGGCATCACATAGTGCAGTATAATCCACCACCATATGATGTGGGTCATAATTTTGGTACCAGCTATGTGCACACCCCTACAACGTAGTTGCAAACCGCTTTCCTTCCACCTGGGTAGTGATCCCTTGGTGCACCATATAAATTTACACATACGTACATGTTGCGTAGCATCCTCAACTCCTTTATAATCAGGTAAATGAAGAGAAATATCATAAAATACCTACTGATGGGGTTGTGGTCCTTATCCACTAGATTCAAAACCTTGATTCCCTCTTATGTTTCCTCCACCACCAGATCCACTAGTTCCACTAACTCCTGACCCTCCAAATCCACCAAATCCTCCGGATCCTCCTCATGTAGACGATAAAGGGTCTCAAGCAAAGTCTACTCTACATTCCCACCATTGTGCTAATTTCAGCTCCAATAATCTATAAGCTTGAACTACTTCCAGATGTGATACCCACATTATGTGAGCCCACACCTTATCCAAATGACATGCCTTATGAGATACCATCAAACACAGGAAATGTTTGTGCATTCATAAATTAATTTAATGAAAAATGATATATACCTGATGTTGTTTGCTTACGTATACTAACACCAATTGAACTATAAATACTTGTCTTAGGAATTGGAAAACTAAGCACAAGGGTTAGATTTCCAAGTGGATTCAAATGTGTGCCTACAGTCGGTCTCCTATATTCACACATATGAGATATAATTCAAAGTTGAGGGGATTATTCTTCTTCACTTTCCAAGATGGGGTATCACAAACTGCTCATGTCCCACATCCTTTACATCAAACTCAAATCCTTCTTGCAACATCTACCTCCATACATCCATTTCTCCTACAATCTCATGTCATTTCACTAGTTCCCTCTCTCATGATTCATTATACTTGATCTGTCTTTCCTCCCTCTCCACTTCTTCCATAGGATCCACCATTTTGTACCACACCCACTTCCATGCCCCACACCTAGTGGGAGTTTAGCTAGCTATAGGAAATGCTTCTAAACTCATAGTGATGATCAGGATCTTGATGGCTAATGGTATAACACACAAGAAATATGTTACACCTGAATCCAATGTAGAAAACCCAAGCATGATGGCACATCAGCTAGCTTGAGCCGAGCACTCACCCGAAGTGCGTAAAGGTACCGCCCTCTTTAGAGTTGTTTGTGCAAGATGTTAGTGTGATGATGATAATACATATTCAGATCCATAACCAAACATAAACATTTCACAACACATAAATCGATCTAGACCTTAGAGAATCTCTAATTAAACAATAACTATAATAAGACTAACCATATAAGTACTAGATTCAGCTTATGTCTAACACTATTATCTAGCTAATATTTTGTTGCATTAAGCACTTTGTAAAACATAGAAGCTTCTTATAATATGAAGTATATCTATAAGTCATGCACCCATCGATCTAAAAACATAACTCTATAATAATTCACACACACTAAACTACATAGTTTAATACATATTTATAGAGATGGGGACTTTCCTTCACCACCCATGCACTTCTCAAAATAGGTCACATGTTGATAATAGCCATGCACCTTTATAATGGCTTGCACAACATGAAAGTGTTCTAATAATAGATGTCTTATAGTTAACTCTAAGAAGAAATCCTATTATTAGCCTAAACTATGCATGGCGCTTATCAGCCACTCACTCCCAAAATACCATTGTGTTTCATGCAAGTCTTCATTTCTATGTGTGCTCTACATGCTATCTCCAAAAATATCCCTTATCTACAAAAATGGCTAAGTCCCAAGCCAAAGTGTTATGGCACACGTTTCCTTCCCTATCTTCTCATGCCTTCAAATGCACCTTGTTCCTCGCACACATCCTTTGTATGTTTTCTCCTTAGAGAAACATTATTTTTTCTCAATATTACCCCACACTAAATTACATTTTCATCCCGAAAATGGGAATTCTTTATGAAGTTCCCAATACTAAAGAATAAGGAATTGAAAGTGTAGACACCAAGATTTGGGTCTTACGATGCCATGTACCTCGTATCTCGTCCCACAACCTAACCCTACCTCACCACCTAAACCTTACACACTAAATTATTTATTAATTACCTTATGATTAATAAATCCACATCTCCAACCCTGCCACCTCACTATGACCTAGCCCTAACCCTAAACTAACCTAATTAAGACCTATGACTTGGTCCGCACTCCACACCCATGACTCATCACCCCTCACGTGCATCAAAACGAACCTAATAATGACTTGACCAAGCCCACAACTGATCCCTCAGGGAGAAAGGAGGGAAAGTTGGCTATTTTACTACAAATAGCCAACTTTGACCTAACCGACATCGGTCCCTACTGATCGGCGTCTACATGTTACGTAACCGCCATCGGTTCCCTGTAAATGACCTCCCCTAACCAAAATGAGAGGATCGTATTTTCATTTTGTAAAGATCCCGAATTCATTTGCAAGAGAGAGACAAGTGAAGGAGAAAGAAGAGTTTTCAAAGAGGAGGATCGAGCCCAAGACCGAAACTGGGCAACTAGAGCATTGTCACACTCATCTAAACATTGGGAGAGTTAGAGGATAGCTTCATTAGATCACTTCCGATTGTTGGATCATCCCAACTGAGCCTTACCTTTGCCACTGCATTCTTTGGACCTACATCCACATCAGAAACTAGTAATTAGTCTCTTTTATCACCTTGTATGCTTCTAGAAACTACTTTGTGAACTTTTAATTCATAGGGATTATAAGCACACTCCTGAATCTACTACCTGGAAACAACCTGCACCTAACCTTCGGTCATCCATCTCTATATTTCCCGAAAGATAGCTCTCTCACTTTCTCGAGTCTTCTCTATCACCCTACTACTCCCCTCAACCATCTACTAACCTTCCAAATCTCATAACCACCTTACACCAATCTCCATTTAAAATCCCTAAATCACGCCCCTACCGATATCGGTTATTCCCTACTACGGTACTAGTTTTATAACCACGATCAGCTTATCCAATGATCGGCATCGGTCACTGTGACTTCTACCAAAACCAACCTTTCACCTATTCACCTCAAAACAATCTCATGTCCGGCTTGGTCTATCCTCGTAATTTGATCTAACATATCAACAAATAATGACCAAACAAATTGCATGACATTCTATTATTAGTAGTTTAGTCTCTATTTCTTTTAGTAGTGAGGTACCTAAATCATGATTTCGCAATAGCTTATTTATTATCATTTGCATTAATTTGTATTAAAATGGAATTGACCACCTTTGAAAGGAAGTCTAATTTTTCCGGGTCCAAGGCAGTTCCCTCACTTATTGTTTAACAAAAATCGGTGGTCTTGCATTCTTATTTATAGTAGTCCTTCCAAGAAAAAAGGAGCTCTTCACAATCGGTCCGACCTCTCGACGATACACACACACCTTCCCAACACTCAACAGGGTATTCTTCCTAACCCTAACCCTTATCTATTTCTCAAGAGAATGAAAAGATAGAAATAAATCTATTCTCGGAACAAAATTCTCGTGTGAAAGTTTTTGGCACGCCCGGTGGGACCCTTCTCGGGTTTCTTTCTTTCTTGCTTGTTTTCATGTAGGGAGCACACTTGTTGTTTCTCTCTTCTAAATATTCGTAAAATATTTTGTCATTTTGGTAAAAGAACTTGTCTTACTTTCACATCTTTGCATTAGTGAAAGTTATCTTCTTGACCTCTTCTCTTTCTTTGCTTCATCGAATATCATTTTCGATTTGGGTTTAAAACACGTGCATCACATTCTTGCTTGCTGTTTTTCATTCTAGTGAACGTAGATTAAGTAACAGGTCATACACATGGGGGTAATATCCATGGTATTGATGAGAAATTAATCTTACTCTCACTGCACAACACATACCAAATCACATCATAATCTACACAACATCTCAAACATCCCCCTTTCCATGGTATTCCTCCACCTAATTGAGGTAGCCTTACAAGCCAAAACAAACTTGACATCTCCCTTAGGTCTTTTGTTTAGGATTGACATCATCTTGCATCTAAGGCATAAGCCCAAAAGTGATTAAAACTAATCCTAGGGTTAGTCTCTTGATTTGCTTATGCATCTTGCTTGTTTTTTGTTTTTATTTCAGTTTTATTTCTCTGTTATACCCTGTCTCAGTGATCACTTCAGACAATTTGGTGGGTATACTAAGCCTTGTTATCCCCAAACCAGCAGCCTCTTACATTCTCTCTTTGCCTTCATAGTGACCAGCACCAGTCCTCTTCTACCGACATTAGTTACCTAACCGATGCCGCTACCATCTGACCGACATCGGTTACTAGACCGATATCGGTTACTGTGTTTCACAGTTCCTGACAAACCAGCAACCTACCAATTCCAATGTTTTGTTGTTGTTTCTATTCCTAATTGACTAATTCCCTGTTATATCCTCTTGTCCATGGTTGTTATCACCGGAAACAAGCCACAGCCATGGTTTCACATGCTTGTTCCGTGTCTTTGCCTGAGTCACCCCCTTCGCATCCTATGGGGAATCCTATGGACACCAATGTTATTCCCAAGATTTCTATAGGAGATCCATATTTTGCTAAATTTTTGGATGTTAATCTTGCACCGTACAAGATTATTTGTCTCATACCCCTGACCGTACACCCAATGGTCAGCTCCTCTTGGGTATGCCTATTAGTATAGCCACTCACTTAGCTCCTTCCCCACCTAATAACTCCACCTCACCATCTTCATCCTTAGCCCCATCTCCCAACTCAGTGGATTCGATGGTCCATACTACACCAATTGGCTTTCCTTTGGTTAATCTGGGGCATCACATATCACTACCGTCCACTGCCCCTACCTCATCCCTCTCGCAGATTTCCTCTTTCATAAATTTTTCTCTACCACCTATCCACACGATATTTCCCTCTCGGCTCGCCCACCTTTTCATTTCCACAAATGCATCCGGTGGCCTCAATAGCTTATATATGACACCCTTATTTGACAACCCCAACACATTCATCCTCAATACCTTATCAACATTTAACCCCACCATTTTCTAGTAGCGGCTCTTGGCCCAATCCTCCTCTCACATAATGACAACACCATCATCTAACCCAACAAATGATTTAATCAAACAGATGATGGACAAGATGTAAAATCTTGAGGCTTATGTTTCAGAAGCCATAACACCTGACATACGAGAAAGTTTGTCGGAGCCTATTCCTCCTTCGTCCCCCTTCATACATATCCTCCTCAATGGAAATTTCTGAAATTTACTCACTTTAATAGTAAGGAGGAACCTCAACAACACTTGCGATCGTTTAGACATGCCTCGCTATCTCGATTACTCATGACAATGCCTTACTACTCCGTGCACCTTCCCCATGTCCTTATCAGACCCACCTTGGAATGGTACAAAGGTTTTAGCCCAAGACTCAATCTTCTCCTTTAACTAGTTAGCCCAATCTTTCTTGGAGCATTTCTCCATCAATATTGCCAAGAAAGTATCCATTACCAATCTCTATGCCATCCGAAAATTTGAAGACGAATCTATCGCATATTTCGTTGGGCGATGGCGGGCCTCATAAACCAACTTAATTATGCCTTACCTCAGTGAGCTCATCGAACTCTTTACATGGGCCTACGCTAAACACATTTCTCCCACCCTCCAAATTCAAACTTTCCACACCTTTGATGAGGCCTTTACTATGGCTTGGAAATTAGAGATTTGAGCCTTAGAGGAGGAGAAATTGAAGTTGTGCAACAAAAACTCAAATTTTTGAACCCAAGACTCCACCAACAAACTCAACACCACAAAATCTCACACATCATCTTCTTTGAAATCAAGAGGAGCTGTACATGCGGTGACGGTCAAATCTCAAGCACCGCCTAATACCTAGCCAAAATTCACCTATAAGTATAAAGATGAGCCCATCAAATACACTCCCTTGGGAGAAACTTATGATGTGATCTTGGACAAATTGCTTAAAGAAGGAGCTATCACCTTGCCTCCTATTAAACCTCACTCCGGGTTTGATTCTTCTCATGCTATACCTTTTTGGTATAAAGAAAATGACTTCTGTAACTTCCATCGCATGAAGGGACATAGCCATGAAAACTACAACATGCTAAAAACATAGTGCAGAAATGGTTGATGTAGGGATATAACCCTCAATAATCTTAATGCCCCCGCTAATTGAAATTTGAAAATCTTCAACAAACCATTTCCAAACCATTCCTCTAACAGTAACACAAACCAAGAAACCTTAGCCGAGGAGAAGAGTGTGCATGAGATCCATGTGGTTTTCAACTCCCAACCAAGGGCTTCCATCGAGGAAATTCTAAATCGAGCCTCTTCACCGATGCAGAGTCCTTGCCCCCTTCTCCTTCATCAAGACAAGAGGACAGCCCTACTATTCCTTTACCCATAAAGGAATCAACCACCTAGAGTTCTCTTCTCACAGAAGAGCCTTCTTACACCACATCCCTACAAGACTGTGAGTGGATGTTATCCAACTTATCTATTTCCCAAACATCTCCTTCCACCACTCTTGCTGCAAAAGAAGAAGGATCACCACTTTTTCTGTCATCCTTAGAAGAGAAACCCCTTAAGCCTACATCACCAAATTCCTTAACCATGATGGATCCTCTAGAACATGCCCTCCTCCCTACAGTTCTTCATCGCCTAAATCTTTCCAGCAACCGGTTGACCTCTTAACACCCATTGATACAACACCTCATTCGCCCCCTGTATCACACCCCCAGTGGACCGGAATCATAGCCCACTTCTCTTCCATACCAAAATTCCCGTCCATACGTGAAGATTTTCACCCCCCAGAAGATAGATGACTCTTATGGGAACGTTTGAATACACCATGCTCTACTCAAATGCAGATGACTAATCCAGAACACCTCTACTATATACCCGAAGTTTTTACAAAAGCTCAAAAGGCCTATGTCCTCACCTCCACCCCCCTCATCTCTACCAAATACCTCATCCACCTCTATCAACCTAGCCAAACCTTCCCCTACACTTGGGACTTTACTAATACCCAGCCTGATGCACCCACCTAAATGGTTAGACTTATCCAAAATAAAGTCGTTAATCCACCTAGGAGACAGACCCAATCTCCTCGAGTCCAATCTATGCCTCCACCACAACTAAAACCCTCGCCCTCAATCACACCACTATAGCAGGCACGGATTCAACTCTCATTATCACACCTACCTTCTATATTAGGGCCTCACCCTCCACCTTGCCTCAATACACCATGCCTCCCACATCTTCTTTAACACGACTAGCACCTTATGCACCCATATAGAAATCCACAGGCATCTCAACACCTGTCACCCCAAGTATCTTGCCTACCTACCAACCCTAAGCAAACTCAATCATCGAAGGAATTGTTTTTGCCACTCCTCTTTCTCGTGGTTGTTTGCTGCCACCATGTCATCTCGTGGCCTCATCATCTAACCAAATAAACATGACTTCGCAAAGAATAAGCCATACCTAGTTAAACCTAATCATCAAAATCCCTTGCCTAAACCACCACCCATACAAACCACTCATACCCAACCATTACCAAAACAATCAATAATCTCACCCACTCAATCAATAGCCTCATCTTCATTTGACCCGCTCAAAGGATCTTACGCCAAGATCCTTGATATGCTGATAGGGATGCAACCATTTCCCTACCCCCACTCAGACCCTATGATCCATCTAAACCTCGACCTATAGGTTATGATGAATCTAAAATCTATGCCTACCACCACACACTAGGACACAATGTAGAAGGATGCAAAGCTTTGAAAGCCATCCTTCGCCAGTTGCCTATCTCGGATAGAAAATCTCATAAAGACAACTTACGGAAGGAAAATCCCTTAGCTTCGATCCCTTCTCCTATACCACTTGTCCCCGCCTCACCAAAATCTATCATCATTGCAACCCCGCCTCTTGAGAACAATGACTTATCCCTGTCATCTTCCTCATCTCGTATTCATGAGATCAACATGATTAGCATTGCTACTCGAGGTCAGAAAAACAATGGAAAAGCTAAAGAAAGCACACCTACGGCCTCTCTTTCTTCTTCCACCATCCCGATCGCACCACCACCTAAAGTGGTTATTCGTGGACCTGCCTATCCAGTCTCTGATGGAGTTTCCCATCACACTATGATCAAACAACTTCACCAATCTCCTATAAAAATGACACTCTATGATCTCATTCAAACATCTGAATCGCATCGACAAGCTCTAATTGAGATCCTTCAAGGGATAGAGGTCCTACCTAATGAAACCTTTCCCGTCACCTCCATCTTAACACCCAACCATGTCACTTCTCTCACCAAACAACCTACCTCCACAACCACTTCGTCCTCGTATAAGCAGCCGCTACTATCGGTTTTCCAAGAAGAAATTGTCATCTTTGGTGTAGAAGATCCTGACCCCACTCTTTTCATCTTGGCTTACGTCTGGGACATCCAGGTACATCATGTTATGATCGACGGGGGCTAGCCTAAACATCATCTCTTCTAAAGCCTTCCAATAGATGAATATCCCTCCTAGTTGCATGTGTGCCAACCCCACCATGTTGCGTTCATTCAACGATGTTATTACTTCTACCCTAGGCACCGTGATCCTTAACATTCGTGTAGGGCCACGTACCTTACCCAAAATCTTCTATGTCCTTAAGGGAGAATTCCAATACAACATATTGTTAGGCTGCCCTTAGATCTCGGGCTATGGGATGCGTTCCCTCCACCTTACATAGATGTATAAAATTTGAGTATGAGGGGAATTCATACACCGTCACAGCTGATGCTTCCCCCTTCAAAACCTACAATATGTTATACCACCCTAATGATGTGCTTGTACCAGTCAAGACACCCATTGATCCAACCCAACCATCTACTTCAACCATGCCTTAACCATCCACCTTAGTCGTACCCACACCTTCGACCAATGAAACCACCGATGCAAATACTTCTTCCTTTCCCGCGGACAACATCCCAACCTCATATCCCTTGGTAGGTGTTTTTCAACACCTTACACTGGGGGAGTACCACCTATACAACGTTAGCACCTTCCATACCCCACAAGAGTATGGACAGTTACATGCGCATCCTACCTACGACTGTCATGTGGGGGAGGTGATCTCCTATGGACCACCTAATTACCGCACCAACCTAACGTAAGGGGGTGTCGATGCATCCTCTGTCACCCCCAAACATCCCCTTGGTGTGGTTCCCTTCCAATCATATTTTCAATATCTAACCAACCATCATTTCGACCTCACCTTTCTGACGCATTGTGCTTGGAAAGGTTTTGGTTTCGGTCTTTATGAGCAAGGACGACATATGGTTATTCCCATGACAACACGCAAACACAAATATTGTAGTAGTCTTGGATTTTCTTAACCACCTACACTAAAGAAACCTCATGTCAATTGTATCCAGGAAGATGACGAATTCACCCATTCCGAACAATCATCGCCCATTTTACCATCTTCACCCACGGAGTCGATAGACCCTGAATCTATCCCTCCTAACTTTTTTTTTCATGAATGCTATCTTCCTAGGTCCTCTCACTTATCAACGCGATGGTGAGGACCCATCTTCTCTCCCCCTTTTATATCCAGACATGATCGAAGAAGACCTGCCTTCGATTAATGTTGTGGAGTGCCAGGATGATGGCTCCATCCTCACCTACCTTGGTGCGGTATTTACTCTTATATTCAACACGCCTTACAATCAAACCCAAACCATGTTGAATGAGTCAACTATAGAAATCAACATCCACATGGAAGATGATCCTCACATTGTAAAGATCGACAATCTCTCGATGCATCGTAATAAGCCGCCTTCACTACATTTTTCCGTGCCCGTAATCAAGCTTTCACTTGGTCCTACGCCAACATGCCAGAATCGATCTTGACATTACTTGTCCATAACATCACTTTGAAATCGACTCCAAACCATTTAAACATAAGCTGAGAAAATACATCCACACATTGCCCTCTTGGTTAAAGAAGAGCTTCAATGACTCCTTTCTGTTTCTTTCATCTTAACTATTGACTATCTGTAATGGATTTCTAATATCGTACCTATCACTAAAGCGATGGGGGGACTTCAGATATGTATGGATTTCTAGGATATTAACCTCACTTTCCTAAAGGATGACTTCCCCCTACCTAGCATTGATCAACTTGTTGATCTCACTGTAGGCCATGAGATGCTTTCTCTCATGGATGGTTTCTCAGGATACAATCAAATTTTAGTAGCCCCTGGCTGATCAACATAAAACCACCTTCATTACCCCCTGGGGGACCTTCTACTATCGTGTCATGTCGTTTGGCCTTAAGAATGCTGGTGCAACTTATCAGCGGGCTATGAATTACATTTTTCATGACATTATGCACACTATCCTCAAAGATTATGTTGATGATATTCTTGGAAAACCCAAACATCGTAGTGAACATCTCGATTTTTTAACCATTATTTTCGATCACCTGTTACAATATCTGTGTTCATCTTCAACCAAAGAAATGTGTCTTTGGCATCCTTTCGGGAAAACTCCTTGGCTTTATCATCTCTTTACGTGGCATTGAGGTCGACCCAGCTAAAGTCAAGGCTATCTTAGAAATGCCCCCACCCACTAACCTAAAGCAATTACATAGTTTACAGGGAAAACTCCAATCTATCCGGTGTTTCATCTCACAACTCTCGGATCGATGTCAACCTTTCCATCATCTCCTTAAAAAGGACATTGTCTTTCAATGGAGCGAGGAGTGCCACCAAGCCTTTGAGGCTCTTAAAGCTTATCTCTTGTAGCCACCCATGCTTATCCCACCTTAGGATGATCACCCTTTCTACCTTTACCTTTCTGCCACCAACCATGTTGTAGGAGCCATGCTCACACATCGTGACTCTGAGCATTGAGAACAAGCAGTTTATTACATAAGCCGTACTCTTGTGGATTACGAAACTAGGTATACACACGTCAAAAGTATTGCCTAGGCCTATCATTCATGGCCACCAAACTCTAACATTACCTCCTAAATCATAAAAGAATTGTCATCACCAACGCTGACCCCATACATTATACGTATGCCAAACCTCGCTAAACCAATGCATCACCTAATGGCTTATGCTCCTCACCGACCTCGACCTTGAGTTTGTACACTAGAAATCAGTCAAAGGACAAACTATCGCAGATCAACTCGTGGAAGCCCCTTTACTTGGGGAACAATTTACCAATTTTACTTTCCCTGATGAACTCATCGCAACTCTTTCGCTTAGTGATGCATCTTATCCGATGACTCTCTTCTTCGATGGATCTAAATGCCAGCGTGGTGGAGGGTGGGTGTTGTTCTCATTCCTCTTGAAGGTGAACCTATGCCTCTTTCATTTAGGCTCAATTTCCCTTGCACTAACAATACAACGGAATACAAGGCCCTTGTTTTGGGTCTCCACGTTGCGTTACACTTAGGTGTGAAGTCTATTAACATTTTTAGTGACTCTCAATTGGTAGTAAATCAAGTTACTGGCATCTACCAATGTAAAAATGAGGAACTTCAAAAGTACAAATGTTACGTAGATTCACTTTTGACCTTATTTACCCATTATACTATCCAAACCGTTCCACGCTCAACTAATAAATTTACGGATACTATGGCTTGCTTGGCCTCGCAAATTCCTACATCACCAACTGACTCTGACATATTTGTCTTGGTCCAACAACTCTTTGCCCCATCTTACTTAGTCCCGGATGTTTGTATGGTAAATAATGTATCTGCTGACTCACAGGATACCTGGTATCACCAATTTTGCGACTACCTTACAACCTCTATTCTCCCACCTGACCTTAGTAGTAATGGAAAACACACTTTTCTTAAAGGTGTTTCTCGTTATGTCATCATGGGGGGAATCCTCTATAAACGTGGCTTCGATGGTATCCTCCTTCGATGTCTAACCAGCGTTGAAGTCACTCATACCATCCAACAAGTCCATGATGGAATTTGTGGTGGGCACTTTAGTGGCTTTGCCATGGCCAAGCGGATCCTTCACCTAGGATATTATTGGCCTACTCTTAATAAAGACTGCTGCGAATATGTTAAGCGTTGTGTTATGTGTCAACAACATGCCAACCTTCAACATACTCCCAGCCACCCGCTACAGGTCGCACGAGATCTTTGGCCTTTCTCACAATGGGGTTTTGAGATTCATCCACCTTCTTCACAACGTCACCATTGGATCGTCATGGCAATGAATATTACACTAAATGGGTGGAGGTTGTTCCACTCGTTTCAACCAAAAAGGAGAAAATTGTTGAATTCATCAATCATCGATTATTTACCATTTCGGTGTTCCTCATCGCTTGATAACCGATAATGGCAAATATTTTAAAAATAAGTCATTCACGAGCCCTTTGTGACAACTTTGGTATGAAACTTAGCTTCTCGTCACCCTACTATCCACAAGAAAATGGTCAAGCTGAATCTTCTAACAAAACCTTAACCAAAATTCTCATGAAATTTGTTAACAATTTTGAGCAAAATTGGCATGATCACATCCCCTTTGCCCTTTGGGATTATTGTACCAGCATTCATACTTCCACTAATGCCACACCATTCTCTCGGTGTATGGTACCGAGGTCATCTTGCCTCTTGAAATATAAATCCTTCCCTCGAATATCTCTCAGGGATATTCTCACCAATGATGACTTCTACGAAGAGCGGTTAGCCCAATTGGAGCTTTTGACGAGCGTTGTCTTACCACTCTTGACCAACTTCAAATTTATCAAAAGTGCATAAAGCGTGCTTATGATAAGTGAATTCATGAGCGTACCTTTAAAATTGGTCATCTTGTCCTCAAAGAGAATCAACATGTAACCAAACTAGAAAAGAGCAAATGTGGAAAATTTTCTCCTAATTGGATTGGGCCTTATATTATCACTCACACTTATGGATCGTGTACTTATCGTTTAGCTTCACTTAATGGTAAACTTGAGCCTGAACCCCTTAATGCCTTGCATCTCTGACCATTCTACTATTGAATTTAGTGTTACATCACTTCTTATCTACCTTGCACTCATCCCTTGAGCTCATTTACCACCTCATACACCTTTTTTTTTTGTCGTGCATCTCAAAGTAAAATCAAACCCACGTGGTTTGATCATCACCTCCTCTTAAAGATGCCTTCTCCTTTTTAGTCTAGTCCATGACTTAAAAGTATCAAAATAACAAGTTCTCAATTATACAATTCTGGGATATTCTTGAGTCAAACTTCCTACAAAACTAGATGCTTCATGTCAAATAGACATCTAGACCTCTAAGCTATAAACTAGACTGCTCCCTCAAAGGATAGTTATGTGTAAAGCCACATCTCACATATCAGTAATTCAGATGCTCCCTCGAAGGACAGCTATGTGCAATGCCACATCTGCTACTATAAGTAGATTGTTCCCTCGAAGGATAGCTATACAAAGTCAGCCTCTATCAGAAGCTTCTCGCATTGATTAGCTTCGTGAAGACCTCAAGAACAAAAAAATGCATATCCCATATAGACTTCCCACATCGATCAGTCTATATCTAGAAAAATAAAAGTAGTATTCAAAAGTACTTTTGAGTCATGGACTTGTCTATTTTGGTTTGGTTCTCTTCCGTCAGAATAATCACCTTATAACAAGTTCTCTGCGCCCTAGCCATACCATCCACCTCACCTCACCATTCTTCATAATAACAAGGGACGTGCGTATATCCGATATATTGCGATTATAAAACTCTTTTCACCTATCAACTTCTCACCTATGCAAGGTACCTAGGGATTCAAGATCATTATAATGATAATACATGGTTTGTTTAGCTCTTTCCAACTATAGGACACTTTTGCCTCTTTTACCCGAATCTAGGATTGTGTGATGACCTTAATTAGGACATGGTTTCCTATGCTTGGGTAATTAACCCTCACTTCACCTATACCCACACCAACACCAACAACATTACTCTACCAACATCAAACTTTTACCAACCAACAAATTGTCTAACCACAACTAAATTACCCGAATTCACCCCTCCTTGGTCCTAAGGAGAACTACTGTTGGTGTCGAAACGCAGCACCCCTAGGACTCTGCAACACGATGGGTTGAGAATCTCGGTGCGATTAAACAACATGGAGCTTTTCCCAGTGTGGGACCTTGCGAAATCGAAAAAGCTCTCCTGATGAAGGTCGGATCCTATTCCTCTGCTCGAGATGCGTGAATAAATGCGTAGAGGTTTACCAAAAACCTAATCTAACTTGCCAAGGAGACAAGGTAGAGAATGCAAAAAAAAATAAAACCTAAACTACGGAGGTGATGCACCGAGGAATGAAGAACATATGTTTTGCCAATAAACACAAACCATAGAAATGTAATGCAATATCATGCACAGATACACATATTCGCAGTGAAAGATCAGGAGGATGCAAAATGAAACACATAGAGGGTTGAGAAACATCCATAGTCATGCATTTATTTTCTCCGAAGGTTTGATACAATACACTGCAAAAATGCCAATAGGCAAAGGTTGCATTACAGTTTCAAATGGGAGGTTTGAGCTCCACAACTCCACCTGCCAAAGAGAAGAAGGGAGGGGCCAAAACAAGAATGTCCAACCACTTCAAAGAGCCTCTCTTTACCATTTATATGAGGAAAAATGAGGGAGAAGAGAATGATTCGAATTCTGCCCCAACCACCTCCAAGACTGCACCTAACTCCTCATCATGGCGGTAGGTGAGATCCCCAACAACCTCAAAATATGGCGAACTGTATTTTTGCATTTTTAAGAACTTGTTCCCACCCAATTAAATATATCCAGTCGTAGTTGCATAGAGGATGCCGAGAGCTTTCCGAAAAGTCCAACCTTGTGTGAATCCGAGCTCCCTATAAAAAGTTATGGTGATCTGAATATTTCCCTCGTCGGGATTGTGCGCCTGTCGGGTTCGGGATTTCCTTGTGCATCTGCATCGGGCTTGGAGGATGGCTCGACATGCTTTCGATCCGTGTTTTCCCGACGTGTTTCTCCACCTCCGAAACCCGATTTTCTTTGCGTCGGGTTTTCCAACCCTTCCGACATGTTCTTTTGATGTCGGGTTTATCAACCCCTCCGACATGCTTCTGCGCCATGCTTTTCCGCCTCCGAGACCCGATTTGCTTTGTGTCGGGTTTTCCAACCCTTCCGACATGTTCTTTTGATGTTGGGTTTATCAACCTCTCTGACATGCTTCTACGCCATGCTTTTCTACCTCCGAGACCCGATTTGCTTTGCATCGGGTTTTCCAACCCTTCCGACATGTTCTTTTGATGTCGGGTTTATCAACCTCTCCGACATGCTTCTGCGCCATGCTTTTCCGCCTCTAAGACCTGATTTGATTTTTTTGTGTGTCTATATTTACCTAAGGGTAAATATATACAACAATTTGGTGACTCACGGGGTTACCTTCCTGCTAGGTAGAAGATCAATGGCCTTTTAGCGATCCATTGGGCATGGAGTCATAAGCAATAACCTGAAACCAACCTGATATCTGATCCCGAGCCTGATACCACAACTCCTCTCCGAGAGCACGCTGAACCAGTGAAAACCAACCTAGGAGCAACAAAACCTATGCCAAAGCACTTAGGGAAACTGAAACCTAACTACAATAAGACAATGTGTATACGCACTTAGAGGAATTGAAATCTAGGCTAATATTTACAAGGGTAAACCTTTTCCTTTTAGTAGCAATGTTTAAGATAGATTCCGTTAACCGAATCGGGAGTTCTTCTCCATCCAATGTAGAAAATTGGAAGGAATTAATATCCTTACATCCCGTGACCATGTAGGGGCCACTCCAAATAGCATAAAACTTGGAATGCCTTCCGGTTTTGCTCGATCTGCATCCCATTTCGAACTAGGTCCCCTTCCCGGAAGGTCCTTGCTCTTGCTTTTGATCAAACCATCTTTTCACCAAGGCCTGATCTTTCTCAATTGTTTGAACTTGCATGTTCTCTAATTTCTACCAATTCCATCAACTCGTATACCTGCCTCCATTGGTTCGAACTCACCAACTCCAATCGCTTCATGAACTCCAATGCAGGCGGTTCTAATGATATAGGCACATCGCCTCTTTTCCATAGAAAAACTTGTAAGGGGAATTACTGTAGACCTCTTTGGTGTTATTCTATCAGCCCATAATGCTGATTTTAGCTTTGGTATGCCATGTTATTTGATTTTCCTCTAGAGTCCTCCCGATGATTCTTAGCAAATTTTTGTTTGTGGACTCTGTCATCCATTACCCTGCGGTAATAATTTGAAGAGGTGCTCAAATAGATTCCATTCTTGAAAGCCCATTCTATAATCTTGGAACCTATGAATGCCAATGCGTTGTTTGATATGATAGTGGCCGGCACACCAAACCTGGTCATTATTCCTTCATAAAAGTCTAGTATGTTAGACTCATTTGCTTCTTCTTTGGCGCTACCGCTTCGGTCCACTTGGTGAAATAGTCTTCTTTGTGAGAATCCACTTGTGGCCTTGGCTTGAGTTTGGGTTGATGACCCCATGAAATCCAATCCCCATTGCATAAATGGTTGGTAAACCAAAATTGGGTGCAATGGAAGTGCTACTAGTCTTTCTTTTCCCGTGAAGAGTGCACATTTCTTACACTTTCTTATCCATGTATAGCGAGTCATTGAACAACTTTGTGGGCCAATAATACCCTACCTTCATTATCTTGAGAGTCATTACTCGTGGGGCAAAATTTCTGCCGAATCTCCATCGTGAAAATCTCGTAACACCCTCTCAATTTGACCTGTCCCAATGCACCTCAATAGAACTCCATTGATGTCTTTCTTGAGCAAAACACCATCAACAAGCACATATGGAATAGCTTGTAATCTAAAGTATCTCCTCTTTGCTTTGCTCATTTCGGAGGGAATAGTCCTATCTCATAGGAAGTGTATCATAATGTCGAGTCCAACAAGGAGTAGGCACATCATCATTTTCATGTTCTTGACCATCCTGTAATACCAAGACAGCTCTCTTTTCATCACCTCGCTTCAACTGTTGAATCAAGGCTAGCTATTCACATAGTCCCTTTCCATGTACTAGTTTAGTGACCTTGATCTCGATGTCATATTCCATGACACGAGTGATCCATCCTGCACGCGTTTCTCATTTAGATCCTTGTTTAGAAGGAAGTCCTTGACTCCATGAGAGACTAACAATTGGATTTTGTTGTTTGAGACTATGTGCTTGAATTTCTTTAAGCTCCGATTCTGCAAGGACATGCTTTTCAATGAAAGAGTACCTAGTTTCGAATTCCTCCAAGCCTTGATCAAGAAAGCAACCAGTTGTTCTAATCCTTCTTTGTTTTGTTGTACTAGGATTGCAGAAATTTTGTCTCACCACCAAAGGAATATAAAGACGAAGCCCTTAGAGAAGTCTGGATTGACGAGTTGGAGCTTGAGATATACCCTCTTTTATTGCCTCAAAACTTGCCCTTCCTTCGATGTCCACTTAAATGCCATGCTCCTCTTTAACATCAACGTTATTGGCTTCACAAGAGCAGCAAAATTTGGCACAAATCTATGAACAAAATTAATCCTTCCTAAGAAGCTTTGAAGAGCCTTTTTGTGACTTGGCAATGGCAATGCTTGAATTTCTTTGACTCTCTCTCGGGTCAATCCTCAATCCTTCCTTTGAAACAATATGGCCTAGAAGTTTTCCCTCGTGAGCCAAGAATATGCATTTTTTGGGATTCAATGATACCCCAAATCTTCTACACCTCTGAAATACCTGCCTTAGATGAAAGAGGTGATCCACTGCATTTTTTGAGAATACAGTGATGTCATCAAGGTATATCAAAACTATTTTATTGATCAACCCCTTAAATGCCATATCCATTGCCCTTTGGAAGGTGGCTCCAGCATTTGATAGCCCAAATGGCATCTTCTTGTAGGCATATGTCCCCCATTTGGTGGTGAAAGCCGTCTTGAATTGGTCATCTTCTTTCACCATCACCTGATTATACCCTGAGTAGCCATCTAGGAGAGAGAATCTCTCTGAACCGGATACTACTTGCATTATTTGTTCCATTGAAGGAAGCTAGTAATGGTCTTTGAGAGATGCCCTATTGAGGTCTCGGAAGTCCACACACAACCTGATTTCTCCGCTCTTCTTCCTGACCGGAACCAAGTTTGCAACCCAGCTTGAGTGCTTGATTGGGAATATAATGCTTGCCTCTATTAGCTTGTTTAACTCTTTCTTCATTAGAGGCTCAATGTGAGGGTTGAGGTCTCTGCTTCTGCCTGATGGGCTTAGCATCTGGGATCCACTATGTTATGTTGTGCCAAATTTGGATCGAATCCTCTTAATTCTTCATAGCTCCAAGCAAAGACATCTGGAAATTCTTGGCAAAGCTGTATGAAATCTGATTTCTCCTGCTCAATGGCCACTTTACCAATTTGAAGTGTTTTGCCTTCCCCAACCGGAATTGGCTCTGAATCTTCTCTCTTGACCTGTATGTTAGCCTTTTCCTTATGAAACTGGTCGTTAGGGTTGAAGATAGACTCCAACGTTACTAAACCCTTAGGAAGCTTGTTTGTCCGTAGCTGCACTACTTGATCCCCATATTGCTGCTCTAGCCTATCCTGATTTCTAGCTGAGAATTCAGCTTCTTCTTGTAAGAAATTGACAATCTGTTGATCGTTCTCAAACACCTGCCAACTTGTGCTATTATCTGGAACTACTAGCCTCACAACCACATGAATGTGTGGCTGCGTTTTTTCTTTTATAATGTTGTCAACCACATCAAACGTTGCTCCAACTGCTGCGAGCCTATCTGCGGCTTCATTTTTCTTCCTGGGTATGGATACAATGTTGAAAGCTTCGAAATCCTCAATGAGGTCCCATACCCTATTCTTATAGCTCTTTAGCAATTCGTTCTTTGTAGCATGTTGTCCCCTAACTTGGTTGACGATTAGCTCGCTATCTCCAAACACTGCGCAAGTTCTTTATGCCCTTTTTCTGCCCAATGAAGTCCATGAATCAAATCCTCATATTCACCGTGTGTTTTTGAACAAGAAAACTGGAAACGAAAAGCTGAATAATACTTGATGTCTTGTGGTGAAATCAACACTGCACCACCTCCAGCACCTTGTCTGCTTCTCGAACCATCGAAGAATAATTTCCAAACTTTGTCTTCATCTTTTTGTTCAGCCGAATGATGTCGGGAATGGGTGAATTTTCTTCGTGTATACAATACACGCCCAATTCAGATTCTTTAATTTCCTTGTATGGGTCAAATTCATGACTCTTGTTTTCCCATTCATCCAAAGTTAAATCAGAATTCCCTCGACCTTAGTACACTGCATCTAGATCACTTGAACACTCCTCCCGATCAAAAGTGAGCAATTTGTATTGATAGGACTTGATACATGAGGCTCAATATGGAAATTGGCAATTGGTTCGACTGATTGTTGCTTTGGCTCCATACCTTGTCCTAAAATCATGTGTGACCAATCTAGATAAATATCCACCGATTTTTGCAGTGAATTCTCTTGATAGACACAACGCAAAGAGTGGCGGAAGGTCAATTACAGACACATCTTGTAGAACTGTAACATTAGGACATGAATGTAGTGTTAGGCTTAACCCCTTGATGACTCCAACAATTCCTACTACCGTTCCATCTAGCTGCACTACTCCTTTCAACACTGGTTCATACTTCAAACCCAGTTGATCCGCTATTTGCTTCGGCATCACTGAACTACTTGCCCCTGAGTCTATCATGCAGTTGTGTACCAAGTGGTTTCCAATAATCAATGAAACATAGAATGGTGGAGGATTCAAATTTTTTCTTGTTTGACCCCCATCATGTTGCACTGCATTAGTGAGAACTTTCTCATGTCCCTGGTTTGATACATTTGTGGCAGACCAATTAGCCATTGCAACTTGCAATAAATCTCGTTGTCCTAGGATCGCAAGTGATTCCCACATGGAAATGTTCACATGTGTCTTCTTCATTTGATCAATGATGTTGAAGGGGATGAATTGTCCTTTTGCTGTCCCTTACTTGCGCAACCTTTTCTGCAGCATGAATAGGTGCATGTGTTGCTACAACAGGTACCTTAAGTTGATTTTGCACATTTGGAGCTATGTTTGGTCTATTGACTCCTTGTTGTGTAAGAGTGGGTTGAGAAACAACTAGATTAGACGGTTGTCCCTCTTCTATGCTTCTCTTCTTTGACCGTGTGTTGTGACCACGCCTTGGAAAGGCTGTTGGTTAACTCCACGAAGTCTTCTGCTTGCTAATTGGCCAATGTAGTTTTACATTTGGAGGTCCTTCTTGTTACGTTTTCTTCTTCTGGTTCCTTTCTTGGCTTGGTTCTTGAGGCACACCAATGGTTTGTACCATCAAGGCTTGATTCATTGCACCATTGAAACATCTTTGGCCGATTGTGGGGGGGAGATTGCAAGGGTACACCGGTCGTACTCTGTGCCATGTTATTTTGTATTGGAACCAAGGCTCTTGAGGGCGTCATTGCATTTGGATCATATGGTCGAAATGGCACAGCGTAGCTTGAGGTTGTCCTTGGTTTTGGTTTTGATTTGTAGCTTTGGTGGTGGTCTATTTTGTTGGTATGAGGGCCTAGCTGGCGATCTTGTGCTTGGGGTCGATACGGTCTAGCACTTTGAGCTTTTTTCTTTTGATAGTCACTAGCTCATTTCCGAGGTTCTGTAGTTGTTTCATAACCTCCTAAAATTCCTTTGAAGTATTTGAAGAAGTTAACGCCTCATTATTGCTTTGATTTCTAGGAGTTGGAATGGGATTCAACTCGGCACTTGATCGTTTGTAGGATCTCCCATATCTAGGATAGAGAGGCATTGGTGGCCTTGGTGCAAGCTTGCCGGATTGGATCAAATAGTTCTCTACTCTGATAGCTATGCCATAGGCCCCTGGCAGCGTTGTTCCTCCCATTGATTGGATCATCATGGCTATGTCTGAATTTATAGCCTTTAAGAAATAAAGGAATGCTCCTTCAGTAGTTGGTCTAACAACTATTGGAATCCTGTCCCATGTCCGTTGGAACCTGAAGTTGAAATCTGTCATTTTTTCGTTAGGAGCCCTTTTGATTGTTGTCAGTTGTTCCAATAAGGACAAATTGTCTGCCCTCTCCCCGAATTGGTTGCAAAGAGCTGAACAAAGTTGGTCCCAATTCGTAATAGACCCTGTTGTTAGGCTCCTAAACCATTATAAGGCCTTACCTTTGAAAGATGAAGCCAATAACTTAACTACAACATCCATTTCATTTATTTTGTGGATTGCACATGCGTTAGCAATATCCTGGATGTGATCAATAGGAGTAGTATGATTTTCTCTGTGAAATAGGGGATATTCTTTAGCTGTGCTTGGAATTTGATTAAGAGCATTTAGGGCAAGTGGACTACTACCCGTGAAATTTACAAAGGGATTCGGTGGTAGATGCGCCATTATGATTGGCCGAGAACCACCGGTGATGCGAGAAAAGGTCTACCGGTGGAGGTGTAGACAAAGTCTTGTTAGGTGGAGATGGTGATCTTTGTGGTCTTCTCCCTCTCCTTCCTCTGCCTAGTGATAGTTTCAAGTGGAAAAATAGCCCCTCTTCTTGAGTATTAGACCTTGTTCGAATTCTTCTCATGTGCCTAGGTAACTTGTGCTGCTACACCGTTGAATTCTATCCCTTCGGAGTCGCCAATGTGTTAGAGAACAAGCCTCTAAAAGGCTGAATTTTGCCAGTTACACACAAAACTTGACAATATTGAAAATATAGTTAAAAATTTGAAGGACCCGAGAGGGACAATCTTCAATCGAAATTCAGGCCTTGTTGCGCACTGCGGATCCCAAAAAATACAAAGTGGAACTCAGGTCATGCGATGCAACTCACAAAACCTGAATTGCTATGTGTCGAAACTTGGAACATGTCCAACATCCTTCAAAACCCTAAAAGACTCGCTGTTGGGAATAGGACCATGGAATGTATCCCCCAAAACCCGAATTCTTTGCTTTGATGTTCTCGGACCCAAAAACCCAAAATTCAAAAACTCAAGTTTTGGAAATCAAAATATCAAAAAACTAAAGATACCCTTTTGAAGATTACCTTCAGATCTACCAATTGTTGAAATTTTGACCTGTTTTAAGCAAGATAAACCCTTGAAAAATGATTTCGGAGTTTAGGCTAGGAGGTGCAAAATCTGAAATTTTTTTAAAAATGGTAATTTTAGTAGTGCAAATTTCATGAAAAACTCCTTCAAATTTTTATGGAATGACCTCTTGGTCCCACAGGGCATGCCAAAACTATTGGTGTCGAAATACAGCACCCCTAGGACTCTGCAACACGATGGGTTGATAATCTCAGTGCGATTGCACAACATGGAGCTTTTCCCAAGTGTGGGACCTTGTGAAATTGGAAAAGCTCTCTGGATGAAGGCCAGCTCCTATTCCTCTGTTCAGATGCACGAATAAATGCAAAGGGTTTACCAAAAACCTAATCTAACTTGCCAAGGAGACAGGGTAGAGAATGCAAAAAAAAAAAACCTAAACTACGGAGGTGATGCACCGAGGAATGAAGAACATATGTTTTGCCAATAAACACAAACCATAGAAATGCAATGCAATATCATGTATAGATACACATATTCGCAGTGAAATATCAGGAGGATGCAAAATGAAACACATAGAGGGTTGAGAAACATCCACAGTCATGCATTTATTTGCTCCGAAGGTTTGATACAATACACTACAAAAATGCCAATAGGCAAAGGTTGCATTACAGTTTCAAATGGGAGGTTTGAGCTCCACAACTCCACCTGCCAAAGAGAAGAAGGGAGGGGCCAAAACAAGAATGTCCAACCCTTTCAAAGAGCCTCTCTTTACCATTTATATGAGGAAAAATTGAGGGAGAAGAGAATGATTCGAATTCTGCCCCAACCACCTCCAAGACTGCACCTAACTCCTCATCATGGTGGTAGGTGAGATCCCCAACAACCTCAAAATATGGCAAACTGTCCAACCTTGTGTGAATCTCGAGCTCCTGTAAAAAGTTATGGCGATCTGAATATTTCCTCGTCGGGATTTTGCGCCTCGCGGTTTGGGATTTCCTTGTGCATCTGCGCGGGCTTGGAGGATGGCTAGACATGCTTTCGATCCGTGTTTTCCTCATGTGTTTCTCTACCTCCAAATCTGATTTGCTTTGCGTCGGGTTTTCCAACCCTTCCGACATGTTCTTTTGATGTCGGGTTTATCAACCTCTCCGACATGCTTCTGCGCCATGCTTTTCCACCTCCGAGACCCGATTTGCTTTACGTCAGGTTTTCCAACCCTTCCAACATGTTCTTTTGATGTCGGGTTTATCAACCTCTCCGACATGCTTCTGCACCATGCTTTTCGCCTGAGACCTGATTTGCTTTGTGTCGGGTTTTCCAACCATTTCGACATGTTCTTTTGATGTCGGGTTTATCAACCTCTCCGACATGCTTCTGCGCCATGCTTTTCCGCCTCCAAGACCCGATTTGCTTTTTTTGTGTGTCTATATTTACCCGAGGGTAAATATATACAACAACTACATCGGTCTAAGGCCCCTCCTTGCTTTGTGCAATGGGCTACGTAGGCAGCACTTAGGAGACATGGGGTCTCCCAAGGTTAGCTTGACCATCCCCTACCATAACCTATCATGTGTTGTGTTTTCTTTAAAAATATAAATATTTTCACGTATTTTTATTGATAACACTCACCTTGATCCTTTATCAATCCAAACATTCAAAACACAAATATTCTTATAATTATCACAAACTCAAATCAACATACATATTCCATTTTATTTAGATGTTAAACAAATACATCTTCTCTATCATCGATGCGCAGGTCGGAATCCTTATTTATTCTTCTACCCCTATGTATGAAACTCACTTAGACCCCGCGCCTCATCCCAAACCAGGTAGTGATGGTGATCGTCGACACCACTCACCTGGCCTCTCCATACTCAAAGGTACCACTGCTATTGGTTCCTCCCACTAATCCACCAATCTCTCCTATAACATACGAATCTGCCCTCTCACGTGGAGGACTCTTGCCTCTAGTCTCTCCACTTGAGACTGCGAAGCCTCTAACAATCCCGTGGTCTCGTTCACCTGTGTTTGAAGCTGGTGAACTAAACCCTGCAGGTGGTCTCTCTCTACGGTAATCACAGCTATGTCGGGATGATCGGCCCTCTCGTGTGTACTTCACAGCTCTGCTGCCCACCATAATCTATAAGACTCTGTCGCTCCTGCATCCATTACCCTACGATCGGCTGCTATCTCTTCTGGTCCTTCTGGAAGAGTTGGTCATGGAGGTGAGAATGGTGCCTCGGCATCGATCCTTCTGTATGGTCTATGATCCATGGGTATATCCTAAACAAATCCAAATTTTCGTCGCACGTGATCTAGAGGAATCCTCTCGTACTCTCCTAGCCTGTGTCCTACGATCCACCTCACTCACTCTACACCCCTCAAATCCTCGGCTATGTTCGTCGTCACCATGTAGTTCCCGTAAGGCCTCCAATGGATATCCACAATCATCATCGTCTCCAACTTCTACCTATAATACTCGGTGTTATCTGTCACAATCTCAGCTCTTGCCTCTTGCTCTGTCTGGACCCATCACCTGAATCCCAACCTCTGCACTCCTGTCTCTCCTACCTGGATTGGTCGGCCTATTGGTCGCACACACACATTGTGCTTGTTATTGCCAAATCACTGCAACCTCCAAATGGCTAGGATGTGAATAGGACATTCGGTGTGATTGGGACACATGGGATCACCTCTCAAGCTATGGGACTTGGGCTCAAGGTGAACCTCCAAAGAAGGCTAGCTTCCTCTTCCTAAACTAGGTGTTGTACTACTCCTAGTGTAATAAAAAATGATTATCTAGTCCTATGCTAACATTTTCATGGGGTTTTAGGGAAAGATATTTACAAAAATGAAACTATACTAGGGATGGTGATGCACCAAATAAAGGGTGTTTCCAGACTCAGGAAGGGTTAATTTGAAGAGGGTGTGTGCACCACAGGTCAACTTCACCTACTACAACTTAGAGAGGGTACAGGATACCACAAACTAAGAGACACGCATTCCCTTTGTTAAACCTTATCAGACCGAGAAGTATACCAGTTTCCTAGTGAAGAAGGATGAACTCAAGAAGGGTGAATAGACACCACAACTCAACTACATGCAATACTCCACCACTCGATAAGCACAGAACTCCAAGAACCTGCAATAGAAACTTAAACTTGCACAGTGTACCTGCAAGTACGAGAAAGGCACAAAGAAGCATAGAAGGATGGAAGGACCGAGATTAGTCACAAACACACACTTTTATTGCTTCAATAACATGCACAATGCATCATACATTCAGAAGAGGCAATAGTTGCCATTACAGTCTTGAAGAGGAGGCTTGAAATTTCTCTCAACACACAAGAACAACTTGCAGAAGAGAGAGGATTCTTGAAAAGTATACACTCGCCTGAGATATCTAACTGTCCAACTTGTCTGAACTGTTGGAACCCTTTGAAATGAGCTTCCAACTTACATTTATAGAAGAATATGTGAGAAAGAAGAGGAAATGTCATAATTGCATTCCTAAATTGAAGGCCCATGATGTATTTATTATAGTTAGTTGAACCACCTGAGAAGGTTCCATCATGGGTCATTAATTTCCTGATGACCTAGTCTTCTCAATTAATTAAAAGAATATTTAAATAAAATATTTAAATAATAATAATAAATATTATTATTAAAATATTTAAATAAAAATATTAATTTAATTAACATAATGTTGGGACCCCCGTTGACCCATTTGACTTGAAGAGGAGGGGGGTCCATGTGGATAGAGTCTGCACATAGCCAAACTTGATGAGCTTCGAATCCTCTAACTCGGTGTTGCACTCGATTTTTGACCCCGCACTAACTCTTTCCTTGCCTTGGTAATCAGGCTCTTTTGCATTGAGTCCTTCGAATGGCGAGCTATCAAACTCGATTCTTATCATTTTCCTCTGTTAACTCGAGGCCATTTATGCATTCCACATTCAAACTTCATGAAACATCACCACAAGCTCCTGCTGAAGTCACCGAGCTCTTCATCCAAAGAAGCGATCTTACCTTTCCTGGGCTCAAACTCACTTGAATACCGAGCTTAACCCAACATTTCTTCCAAACGATGAGAAAATGCCATTACCAATAAAGACCTAAAGCTGCCATGATGATGACCTAGGTTCATGCCCATAACATGTCGATAGACACCCTTAAGATTGATTTTTGGTCAAAGATCCCTTCAAAAATACATTGAACCACCATATACTCATTTTTCCAGGGCAACCAAGAGGACATTGCAAAAATGTATAGGTAACAACCATATGAATTCTTCCTTAGTCGTGGATCAAAGCTAATAGAAATAAGCTAGATACAATTAGCTTGAAACTGCAGTATAATCGTCCATTGTAAAAAAAGAGATTCTCTCGAACTCGTAAAAGAATACTTTTATTATTCGATTGGACGTACATAATGGAAGGGTATAAATATTGCCTACTTCCCTCAGAGTTTCTCAAAGAGACCATTTACAAGTAACAAGGATGTAGCATGCAAAACGGCCAACCAGGTATTTCAGAGTTGACCTTCACATTCAATTCATTTCTAGGAGAAGAAGTGTTGAGCAATATGAATCGTTTCATTCTACACCATAATAAACCTTCATCTCCTGATTCAGAAAATTTTATGAAGCCTTGAATGGTGTGACTCCAATCCATCATACACGGTAGTGAATATTTGTTTCTATGCATTGTCATTCGATCGAGTTTGGAATAAGGACACGGTTGGACAACTCGCTACTTTGGAAGCATTCAAAAGGCTTCTACTATACTGCAACATGCCTGCTGCCTGTGCGTGGGAGCTTGTCTCGCGACCACATCAAGTTCAGAATTGTACAGAGGACGAGGAGAAGGTCGTGGAGTTTTCAGCATTGCTTTCCCATCAAACTCTTCGCATATGAGCCACGACTGAGCCATTAACGCATCGCCTTCATTGGGTGAGATACGAAGCCACTTTCTTTCCTCACAGTGGTGAACTGAGTGATTCTTCAGGCTAAATTCCGAAATGTTCTCCTTTTCCCACACATTCAAACTGCAAGCACTGACCCCCAATCGCCATGTTACTCGGTATCATTTGACAAATATCTACATAATGAGATAAGCAGCTTGTAGCCTCCACTGAAATTGGTATCACATCACGTTTTTTTCTCCATGACTCGCTCCAATTCACAAGCTCGTCTTATTAATCCTCCTGGTGACTCGCACAATGTGCTCTGACCACTACAAGTTGCGCAAAATTCATGACTTACATGGCCCATGCGGAAGTCTCATGATGGATAGCCATCGTAATATTTCCGCGCTTGGCAGTTTGATTTGATTTCTCCCATTCACGGAAGTTTGATCATGGTTTACCAAACCAATATTTCCACTTGGCATTGCTCACCTGAATCTCCCCGCGTGGAATTTTTTCTTTGGCTTTCCATCCACAAAAACCCACTTGGCATTGCTCGCCTTATTTCCCCCACGTGGAATTTCTTCTTTGGCTTGCCATCCATGAAAACCCACTTGGCATTGCTCACCTTATTTCCCACATCTAGGATTGGAGTGCGGGGTTTCATTATCATTTGGCCAGATTTTGTTTTGGACAGATGGCCACCGATTTCCACTTTTCACTCAGCGTGAGGAGACATCATTTTCTCGGTGCAAACATTTCAGCTGTAGCTTGTAAGGTGTGATAATTCTGACAGAATCCTTTATGCTCACCAACTTAGTGACTCGTTGAAGATGCTCATATAATTGCAAAGAAAATTATGCTCCATGAATATTCTGATATGAAACAGTTCCACCTCTATGAGATCCACTTCCATGAGTTACATCGTAAAACAAGTAAGATCTCGATAGAGAATCTTTGTAATAAATTTCCTCAGGTCTCCTGGTAACACTCTCACTGTCACTTAATCGATTTTCATTAAAATATCTTGAAGGAAAATCTGAATTTGAAGATGCATTCGATGCTGAACAGATAAAAACATAGTTGGATGACATGCTTGCTAGAAGTGCTCAAAAGAACCCTTACTATAATGTAACATGTCAATCGCCATTTGCACCGAATGCTCACCGAGGAAGGTCTCGAACAACGTCGAAAAATATATATATTGTATTCACTAATACCCTGCCCGACATTCTTGCTACCTCTATGAGCTTACCATTGTAAAATTATTTTGAGTAGGCCTCCCAGTTTTGCATTAATCAATGAGCCCTGGAATTGTATCCTAGAAACCATCTTTAATGCATCCACACGAAACAAGTTGCCTTGAATTATCCATCATGCTCGATGAGTCCCATTAATAGGGCTCCATCACGTATCTCTATTTACGCAATGATCTCCATTCATTTTATGGCACTCTTGATGCCTTGGCTTGCGTTTGAATCACCCTAGCTCTGCAGAATGTGTCCTAAAAGAAGCTCACCACATGATCTCCAAAATGAACGAGTCACGAAGATGAGTCAAACTCCTTATCTCTACCTTCGCTTCCGCCTGCATCGATCTCTACCGAGATCCTTATAGAGTTCCCTTCATTCGTCAATTTTCAACGAGCTATATTTTGCATTAACAAGACCTTGTCGAGCTCTTTACAATCGAGAGTCTCTCTTGAGATGATTTCTAAGATGATTATCAATTTGACACCGGGTTCTTTATCAAATCGACTTCTGAACTCTTCACGAGTTGAGATCAACCGGTGCCTTTCGATGCTAGGTGATCTCTTCATATGCAATTTAGGAATTATTTTTAATTATTGCATCTCGTTAATAACCGAAGGTGGGTTCACAGGGACTATTATTTCATTTTGAATGTGATAGGACCCGTTGTCCAATTTTGCCATGTGTGCAAAATTGGATAACATTTTTAGCGACCTCTCGGGGATGATTGCCTGCTAAGCATGATTCCAGTAGCCTTAAGTCATCCATTGGGCATGGAGTCGTGTTGGAATCCACAAAAGTAGTATGATTTTCTTTGACACATCCCAAAATTTCCTTTAGCATTGGCTTGATATCCTGGACCTCCCTAGAATGCTAAGCATGAAGTATACTGAATCTATTGAATGCTTGACATCCATGGAACACTGCAAAAATTTGAATGAAGCAAATTTTGAACTCTTATGGAAACCTTGAACCTTTCCTCTCCTTGACACCTTCCAATGATGAAACAATGTGCAGAACAACACAAAACACAACAACAAGGAAAGCAAAACAACAACACACAACAATGTGCATAAGCACTTGGAGGAAAACACCTAATTTAACTATACAAGGGGTGGAATGCTTCTCAAAAACAAGCTTTGAGATGTATCCCATTCACATGAATGGGTAGTTCTTCTCCATTTAACCTAGATAGATGAAACAAATTTTCCTCTTTGCAACTTGTGATGATGTATGGCCCACTCTAGAGAGCGTCAAACTTGGCATGCCTACCTGGTTTGGCCCTGTCTTCATCCCATTTGAGAACTAAATCTCCCTCTTGAAAATTCACTGGTTGGATGCCTTCTTGTCAAAATATTTCTTAACTTGAGCCTGATGCTGCTCCAAAGTTTTCATAGCCTTGTCTCGTACTTCCTCTAACTCCATGAGTTCAGCAAACCTTATTGTCAGAGGATCACTCTCTATAACTTCAAGTTGATGAGCTAACTCCAAAGAAGGTAACTCCAATGAGAGTGGGAGTTTTGCCTCTCTTCCATATACAAGAATGAAAGGAGAATTTCCGATGGCCCTTTTAGGTGTGATCCGATCTACCCATAAGGTAGTCTTAAGCTGTGTATGCCAAGTCCTCTTGTTAGTCTCCTTTCTCATTAGTGGCTCAGTTTTGGGATTAATTGGTCTCTGTTTCTGACGAACTGGCTTAGCATTAGGATCCAGTTTGATGGTATGTTGTGCTATACCTGGATCAAAACCACGCAGATATTTATAGCTCCATGCAAAGATGTCATGATACTCTTGACAAAGTTTGATGAAAGCTTCTTTCTCTTTAGAAGTACACACTTTTCCGATCTTAAGAAATTTTTCATTTGATACTTCAACTTCCTCAAAATATTCTTCTCTGACCACCATGTTAGGGCTTTGTCTTGTGGCTTGGTCATCTGAATTGAAAATGGATTCCAGAGTGACTAAAATTTTTGGTAACTTGTTGCTTTTTAATTGGATAATTTTCTCACCATATGACTCCTACAACTTATCTTGATTCTTTGTAGCAAACTCCGCCTCTTCTTGTAGGAAGAGGACAATTTGTTTGTCACTATCAAACACTTGCCAACTACTCACATTATCAGGGACTGCTGGTCAAACCACCATTTTAAAAAATTTCTACCCTTCTTTCATGATATCAACTGGTATGTTGTATTGTGAACCAATTGTAGCAAGCCTATCTGCATCTTGATTTTGATCTCTAGGGATTGCATGGATTCCAAAAGCTTCAAAATCTTCAATCAGGTCCCAGACTCGATTCTTGTATGATCTTAAAAGATCATTTTTGGATGCACTACGTGCTGAAACTTGATGAACAACTAACTCACTATCTCCAAAAATAGTCAGGGCCTTGATTCCCTTCCTTTGGGCTAGCTGAATTCCTTGCACAAGAGCCTCGTATTCAGCAACATTGTTAGTGCAACTGAACTGCAACCGGAAAGATGAGAAGTACTTATCTCCCTCTAGAGAAATTAACATAACACCAGCACCGGATCCATTCTTACTTCTTGAGCCATCGAAGAACAATTTCCATAGTCCTTTAGAATCACTTGGTGTTTTGACAAGTTGTGGTATGATTGTATCTTCTTCATGGATACAGTAGGTACCTAATCCTGTTTCTTCCAAAACCAGCAAACCAACTTCTTCTTCTACCAATACATCAGCATAGGGATCGTATTGATGATCTCTACTTACTTCATCCAGCAAAGTATCAGGAACTTCTTCAACAAGGGTGGTTGGTTCATGATCAACATCTTCCTCTTCGGGATCGTCGATGGTGTAATTTCCATTTATGGGACTAGTAGTGTAGGGTTCTACATGATTATGGTAGATTGGTTCTGCCCTTATAGTTACTTTGGTTTCGTATCGATTCCTGAGAATCATATGCGACCAATCGGCTGATAGGTAACCGCCCATCTTGGCAGTGAAATCCCATGATAGGCAGATGGCAAAGAGGGAGGGAGATCAATGACCGATATGTCTTGGGTGAATGACAAACTTGGGCATGCATGAATGGTAAGATGAAGTCCTTTGATAATCCCAACAGGTCTTAATAGTTGTACCATCTGAAATGAACAACCCCTCTTGCAACTGGCGCATATTGTATGCCTAGTACATCTCTGAATTTGTTTCGGCATTGTAGAGCTACGGCACCAGAATCGATCATGCAATTATGTACCAGGTGGTCGCCAATGATCAGGGAAATGTAGAATGGCGGTGGTTTGTTTGCCGTAGGAATGATTTTCCCTTCCGGTTGACACAAATTTGTAGCATTTGTCACTCCATGGCTTGGTGATCCACTGGTTGTACTAAAATTGTTTAGAGCTTCTCGCAACAGGTTTCTTTGGGAAGGGATCGAGAGTGCGTCCCACATGGTAACACTCAGATTGGTTTTCTTCATTTGTTCTACTATGCTGAAGGGAATTGCTCCAACTTTGATGACACTTTTTTGGGCATTGGGGTCCTCCTTTGGAAAATGTTTGTTGGGTACCGTGATGCCTGGAGAACCATCCTTCCCTGCGGTGTGGCTAGCTAGTGTTTCTAGTGATTTCTTTCCCACATTTTTATCAACTACCATTTGTAACCCAGGTTGAGAAGTGGATGCTAGATCAGCTTTGAGAGGTTGAGGCTCCATTGCTCTCTTTTTGGAATGAGTGTTTGCTACCACTGATGAAGAATCTATATTCAATCCACAAAAATCTTCTACTTGCCAGTTTAGCAAAGCGGATTCTTCAGGTGCCTGCGGTTGATCTACTGCTTCTTGCATAGATGAATTGTTTGTTAACTCTGAAGGGGCAGATACACTTTGAACCATAAGGTCCTGGCTAAGAACCCCATTGGGACAAAGATTTTGATTGTGAGGTTGAGAGTAAGGATAACACCATTTGTAGTCTTGAACTAGATTATTTTGAATAGGTACTATAGCTCTAGATGAGCTAGCTGCAAGAGGGTTCCGAAAGTTCAAGGGCCTAACATTTGCAACTTGACTTGTAGTTTGATTTCGAGGCTGATTGTTCCCTTGAAAAGGAGAATTGTTAGCTTGATATTGCTGATTTTGTGGCTGATATGGACGATTGTATTGAAATTGTTTCCTTTTGAGTGCAAAAAAATCATTTCAAAAATTTTGCAAGATGCGAATTGACTTCAAATAGGTCATTTGAAGAGGTAGGGGGAGATTGATATGGTTTCTTGGAGTCTCTTTGGAATAGGAGCAATGATAGGTCATGATTCGTAAGATCTGGAGAAAAGGGCATTGGTGGTTGTGGAGCTATCTTTCCACTGAATCAAAGAATTCTCTACACTTATGGCAACTTCGTAAAGCATCGGGAAGTGTAGTCCCTCCCATGGACTAGATCATAACTTATACATCACTATTCAAGGCTCGCAAATAGTATAAGAATGCATTATGTGCGAAGGCTTTATGAGCACCGAAATCCTATTCAAATTCCTATGGAATCGGAAGTTGAAATCACTCATGTATTCTTTGGAAGCTCTCTTTATGGTAGTAAGTTGTTCAAAAAGTGATAGGTGATCACTTTTGTCTTCAAATGTTTACATATCTTTTCTCCCAACTCGTCCCAAGTGGTTATAGTGCCAACACCTAACTGCGAAACCATTGAAGTGCTTTTCCCTTGAAAGAGGTAGCAAGAAGTCTAACTGCAACATTGTCTTCTGTGATATTATGTACTGTGCAGATGCTGGCTACATCAAAGATATGCTCCACTGGAGTAACATGAGTTTCCCCCATGTAGAAGGGTAAACTTTTGAGTGCCGCAATAGGTATCGGGTCACGTTGAGCCAACATAAGAGGACTGCTTGCATTGAAAGGGGGAAAAACTTGGTTCCTTGCCATAGCAACGAAAGGTTGATTGTTCCTGGGTGGAGGAAACCTTCCGTAAGGAGGAGTTGAATGACCCCTACTAGGTAAATCTGCAACTGGGGATGTGGAAATGCCTCTTCTTCTTCTCTTTGGAGGAGACAAGGAAAGTTTGATATGCTGATACTTTCCTTTCTTTGAAGAAGCTCTTGTTTGAATTCTTTGCATAAGTTACCGCACTGAGATTTGGAATCCAGAGATATAGATTCGCAGTACTTTGACTTGTGTAAGTGAAAAGAGAAGTACCAACTCGTCCCACCGGGCATGCCAAAAACTGTTGTCACCAAATCACTACACCCTCCGAATGGCCAAGATGTGAATAGGACGTTCGGTGTGATTGGGACACATGGGATCACCTCTCAAGCTGTGGGACTTGGGCTCGAGGTGAACCTCGGAGAAGGCCAGCTTCCTCTTCCTAAACTACGTGTTGTCTTTGCTCTCCTAGTGTAATAAAAATGATTATCTAGTCCTATGATAAAATTTTCATGGGGTTTTAGGGAAAGAGATTTACAGAAATGAAACTATACTAGGGATGGTGATGCACCAAATAAAGGGTGTTTCAAGACTCAGGAAGGGTTAATTTGAAGAGGGTGTGTGCACCACAGGTCAACTTCACCTACTGCAACTTAGAGAGGGTACAGGATACCACAAACTAAGAGACACGCATTCCCTTTGTTAAAATTTATCAGACCAAGAAATATACCAGTTTCCCAGTGAAAGAAGGATGACCTCAAGAAGGGTGAGCAGACACCACAACTCAAGCGCATGCAATGCTTCACCACTCGATAAGCACGAACTCCAGAACTGCAATTAGAACTTAAACTTGCACGTGTACTGTAAGTATGAGAAAGGCACAAAGAAGCATAAAAGGATGAAATGACCGAGATTAGTCACAAAACACACACTTTTATTGCTTTCAATAACATGCATAATGCATCATACATTCGAAGACGCAATAGTTGCCATTACGGTCTTGAAGAGGAGGCTTGAAAGTTCTCTCAACACACAAGAACAACTTTTAGAAGAGAGAGGACCCTTGAAAAGTATACACTTTTGAGATATCTAACTGTTCCAACAATTCAAACAAGTTGGACAGCTAGATATCTCAGCAAGTGTGTGTACTTTTCAAGAATCCTCTCTCTACAAGTTGTTCTTGTGTGTTGAAAAAACTTTCAAGCCTCCTCTTCAAGACTATAATGGCAACTATTTCCTCTTCTGAATGTATGATGCATTGTGCATGTTATTGAAGCAATAAAAGTGTGTGTTTGTGACTAATCTCGGTCCTTCCATCCTTTCATGCTTCTTTGTGCCTTTCTGCATGCCTTGCAGTGCAGTACATCGTGTGCAAGTTTAAGTTTATATTGCGTGAGTTCTTGAGTTCCTGCAATTATCGAGTGGTGGAAGTATTGCATGCGTAGTTGAGTTGTGTGTCCATTCACCCTTCTTGAGTTCATCCTTATTCACGTAGGAAACTAGTGTACTTCTCGTCGATAAGGTTTAACAAAGGGAAAGCATGTCTCTTAGTTTGTGGTATCATGTACCTCTCTAAGTGCGAGTAGGTGAAGCCGACTGTGGTCACACACCTCTTTAAATTAACCCTTTTGAGTCTAGAAACACCCTTTATTTGGTGCATCACCATCCCTAGTATAGTTTCATTTCTGTAAATCTCTTTCCCTAAAACCCCGTGAAAATGTTAGCATAGACTGAATCATTTTTGTTACACTAGGAGTAGTGCAACACTTAGTTTAGGAAGAGGAATCGACTTCTCTCGGAGGTTCACCTGAGCCCAAGTCCCACGAGAGGTGATCCCATGTGTCCCAATCACACCGAATGTCCTATTCACATCCCGGCCATTCACGTCCTATTTTCATGGGGTTTTAGGGAAAGATATTTACAGAAATGAAACTATACTAGGGATGGTGATGCACCAAATAAAGGGTGTTTCCATACTCAGGAAGGGTTAATTTGAAGAGGGTGTGTGCACCACAGGTCAACTTCACCTACTGCAACTTAGAGAGGGTACAAGATACCACAAACTAAGAGACACGCGTTCCCTTTGTTAAACCTTATCAGGCATCGAGAAGTATACCAGTTTCCTAGTGAAGAAGGATGAACTCAAGAAGGGTGAACAAACACCACAACTCAACTGCATGCAATACTCCACCACTCGATAAGCACAGAACTCCAAGAACTTTGCAATAGAAACTTAAACTTGCACGGTACTGTAAGTACGAAAGGCACAAAGAAGCACGAGAAGGATGGAAGGACCGAGATTAGTCACAAACACACACTTTTATTGATTCAATAACATGCACAATGCATCATACATTCGAAGAGGCAATAGTTTCCATTATAGTCTTGAGGAGGAGGCTTGAATGTTCTTTCAACACACAAGAACAACTTGCGAGAAGAGAGAGGATTCTTGAAAAGTATACACTTGCATGAGATATCAAATCTGTCCCAACTTATGCCGAACTATTGGAACCCTTTGAAATGAGCTTCCAACTTACATTTATAGAAGAATATGTGAGAAAGAAGAGGAAATGTCATAATTGCATTCCTAAATTGAAGGCCCATGATGTATTTATTATAGTTAGTTGAACCACTTGAGAAGGTTCCATCATGGGTCATTAATTGCTTGATGACCTAGTCTTCTCAATTAATTAAAAGAATATTTAAATAAAATATTTAAATAATAATAATAAATATTATTATTAAAATATTTAAATAAAAATATTAATTTAATTAACATAATGTTGGGACCCCCCATTGACCCGTTTGACTTGAAGAGGAGGGGGGTCCATGTGGATAGAGTCTGCACATAGCCAAACTCGATGAGCTTCGAATCCTCTAACTCGGTGTTGCACTCGATTTTTGACCCCGCACTAACTCTTTCCTTGCCTTGGTAATCGGGCTCTTTTGCATTGAGTCCTTCGAATGGCGAGCTATCAAACTCGATTCTTATCATTTTCCTCTATTAACTTGAGGCCATTTATGCATTCCACGTTCAAACTTCATGAAACATCACCACGAGCTCCCTGTGAAGTCACCGAGCTCTTCATCCAGCAAATGATCTTACCTTTCCTGGGCTCAAACTCACTTGAATACAGAGCTTAACCCAACATTTCTTCCAAATGATGAGAAAATGCCATTACCAATAAAGACCTAATGTTGCCATGATGATGACCTTCGGTATTTTAGGCGGTGCATTCATGCCCATAACATGTCGATAGACACCCTTAAGATTGATTTTTGGTCAAAGAGCCCTTCAAAAAATACATTGAACCACTGAGGCAACCAAGAGGACCTTGGAAAAATGTATAGGTAACAACCATATGAATTCTTCCTTAGTCGTGGATCAAAGCTAATAGAAATAAGCTAGATAAAATTAGCTTGAAACTATAGTATAATCATCCATTATAAAAAACAAGCTTCTCTGAACCTGGTAAAAGAATACTTTTATTGTCTGATTGGACGTACATAATGGAAGGGTATAAATATTGCCTACTACCCACAGAGTTTCTCAAAGAGACCATTTACAAGTAACAAGGATGTAGCATGCAAAACGGCCAACCAGGTATTTCAGAGTTGACCTTCACATTCAATTCATTTCTAGGAGAAGAAGTGCTGAGCAATATGAATCATTTCATTCTGCACCGTAATAAACCTTCATCTCCTGATTCAGGAAAATTTTATGAAGCCTTGAATGGCGTGACTCCAATCCATCATACACGGCAGTGAATATTTGTTTCCTGCAGCTGTCATTCGATACTCGAGTTTGGAATAAGGACACAGTTGGACAACCTGCTTGCTGGAAGCGTTCAAAAGGCTTCTACTGTACTGCAACATGCCTGCTGCCTGTGCGTGGGAGCTTGTCTCACGACCACATCAAGTTCAAAACTGTACAGAGGATGAGGAGAAGGTCGTGGAGTTTTCAGCATTGCTTTCCCTGTCAAACTCTTCGCATATGAGCCACGACTGAGCCATTAACGCATCGCCTTTTGGGTGACACATCTTTCCTCATCGTTGGGTGAATTGAGTGATTCTTCGACTAAATTCAACGCCTCGTGAAAATGTTATCCTTTTCCCATGCATTCGAGCTGCAAGTGCTACCCCCACTCACCATGTTACTTTCGGTATCATTTGACAAATATCTGCATAATGAGACGAGTGGCTTCAGCAGCCTCCATCAAATTGGTATCACGTCGCATTGTTTTCTCCATGACTCGCTCCGCCCACACAATCGTCTTATTAATCCTCCTTGTGACTTCCACAACGTGCTCCGACCACTCCAAGCTGCGTGGAATTCTGTTTACATTGTCCGTGCGGAAGTCTCATGATGGATAGCCATCGTAATATTTCCGCGCTTGGTAGTTTGATCTGATTTCTCCCATTCACGGAAGTTTGATCATGGTTTACCAAACCAATATTTCCACTTGGCATTGCTCGCCTGAATCTCCCCCGCGTGGAATTTCTTCTTTGGCTTGCCATCCATGAAAACCCACTTGGCATTGCTAGCTCTTATTTCCCCGTGTATGGGATTGGAGTCGGGGGTTTCATTATCATTTCCCATGCGCGATTTCATTTTGGACATGATGGCCACCGATTTCCACTTTTCCGCTCAGCGTGAGGAGACATCATTTTCTTGGTGCAAACATTTCAGCTGTAGCTTGTAAGGTGTGATAATTCAACAAAATCCTTTAAACTCACCAACTTAGTGACTCATTGAAGATGCTCATATAATTGCAAAGCAAATTATGCTCCATGAATATTCTGATATGAAACAGTTCCACCTCTATGAGATCCACTTCCATGAGTTACATCGTAAAACAAGTAAGATCTCGATAGAGAATCTTTGTAATAAATTTCATATCTCCCCTAACACTCTCATCTTTGTCACTTAATCGATTTTCATTAAAATATCTTGAAGGAAAATCCTGAATTTGATGATGCATTCGATGCTGAATAGATAAAAACATAGTTAGATGACCTGCTTGCTGGAAGTGCTCAAAAGAACTTCTGCTATATTACAGCATGTCAACTACACATTTGAACCAATTCTCGGCCAAGGAAGGTCTGAACAACGTTAGTGAAAATATATATATTGTATTCACTAATACCCTGCCCGGCATTCTTGCTGCCTCTGCGAGCTTACCATTGTAAAATTATTTCGAGTAGGCCTCCCAGTTTTGCATTAATCAATGAGCCCTGGAATTGTATCCTAGAAACCATCTTTAATGCATCCACACAAAACGAGTTGCCTTGAATTATCCATCATGCTTGATGAGTCCCATTGATAGGGCTCCATCACGTATCTCTGTTTACGCAACGATCTCCATTCATTTTATGGCACTCTTGATGCCTTGGCTTGCGTTTGAATCACCCTAGCTCTGTAGAATGTGTCCTAAAAGAAGCTCACCACATGATCTCCAAAATGAACGAGTCACAAAGATGAGTCGAACTCTTTATCTCTTTCTTCGCACCTTTCCAATTCATCGATCTCTACCGAGATCCTTATAGAGTTCCCTTCATTCGGCTGGTTTTGCAACGAGCTATATTTTGCATTAACAAGACCTCGTCTAGCTCTTACAACTGAGAGTCTCTACTGAGATGATTTCTGAGATGATTATCAATTTGACACCGGGTTCTTTATCAACTCGACCCTGAACTCTTCACTGAGTTGAGATCAACTGGGTGCCTTTCGATGCTAGGTGATCTCTTCATATGCAATTTAGGAATTATTTTTAATTATTGCATCTCGTTAATAACCGAAGGTGGGTTCCTGGGACTATTATTTCATTTTGAATGTGATAGGACCCCGTTGTCCAATCTTGCCATGTGTGCAAAATTGGATAACGATGCTCATAGGCCAACAATGTAATAAGTATGTAGAATCTAATGTAGTCCTGTGATTTCATCTGCATGCCCATAAACCCCTCAGTATAGCTCCACCAGGATATGCGGGTTCCCACGTGAAAGTAACTCTACCTTTTATCATCTCACGAATAATACACATTAATGATTTTAGAAATCTTCCCTGTCAGCTCTAGGTAATGCATAATACCCCACCACTATCATTAATACCACGGCCAACTTTATTGCCTCGGGTGTGCCACAAACATTATACCATAAGTAAATGTCACGCCTCATTGTGTCAAATCTCGTATGGCTGGACCAAATAATGCCGTTATCGCTACTACACTGCATTGGGCCCTTCCTGCCGACAATACCTTTGGTCTTCCTTTAATTAGAAGTCTCAAAATTGAAACACATCTTC